>CM031239.1:836977690-838177690 GCA_018340775.1 Taxus wallichiana var. yunnanensis
CGACAAATACTATCGGGGTATTTCTATCTCAAGTATTTTTGATTTAGGTGCTTCAGATTCCTTTATATCACCTTCTATAGTGGACTAGTGTGGGCTAGTGGTGGCTAGGCAACCAGATAGTTGGTAGGTTGAGTTGGCCTCTGGGGCCAAACTCGCCGTGGACTTGTATGTGGAGAGTTGCGTACTTGATTTAGGAGCCTTCTCCACTACTCTTGACCTCCGAGTTATCCCTCTAGGTTCCTATCAGGTAGTTTTGGGTATGGATTGGCTCGAGACTCATCGAGCTAAGGTGGATTGCAGAAATAAGGTCATTGAGTGTCAGGATGATCTTGGGAGTGCAGTTGTGATATCAGGGATGCAGAGACCTATCTCCTTGCGCATGATATCGGCTAAGCAACTCAAGCGGAGCATGCGTAAGGGTGTCAGTTGTTTGCTATTACCATCAGTGATCGATCTGAGAGCATTCCAGAGCATTCACCCTTAGATGTTCATGCAGTTTTGAGGGAGTATACAAATTTATTTCTAGGCGAGCTTCGAGGTTACCACCCCGCAGAGAGGTGGATTTCACCATTGATTTAGTACCTAGATCAGCACCAGTTTCTAGGGCACCTTATCGGATGACAACCCTAGAGCTTCATGAGCTCAAGATTCAGTTAGAGGAATTGTTGGATAAGGGTCTCATTCGCTCTAGTGTATCTCCTTGGGGAGCGCCGGTCATATTTGTGAAGAAAAGGATGGTTCTCTCAAGCTTTGTGTAGACTTGAGAAGCTCTCAACAAGATCACAATAAAGAACCGTTATCTGCTCCCTATGATTGATGACTTGTTTGATTAGATGCGTGGAGCGAGAGTATTCTCCAAAATTGATCTCAAGTCAGGGTATCATTAGTTGCATGCATATCATGCGAGACATTCATAAGATGACTTTTCGTACACGTTATGGGCATTATGAGTTCACAAAGTGGTTCCATTTGGTTTGACTAATGCCCTAGTGGTCTTCATGAGCCTCATGAATGGAGTATTCAGGACATTTCTGGATCGCTTTGTCTTAGTGTTCCTTGATGACATATTGGTTTATTCTCGTTCCGAGGAGGAACACGAGGAGCATTTGAGACAGGTACTTCAGGTTTTGAGAGAGCAAAAGTTGTATGGGAACTTGGAAAAATGTAGCTTCTTTCGAGACAAGGATTCAAGATACTTGGGTCATATCATTTCAAAGCGAGGGTATCTCCGTAGACCCCTCTAAGATACAGGCTATCTTGGACTGGCTAGCACCCACATCAGTTACTGAGGTGAGGAGTTTCATGGGTTTGGCAGGGTATTATCGCAGGTTCGTACATGACTTTTCTAGGATTGCTCACCCTATCACTTCTCTTCAGAGGAAAGGGAAGAAGTTTGATTGGTCAGAGAAATGTGAGCAAGCTTTGATTGCTTAAGGAAAGATTAACCACGACGCCCATTTTGGCAGCCTGCACTGACAGAGGATTTTGTTGTTTGCACTGATGCATCACTAGAGGGTTTGGGAGCAGTTCTTATGCAGGAGCGTCGGGTTATTGCTTTTGAGTCTCGTAAGCTTAAGGACTACGAGATTAATTATCCTACTCATGACTTGGAGCTTGCGCAGTAGTTGCACATGCCCTAGTGCGTTGGCAACACTTCCTTTTGGGTAGACCTTTCATTTTGAGGACAGACCACCGGAGTTTGCAACATATCTTCTCATAACTAAACCTCAACACTCGTCAACGGCATTGGATGGAGTTCCTATGTGAGTATGACATGGAGGTTCAATACATCAAAGGGAAGGAAAATGTGGTTGCAGATGCTCTTAGCAGACGACGGCATGTGCTTGCCTCTTTGACACTTCAGTCAAATTTGAGAGGCAGGATTCTTGAGCACCTTCATGAGGACAGATTTTATGAGGGAGCTAGACAGATGTTAGAGTCTCAGGGTTCATTAGAGGGCAGATATTATGGGTGTGTTTTAGAGACAGATGGTTTGCTTCGGTTCCACAGGCGCATCTACGTGCTTAAGTCAGGTGATCTGCGTAGCTTCATCCTCACAGAGGCTCATCGAGCCCCTTATGCGGCACATCTAGGAGTGAAGAAAAGCATGCCAATCTGAGGGAGTTATATTATTGGCCTGGTCTTCGACGTGACATAGAAAATTTTGTTGCACGTTGCCTTGAGTGCCAGAGGGTTAAGGCAAAGCATTCACATCCCGCAGGGCTTTTACACCCCACGATATTCCCGAGTGGAAATGGGATGTGATCTCCATGGACTTCATAGTCGGACTTCCTATGTCTTCTTATCGTCATGACGCCATTATGGTCACCGTGGATAAGTTGACTAAGGTTGCGCATTTTTCGCCAACCAAGGTCACCTATAATGCACAGGCCATTACCAAAGTATTTATGGAGGACATTGTTAGGTTACATGGGATTCCGAAGACCATCATTAATGACAGGGATACTATCTACACTACAGTATTCTGGACTTCTTTTCAGGCCGCTCTGGGTACTCAGATCAATTTCAGTTCAGCTTATCATCCAGAGACAGATGGGCAGACAGAGAGGGTTAATCAGGTGTTAGAGGACATGTTGAGAATGTATGTGATGGATCAACAGAAGAAATGGGAAGATTATTTGCATCTAGTTGAGTTTGCCTACAATAACAGTTATCATAGTTCCATTGGTATGGCTCCTTACTAGGCTTTGTATGGATGACCTTACAGGACTCCTTTGAGTTGGGATAGACTAGATGACAGGATTATTCTGGGACCAGCCTACCTTCAGGATTTAGAGCAGCAGGTTGTTCTGATTAGACAGCATCTTAAGAAGGCCAAAGCACTCCAAAAGGCGTATGCAGACACTAAGAGGATTGATCGTCACTTCTTAGTGGGTGACAAAGTCTTCTTGAGAGTTCGTCCACATAAGAGTCCTATCCGTTATGGAAAGGGTTCTAAGCTATCGCCTCGTTTTGTGGGGCATTTTGATATTTTAGAAGTCATCGGTCCAGTTGCCTATCGCCTAGCTTTGCCACCACGCCTTGCACGAGCCCATGATGTTTTTCATGTTTTTGTACTACGTAGATATGTATATGATGCTTCTCATGTCTTGGATTGGTCGGCATTACGGTGCAGAGGACGGAGGACAAAGTTGAGATTGGAGCCCATATGCATACTTTGGAGCACTGGAGGTTGGCCCTTCGGGGTCGAGACTTGGACCAAAGTTAGAGTACAAAGTGGGATTGGTATGACGAGATAGCAGCCTACCCGGGAGGATGCGGTACCTTTGAGGGCTAGATATCCATATCTCTTTCAAAGTGACTTCCAGGAGGAAGTCTAATTTTAGTAGAGGGGGATGTAGTGCCCACACTTTTTATAGCTCAGTAGCTTGTTGTTTCTTTGCTCATAGACATGTTTTGTGAGTTTTGTTATATCATGGACATTGTATTAGAGTTTGATCTTATTGGGACAGTGTGGACATTTAAGCGTATAGCACCAATTTAGCCTAATTTCTATATTGTCGCTTTTACTTGTTATGTCATGGATACTAATGGTTATGATGTTGTGTTTAGAACATAATTATAATAATGGATAGATGTTGCATGTGGAATTCTATGGTTATATGTCACGTATCATCTTGTCTAACTTTTGGAATATTGAGTATAATTGTGCACGTTGTCGCATCTTGATTTTAGTAGGATGTTATGTTAGTTTAGAATGCATTGATATCTTACTATGTCATTGAATTATCTTGTATCGGACAGGTGCGGTTAATGTGTGCAATGAGTGTGCAGGTGACAAGTTTATAGGAGAACGTGGGATTCAGTCCAGCTACTCAATCTTGCACAAGTAGCCCACGGGCTGAGTCCTAGCCATGTTCATTGTGTGAAGCCTTAGTATAGGAGATTATTATTTTGGGCACTATGAGTGACCCCAATTCATGTAATGTTTTGTGCTTTGAATTATTAATTATGTTTAGGGTTGCTAGTGAAGTTGTAAACTTGCTTTGGGAGTTAATAATACCACTTTCATTTAATTTTAGATTTTGTTTAATGAGTCACTTAATCATAAGGGTTTAGGGTCACATGTGAGACCCTTGGGGTGGTCCCCACACCCTCCACCCTTGTTCCAAAAATGCAAAACCCGAAATTAGGGTATTTTGGGCATTTTTGGGGACCCCTTTGTAGCTTGGGAGTCCCCTAACATAAAAATGAGCCCTTGGACCCTACCTAATGGGTAGGGGGCTTATTTTCAAGGCTAAAGGGAGTTTTCCCTCCCTTTTTACCTCTTGTTTAGTCACATCTATGTAAGGGATATGGATTTGTGTGTTTATCAAAAGTTCCACTAGTTTTGTCTTGCTAACATTTAGGGAAATTTGGGAGAAGAGGGAAAAAAATTAATTTTACCCTTTCTCTCTTTTGTTTTGGCATCTTTGACATTGATGAGGGAGAGGGTGACACATGTCACCCCCTCATTTGTGAGGATGCTTTCTTGCTCCTCTTCAAATTCCCATTCATGGGAAAAGAGAGGATTTTTTTTTAGAATTTCTTGCTTGGATGCTTGGATAATTTGGAGCTTGTGATTTGCTTGGAGTCAAGAGTGGAAAACTTGAAGTTGGAAAGCTTTTTGGAGAGCTTTCCTTGAGGTAGGCTCTCATGTCTTTTGTTGTGTTGTTGCCTTTTAGTTGCTAGATTGGTTGCTTAAAAGTGTTATTTATTGTATGTGAATTTTGGTTGCTTACTTGTTTTCTTTAACTCCATTCATCATATGGCATGATGGAGTTTTGGAGTGTGGGGGAAGAGAAAGGGAATTTTCCCTCTCAATCCTCAAGGCTTGATGGACAAGCCTTGTAGGATCTTATTGTTTTTCCCCTCAAATGGTTGAGGTGGGGAAGTTGATTCATTTGGCTTGAATCTCCTTCCCCATTCTTGGTAAGGAAACCCCTTTTGGGGTTTGAAAATCCTTCCAAGGAGGACTTGGAGAAAGGGGGAGGAATAAGGAGGGTCTTGTTTGAATAAGGAGCAATAAGGAGGATATGGAGATGTGTATATTGTGCAAATAATTTTGATGCATAACTTTGGAGAACTTTCTCCTCTCTTCCCCACTTTTGAGGAAGAACATGGGTTCTCCTCCTTGTAAATTTTGGAGTCTAGTTTGTATGTGTTCTATTTTTGTGTGCTTGTACCATAGTTAGTTCACCTCCATCTTGTGTAAGTTTTGTGTTAGTTGACCTCTTTCCCATGGGCTTGGGGGAGGCTAGCATGCATCCCAACCTTGGGAGAGGCATGTAATGATGCCTATGGTTGGGTGGCAAACAAGCTCTCTCTCCTTGCATGTTTTTGGGAAGACTTGGAAGTTGGCTCTCAAGTTGGAGTTGTGGCATCTTGGACACTCATTGCAATTTTTTTATATGAGACTCTCTTGCATTGTATACCTTATGTGAGTAGTTATGTGGGAGTTTTTCCCCTCTCCTTGTAAACTCTTTATGTTGTATATTTTACATTTTCATGTAGACTTGAAACATGGTGTTGAAAATGAGAAAGCTCTCCTCAAAACTTACAAGAATCTTGTAATGGAAACTCTTGGTTGGTTGCACATTTGGGAGAATATCACTCCTTTAATCTAAGCTTGTGGAGGTGAAGCATAGTAGTGAATGGTCTATCTAATGGAATCTTGATGTAACTCTTGTATTTATATTTACAAAAAAAAAATAGTGTGTTGAAGGTGTTGTTTGCCATAGCCTTTGTTTCCTTGCCAACATTGATAGGATTATGTCAAGAAAAGAAATCTATTATTCTCTTGCACTTTCTTGTTTTGTGTAAACTTAATGAATACTTGTATTAGAAAATCAATTTCAAAATATGTATTCATTGTAGCAACTTCTTTTGGTATATTTTCAAGCTTCTCCTCTTAGTTGAGTTACATTGTTCTCTGCTTTTTTAATAATAAAGAAATAAATTGTTTGAGTGTAGATTTGATAAAGTAAACTAAACATATACTTTAAAACTCATCATTTACAACTTCTTAAAACATAACCTTCATAAGATGTACAAAGAATTGCTCAAGTAATATTCATAAGATCTAAAGTAGAAATTGTTTTTAAATATATATATATGTTATTCCATTTGTAATAATATATTACGTGTGCACATATATATATATATATATATATATATATATATATATATATAAGTTTTTATATTTAAAGGTATATTAAATGTATATAGATACTATATACATATATTATTATGTTTTAATTCAAAATAAAATAAGATAAATAAATTACACAAAGTAAAATAAAATAGAATAACCATATATATATATATATATTTGTATTTGTAAAAAAAAGAAAATAAATAAATAAATAAACTAAACAAAAAATATATGTTTTTTTTAATTTTTGTTTGTTTGAAATTGGGTGTGGGGAGGGTCGAACCCTGCCCCCACACCTGCCTCCCCCCATGCACCCCGCCGCCTCCAAAACATGCCCCGGCTGGCCATCACTGCGCCTCCCCTGCCGCCCTACCCACGGCCTCTTTGTGCGCCCAAACCCTCCACTTGCTCCTAATGGGCGCGCCCTTCCTCACACCCACGACCATTCCGGCCTACGCAACCCCGTCCCCCACCGCGACCCGCTGTCTCGCCCTCCCCTGCATCCTCTACCCGCCATGATCCTCCGCCCACGCCGTCCGTCTCAAGCCAAATAAAACCTTCCCTCATCGAGATCCGGCCACCGTAAAACTTATAAAATAATAATAATAATAAAATGAAATGAAATAATAATAATCAATATAAATATATATATATATATATATCAAAGGAACTCCATTATGAATTACAAATAAAATGGGGAACAACTAACTCCATAGTTTCTTCCTGTAACCTACAAATGTCACCAACAAAATGAAATGAAGAAAGGAGAAAAGAAAAAAATGAACTTAAAGAAATATTAGGAAATTTTAGGGTTTTAGATCCGAGGGTTAAAAAAAAAGCATCCAAGGGTGGATATTTCTCTCTACACCTCCCAAGTCATGGGACTTTGTGGGATTCCATGATAAAATAAAAGAAGAGTGAATGTGGACAAAATAAAAGAGGGGGTGTAGTCTATAGTAGATGTTTTTAGCTAAAACTAATAATAATTAAATAAATGAAAATTGTGTCGGGGCTAGGCTAATAATTCATTTAATTAGGTAGATTAAAATAGTATAAAATTAGTAATTAAGGAAATGACATAAAGGATGTATTAATATTAACTGAACAATGTTAAAAAAAAAATTACCCTGAAATTTTGGTCACATTTGGTGCATTCTTTTGGTGTCCTGTGAGGGGCGGTACAATTTTAGGCTAGAATATGAGCAAAGGCGGGACACTAAAGCTCCGATTCAAAAATTGACATCCTCTCTAAGTTCATTGCATGAGGAGCTTAAAAGAGTTCAAAATCGAGGGTCGCAACCAAGTCAAAGAATGGAAGAAAATGGAAAACAACTAGATAAAATGAGAAAGGAAGTTAATGGTACTTTCCACATGTTATGTAAACTACTTTCAGCAACAAAAACAATGATTTAGGTGTTTTCATAAGGGTAAGTATAGCAAGTTGATGGACAAATATAGGGTCATCTATGGACGTCATATTGCAAAAAACAACGAAATCTCAACTTGTAGGGATTATTAGCTATACACACACTCAAAATTAGAAAAAATTATATAAATATGAATCGTAGAATTTAGAATCTAGTTTCTAAAATACTAATTTAAAAAAAAAAGGGACAATTTTAGCTATATTAAACACTTAAAATTATATGACTTAGTTGTTTTTTTTAACTTATAAGATTGTAGTACGTTTGCCCGCATTTTAGATGACCAAATCTTGTTATTTTTTTTTCCTTTGGTAAAACGTTAGATGTAGTTGTCTATCTTGGGATGGATTTTATTTTGTATTTTTTTGAGTAATATTTTTTAATGATTTTTTCCATGAAAGTGGTCTGAAAATATTTAGAAAACGGAGCGCTTTCCACTTTCCCGCCATAACTATATCAAAAAATATCAAAATCATTTTTTTAACGTGTATAGAATTTGTCCACGCTTGGGATGGTATAAGTTTTATCACATTTTGATAAGCGAAACAAAAGTTACAGTCTTAAACATAGACATGAACATTCACGGGAAAAAATGTCTTAAAGACCTATTGTTAGTAAAAAATTATAAAATGATATTTATCTTATTCTATTCACTTTAAAATCAATATTTCTATGAAGCTAACAAAGTATCCCCTATGCGATGGCACCATTTTTGTGAAATGTTTTCAGTTTTTAGCATGGTTCAAGTCTTTGGAAGAGTAGATTTGAGGTTTTTTGACCTTTTACACTTCATAATGACCTTCCATAGCTTTGGTTGGGGAAAAACAAAGATTTCCCGAGGCTTAGGTTCGGCAGATAGATCCGCGATCGCGGTTTATAAAGCACGCTCGCGGTTCATAAATCATATTTACACACATCCCAATGTCTGAATTACCATGTGATTTTTACTCTTTGACCTTACCAACTGCATTTAATTCTTGTGAAATTTTATCTTTTTTACACGTTTTTCTTAACACCGGAAGCAAAACATCATGGGAGATAAGAAACGAAGTCAAAAAAGGAAGTCATTAAGTAAAAAAACACCAAACAAATTAGAGGCCAACAAAATTTAAAATGCTTTGAGCGAATGCGGAAACTTTGTGAATCAAGAAGAGGTTCACCTTCAACCCCAACTATCAGAAGCAATGAAGAACCTAGGTAATGTTTCTCTGTCAATGTTGAAGTTGAATTAAATACTCGTCATGAAGATGTTTTTATTGTCAATGTTGAAGAAGAATTAAATACTCATGATATAGCAAATGTTGAAATCAAGGAGACAATGAAAATGTGAATAAGGAAATTCATGTTGAAACCGTAGACACAAAATTTGACAAAAACACTTCTTAGGATTTTACGTAAGAAACCTAATTTTTTATTGAAATTGATGAAAACATTTTGAAACCAATGTCGACAAACTTTTTGAATGACAAATCGAAGAAGAAAAGCCATCGAAATTTGGGATAATCATTTTGAAATTTTAAATGATTTCCAAAGATGTCGATTGTTGGTTAATTTGATAAAATTAATTAAAATGAGACCTACATTAAACACCTTAGGATTGACAACATCTAATATTTGTGGTCAAACCTCTATAATTGTTGAAAACCTTCATGATGCATATCACATCTTTGTTGGTGTCAAGAGACACACTAGGGATAGTAATATTGTGCGTCGTGTACTTGCTACTAGTGTTGTAAGTGAATCAATTAAAAACAACGTTTTATTACGCAAACAAGTCGAATGTTGCAAGTTAATCAAAAACTCTAATGAAAGAAATTGAAAGACGTAATATCCTTCAATCACTCCATAACGCTGATTTTTGGGTATTTTCTCGCTGGAAGAGCACTCGCGTATGGACAAAAATAATTCGATGCTATAAGAGAAGTTATTAAATTTTGGCATGATAACACTAGAGTTTCACCTAATACAAGAGATGTTATAAAGCGAGAGTTGGTTCTACTAATCGTGAACCACATCAAAAGCATTTCTTAGATATGACTCAAGCTCAATTTTTTGTAAGTTTGAACAAGAGAATCTAGAAATTAAAATTAGTCAACGTTTTTTTGAAATGTTGAAACCATTCTATGTGAAAATCAACCACACTCGCACCACTTGTTGTTGTAGGCAACATGTTGAATTTGCGATGCATTATGCTAATTTTTTATGTATTCGTTCTAATTTTCATTCTCGAAAATATGTTATCGGAATGTGGTGTTCAAGTTCCACCAATATCTTCCAGGGATTTCATTCCTACTATATTTTGTGAAAAAGAAGTTGGACAATTTTTTTATAGTCATGATTGTTTACATGGAAGTTGCAGTACATGTGGCGGATTACCTAAATTGGAAAGTTGCATCCATGAGAAAATTGAAGGTACAATAGAACATTATTTAGTTGAGTTTGATAAATATAAATCAGTTGCATACCGGTTGAAAGATGGAAAAAATCTAAAGCTGTGTGAGCTAGTTCTGAGAACAAATGTCTGCATTTTCTAATTTTTGAGAAAATTTAAGGATGAAATTGTTTGAGTATGCTAGGCATACACATAGAGCTCGATGGTTGGATGAACAGTTCAAGCTATGCAAAGACACATTTCCTATTGGTACTATTGTTTCAGTGGTCGATTTTGCAGAGAATTACACATTGCAACCACAAATGGAGGTTTAATTGCAATATTACAACTCAGTACAAGTTGTCATTTTTGTGCATATAGCATTTCTACATTCTCTGACAAAGACAAAGATTGTCGAAATTTTTAAAGAGAGTACCACTTTTATATCGTTGATGATCATACTCATTCTACCTGAATTTGTACAAGGGTGTTTCAGTTATTTTCTAGAAACTTGTCCGATAGGGACATCCACTTCAAACAACATTATATATGGTCGATGATTACACGTCTCAGTTTAAGAATGCACAAATGTTTTATTGGATGAGAAGAATGCACGTCAAGATGTGTGTGCAACATATTTAGAGTTTCACTAAGGTTGGACATGGAAAATGAGAGCATGATGGTGCAGGGGCATGTGTGAAAAAGCTTTTGCAAAAGAAGAGTTGAAGTACAAAGATAGTGCTAGATTAAAAGATGCGAGCATAGTGGAATGGTGTATTGACAACATGGCCCGAGGTTCTCAAGAAAATTCCACAGTTCACAGATATTTTTGGTTGATAGAGGAACAACAAATTGTTAACTACGAGGATTGTATGACACTCACTGGGTCCAGTGATATGCACTCATTTTGTAGCTCAGACGCTACTTCGTGGGCTATATGGACAAGAAAGTTGACATGTTTTTGTGCATCTTGTATCGAATTTGTCTTCGTTGAGTATGATTCGAGGAAGAATGGGTGGATGGATGGATTTGTAGGCCTCTAACTCGCTTCCTAGTTATCAACCTCCATAATCATTACAACTTATTTATGTAGATGAAGTTGCAACATCCAAGGACTTTGACTAAATTTCAATTTTGGTGCGACAAGGTATTTATGGTTCTTTATTTAATTTTTGTATTGAGTTATGTCCATTGAAATTTTAATATGTAATTTAAATTTGAGTTGTTCAACCTTTGTTTTTTTGTAGGACATGTGTTTGCAGTAATTGTGACAAAAGACAATGAAGAAGGAACAGACTATTTCTTATGTTGTTGCATCGAGGAAAGAAAGAAGTTGACTTCTCCTATTATAGATGGCGAAGATATTGAGTATCCTATAGGGTCAGTGGTAGTTATTGGAACTTGGCTTCAACGGTATCCATTAAAAAACTCCTCTATTTGGGTGTTTGAAGACTTTGAGACACACAAGAAAATACTCTTATATTCACATCTAGTTCTAGCGACAAATATTCAGTTGTATAGATATCGAGGAAGGCCTAATAATAAGATTCTTTGGAAGGTTCGAGAGTCAGATCATGAAGCAATCTTTTCTGCTATTCAAAGTAGATCCGATCCTGATGGTTCATTGGAATGAATTTACAATGCTCATGTCTGGTATATATAATTTCTTTGATATATATATAAATTTGTTAGTTTAAAGATCTAGATTTAAGTTTGAATATATTTTATTTTAAATTTGTGTATTTTGTATATATAGATAGTATATGGTTTTGATTTGAAACTTAAATTTCTTTGACTAACACTTTTATGTTTAGGTTAGTGGTGCCAGAAAAGCTTCCACCTTCATGTGGTCAAGATCATTGGTAGAGAATTTTAAATTCTCGAAGCTAAGAGAAGATTTCATTGTTTGAAAAAGTTGTAAATTTTGAAATAGTTGTAAATTTTGAAATAGTTGTAAATTTTAAAATAGTTGTAAATTTTGACAAAGTTGTAAATTTTGAAAAAGTTGTAAATTTTGAAAAAGTTGTAAATTTTGAAAACGACTCCTCCCCAAGTGTTTACAAGACCATACCTACGCATGTGCATCGATCTGGGAAGGAAAAATCTGAGAGAGGATATTGTAGAGGGTCCCTACACCAAGGTGTCGATTCAGACGAGACATCTCTAGGTGCCACGGAGTCCGAGTAGTCACCCGTCGAAGTTGAACGATATTTTGGTCTCAGGGCTCTTAAGGGACTACGCCCGAACGAAGTAGCCCGAAGCAACGACATTGTCACGCACCGAAACACCACCTCCTCTAGCGTTCACCTGGCCACCGGATGTGTCGGCACAGTCAATTTGGTGCCACGACCCACCGTTTGTAAAATATAGTGTTTGACAACCTTACACTAGCTCAAACTGCACTATTTCACACGTTTGCAAACAATAGGAAGCGGGAGCACCGATATGAGAAGGAAAAATCTAAGAGAGGTTTTTGTAGAGGGTCCCTACGCCGAAGTGTCAAATTAGACGAGGCATCTATAGGTGCAACGGAGTCCGAGTAGTCACCCGTTGAATTTGAATGATATTTTGGTCTCAGGGCTCTTAAGAGACTACGCCCGAATGAAGTAGCCCGGAAGCAACGACCTTGTCACGCACCGAAACACCACATCCTCTAGCATTCACCTGGCCACCTGGATGTGTCGGCATAGTCGTTTCGGTGCCATGACCCACCGTTTGTAAAATATAGCGTTCGACAACCTTACACTGGCTTAAACCGCACTATTTTCACGCATTTGCAAACAATAGAGCAGCGAGAGCACCAATATGAGAAGGAAAAACTAAGAGAGACTTTTGTAGAGAGGGTCCGTATGCCGAGGTGTCGATTAGATGAGGCATTTCTAGGTGCCACGGAGTCCGAGTAGTCACTCGTCAAAGTTGAACGATATTTTGGTCTCAAGGCTCTTAAGGGACTACGCCCGAACAAAGTAGCCCGAAACAACGACCTTGTCGTGCACCAAAACACCACCTCCTCTAGCATTCACCTAGCCACCTAGACTTTTTGGCACAGTCGGTTCAGTGCCACGACCCACCATTTGTAAAATATAGTGTTTGACAACCTTACACTGGCTCAAACTGCACTATTTCACGCGTTTACAAATAATAGGGCAGCGAGAGCACCGATATGAGAAGGAAAAAAATGAGAGAGAATTTTGTAGAGGGTCCCTACACCGAGGTTTTGGATTAGATGAGGTGTCTCTAGGTGCCACAGAGTCCGAGTAGTCACCTGTCAAAGTTGAATGATATTTTGGTCTTAAGGCTCTTAAGGGACTACGCCTAAACGAAGTAGCCCGGAAGCAACGACCTTGTCGCACACCGAAACATCATCTCCTCTAGCATTCACCTGGCCACTCGGACATGTCGGTGTAGTCGGTTCAGTGCCACAACCCACTGTTTGCAAAATATAGCATTTAACAACCTTACACTGGCTCAAACTGCACTATTTCACACGTTTGCAAACAATAGGGCAACGAGAGCACCGATATGAGAAGGAAAAAAACCAAGAGAGGATTTTGTAGATGGTCCCTACGCTGAGGTGTTGGATCAAACAAGGCATCTCTAGGTGCCATGGAGTCCGAGTAGTCACCCGTCGAATTTGAACGATATTTTGGTCTCAGGGCTCTTAAGGGACTACGCCTGAACGAAGTACCTAAGCAACGACCTTGTCGCGCACCAAAACACCACCTCCTCTAGCATTCACCTAACCACTCGGACATTCTAGACAAAGTGCTTTTGGTGCCACGACCCACCATTTGCAAAATATAACGTTTGACAACCTTACACTGGCTCCAACTACACTATTTCATGCGTTTGCAAACAATAAGGCAGCGAGAGCACCGATATGAGAAGGAAAAAACTAAGAGAGGCTATTATAGAGGGTCCCTACGCCGAGGTGTTGGATTAGACGAGGCATCTCTAGGTACCATGGAGTCTGAGTAGTCACTCGTCGAAATTGAACGATATTTTGGTCTCAGGGCTCTTAAGGGACTACGCTCGAACGAAGTAGCCCGAAAGCAACGACCTTGTCGTGCACCAAAACACTACCTCCTATAGCATTCACCTAGCCACCCGGATGTGTCAAGCACAGTCGGTTTGGTGCCATGACCCACCGTTTGCAAAATATAGCGTTTGACAACCTTACACTGGCTTAAACTGCACTATTTCGCGTGTTTGCAAATAATAGGGCAGCGAGAGCACCGAAATGAGAAGGAAAAAATTGAGAAAGGATTTTGTAGAGGGTCCCTACACCGAGGTGTCAGATTAGACGAGGCCTCTCTAGGTTCCACGGAGTCCGAGTAGTCACCCGTCGAAGTTGAACGATATTTTGGTCTCAAGGCTCTTAAGGGACTACGCCCGAATGAAGTAGCCGGAAGTAACGACCTTGTCGCGCACCAAAACACCTCCTCCTCTAGTGTTCACCTAGTCACCCGGACATGTCGCGTAGTCAATTCAGTTCCACGACCCACCGTTTGCAAAATATAGCATTTGACAACCTTACACTGGCTCTAACTGCACTATTTTACGCGTTTGCAAACAATAGGGCAGCGAGAGCACTGATATGAGAAGGAAAAAACCAAGAGAGACTATTGTAGAGGGTCTCTATGCCAAGGTTTTGGATCAGACGAGGCCTCTCTAGGTGTCACGAGTCCGAGTAGTCACCTGTCAAAGTTGAACAATATTTTGGTCTCAGGGCTCTTAAGGGACTACGCCCGAACGAAGTAGCCTGAAAGCAACGACCTTGTCGTGCATCGAAACACTACCTCCTCTAGTGTTCACCTAGCCACTCGGATGTGTCAGCACAATCGGTTTGGTGCCACAACGTCCTGAGGCATGACTTCTCACTCCTCGCCTCCATTCATTTCCTAGGACTCAAAACATTCAATGTCACTTGTTTACCTTCCATCTCTCTTGTTCTCTTTGGACTTGCCTTTGTCCTCTTAGGTGCTTCATCATTGTCCTTGATTTTCTCTCTTGAGCTATGTTTTTGTGGTGATCTCTCTCCATCCTCTGCTGCCCCAACTATGTGCTTACATGCTCATTATTTTTGCATTGTAATAGGATTCTTCATCACAAATCACTACACAGAATTAGGAGTATAAGTAAATCATCAAACAATTAAGGGAACACATGTGTGAGGACCTTTTATTCATAAGTGCCATCATTGATTGCATGAGATTAATCATCTCTACCTCAAATTGAAGCAATGTCTCCCATCTGAAACTTCAACCCCCAGTCCATCAAACAAGATCACTTAAGGCTTGTAACCCTACCCTGTCATGCCATGTAACCCGGGTTAATCCAGAATGGTCAAGGATGAGTTAGAAGGTGAGTTAGCTAGGTTAATGTTAAGAGGTGAGTATAAACATACACTTAGCCATTTTTTTAATCCCTTTTAATATTTCATTTTCCTTCATTGCTGCTAGTATTTAGTTATGCTACTAAATTTTCAAGAAACCCTATTGCAAAAATCACATTTTTGCTCATATCTCCTTCATTTTTGCTCCATTTCCCCTGTAATTTTGCCCGTAACTTCTACTCATGAACTCCTTGAAGATGATCTAAAAATATTTTCCATTGGTACCCTAATTTTTTATAGCATCCCATTTAAAATTTCAGAGAAAAAACTTGCCTTTTTAGATCCTTGCAATTCTGGAGATCGAAAACACTTGAAATTTGAAGCAGGAAACCATATGAAAATACCTAATCTAATGAAAAAAATTCATCTCAATCCAAATACAAGAAGACATGATTAAATATTTATTATTAAATTGGCATATGAGCCTTACTAAAAATAATAAGTTTTGATAACAAAGAAAAAAATTGAATAGTTCACCTAGCATGGTTTTGCTTAATGGAATAGGTTTGCTTAACAATTGTACCATGTAGTGCTCTGGGACATGGTTTTTTAATTTTAAATCAAACATACATATCTAGAACTAATTTAAATGGTTATGAAAACATACATAGAAGGATATCATACATGTAATGAAATCAAATCAAACATATAGTTCAAATTTATCGTTATGAAAACCAACACACATGGATATATAAGAATCAAACAAAGTGTGCTCCAGATGCACGTCTCTGAAAATATATGTAAGTTCATAATGTATGTGTACATCTCAAACTAAGTGTGTCATAATGTATATAGGACCACATGCGGTCGCAAAAGGCTATATATATACAATGGACTATATGAAGAAACATGTTCACTAGGACCAGATGGCCCATATATATCTATGTACATCTAGGTGGACTATGAATCTACTCATGAAACATCTTCCCTCTCTTCGCCCTGCTAGAAGTAGCACGTCCATGACCTGGGGATGTAGTGGAGGGAGATGCCACTATGGATTTCATTTGTGTGGTCCTAGGTGTCTCTAAGCATGCCTACAACCTAACCTGCACATTCATAAACAACAAGTTTTTAACACCCAAAATTTTAAAATACATTCAAAATTTAGAAACTTGTACAATTTAGTTAAAATGCATGTGAAATATTACCGCAATGTCATGATCCCTATCAATTTGTTGTTGATGCATCGCAGGGACAATAATAGACTCACGAGGGGTAAGCTACATACAAATAATTAATTTTCAAATTAAATATTTCACATACATACAAAATTTGATATTGTAGATTTAAGTAATAAGAAATAATGAACCTCTAAAATTTAACAAATTTGAAAAATTATACCTCAGTTAGTGGATCTGCAGATGCTATGGCAGTATCTACAGCAACCTCCACAATCTGCATATATGGAGGAGTCTCTCTAGTAGTCATAAGCTATACAAAAACATGTACAAATCAATATTAAAATCTACATGACTGTGCACCACATAACAGAGGTCCAAAGCATGTAATCCACGTGAACTTCCACAATTAGAAACAAAGTGTAAAGAGATTTACTAACCTGCGTAAAACTCATGTGAGGTGTGCCAGTAGCCTCAGTTCCCAGAGTAGATGATGACCCGCCAGGCTCCTGTGTATAAAAGACAAACATATTAATATGTACAACATACACGTGAAACATTATAATAATAATCTAGTGCAATCAAATGAAATTAAAAATGTAAGTTTGTACAACTTGAAACTTACGTTTGAAACACGCCCAGCTGCAGTAGCTAGCATGTCGACGCTAGATGTTTCCTTCACCGGCTCTTGCTATTTAAAATAAAATAAAAAATTAGTTTTTTACATGTATGTACATGACATACAATCAAATACATATATATTAAAATCTCAAACATGTGAATTAAACTATTGTATATATATATATATATATATATATATTATATTTATTTGAAATTTACCTGTGAAAGACCAATATTAGTGGCACCAGTTCCAAAAACATTCCCCAACATCTCATCTATAGAAAAGAAACCATGTGAACCAACAAATGATGTCTCGCCCCACAAAGTGCATATGGTATCACATGATCCACAAAGTGGTGTGGTGCGCTAGAATTGGCTCCTCCGGCAACATCACTAGATGCAACCGGTCACTATCTTTGGGTCGAGTGTCGGTGAGCTCCTCAATGCATGCAATGTATCAATCTCCACAACCTCCTTCACTATAGGAGGGAT
The DNA here is from genome assembly GCA_018340775.1 of Taxus wallichiana var. yunnanensis. NCBI lineage: Eukaryota > Viridiplantae > Streptophyta > Pinopsida > Cupressales > Taxaceae > Taxus > Taxus wallichiana. The sequence continues at coordinate 836,995,266 of CM031239.1, forward strand.
AATTGAAGACAGTGGGGGTTTTGAGGCATGGGGGATCCTAGGTTGACCTATGCATGCACCAGGTCTACTCTGTGCAGAGCCACCTCCTCAACCAAAAAAATCAGAAAAGTCAAAATAATTTGGGACCTCGTTGAGCACGAACTCGTAATATAATTTCTTCAAAAAATAAAGAGGAACCTCATTGTTGTTGCATGGTGGATAATCAAAAACCATCCACCATCGGTCCCAAAAATTGTTTTTGATTCGATCATCGTGGCACCAATGGATTGGGAACCATTTGCAAGTAACTGCAGGGGGCATTGGTTCTAGGGTCGATAAATAATGCACAAATGAGGTCTTTTCCAAATTTTTTGTCTTTTACGGCCGCATGGGATAGTTTATCCGCATACCACTACCTACAGACACCTCTAAAGGTATTCCATCTATGTAGTTGGTTGGTGGCGGAGTTGACTTCGCCAATCAATGTTTGTAATGTATTGGCTAAAGTCATGCAGATGGATTTGTGACATGATTTTGTCTTATAGTCTGAATAAGGTTCTCAATGACAATTTTATTTTCTCATATTCTTCCAATGATATTATCTTGTGTTCCTGTTGGCTCAGTGGGGACAAAAGGAGCCACAGGAGGCGGATCTATGTTTGGAGGAGGGTTTTGAGGAATGTTCGGAGGGTTTTGAGGAATGTTCGGTGGGTTTTGAGGAATGTTTTGACGATTTACATGATTTCAAGCTTACCGACCAACTGATAAAACAAGAAAATTGTATACATAAACAAACATTTCAAAAAACCCATGAAAATGCAAAAAAAAAAACCTAAAATGCAAAAAAATGATTAAAATCGGGGGCTTACCTCCTCGTCTTGGCGGCATGGTTGAATCTATCATGATCCAGAAGTCCGATGAGCAATTTTGAGGTGGTATTCAAAGCTTGAGTGAAAAACGTCTAGGAGAAATTGCGGTTTGAAATGAAAAATGGGGAAAATAAGGACTCACGGGACTGCTAATTTTTGTCTCAGAGTTCCGTGATCACGGTTTATAACCACGCTCGCGGTTCTAAACCGCGATCGCAGATTTTAGGTTCGGTAATTGCCGAACCTGAAATTCAGAACCGTGATCGCGGTTCCTAAATTTTGGGTTTTTATGTCCACGGAATTGTCCACCAACTTCGTGCACTTACCCATAAAGAATTTGGTAGCAATATTCTGTATATAAATGGCTAGAGTAAATGTCTAACGATTGAATAAGCAATGAGCAGGAAGAGGAAGCTGAAATGAATAGTTTGAAGATGAATAACCAAGTGTAAATCAAAATATTTTTAAGGTTACACGGAAGAATATCTTCCTTAATCCTATACATTTCAATTTATAATTAACCAAAAGAATTATTGCATGGTTACTCTCAAAGCATTATTATTTGGTAAAATTTATCTTTATATTGTTTATCTGATGTAATCCAAGTCTTCGACTAACTAATCATTTTAACATATCAATTTGATGCTTTCTCCAAGTGCTCGAATTAATGCACTAGTTGCAAACTTACATGGAATGAAAGAAAGGTAAGACATCTAACCTTAATTGTAGTTCCAACTTCCAAGTTCCCTTCTGTCCCATGCCCTTTCCCCTCCTTTTCATGTCTGTACTCTGGCTCATTTGTCAGCGGCTCAGCCGTAGCCTATGAGATTTTGATTTGATTGTTTAAGAATTTTTACATATTCACTATTAAATGGACTGCCACTCCCAATGTTGAAGAAGTAAAAGGAGTGGGAGTCAAATGCGGGAATCAGGACACCTCACAAGTCACGACTCATAGTCACACCAAAGAAAACTAACTACTAACACTTCAATAAATTTGAACCGAATCAGTAACCGTATTTAATAAAACTAACTACTAGGTAAGTGTCAACTGCTAGGTTGTCTCTCTAATATCTACATGCCTGCAGATTCGTAGAATATTTCTTGCATTGACGGGCATTTTTTGACCCGGCCCTTATTTTGACATTTTCATTAATAAATTGAACTTATAAAATGTCATTTAAATTTTATTTTTTGCATTTTTTTTACAAGAAATTTTCAGCAACACTTCACCGACAAGTTTAACCACTTGAGACGGGCTTGACAGTGTTCAATTTTGATCCCCGAGGGGAAACTTGAAAGACACCAACATCTTTCTCCATGAGAGGACACACTAAATGTGGAGATTTGTACAAATTTGGTATTTTTAAAAAAAAGGTTGATTGATACATTGGGAACATGAAGATAATGTAGATATAAAGTCAATAACTACGTACTACATGTACATTTCAAACTTAGAATTAAAAAAATGGCAATAAAATCAGTCACATCAAACAATTACTCAATCAAATGATGTCACACAAGTGGAAAAAAATGCATGACATAATGTCCTAAGCATGGTCCACCCTAAATTTTTTTGTATGGAAACCTACTTGATTTAAATACCTTAAAAACCCATTTTCCATACGACATAAATGTTACAAAATAATATTTAAATAAATAAAAAAAAATTGTATTTACTTTTTCATATTTTATGGTATTTACATAGCATTTGTACACCCTTCAACTTAGGGTGCACAAGTGTTGGCTCCTCCCCTTACAACTTATGAGTGGTGATTCGATGACTCGAAACCTTCTATTCTTTACCTTGTTGGAGAAGGAAACATGCCCATAACTTCATTAATGCCCTATCACCCAACACCCCCTGTCCCAACCTCTTCCCCCTCCTCGAGTGAAAATGTGGGGGAAATGCACACTCTAAGGTGCCCAAGGGCGAAAATGTGCACTATCACAGCTCTACTTGTTGGTGCGAAGGTTGTCAGGGGGGGCGGTAACAATTCAGAGGAAACCATACAATATTCATTTTTGATAAAAACGTTTGAGTATTTCACATGTTGCTACTACAATATGGAAAGTGTTATAAAAATTTCATGTCATCGGGGGAGGACAAGGAGGGCACTTGTTTCACGTATTGATAACATATCCCATCTTCACCTACTTACATTCTGCTTTGGAAAATGGGAAGACAACATTGGGAGTTGTTTAAAACACTTGTCCCATCATACTCTTAACATGGTCGGGACATTCTTTCTTTTATTGAATTTTGGCATGATACCAAAAATGTTATAAATCTTCGACATAAGAATACTAAAAGCGTGCAAACTCTTAGAGATCTTAAATATTATTAAAAATAAATTTGTGAAAGTACGGAAGAAGGAACATCATGAATGTGTTATTATCTCTTTATTTAAATATGTTGATTGAAAATAAATTTTGCAGGCTTATTAAAGTGTCTTTGGTCTCTTGGTGAAGTTGAATGGTTTGGAATGAGCGCACAAGGGATCAAGTCTTTGTGCGTGCAAGCCTTGGAGATACTTTTGGGTGACTTTGGTGGATTGGATGCCCCTAGTCATGGCTACTTAACGAAAGGAAGGCTTCAATAGGGCCGGGATTGATCTCTAGGTGACTTGGACAAATTGGATGCCCCTTAATTGTGGCTCCTTGGCTAAAGGAAGGCTTCAATATAAATATACGCTTATTCAACAAGTGCAAATCAACTATATGTAATTTTCAATTTATCATGGGAAAAGATGTCGATTTCTAGGTAATCGTTGGTTTCAAACAAAAAAATGAAGGGCTCTAATTTTTATTTGAAAGATTTTTACTCTAAAATTATACGAGTTTAATTTTTCACTCCTCAATGAAATTATTAAATTTCAAAATAATAAATATTTATGTAGTGATGCATAATTATATCAATAGACATAGTTAGTGTGAGTGACGAGTTCATCTGGAAGAAATCTATAACATATATTGCCGTGCTGGTGCAAGACCATTGGGTAAACATGTGTCGTTGATCAGAATCGGCTGTCGGTTTGGCTTGCCCTAGGGTGTTGAGCATTTGACTCGGGTGACGATTACTAGGGCATCGAAGTTCCCCGCACATGGGGCAAAAATGCACACCAAGCGTGTTCGAGGGTAGTTGGAGCATGTTCGTATACATGCAACCCACATGGCCCTGGGCTTTATCTAGGGCTTCTTGTGGCTCCTATACGGCGTCGTTGTTTTAACATTAATTTTTTTACTCGCACGATATGCACAATTTTTTGGGTAAATCAATTTGGCGGAAAATCTTTATACGCCCTTTTCCTATAAAATTTCTACATACTTACCTCTTTCAAAACTTTTTGCATATGGTGAAGGAGAAACCCAAAATACATGTATTTTGCTATATATATTGAAATTGAAATCAATAAATAACAAAATTATTTGTTTTAAATCTGTATATTCTTATTAATACTGAAATTTGTATCTTCTTATTTAATAAGTTTATTGAAAAAGAATAGTTTTTAATATTGTGATGAAAGTTTGAATGAATATAATTAAAAATTATGTTATTTGTGGGGGCTTGTTCATTGATTTATAAATGAATTTAAAAGAATATATATTGTTTTTTAATATTATTTGCATATAGTTTTATTTCACAAAACACTCGTAAAATTCATAAATTTCATTGATTTCAAAAAAATCTTGAAATTTTGCTTGTGTTCATCATGTTCTCATACCGGGTTTGCTTGTAGATGGATCCATTTTCAAAAAGACATTCAAGTTTATTTTCATCCTATCAATCACAAGGGTTGCAATCTACTTCAAGAAGCTTTCAAGACTATGCAGGGTTTTCATACCAAGATGGAAATTATTTTCCCTACTCACAAGAAACAAACAAAGATGCAATGCAATATGGTAAATTTGTTCCACAGTCAGAAGTCAACATAAATGTAACACCTCATGATGTTTATGATGTGGAGGACAATCACAATGTGTTTACTCATGATATTGACTTAAACCATGGGCCTAATAATTTTATGGAAGAAGATTTTGAAGTTGTGGAAATTGTCCCTGCAACTCAAACATTTGACAATGATATTAATTGCAACCAAGATACAACCAAGCAGCAGAAGGAGGAGCTTTGGCCAAAATTTGTTGTGCAAGCTTTGATTCTAAAATATGAAGAAGTGTATACAGATTTAAACCAAGGAAATCTTGGTAAAAAACATTGGGATAAAATAGCGGAAGATATAAACAAACAGTGTGGAACATATTTTATGGGCATTCAATGTAAGTATAAGTGGAATAGATTGAAAAAGACATTCAAGAAAGAGAAACAATTGCAAAATACCACAAGGAAAAACCATCTTCATGGAGTTTATATGACGATATGGATCGCATAATAGGGAATACTCCAAAAGTGATTGGACTTATGAATGGTTTTAATGGAAGTGAATGGGTCAATAGTACTTCTAATATACCCAAAAATGACATGAAAGAGAAATCACTTGAAGAAAATCCATCCATAAATATTGACAATGTTGAAGAAAAAAGATCAAATGAAGAAATCAATTTGAACAAGATTGGAATTGAAGGCAAACGTGCAAAAAGAAAAAGAGCCTCTCATGAAGACTTTGGAGAGAAGATGGAAAAAAGTTTGTTGCATTTTACTCAAACAATGAAGGAAATTGAACTTGCAAGAATGGAACAAGAGAACAAACGGATGGACAAAATATTAGATGTGCAGCTCCAAATTGCAAAGCTTTTTTCTCAGGTAAATCCTCATATTTATCTTTGTATGAAAAAGTACATGTGCATATATCATTAACACCAAAATATTTGTCATTTTATGGATTGAAAATCATATCAATTCCCCACACTAGCTCTATATTGTCTATCCCATTCACGGAGCATAATATCTCTTTGTGCCTTACCTTGATCTCTCTCTCGTAGCTTGATTGTGAATCTCAACTTCAGAATTAGGATGTGGATCTACTTGGATCTCTGGTTCATCTTCATTATTCATTTGTAAGAAATTATGCAGTATGCAACATGCCACAATAATTTTGGGCACTTTTTCCAATTCCACACCCACATCTTGAAGAAATCTCCATCTTTTTTTGAGTAAGCCAAATGCATTCTCAATTTTTACACGACCTCTAGACAAGTATTTGTCAAACAATGTATGCAATGGAGAGATATTTCCTTTAAATGGCTTCAATAGGTATGGCGATATTGGGTAGGCAGAATCTCCAATTACTTGTGGATAGATAATGTTTCCTTCAATCTGAAATGTTGGAGATGCTAATACCTCTCTTTTTTGCATGTTTTTTTTAATTGCAGAACAGTTCCAGTGATCAGCATCATGAGCACCACCAGGAGCATTGACGCAGACATCCCAAAATATTTTTTGAGCATCACATATTCCTTGTAGCAAAACACTGTAGAAATGATGTCTATTTACATAGTTCATAGGAGTATAATGTTTTTGTGGACAATATGACAGCTTAATATGAGTGCCATCAACTGCACCGCATATGGTAGGAAGTAGAGTCAAAGTCTGAAAATCACTTAGTATCTTCTGCAATCTGCTGCCTGATGGAACAGTTAAATATTGATTTTGTAACTTTTGGATGATAATATTAACAATGACCATAGTGAATTTTCTCACAGTTGATTCGCCCACACAATACAATTCTGCAATTGTATATGTAGGTGTCCCTTGTGCAAGACGGCGTAAAACCAAACATAATGCTTTTCTGGGTGGTATTGGATCTCTAACAAATTGAACTGTGTAGAAGCTTGGCATATGTGGTTGTAATTTTGACAAGAGTGAATTGAAAAGAGGAAAAGACATTCTATAATGGCGACGGTATAAAACATCACAATAATGTGGTTGTTGCTCCCATATTTCTTGTTGAATTAAATTCCAAAATGTGCTCTGCCTTGGAAACATCCACCATTCTCTATATGATTCCATTGACAATGATTCTCTTTCTTCATATATCAACATCATTTGCATAAAATAATTGAAAAACATGTTTGATATATTTGTGGAAGAAGAGTGTGTCAATGCATCTCTAATCAAATCTTGCCAAAAAATGATAAATTTAGGATCCATGCCTATTGATCAAGTATTGTTTCCCTCTACAATAACATTATAATATTTCTTATTATTCATCATTAAATAATAGGATCTTGAAACAAGATTATAGAAAAAAACATTTGATGCTCTTCAATTATTTAAGTAAATGCACCAAATAAGAACAAACTTAGAGAGTATTTATCTAGTAATTATGTGTTGTAAACTATGATGTTATGCCAAAAACATGGATCATTATACCTAGATGTTTTTGATATCCATTAGGCATGGGCTTATACATGGTAGAATTTTTGTGAAGGATGTATATGAGTATCTAGAAAACCGTGCGTATCAAACAAGAATAGGTTAAGACGCTTAAATAGGGAAAATGATGGAATCCACTCATTTGAGTAATGATTTGATATATGATTTTAATATATTATATACCAAGCTATATAAGCTCTGGAAAGTGGAAACAAAATTTCTTGGTTGTGTTGGAATGCTCAAATGAAGCATTGATGTTCATTCTCGCAAATACAATGAAATGCAATGTAAAACATAAGGCACAAGAAATTGAAAGAAGAGGTAGGATTGAACAATTTTTAGGTATATTATAATAGTCAAAGCTTTGCATCATCAATTGATGTACAAAAATTCATCAATAATTGAGCTTGTACATCAATTGGTATCTATGAGCGACAAGTAGAAAACATTTATCGATCGAACGTGGGTGAAGTAAAGAATTGTGGATTCAATACGATAAAGAAAAAGACAAAAAAATTAAATGGAAAGTTGAAACCCATATGTTCATTCCTAGCACATAACAAAGAGATGATGGTTAATATTTGCAGATGATATGATGGTCAAGATTTGATAAAGATTTGATGGCATGGTGCATGGCATGTGTGGTGGCAGAACATAGTGACTACCATAAAAATAGGGTTACTATATTTTATTATCAGCGTTAATAGCTTCAATCAGCAAGTGTTTAAGTTGTTAGATAAGGCAAATATGAGAATGGAATTTTGGAAATAAAATGCTTGGAATGAAATACCTGCATGTTCCACACTACGACGTAGAATGCTCTTGGCCAAATTTTGCGTGTTATCCGTGTTTCGCTTTATCGTCTCAATCTCACTTGCATTACTTACATGTGTGCAATTGGTACTTCAAGGGACCAAAAAGATGAAAATTCATCAGACATAGGTAGAAAATCCTAGGACACCGCTACGCTGTGTCCCTTGAAGAATACCCACTTTCGATAACCTGGGTCCAAGTTGGGGACGATTTGAATCACTACAATCTCAATGACCTCGCTAAGAAATACGGTGAAATATTTTCACAAAGAAGGGGTATAGGAATTTGGTGGTGGTGTCATTGTTGGATTTTTCCAAGGAGGTGTTGCACACATAGGGGGTGGAGTTTAGGTCTCGTACTGTAATGTGGAGTTCGACATCTTCACCAAAAATGACAAGACACAATGTTTTCCGTGTATGGGGAGCATTGGAGAAAGATGTGGAGGATAATGATGATGTCATTTTTTACATTTTGATAATATAATATGCTTGAATTATTTTGTGGATACGAGGATAAGACCTACACGGCCAAAGTGTCGAACCAAGTGGTTGCCCTCCCCTTTATATTATTTAGAGTATGCCTTCGGTGTAAATTATTTAGAGTACGACTTTGATGTAATTATAATACTTCCATCATGTCATCTACACATAATATAAATACAAAATCTCGGGGCACACAACCGAAGTCAAAAACACATACACTATGTATATCGTGAATCGATAAACTTTATATGTCCCACAACAAAATTAGAAGAATGATAGAGGATGAGGATGAGATAAATAATATCAATGACACAAAATAAAAAGAAAACGGGAAGTTAATACACAATCCTTTGCATTTGTATTTTTAAAAAAAAATTGTAGAAAAAATAGAAAAGCTTCAAGTTAGATTAAGTTTCACATGGAAACATTAATGATTTTATGATATTTTTGTTGTATTTTTGAAATTAAGGTTTTATAGAAAACTTTGGGGAGAAAAAACTTTGTAAGGAATAATTTATTAGGTGAACTTCATCGAAGAGGTGAAATTTCACAGCTTGTTAAGTTGAATTCCAACTGAAATTTAATTGAGTTTATGAGTTACAACCTATAATTCCTAGAATTAGGGTTTTGTGAGAAGCCTCAAATTTGTGCCATTCCAATGGAAAAAGAATCTATAGGATAACCCGTCGATTAAATTTTCATTGTGAAGCCTAGAGGATGGCATGCAATTTAAAGGCAAGGTAAATCGTTGAGTTGCCCGCTCGTAGTAGGATTTTAAATAGCGGGCGGTTTTATGACGACAACAAAGGAGGTCACCAAGGAAGTTGTTGTGGGCTTCTTCGCTGTCAGGATGAGAGGTTTTATGGATCATGTATCTATGGTGTAGGGTCAGATAGAGAAGATCATGGCTCATGGGGGCGGAAAAAACAATGCGGAGGAGTGATAGGTGGGGGCGGGAACCAGTCATAGTGGAGCGGAGGGGTGAGCATGTAGTTGTATGTCTTTGGAACATCAGTATAGTTTGGGAAAAAATCAATCATCGCCACCCTTTATTTTCTAGGTGTCTCGCCACTTCCACCGATTGATATGCGATGAAAATATGTACGATATAGTTGTCAAAACCAATCGGTCGCCTCCCTTTAATATGAATTGGAGTACGCCTTTGGTGTAATAACTTGAGAGGCTATGCATATATATGCATAAATGTAGACTTATGGTACTTGAATATATGTTAAACATTTTAAATGTGAAGAAGTTTGTCCCTATACACGAACTCGCGCATTTTTGGTTATGTACATTTTTGTAGTTATGATATTGATATCAAGACATGTTAACATCAGTAAGATGATTCTTATTTTGGAGCCTCAAACACTAGTAATCATATGTTCATGTTCCCAATATGTCAATCAACTATGTTTTAAAGGAAGAAATATATTAATTGTGCAAATTTTATTAATTTTTTAAAGCTATCGAATTTGTGCAAAACATTTATCAGGTCCCCTCAACTATATTAATGGAGGAAGATTTATCACTTAATGGACTCATATATTAGTGCTTTAGTGCTTTGGGAGTGACATCGGGGTCAAGCAAGGATTTCTTTTATCTCCCACTTTGTTTGGGCTATACATAGACAAGTTAGAGGAGTGGATTGACATGATGGGTGGGAGTGGAGTCCACCTAGCTTCTTATGTGGTAAAATTGTTGCTTTATGCTAATGACCTTATCCTAATGGCTAAAACAACACATGGATTGCAATAAAACTTGAGAGCTCTATAATTATTCTATAAAGAGGTGGGGATGCAGGTGAACATGAGTAAAAGCAAAATAATAATTTATTTAAGAAGAAAACCTACGCAAGTAAATTTTGCGTTCGAAGGTGGTCCCTTGCAAGTGGTAAATGATTACAAGTATTTGGGTCTTGACTTTCACAATAATCTCAGTTGGGAGGCCTGTAGAGCTAAGAGGATACAAGGGGATGGAAAGCTTTATATATGCTCCAAAACAGATGCAGATCAACAGAATTGTGGGATTGGAAAACCAAGTTGACTCTTTTTGGGTTGCTTGTTACTCCGGTGGTTTTATATGGTTGTGAAGTTTGGGGCAACAACACGTCGGTGAAATGGAGACAAATAGAAAGGTTACAAAAACATTTTATCACAAGTAGCTTCAAAATAAAATCCACGGTTCCTTACGAGATCATTCTTGTTGAAGTCGGCCTTCCCGATGGAGGCGACGACTTTGATTCGACTTTTGGGGTACTTGAAGAAAGTGGAAAGCATGGACGGTCTCCAATATTAGTGGAAGAAAAGTTGAATAGAAGGAAGTGCACTTGGATGAAGCATAATGAAAAGTGGATGAAGAATTGGGGAATTAGCATGTAGGATTGTCCTAACACTAATGAGAATATCAAAAAGTATGTGAGAGAAAATGTCAAAATTGTCATGCGGACGAAACAACTGGGAAGAAAAAGAGAATATTATGTCAAGAACTTTAACTCCACATGTGATCATGAGCAAAAGCACTATATGAAGGCGGAAATGAAGTGGAAAGCTAAATTGTTAATTGCCCAATTGAAAACTAGTTTGCATCATCTCAAATGTGAAACATGAAGATGGACAATGCCAAAAGGGGAATGGTTTGAAAGAGTTTTCCGTTTTTAGTCCAAATTATGTGGAAATGCCATGACATTTCCTAATAGAGTGTATAACATATGAGGTCATTCTGATTTTTAAAAATGGGAACTCTTACAACCCTATTTGAAGAGGATGAAATTGCAAAAGCAGCACATTACTTGGCTAAAATCCATAGCACAAGGCTCAAGATTAGCAAAGAGACCGAGAAAAAACAGAAATAACACTTTTGAGCCATTCTTTTTGGTATGTTTAGCTGGCTCGTTTTTGTTTTTCGGGTCTCATAGCCTTCATTCATTCATTCATTTCCAAAGAAAGAGTAACAAAACGCAAAAAGCCAATTGATTGCAGTAATAACACTGCCGAAAGCGGGGACTAATAAATAAAGTACAGAGCATTTTTAGCAAGGGAAACGAAGGTGTGGTGACATGGAGAAGGGCAGTGGAGATGGTGTTTTTATTGTTGAGGAAGAGGCGTTGGTCCGTTGCAAGCGATCAGATGGCAAAAGATGGAGATGCCGCCAACCGGCTATGCCCGGCCACACTTTGTGCGAGGGGCACCACCAAAGGAACCTCCAAAGGAAGAGACCCCAAAATAATGATTCCTCCCACAATCTCATGACTTGGCTTGATAAAGACGCCTTCAAGGAAACGAGGGAGGAGAAGAAGAAGAAGAAAAACGGAATATCATAAACGAAAACCAGGACGAAAATGTCGAGGAAGAAAAAAATGAAGGGGACCCCGAGCCAGTTATTATTATGGAAAAGGAGGAGGAAGAAAAAATTGAAGGTGAACCAGAGCCAGATGTTATTATGGACAAGGAGGAAGAAGAAGATACGAGCTCCTCCAACGAAATGCGAATGCAATTGATGGAAATGAAAGGTGAGTTGAATACTCTCAGAGAATGGATAACACAATCCATTCCCGCCCTCTTTGTCACTGTCAAAGATATTATAAACGCTCTTCCTAATTCGGAAGGGGCGCTGGAAAAATTCAACAGACGTGTGAAAAGGAGTAAGCTCATGGCTCATGTTCAGGCTACAGGAACCTCAGGAGAGGAGTCTGCTCCGGATCCTAGTAATCCCAATTGATTAATATCAGTCATCACTGCATTTGGGTTTTTTTAATCCGATTATCTTCTCCTCCTTATTTTGTCTATCATTAAAAAAGAAAGTTTTTGGCGCATATGGAGAAAGGTTAGGGTTTGCGGACCCTTCTTTTTGCCGCCATGAAAACTTAAGCTGTGATAGTGAGGCGTACAGGTGCTCTCAAACATTGCTTCCACAGATTGCCTCTGGTTGTTTTTCTGTATGTACTTTGGGTTTTGTTTTTTATTTTGTATATTGGGTTTTATCTGTTTGTTGGTATGTTGGGTTCTATTATGGTGTGTCATATCTTGCAATGTTTTGGTTAAGATCAAAGATACACGAGGTCGAGCTTCTTTTCATTTGCTATAATGTACCCACATGAGAAGCCAAGGTTAGGCAGTGCCCCAACCCATAATCGCATCATTTACAAGATTGGGATGTTTGGGTTCGAGAAGTCAGGGCTTTTCTGTATCAAATTTGGAGATACAGAGTATGTTATTGAAGGAGTTTAGAAACACTTGAGCAAATGGAACTTTGTAATATTATTACAAAATGTGATCAAAGCCACCTTATATTTATCTTAGAAAAGACTCCCTTTCTGTATATATATTTGGGTGAGATTGAACTATGCATATGCATACAAAAGACCTGTTTTTCTGAAAAAATGTTGTTTCGGTTAACCATCTTAGCAGATTAAACTCACTTCCTCACAGAAAGAAATTGCTAACTGAACCTAAAGGCGGAGTTTGAAATTAGAAAATAATATAAGGTGCCCCGTACTTACCTAATTAAGGTTTTTGATCGCCCCAGGCAGTACTTGCAGTGTACCCCCCTCCCCCTCCTACCTGCCACTTAGCCCGCAAACATTTTTACTATGGATGGGGCCAATACCAGTTCTAGTAGTTGCAAGATCTGGAATGTGCAAGGAAATGCTAGTTGATAAGGTTGGGAACTATGAAAAGCAAAAATGGAATCCTGCCTTCAAGGAGCTGATCAAAGGTCTGCTGGTACTCAATGGTGACAAATGGGCACATCACAGGCCTAATGATTGTTTCCAAATTGCATTGATTTTGTAACAAAAATCTGAACTCATCTCCTAAAATCTAGTAGGAAACCCTCCATACAGTTTGGTGCTCCCCTCAAGAATCCGAACTCATCTCATGTATGCAAAAATCTAATGTTTTTTCTTTGAAATGGTGATCAAGCCATCTCCTTGGAAGTCGTTTAGTGTTCTAGGTGTTTCTTTGAGAGTATTATTCCATTCATGTAAATTTAATGGACCTCCATAATTCCATGAAATTCTAAATGAGTATTATTGGCCATGACATTCTGATTTTTTTGCAGCAACAAGAAATTCTATAGAAAATTCTATCTTGTCCTACTCTTTCATCAATTCTCACTCGCATAAATTTGTGTCACCTGAATAAGTTTGTTTTATTGTTTACAAATCTATAGAATTCAATATTTGACCACAGTCTTTAAACGAGGAAAACTATCAAACACATAAGAGCAGATTACTCGACAAGATCGAGCAATAAAGCCTTTACAGTTTTTCAAGGTAGTAACTGTAGCTCCTATCTTGTTCAAGTGATCAGCGACTAAGCACTTTATTGGTCTCTGACATTTGTCGTTCAGATATAATTAAGCCTAATGAGTTTCATGTCTGTATGTATATGAAATCCTTATTGCTCGATATTTATGCCTGATCTGAAAGAGCCGAGCGGAGAAAGCCGACTTAGGAGGAGCTCTTTTTGACGCCCCTGCTTATTATGCACCACCCTTGCCTAAAAGGTTTGCAAGAATTCAGTCGAAAGTTTCCTGCTTTAGTTCTTCGTTCAGTTTAGAAAAGGCTTAACACTAGGCATGTGAACTTTGGGTATTCTCACGAGGCATTGACAATGATTAAGCCGATCTTATTAGTTTGGGAATTTTGTGGGATGTTGTTCCAAGTGCCTGGAAACATACACAAGGCATGTGGAATGTTTTGCATTCACATTTATTATGTTTTTATTACAACATTTCACACAAAATTACTTTCAGTTAATTTTGATGCATCTCTATAGGTTGTTCTTAAGCTTGCATTTTTCAATAGGGTTGAAGGAAGTTTACGAAAAGTAAATTGATTTCAGTCCCTGACCTATAATGCGGCTAAGGTACAGGGTCTCAATTGAATAAGAGTTCAACCTTGCAGCTATATAGTAACACAACGGTTTTTAATGTAAAACAACATTTTTTTTATTAAATTGTGTTTCAATAGACTTTACAACATTTAGCCACACAGTTTCAAATGGATTATATATTCATATATACAACAAGATAAAAAAATTATCTGTAAACTGCTTCTGGCCTTTACATGCAATTATAACTTTGAAACACACATATCCCTTTGACCTAAGGCTTATGTGTAAAAGCAGGGAGAGGTTTTTCATTATAAGATCAACTGAAATCTTTTCAAAATTTCAGTTGGAACAATTTTGAATTTTTGATTATTTTTATGCCCTCTTCAACCAACTCTCAAATTTTCGTAGCCACCCTTCTATCTCTCATCTAAAATTAGACTAACATGCGATTATATTAACCAACAAGAAAGACTTTTAATTTGACTTTCTGATTCTAGACATAACTAATAAGTTATAGCTGCTCTTATAAAATAGGGAGTTATAAAGGAGTGGTCCCATGCAAGAACAAGACATAATTTTTTAGTAGGTACTACACAGAATTTATAGGAGAAATGAGCAGCTCTGTGGTCTCATGTTCTCCCAGTTTTTCTGTAAAGACTGGAGAATACTCTATGTATTTATATTATAATTTAAAATCATCATATTTATATTGTTCTTTGGCCAGTGATTTGTTGACATGTGGCCAAAAATAATAGAATGCAGCAACAAAAATTTCAGTCCCCCATCTATTCTAGTCGCTGGAAATTTCCCTCATATGCAGTCATTGTTCCACTTTTTCTGGGGAAGATTCAGTTTTCTGCAGTTTGTGAAAAATTATTTTTACATGGGACCATCTGCAATACCCTCACTTTTACGAAACTGCAAGACTTGATTATGTTAATAATTTCATCACGATGAAAGATAGTGGAGCCAATTTCTGAATTGAAAAAAAAGTGATGCTTGCATAGGAGTTTTCAAATTTATTCATGAAATGATTCCAGGAAAATGTTCACTCTTTGGTGTAGACAAAAAATTGTAACCTCAAAATCTGATGCAAGGGAATCCTGCAACCTCCTCTATTTAGTACGAGTTTCTGCAGCTCTGTTAACCCTGGTAGGGATATGGTGCATACATAAACTGTTGTTATGCACTGTTGACTTTTAAAAGAAATCTGTAGGGAGAAAAAAGAGCAGCAGTTAAAAAGAAGTAACTTCTCTTATTTCAGTTGCTATCTTCTCCTCTATGCTTTGGGTATCCCGCTGATTACCCATTCTTCTCATGGCTGTTTCTAAGCTAGTTTATGTCCTTTGTAGCTTGAATCCTCTCCATGGCTTGTTGCCCCATAATGGACTGTTAAAGAGTCCATTTTCCTTTTCGTCTCTATCTCTGTTGTCATATCAGCTTCTGGCATGATGCACACAATATCATGCCCAACATTCACTTCTAGTTCTCACAATGTCATCCTCTTGTCATCCTCTTCTATGAAGGATGGCTTCTTATCCATCACTGCTATAACTTTTTTCACCAGCCTTGGGCTCCTCCGAGCATTTTTCTTCACACTTCCTCATAACGAGGCAACCTCTACATTCCCCTGGTTGCTGCTACTTATATAAAACAAAGATGAAATTATGGAAATTAAGAGCTCCCATAGGCATCCTCACCAATGACGTCGTAGCAACATTCTTAAACATCTCCTCTCGCGCTCTTTAGCTGATTTAAAATCAGCCGCTCCAACACCACAACTTCTTCTCGTCATTACTTTCTCCTGAACTCTTGGCTGATTGCTACTACCCATTCTAGGCTTTTAACTCATAAGAGTCTTTCTTTTTAACCTCTTCATAAGTATTTTCCTGTACATCTTTTTTTTTTTTTAGTGTTTTGTTCATATTTATGTTTTTTAAAAGGCATCTATGTGTTGTTCCATTCTTATCATCATTTTAGTAAATGTTCAAGGCGGGATTAAGAATTTTAAGAGCGTGGTCCCATACCTTGGGTTAGTGCTTCTATTTATTCAGTAAATCTGGTCTCATATAAAAATATTATTTGCTGCTGCTAAAATTCAACAAAGTTGCTAAAATTTTTAAGGAGCTACATTTTAGGGAGAGGATTTCCAACCCCATAAAATAATTAGGGGCACAAAAAAATCCACTTCTTAAAATATTTTAAGGATTTTTTTACACCATTAATGTTTAAGCTTCCTCTCTTTTTCCTTACAATAGTTTATTCACTACCCTACTTTTGCTAATATTAAAGACTCCTATTTTGTCTTAACAAAGAAAAATAAAAAATCATGGGACCCTATCAATGCTAAAATATCCTATGTTTTCTCTCTTGCATCTACTCAAAATTTTTAGCTTGCCCTTTATATGGGACTGAGGCCTAAGTGTCCTAGGCAATACTTAATGTCAAATATCCCCCACCTAATTTGTAAAAATCTTATATGTTGGATTTTTTTGCAATTAATATCATTCTCAAGTGTTTGAGTTGCAGGACAACTTCCCTTCCACAAAACTATTAGGCTCATGGTTCATTCCAATATCATGAGTAGACACATTGTGATTGTCCACATCATGAGGTGTTATAGTTATATTGACTCTTGACCGTGGAACAAATTTACCATATTGCATTGCATCTCCGATTTTTTTCATGGTGAGTATGGAAAATAGTTTCCATCTTGGTTTGAAAACCCTGTATAGTTTTGAAAGCTTCTTGAAGTAGATTGCAACCCTTGTGATTGATAGGGTGAAAATAAACTTGAATGTCTTCTTGAAAATGGATCCATCTACAAGCAAGCCCGGTATGAGAACAATGACGAACACATGCAAAATTTTAACATTATTTTTTGAAATCAATGAAATTTTCAAAATTTACAAATGTTTTTAGAAATAAAACTATATGCAAATAATATTAAAAACAATATATTCTTTTAAATTCATTTATAAATCAATGAACAAGCCCTCACAAATAACATCATTTTTAATTATATTTATTCAAACTTCCATCATAGTATTAAAAACTATCATTTTTTTCAATAAACTTATTAAATAAGAAGTATGCAAATTTCAGTATTTATAAGAATATACAGTTATAAACAAATGATTTGTTATTTGTTGATTTCAGTTTCAAATATATATAGCAAAATACTTGTCTTTTTTGGGCTTCTCCTTAACCACATGCAGAGAGTTTTGCAGCAATAGAAAGTTTATAGGAAAGGGCGTATAAAGATTCGACACCAAATTGATTTACATAAAAAATTACGCATATCGTACAAATTAAAACAAATGTTAAAACAACACCATATAAGGAGCTCGAAAGCAGCCTAGGCAACAATCGGGTCGGGCTTGGGTGGCACGTACAATCGTGCTCCCACCTGTCCTCGAGCGCTTGGAGCGTGCATTTTTGCCCCACGTGTAGGGTACTTAAATGCCATAATCGTCACCTAGACAAATGTTGAACACCCTAGGCAAGCCAAACCGACAGCTTGCAATCGACGACACATGTTTACCTAGTGGTCTTGCATCAGACGGGGCAATATCTCGTTATAGATTGCTTCCAAATGAACTCGTCAATCGCACTAAATATGTCTATTGATATAATTATACATCACTACATAAATGTTTGTTATTTCAATTTAATAAAGGAGTGATAAAATTAAACTATATAATTTTAGAGTAAAAATCTTTTAGATATAAATTAGAGCCCTTCAATTTTTTTGTTTAGAAACCAACAATTACGTAGATATTGACATCTCGCCCATGATAAACTAGAGATTACATATAGGTTATTTACACTTGTTGAGTAAACGATATGTATATATGGAAGCCTTCCATAGTTAAGTAACCACGACTAGGGTGCATCCAATCCATCAAAGTCACCTGGGGAGCGATCTTGGCCCTATCAACTTGTTGACTCTCCATGCCAGATATCTCCAAGCCTTGCTCTCAACAAGACTTGATCCCTAGTGGGCTCATTCCAAGCCATTTAACTTCATTAAGAGACCAAGGGCCCTTCGATGAGCCCTTCAAATTTTATTTTCAATGGGAGAAAAAATCAACATATTTAAATAGAGAGATAATTATACATCGACATCACTTCCTCCATACTTTTGCAAAATTATTTTTAATAAAGTTTAAGATCTCCAATATGCTTTTAATAATTAAAAAGTGCAGTTTAAATGAAATAAACAATACACAATTAAAACCTTTATAGCTATGAAAGAATGTGAGTACAAGGATCAAGCGAGAATATGCACACATCAACCAAGTTGCACTTGAATGGAACCATGACGTAGCTCCAAGTAGTAAGCAAGCATTCAACCACCATGAAATTGTGCATGCAAGAAAAAGGTTTGCTCATTCTCATATATCAAAAAGAAGGTACAAATAGGAGTGTTGTGTAACTCCCAATGCAAGACCCATCATACCTCCACAAGGGAGAAGAGAGTTACATTCCAAAAATGGAAAGTAACTCTTGTATGACGCACTAACGCACACTGACACGTATGACAAATTCTATGACGGAATCTGTCATAGCTCCTAAAGACACCTAAGACCTATGACCTCACCTAAGGTGAGATGACTTACCATGTGCGAGGGAACAACCTAGGAAGAGGTAAATGAAATCCCTCACACCAATACACCCCCTTCATCATAACTTAGGATGAGGCATGACAAGTCGAAACGAGAAATGGGTCTTGACAACTACGCCTAATGAGGTACCCATGTATAATAAGGATCTCAAGTAATGGAAGAAAACCCAATGGGAAAAATGTCCACTTATAAGAGATAGAAGACTCCCCTAAACAACCTAAGAAAGATGCGTCAAATGGGTCCCGCCAACTAAGGGCTTGATGAGGTACTGTACGACAGAAAAGTGACAAGCGAGCTTGGGAATCTACAAGTAACTCTTCCTCGCACCGACCTCTCGAGGTCGTGCCGAGACAAATGGTGGGGATGGAATATGCGTGGGATACAGACAAACTAATTAGGCAATCTGATGTCTTCGACACACGCTAGTGGAAATTACGAATCTAAGGCAAAGAAGGCCCTCCTAACTTGAATCGGTGTGATAGATCGATCGCAAGGATGATTGCTCAAGGCTCCAATCAATATCGAGCTCGCGTGATTCGGCCTATAGGTTGTGGAATACGTGGAAAATGTCCCTGGGATAGTTTCGTGTATATCTCCAGATAAGGTCATAGGGCGATGGTAAATATAATTTGACTCTATGGGCGATTCTCTCGCCTAGTCCGTAACTCCCGAGCCATAGCTGCTATGTCTAATAAGGATAACTGTTCGATGATGATAGGTGGAAGAGTAGATCTCGAATACTAGTGTACGAGGCCAACATCTATGTCTAATTCACCTATAGGCTCGTTGGACTGTGGGATTTGTGGGTCACACCCATAGATTCGTGGTTGATGCGGACCTATTATGGTCATGTATGGAATCGCCCCTAATCCCTAGTATCCAAGAATCGTATGCTTTCTCGCCTTCTATATTCGTAATCAATAATCTGTTTGATCTTCTCGTAATATCTTACAGCGCTCACGCAACCCGAATTCTTAAGTCGGTATCTATATCTCGTGAGAGTATCTCCGCGTCTAGTGTGGAACCAAAGGATCACAACCGAATGTCCACTCTCTCTCAAACCCTTCTATAGTCATGCGAATATGAATCTAGGGTAATCTATAGTTTGGTTGATTTGACCAAAATGTGTGTGCTTGGTCGTCTTCTATGTTTAACCCATGCAATTGGAAACTGATTTGTTGTAAGTTTACCGTTGTTTGGAAGACTTGGATCTTGAGATTTGATCTATATCAGTTATTGCTGTGATGAGATTGGGTTGGGGCACGATTGGCTCGAATACGTATTCTCTGGGCTCCCTAGATCCCGTGATTGTCATACAAAAGCAACAATGTAAATTAGCTTTAAAGAAAGTGAAATTTAACTACTTTAAGTATATCTATAAGATATACGATTTCGTATTTTTGTATTTTCTGGATGAACTATTCGAACGAATTTAAAAAGTAACTGTTTAACATATCTAGAATTGACAGCTAAAATAACAAATTAAAACAAACAAGATAACCGAGTATAGCTATTTGTCTGTGTAACTGTGAATCTATTCTAAATAATGAAATACTTGATCTAGTCTATTTGCAAGACTCTCGATCCTACCTCAGAAGTGAGGAATGAATCATAGTCTCTCAGAAACTATCAATCCCCACAGCTTCCCTGGCAATATCGAAAGTAAAATTGACTGAAATAAAGTGATTGGCTACTCTATTTGATATGTTTCTAATTAGAACTTTGAAAGCTAGAACCTGGATTCTGCAGAACAGTGGCAAATCCGATGGTGTGTGTGATCTTGTCCCCTTAGTGTGATCTCCTCGTTCCTTCGTGTTCACGTGGATCTAGAAAAGCGTGTAATGCTAGCATCAACAGAAGTAGATATTGGGACAAAGGCAGCTCAAGATCTGATCAATACAATGCGAGTAGAGAGAGATAGCGCAAGAGTACGTGAGCTTGGCTTATGCAATTCCTAGCGGGATTTATCATGAGTCATGCAACATAAAACATCCGAACCGAAACTATCCTGTTTCAAGAACAAAACCTGCAACTTTAATGGCTTCCTATAGAAAACAAGCTATTTTACTCCAATGGATTGGATAAAATATCAACAAAGACTTGCACAAGATGGATATGTGGCTTCCTAACAAAAAACAATACTAACTAAGCATGCAATGAATGAAACTAAGAATTCTAGGCAAAATGAAAGACTAATCTATTGCAAAGAGAAATTCAGAGGCAAATTTGAGGGGCCATTTGCTTGAGCACAAGCCAACTATTTATAGCATTTGGATTTACCCAAGGTAAAAACCAAATAGAACTCTTAAACTATAAACAATGGCAAAACACTATTCCAGGGAACCAGAATCATTAATGCAAGCTTATGGCGGTGAAAAAAGTGGTGAATCGTTGAAATTTACGTGAGTCGTGTTAAAAGAGCTTTCTGGAAAACGCGCAGATAGACCGCCGCCGCTCTGTCGGGGCGGTGGTCACGAGACCGCCACCCAGGCAGGGCGGTGGTTTCGTCACTGAAGAGCAAAAGGCCAAGAAAAGAGGGGAAAAGGGAAAAACAAAGCACGCGGGGGCTAAGCGGGGCATGCGGGATGTTAACGCACACTTGGAGAGCTTTTTCGGATCCCGAACACCTTGCGAGGAGACCTATATCATCATTGGGGTACGTGTTACGTTGTTCGACGGATAGCATACCCTACAATTTTGGGTACGTACATATTGCCCCCTCGGAGAAGCGTTTTAGCCATGAAGAGGCGTAAAACGGTGGGTCCGAGTATGGCGGTCCCGAAATGGGAAGTTAGAAGTTATACCTGATATGTCTGTGTGTTGAAATGACACCGTCCAAAATTCCTGCCACCTGCAAAACGAAAAGAGAACTCAAGTGCAGATAGACACAATAATTTGGAAAATAAATGCTAAAATAATAGGAAACGAGAACGTACCATTCGTGCGGGGATAAGAACTTACCTCCGTCGGCGCTCCAAACCTGTAAAAAAGGCATTTTAAAACAAGTCAGGTTTGCTATATATATGAAAGTGGGCCCATTTTCCTATTCATTTGCGCGAGTTGATTTGATTGATTCTGAGCTCTGGAACCCACGGTGACGGTTTCTTGCGCGAGTAGAGTCAAAACGTTCGTGACGGGATAGTGATCATGCCTCTGCGAGCGGAACATCGACCCACGAGATCATAGGTTAGTTTTCTTCAATTTATCCTTTTTACCCCCTTAATTTTAAAATGCTAAAATCTTTGTTGTGGGGGTTATTTTTGAAAATGCTAGGTTTAAAAGGTCCATCTAGGGGGGGCGCCTACTGGGTAGGCTTTGTTTTTAGCTAAAACGGTCCTTTTTAGCATTTTTAGGCTTTTTAAATTATAAAACCCGCGTGGGTTTTGGCACATGACCGCCGCCCCGCCTGGTGGTGGCAGTTTACGACCGCCACCCTTAAGGCGGCGGTTACAAAACCGCCTCCCTGCTCAGGGCGGCGGTTTTGCACAGAATGCCAAAAGTACATCTGTTTGAGATTGTTTTTACATTTTTAGCATTTCTATGTGTTTTCATGATTTTTCCAGTATTACTCGGATGCTAACTTGCTTTGTTTTGTGTGTTTTTGGGTGTATGCAGGCAAGAGAGGAGTATATTCGGTGCAATTGAGAGAGGGAATGTGACTGGCTCCCAGGAGTACTGGATGCACTTTCACAGGATGAGGAGGACACTCTTTAGAGGGCCGGGATATTACGTATCTCACGCATTCCACATGTTGCACCATCCAGTCACATTCTTTGTGACTTATTCTCCTATTGAGATCTTGATTGGAACACCTTTCGATTACAGAGGGTCTCACGGTGAGTGGACCATCACTTTAGAGGATGTTTATGCATTCTGGGGTCCCGATTATTGGGCGGACGTCGACCCTTGAGACAACAACAGTTCGCAGGCCCGAGATAGCACAGTGGGCCACTTATATGGGAGATGCAGTCATCTCCACGGGTTCGAAGAAGGGGGTCAGAGTTCGATCCATTCCTAGTTTTCCCATCCCCTTGCTTCGCTAGGCCATTATGGGGATCCTTGCCTCGAGACTGATCGGGGACAAGGGAGGAGACACACTGCTATACTGCTGGTCCCCCATCATTGCACAGATAGAGGGACATGGCCGGATATATGCCTGGGGAGCAGACATACTTGGGACTACCTACCATGATTTATACAGGGTAGTCCATTTATAGGGGCAGTCCTTGAGCCACCCGACCCTGGTCATGAGTTGGGTCTACGAGCACTTCATCCCCTATGGCAGAGGTGTAGAGGTGACAGATCCCAGAGCTGTGAGGGCAGCTAGATGGAAAGATATGTCGATGCTCAGAGCACCTCATCGCCCGGTTACTTCTCGACCACCTTCGATATGGAGGCCACACCGTATCAGACTATGGCAGGCATATGGGGCGAGGAGGCTCTTACTTTGATCTCCTACTCCACCACAGGGCAGCTTATTGACAGAGTGGGACGAGTGGAGATACACCCCTTTGGCCGAGTTCCTCAATAGTTTGGCCTACCCTACATGGGCATGCTTCCCGATAGCGCGATACATATCTGAAGTCGATTCGAGAGGCCAGAGGGGGTCCTAGAGGCCGGGGTTGGACAGTTGTTACTCCTGGCGTTCCTATTGCGGCTAGGAGGGTAGTACGTGCTTGAGGGAGAGCCGGTGCGCCTCAGGCACCCTTGCTTGCCAGTTGCCGCCGCGGGTCCTACCCATAGCAGCGATGACCCCATTGACATAGACTCTGAGTCTGAGGAGTTTACAGGGGGAGAGACAGAGGAGGAGACTGATCCTGAGTGGCATGATACTCAGGATATCATGCAGGCAGAGAGGGCCGAGCAGAGTGCAGAGAGGGTGACTCTGGTTTCAGAGGAGCCACTCTCCTAGGGCCATGGTGGGGAGGACGAGTCCATTGCATGGGCGCTACGTTGCTCCATCACAGGAGCAAAGCACCTCGCTCACGGCGGCATCGTGGCGGTGTGCCGACCCCGAGATCCATCCTGGAGGCCTGGTGATCCGAGTAAGTTACCATCCTTCCTTTTAGTGTTTGTTTTTAGTTAGGATTTAGTTACTATCTCTCCTTTTGTTTTATCTTGTATTTCTAATCTCTTGTTTTGTTTCTGATTTGTTTTCTCCTTTGTTTGCAGAGACCGCCGATGAGTGGCGGGACTTGATTCGTAGGGTATGCACCGATACCCTAATGATCCCCATGGAGAGGACCCATGCAGAGTTTTCTGTGGACGTTAGGGAGCCCTCAGCAGCTGGTAGACACACTGATGTCTTTGCCCCAGTCTAGCATGTGGCCAGGATGGTATCGACTCTCTGCACGGAGCTAGCAGGGGTATAGGATAGCCAAGCGCTTGATGAGGAGTCATTCTCGTGGTGAGACCGCGGTTGCCCCTTGGGATCCTGAGCCCTCTGTGCACTCAGAGCACCGGTGTAGCTGGAGTCCTAGGCGCGGGCGTGCACCTTCGGAGGGGTCTCATAGGGGTTGAGAAGCCACTTGGCTCTCCTAGATTTTGTATGATATATTCTTTTGTATATCCCGGGCTCTTTGAGTGTTTTGACCATGCTTGGCGCATGATGGCATTGTACAGAAACTTTGATATATATATATATATATATATATATATATATATATATTCTTTTTGGATCAGACTTTTGGCATTCATGACTTTGTTTCCTTTCCAGTTTCCTCATGTAGATTATGATGTTATGCTTGTATGCTCTTTAGAATGTATGCAATGGAGAACAAATGATGCAAGTGTTTTACTTTCTTTTTGTATTTCATGATGCTGATATATGATAATGTAGATATAATGTGATTTTGAATCTTAGTTTCTGTAAGCAATTTTGGATGCCTCATATTTGTTTTGGCAAAGTGGTGAAGACAAAACCGGTACGATGAGCAGATAGACTTGCCCCTCTCCTAACTCCACACAACTAGTAAGATGTGAGGGCTCATCACCGAGAGCTAGAAAGGGCACAAGTTGTGAAATGTGTTGAAATAGCAGTGATGAGAGATAAACAAAGCTTTGGTGGAACCAAATTAGGATGCTACAAGCTTACTCCACTCGAGTGACTTCATAGTTTTGGGATGCAACTTGCTTTGCGGTTTATCTAGACTTAGATCCGTAGATGGCCACATAGTAGACAAAATCTGGGTTATTAGGCTTTTAACTCTTTTGGAATTTTGAACATCTAATTCATTTGTTTTTGACTCAAAGCTTCAAGGTTTGAATTGTTTGTCTATGACCTTTTGCATTTGTTTGTCAAGAGGACCCCCTATACTTTGCCCCATGCTACTAGTAAGAAGCGTGGGTTTATCACCATAGGCAAGGCATAAGCGAGTAAGGGCATTTCCATCCTTTCCCAACCCTACATCACTAGTAAGAGACGCAAGCTCATCACCAAAGGTTGGTGGGGCAAGGAAATGTGTAAAATTAAAATTTTCTGTTTGATTCTATATTTGACTTGTTTATTTGAGCAAAATGTCAGTGTGTTCTTATTTCCAAAGAGATATATATACGGGATAGATGTGACACCATGAAGCTTCTAGAACAGACCATAGGCAAGACACCTATCCTAAGAAGAAACCAAAAGTGAGAATAAACCCATGCAGATCTTGGCATGGTTACCGTTAAGACTTTGTCATATCTAGCTTTATTTGATGAAATGATTCCGAAATAGTTTGATGATATCATGGAAATGGAGAAGTATGATTAGAGTGTTTATGCCAACAACATCATGAGTTTGTAATGAATTGCTTTGAGAACAAATTCCTTGATCACATTTTTTTGTACGAAACAAGCAGACAAAATGATCCTAACCTGTATGAAGATGCAATGTAGATATAATTATAAGTAGTGCTAGTTGCTTACGCGTAGAATCGTTTGAGGTGTAGGGAATTGATTGTTTCACCAAATTCCTCACCTTCTAGCGTACATAAGAGGTATGCACCATTTCCATAGTCCTTCATGACTCGGTATGGGCCCAACCATTTGGGCCGGAACTTCCTTCCTTCGCCGGTCTTTTTGTCGATCCGGCTGTCTAGCCTTAGAACTAGATCACCTTCATATATGTCGCGTTCATAGAATTTCTTGTTATACTGCCGGCACATCCGGTCAGCATAGACTCTGTGCCGCTATTCAACATCTAACCTAGCTTCATCTAGACTTTCTAGTTGGGAAAGACGTGCTTCTCTATAAGCGTCTTCATCTAGAATCCCTTGTAATGAAATGTGGAGACTGGGTATTTCAACCTCGAGTGGGAGAACTGCTTCTGCCCCGAATACTAGCGAGAAAGGAGTCGCTCCTGTTGGTGTTCTTATTGAGGTTCGGTGGGCCCATAAGGCCGGATATAACTTTAAGTGCCAATCTCGTTTGTTTTCTTTCACCGTTTTAAGGAGAATGGATTTTAATGTTTTGTTTGTCGCCTCAGCCTGTCCATTGGCTTGAGGGTAATATAATGAAGCCGTATGATGGCTTATTTTAAATTTATTGCACAATTCGCGAACTTCATCATTCTTAAAAGAAGTTCCATTATCTGAGATAATGATTTGCGGGACACCGTACTCGCAAATGATTGGTTCAAAATGAAGTTGGCGATTATGTAACCCGATACAAAGTAGTAAGAGGAATAGCCTCTACCCACTTGGTAAAATATTCAGTGGCCGTGATTATAAAATTATGGCCGTCTGTAGACGAGGGAGAGAATTTCCCTATTAAATCTAGGCCCCACATAGAAAAGGGCCATGGAGTAGCAATCGGTTGTAGAGCTTGTGCTAGCATGTGAATCTCGTGGGAGAATTCTTGACACTTATGACATCTACGTACAAACTCTACTGCGTCGTGTTCTAGAGTGGGCCAGAAATAGCCCATTCGATGTATTTTACGAGTGGTGGCATGGCCACCGAAGTGGCCTCCACACATTCCACTGTGAGATTCATGGAGAATCTTCTTGGATTCTTCTGTGTCGACGCATCTTAGAAGCATTCCATCGAATGCTTTTCGATAGAGCACTTGCTCTATAATGACGTATTTCGCTACGATAATGCGTAACCACCTTCTTTGTCACTGGAGTAGCACCTTCTGGATACATATGGTCCATGATATAATTAATGATATCAGTGTACCAAGGACACTCAGAGATAGGAGGTCTGGTTTCGATGTAGTATACGCATTCATCTGGAAAGTCCAGATCTACTAGATCGCATCCGTCTAATGGGTTATCAGCTAACCAATCCACGATGATTTGTCCCTTAACGGACTTCTGATTTACAAATGTTAATTCGAATTCACCCATTAAGGTTATAAAACATCCAGCCTTTTTAGACAAGGACCCTTGCGTGAGGAAAGTTCGTAAATGATCCGTTTTTACCATGACCTTTGTTTCTTGATTTAACATGTAATGTCTTAAGCATTTTGTTGCAAAGACTATGGCGAGGCATTCTCGTACTACTTGTGTGTAACGTGTTTCATAGTTGAGCAATGTCCACTTAATGAAATAAATTACACGTTCCTCTTGTCATCATCTTCTTGAGCCAAAGATACAAAGCAAGCGAGACATTGGTAGCTCGCGAGTATAAAATTAACAAAGCGATCCGCTTAGGTGGCATTAGCGTAGGTGGTGATAACAAGAAACGCTTAACTGCATTGAAAGCTTCATTGCAGTCTTCGGTCCAATCAATGCTATAATCTTTCTTGAGTAGATTGTTGATTGGATGAATGGCGAAACTTAAATCCGGGATGAATCTCCGGATCGCACCAAGTTTTCCGAGAAATGATCTGATTCCAGATTCATCCGAAGGTGGGACCATTTCAAGAACAGCCTTAATTTTGGTTGGGTCAACATCGATCCCGCGTGATGATATAATGTAACCTAGGAGCTTCCCTCCTGTTACACCAAAGACGCATTTTTTTGGATTTAGCGTGACTCGTATTCTATCAGATGTGAAAGAATGATGTGAAGTACTTCCAGGATGGTCACAACATTTCTTGGCCTTAGCCAACAAGTCGTCTACATAGGATTCCATGATTTGATGAATTAGATCGTGAAATATATATGTCATAGCCCAGCTGGTATGTAGCGCCAGCGTTCTTGAGACCGAATGGCATAACAACATAGCAATAGGTTCCCCAAGGAGTTATAAATGTGGTTTTAGCTTGATCTTGTTCAGATATTCTAATTTGATTGTATCCCGAGAATCCATCCATGAGAGACAAAAGTTCAAATCCAGCTATTGCATCAACAATGACATCAATGGATGGTAACGGGAAGTCATCTTTAGGACACACTTTGTTAATGTCTCGGAAGTCTATGCAGATGCATATCTTCCCATTCTTTTTGAGAACGGGAACGATATTAGATACCCATTGAGAGTAATCGACTGGTTTGATGAATCCTACTTGGAGGAGTTTTATCACCTCCTCTTTCACCATGAGAGCTACCTTAGGTTTCATTGGTCTCGATTTTTGTTTAATCGGTTTTGCATCTGATTTAGTGACGAGGTTATGTACCACAATGTGCGGTGCAACTCCTGTCATTTCTTTATAACTAAATGCGAAAGCCTTCTGATGTTCCTTGAGGATCCGAGTGTGTATTTCTACCTCTAACGGAGTTAACGAGGATCCTAACTTCAACATCCTTGGTTCATCTTCCGTTCCGATGTTAATATCAATTGTTTCTTCGATTAAAGAAGCGTTACCTTCTTCAAACTTAGGCGGGGCTGGGGGTAGCCCCAGCTCGTCTCCATTCTCGATTGTGTATATGTTGGGTTCTTTTTTGTGGGGAAGCTCATCATGGGATTCCCGTAATAGGAAGATAAATCTATCACGTGATGGGAGAGATGTAATGCCGCATAGGCATTTAAGTAATTCAGAGTTGCCATATCACTACCAATGTGGTCTAGGATAGTAAATTTGTTCTCATCCTTGCTTGTTAACAGAGAATTTGACAACAATTTTTTTACCAATGGTTCGGTACGAAGGGACACCATGAAACGGGTATCTTGGAATTCATTGTTTGGAGTGAAGCGTGATGCCGAGGTTGCTATAGAATCGGCGAGAAGATTTTGTTCTCGCGGGATTGCTTCAATTGATATGAAGTCAAACTCCTTGCTTAAATCTAATACAGACTGTTTTGTAAAGTTGTAAGTGCTCGGCTTTGGTTTCATATATCTCAGAGACTTGGTTTCTACCAATTGTGAGTCTCCTAACACTCTGATGTTATCAACACCGATTCTCTTAGCTAAGATGAGGCCAAGGAGGAGGGCTTCGTACTCAGCGCCGTTGTTAGTGCATTCGAATTTTAGTTTAAAGGAAAATGGTAGGACTTTTCCCTTGGGAGAAGTAAGGATTACACCTGCCCCAGCTCCGTAACGGCATCTAGCTCCATCGAAATGGAGATTCCAATACTTAGCTAGGAATATGGGCACTGGGACACTTGTTGTGTTAACGTCTTCTACTTCTATCATGCAGAGTTCTACTACTGGAAGAGAGCCAACACCTAGGGTGCACCCCATGCCTACAGAATCAAATGGTAGGAACATTGGTAGATCTTGTTCCAATAATTCAAAATTTTTGCAGTAGTTCCTAATGACACTGTTTCTATAGTGTTAGCCTCATCTTTGGGGGGTTGCCGTGGCTAGGCTCATAGTTTCAAGGTCTGTTGTAGGTACCAACTTTTCTTCTGGTTTTGCGTTGGTAGGTTTATTAAGTTGGTTTGTTGGGAGTTCAAACTCCGAGTGCACACCTGGTCTTTTCTTTAAGTCAGCTAGGTGTACATCAAATGGTTTTGGATCACCTTTGGCTACGAATATCTTTCCTAAGTGTAAAAACCTTACTTCTTGAAATAGCGTAGAAGGGATTGCCTTCATGCGGTGTATCCATGGTCGGCCGAGGATCATATTATAGTTAGTTTCCCAATCTATAATATAAAACTCAGTCAGGATGGTTTTGGGTCCTAAGGTGACCGGTAATATTATAGTTCCAATCGAGGTGGCTTTAAGGCTGTCATAGCCTCTTAGTGTATTTCGGGTTGTGGAACAATTTGTTTCTCCATACCCTAGCTTTTGAAGGAAAGAAAAAGGGACTATGTTAACTGCTGCCCCATCGTCTACCATCGCACGCTTTACATAGTTGTTATAAACCCATACTTGCAAATGTAAGGCTGGATCACCTCGGCGTGCAATCTCAGCATCTGTTGGCATTTTGTTTATTTCGAATATGAATTCGGTGTCCCTATCCGGCTGCCCCGGAGGATGGATATCAAAGTCTATATGATTTACCTGTGTTTCGGGGGTGGAGTGATGCTAATTAGATGACCTAAACCCAATGCTTCTAAAAGAGCAGCCCTGTGGGCAGGAGAGTTCTTCAATAAATCCAAAAAGGAGATGTGCGAGAAGGTTTTTGTTAGATCATTAATTAAGTCATAAGCACCCACAGGTTTTATTAATACTTGTTGGATATTATCTGTTTCTAACGGGTAGCTTGGACTTGGCTGAGAGGAATACTCTCGTGTCCTTATTACAGCTTCTACGGGTAATTCGGCATCTAACTCCACTAATCCGACTATCTTAGGTCGTGGCTGACTTCCTAGTTGTGGCGCAACTAATGGATTTAGCGAAGTTGAAGCCTCATGATCATTGTTTCCTGCAATTACACCCTTGTTTGTCCCACTTGGATTTAACTTTTTATTGTTGTGATTTGGGAGCAGATCACTAAAGATCTTGAGGTGCATTTTGAGGGAAAGCGCTTTTTGTAAAAGTATTTGGTCTTTGGTGATGTAGGATCTCGCAAGAACATATGTATGAAGCAGTTGTCTTTGTTCATCTGGGAAGCGTTGCATAAATTTATTGTAGTCATGGCACGTTCTAGTGTCATGGCCCCAATTTTGTGGAAACCACAATACGAATTAGGATTGTAAATCCTAGTTTGTTGGTTTGGTGCATATTGTGGCCCAAAACTTTGATCAAACCGTTGCCTATTAAAGCTTTGTGTCTGTTGTTTTTTATTTTGATTCTGATTTTGATAACCAGTTGAGCTTTGGCTTGAATCCCGTGTAGGACTTCGCCGTCGTTGTTGTTGTTGTTGCCGTGGATGATTAAAATCCACTGCATTGATTGTCGGGGTAAAGTTGTTGTTTCGTTGATTGTTTATTTGTGGTGGAGTATTCACAATGTTTGTCTTTCTAGCCTGATCAGTTACTCCATCTGTTGTCACTCCACGATTTTTGTTAAGAATTTTAGGTCCTTGATTGACATTCGTGATAGTAGGATAAGTTGTAGTGTTTTGGTTAGAGGTGATTAACCTCCCGTTTGCTCCATATGTCTTACGACCACTATCAATTGCCGCTTGATCTATTCGGAGAGCACTCTCAAGTACTTCATCGTAAGTTCTTAGCGGGAACTTCTGGACCTCTTCCTTTACCTCTCTGCTGAGAGAATGAAGGAATAGATCACATAGTTCCATTTGATCCATGTTTGGAGCACTTGCCGAAGAATAGAGAACTGTGCGCCACCTCTGGATGAAATGGGCGACAGATTCATTGTGTTCTTGCTTAATGTGCAAGAATTCCTGATTCATGTCCTTAATAGTTTATTCATGTCAAAGGCTTTGATGAAATCTGACACGAGCTGCTTGAACGAATGGATGGAAGCCTCAGGTATTCTATAATACCAATCGAGAGCGATGCCTTCCAAAGTTTTGGGGAATATTTTAGCAACAACCCCATCCCAAGGGAGTAGTTCTCGGATGGCTATTGCGTAAGCCTTGATATGGGCATTTGGATCTCCCTCACCTTTGTATTTGGGCAAATCGGGAAGAGGTCTTGGAAGCATGACGCTTCGTATGGTGAAATCTAGGGGCTCTTTCAAATATTCTGAGTAAGTCCCTATCGCATAGGTTTCGACCATTGATGGTGCCTGCTGAGGGAGCGGAGGTGGAATGGGTTGTTGATATGGTGTTGCATATGCATTGGTAGGAGCATAAGGGAACCCCTGTGGTTGAGTAAAAATACCGGGAGAGGAGAACATATCCCCTTGTGGTGATTTGGAGTACATGTTTAAGTATGAAGGGGTATTGTCCAAGAATGGATTACTTTGTACCAGACCGGGAGGAGCGGTGTTAGGGATGGTGGGTCTAGTTGGGGTTTGTTGTGAATACTGAGGAGTCATGCCTAATGTGCCTACTCCTGTGAGGAGGTCTATTTGGCTAGGATGGTGTGGAGGATTGGAACTTCCTGCTGCATGAATTGAGAATTTTGACTTGCT
Source organism: Taxus wallichiana var. yunnanensis (assembly GCA_018340775.1). Classification (NCBI taxonomy): domain Eukaryota; kingdom Viridiplantae; phylum Streptophyta; class Pinopsida; order Cupressales; family Taxaceae; genus Taxus; species Taxus wallichiana. The sequence continues at coordinate 837,027,503 of CM031239.1, forward strand.
TGGGCAAGTTCTAACCCCCTAACCTTTTCTACTAGAGTTGAAATGACTTCATTTGGTGAAGTCACGATATTTTGCCTTGGTGGCATTTTGTTATATCCTGATGTTGTATAGGTATGTGATATCCTGCTATGAATTGATCGCTGTCCCTGCCAAGTTTCCCCGAGGGCATTTCCTATGTGTAGTGGTATGGAGGTATTTTCTTGAAAAGAGACCTCGGGTTGTGTTTGTAAACCTCCTACAGGTGGGTACATACTTCGAGAACGTTGTTCATTCCTGGCATAACGTACCGAATGTTCATCATCTAAACCCAGGTATGAGTCTGATTGTCTACTAATTTGTGGTCTAAGTAGTATCTGAGGAGACGAACTTGATTCTCCTGTGAGCGTCATATTGTTCGAGCCTGAAGGCTCTGTTTGCCGTGTTTGAGCGAACTGATCCAACTCCTCTGTTCGGAGGGATGAGGTATATCTGATCCTTGTATTTTGTGTTGACAACTGGTTAGTTGAGTAGTTATCACCCCATACCGAAAGCAAGGGTGATGATTGTCTATTCTGCTGGGCGTGTAGTATGCCTCAAGACCAAGAGGGGTCCATATATATGCATCGAATCTCGACATATTCTGGGGTATATGAATACCCGCGAGAATAATGGGAATGAGTGAAGGTGATGGTGAAAGCTAATGAGGTAGTAAAGATGAAATAGTCGTTTTTAATTTGAAAGAACCAGTAGAAATTTGACTCCAGACTAGAAAGTAGAAAGTTTCACGTCGGGTTCACCAATTTTATACGACGGAAAAGTGACAAGCGAGCTTGGGAATCTACAAGTAACTCTTCCTCGCACCCGACCTCCCGAGGTCGTGCCGAGACAGCCGGTGTGGATGGAATATGCGTGGGATATAGACAAACTAGTTAGGCAATCTGATGTCTTCGACACGCACTAGTGGAAATTGCGAATCTAAGGCAAAGAAGGCCCTCCTAACTTGAAATGGTGTGATAGATCGATCAACAAGGATGACTGCTCGAAGGCTCCAATCAATATCGAGCTCTGGCGTGATTCGATCTATAGGTTGTGGAATACGTGGAAAATGTCCTAGGATAGTTTCATGTATATCTCCGATTAAGGTCATAGGGCGGATCGTAAATATAATTTGACTCTATGGGTGATTCTCTGGCCTAGTCCAGAACTCTTGAACTTTGTTAGCTGTTATGTCTAATAAGGATAACTGTTTGATGATGATAGGTGGAAGTGGAGTAGATTTGAATACTAGTGTACGTAGGCCAGCATCTATGTCTGATTCACCTATAGGCTCGTTGGGCTGTGGGATTTGTGGGTCACACCCATAGATTCGTGGTTGATGCGGACCTATTATGGTCATGTATGGAATCAGTCCCTAATCCCTAGTATCCAGTAATCGTATGCTTTCTCAGCTTCTATATTCGAGAATCAATAACTGTTTGATCTTCTCAAAATATCTTACAGGCGTTCGTGCTACCTGAATTCTTAAGCTGGTATCTATATCTGTGAGAGTGTCTCTGCGCCTCAGTTTGTGGAACCAAAGGATCACAACTGAATGTCTGCTCTCTCTCAAACCCTTCTACAGTCATGCGGATATGAATCTAAGGTAATCTTTAGTTTGGTTCATTTGACCAAAATGTGTGTGCTTGGTCGTCTTCTATGTTTAACCCATGCGGTTGAAGGCGATTTGTTGTAAGTTTACCATTGTTTGGAAGACTTGGATCCTGAGATTTGATCTATATCAGTTATTGCTATGATGAGATTGGGTTGGGGCACGATTGGCTCGAATACGTATTCTCTGGGCTCCCTAGGTCCCGTGATTGTCATACAAAAGCAACAATGTAAATTAACTGTAGCAAAGTGAAATTTAACTACTTTAAGTATATCTATAGCATATATGATTTCTCTATTTTTGTATTTTTTGATGAACTATTCGAACGAATTTAAAAGAGTAACTGTTTAACATATCTAGAATTGACAACTAAAATAACAAATTAAAACAAACAAGATAACCGAGTATAGCTATTTGTCTGTGCAACTGTGAATCTATTCTAAATAATGAAATACTTGATCTAGCCTATTTGCAAGACTCTCGATCCTACCTCAGAAGTGAGGAATGAATCATAGTCTCTCAGAAACTATCAATCCCCACAGCTTCCTTGGCAATATCAAAAGTAAACTTGACTGAAATAAAGTGATTGGATACTCTATTTGATATGTTTCTAATTAGAACTTTGAAAGCTAGAACCTGGATTCTGCAGAACAGTGGCGAATCCGGTGGTGTGTGTGATCTTGTCTCCTTAGTGTGATCTCCTCATTCCTTCATGTTCACGTGGATCCATAAAAGCATGTAATGCTAGCATCAACAGAAGTAGATATTGGGACAAAGGGAGCTCAAGATACGTGATTGAATACAATGTGAGTAGGAGAGAGATAGCGCAAGAAGAGTCTGAGCTTGGCTTATGTAATTCCTAGCGGGATTTATTGCGAGTCATGCAACATAAAACGTCCAGAACCTGAAACTATCCTATTTGAAGAAAAAAACCTGCAACTTTAATGGCTTCCTATTGAAAACAAGCTATTTTACTCCAATGGATTGGATAAAATATCAACAACACTTGCACAAGATGGATATGTGGCTTCCTAACAAAGCAAAACAATACTAACTAAGCATGCAATGAATGAAACTAAGAATTCTAGGAAAAATGAAAGACTAATCTATTGCAAAGAGAAATTCAGAGGCAAATTTGAGGGGCCATTTGCTTGAGCACAAGCCAACTATTTATAGCATTTGGATTTACCTAAGGTAAAAACCAAATGGAACTCTTAAACTATAAACAATGGCAAAACACTATTCCAGGGAACCAGAATCATTAATGCAAGCTTATGGCGGTGAAAAATCTGGTGAATCATTGAAATTTACATGAGTTGTGTTAAAAGAGATTTACGGAAAACGCGTAAAGGACCACCGCCTGAACAGGCGGTGGTTACTGAGGACCGCCGCCTGTTCGGGCAGCGGTCACAAGACCGTCGCCAGCGGGGTAGCGGTTTCGGCATTTGAAGAGCAAAAGGCCAAAAAATAGGGGAAAAGGGAAAAACAAACCACGCAGGGGCTAAGTGGGCATGCGGGATGTTAACGCACACTTGGAGAGCTTTTCCGTATCCCGAACACCTTGCGAGGAGACTGTATCATCATTCAGTACGTGTTACGTTGTTCGATGGTGCGTACCACTACAATTTTGGGTACGTACAGTACCATGTACAAACTGAAATCTTTTTAGAAGTAGAGGAGAAGAGAAGAAGAAGGAGATAGAAGATGTGAAGTTGCATTGGACTTCACCCAAGATGAGAGCACAAGTAAGGATACTTGCATTCAACAAAGGGTTCGATAAAGAAGCCTACCACGATCCGAATTATGGAACTCTTCAAGTCTCCAAGAATAGTGTCAATGATGTGGTCTTCCGCATGTAGAATGAAAAAGGTCTATCTACTTGAACAATGTTTTCGCCTTTAGGAAGAATAGAAATGGTATACTTGAAATTCTTCCCATTCCGCAAAGGAAACCAAAGGCAATAGTATGAAGAACTCTGAAGTTGGTCCATAATTGAAGCGTGACATAGGTTTGGAAAATAGGTGCTCAAGAATTGAAGGTAATGCCACTGAAGTAGAACTATCAGAGTATGGGAATGGATCATTCACCGAAAGAATGTCCATATGGAGTGAAGGCACAACAACCCCCATAACTATAGAAAGAGGATCCACAAGTAGATGTGGATCAGTGATGGTATTTGAAATAGTGGAAGTGACGAATGTCTGAGAAGGGTCACTCCCAACAAAGGAGATGAAGGACTCCTCAACACATGTAGAAAGAAGAGAAACTCTTTGTACTGCAACACAAGTAGGCATTGCAAAGAGACAACTAAGGTCCGACAGATACTCGTCCCAAAAGGATTACTCAACAAACAAGAGCAATTTTTACGGTGTGTATCATCAACACAAGGAGTGGAGGAAGCCTCCCACATTAGTTTTGGAACGAAGGAGATGTAATGAAAGCATGAGGCTAAGAACATATGTGCCATGTTTGATGGGATAAGAGGAGGTTTAATATTCTCTAAAAGGTGGTCGAGAGAGGGAGGAGAGGTAACCTCATCGCACTATCGTCATCAACTATAAGAACAAACCTCATCATCAAGAGTAGGAGCAGGAAAATTTGTGTCGAACTATCATTGCATGAAGTGGGAGAGGAAACAACCGTATCAAAAGAAGAAGCAACAACGGAAATATCTGAAGGGTTTCCAAATAAAGATTGAAGAATGCTCAACAAGATGCGAGGACATTGCATGTACGCCACATGATGGTGGAGAGGCTTGAAACATGTGTCAACAAGCGACCATAAACCTGATCATAAGTGTTGAGCCAATCTTTAAGATGATAAGGATCGGTGGATGCAAGTACTTTTCCATACAAAAAGGATAAAAGCCTTTATGAGGAAGGTCATGTTCCTTACTTACACACCGTGATGCATAATTATCTCTACCAATAATAATTGGAGGCTAAGAAGTAATCCTACGAAGCTCAAGTCTAGAAAGAACATCCTCCATGGTGCATCCACAAAAAGAGCAAAGTGCGCAGAAGAGTTGCAAGGACAAACACACTCAAATGGATGTCGGACTCAACCAAAAATGCCTCTAAAGTGTAAGAAAATAAGGGTGCAAGAACACACACAAGGTTACAAGATTTCAAAATCAGTCGAGAATGCGTCTACATACAATTACAACATCCTAGAACAATCATAATCCCCAATTTGTGGCACTTTATAAACAATGTGTTGATTATAGTAAGATGTGTTCGTGCGATGTGAAAAAGTTAGTCACTCACTTTGTAATAGGTGAAAAATTGTGCAAGAGTGGAGGCCACAGTAAGTTTCACCAATAGCAGAGCAACAAGACCATAAACAAGCACAAAATAATGCCGAAAGCAAGCAAAAAGGGATAAAACAAGGTTCTATGTGAAAAAAATTCTCACATTGCATATGGGGCTCTCTTGCCACAAGACTATGGCGGACACGCTCACTAGCCTACAAGTAATAACAAGAGCACTATAATGCAAAATGACTCCAAAATGAGTCAAAACCACCTAAATCATAAAAACAACCTCCAAAACACGTAACAAACCTCCCGAAGAAACCAACAAACCTCCAAACATGGCCAACAAACCTCACAACATGCTACACACTCCCATAAACCGTTAGCGGAAAACGCCTAGTAACCCTAGCTTTGGATTAAGTTTGGCCCAATTAATTTTAATTTCTAGGAAAAAAATTAAAAGGGTTAATTTTTTTAAAATTGGCTACCTCAAGATTAATTGACCTAAAAAAGATTCCTTCCCTTTTAAGAAATAGGGCCTTAACTTGATTAAAAAGCTATGTTAAAACAAACATTAGATTATAATATAACCTAAGGTTATATTAAAATAAATTGCGACCACGAATTTTGAAAAAAAGAGGGAAGTGGTTTTTTGAAAGGTCAAAGGGTGAGGAGAGCGCACCGCATGGTTCAATGAGGGAGGGGCTCGAGGCGACACCTCAGGCTCAACCCAACAAGTTAGGTGGTGGGGACAGTCTAATGGACAGAGAGGTTGGCGACGGGGTTGGGAGACAAAGTCATAGGTAATGAGGAGGCTCGATAGGGTTAGCACGGGAGTAGAAATGCATGCACAATGGGTTCTAGGTGATTTTTCCCGAGATCAGACAGAGGAGCCGATGTAGGGATGGACGAATTCGGTTGGGTAAAGCACACAAATAAGGAAGTGGCAAGGACTAGCAATACGGACCAGGACTCGCAGGACAGAGGACAAGACACCGGAGAGCTTGTACGAGCCAAAATGCAAAACAACGATGTTTTTGAACTAACAACATTTTGGAATTCCCCCATTTTTAATTTCGGACCCTGCAAGCTGACGTAACTAGTCTAGGCGAGATCTCAACTATAAAGTTGAGATCATATAGCAAATATTTTTTGGGAAGGAATAATCTCAGCCGTAGAAATGGTGTGGGACATACATGTGATTAATTTCTTCTTTCTAATCAAAATTCTCAACCACCCACACCTATGCCTTTTTTTGTCGATGATTGTTGAATGATGATGCCATCTTAGACTCCATTATTTCTATATATTGTTGCCACAATTGCCTTGATGACATACAACATGTAAAAATAACTAGGTGGGGATCGGGGAAGATCCTTTGCAACAAATGGGGATTCAACATTTAGCTCATGCAGTCACCAATACCAAACCCCAACTTTGAAATTGATCTGTACAATGTAATTTCATGATTTTTTAAAATTTCATATGGTTGGATTTCCTTTTGAAATTTAATTTCTCCAACTTGAAACGGAGATGGTCACACACATATTGAGCTTACACAAAAATAATTTATCTTTAGAAATGGTTGCATTTAATAGAGAAGAAAGGAAACAACATCTAACATCCAACTCGAGGAAATAAATAAAAATACAACAAATTTAGAACTAATTTTAGTTTTACTGATCATGATTCCTATGTTAATCCATTTTTTCATTGTGAGGTGAACAGTCTAATGGGAAAAATGGCAGCAAATCAGGGTCATACATGGATTTACAGGGACCAACTAGCCCATCCCGAACTGAAATATCTATAGAACTCTGTAAGTTCTGTTATACAAAAATGTCTTTTCCCGTCCACCCTCCTCCACTCTTTTTAAGTTTAATATCATAAAATTTACTATGACATTGATACCATCCTTAGACGTGGGAGACTCGGTTTAAATTGGGCATCCATGTAGTTTTTGTGGAGAGAGAGACTTCAAAAGAAAAGAAGAAAAGGATTGCTTCAAGAAATGTGTTGGTAGGTTTTTTAAGTATATTTTTATGATTGTAATATTATTTAGATATTGTAAAATCTCATGAAAGATTGGTTAAAACCCACTTCTAAAATTAGCTTTGATTTGTTTGGATACAAGTCTTTTTTTATAAATCAACTTTGGGTCCTACACATAAATAAATGGTCTGTGTCTTTGAAGAAATCATAGTGTGAAAAGGTTGCTACAACTTATTAAAATTATGTTTTTAAACACATTATATCTTGGGAAATTTAAAATACTTCTTCTTTAAACTATGTTTTAACATGGAATTTTAATTTATTGACGTTAATATGTTTGCAGGAATTTTGTAAGTTGGTTTTGGATGCAAACTATTTGCAGGTAAGGTCGAGTGTGACCTTGCTAAGGCAATGATCTATTTTAAAGAATTTAGATTGAATGGCATGTTGATATTCTCTATGATTGTTAGTGTAGTCACAAAATCATGCACTTACTATTACATTTATACCGTTGGGTATGTTATTTTATATATGGATCTTGCATAATAAAAGTATTCACTAATGACCCATCCCTTAGTCTTGTTGTCATTTATTCGGTCGTCATTGTTAATTGTATAGTACAGTCATCATTTGTCTATACAATTTTGGTTGTCTTTTAGGAGTCTCAAGTGTCGTAATTTTCTTGATTGTCATCTCCAGTCTTATATCGGGGCACCTAGGATAAGACCGGGGCACCTCGGGGTGCCCTTGTTTTCGTAATTTGTGGTTCTAATTTGTTTGTTCGAGGTTGGTCTTTGTTGTTGTCCCTTGCATCCTCTAGGTAGTAGTCAATGTTTCGGGTCATTAGTGTCAAAATTTGAACAAGAGATCCCTATATAAACATATCATACTCACTACATTATGGGTGGACATCTTACTATCAAGGGCAACTATCTACTAAGGCAAGGGATTGCATTTGGGCATCTTCTACATTTGCATCACACAAGCATAGGGGAAAGGGTTGTATTCTTTCCATTCCATCCACCATTTACATTTTTACATCTATTTATTTCCCCCTACTTTTGTGTCATTGGCGTTAGGGCATCCTAGGCACAAAATTGCACACACACGCACATAAAACTACATGGGTTCTGGAATGTAGTGCAACACTTAGTCGTAAGTCCACTATTGTGGCAGCTAAGGTCGGTCGACCTATTCATATGCATTTTTATTTTTAGAATTTGATGTTTTGAATAGTGTTTACTGTGTGGATCTTCACATCACATTTACAATGACATAAGTGAAGGTATTGTGACAACTGTGCAAAAATGACGAATATATTGCAAAGACCTTACGACACGGATCGATTCAAATCTTGAACTTTTTGTAGACTATAATGCCCAGATCACAGACCAAGGTGCCCCAGTACCCTTCTAGGTGCCCCAGTCTAGTTAGATTTTCAACTCCTGCCATTCCCGAGGCCATCTAGTCACATCCTACCTAGTCTGCACATGAACTTGTTTCAGTCCAACACATAACGAGGTAAGTTAATTTTAGGTTAGTATAATACCCTTTCATTTTCATTATTCCAATACATTCAAATAATAAAATAAAATATTTAGATTCAACATTTCAGTATTTCATTCTGTTTCTATTTAGATTAACTCATAAAATATCATATTTTAGTTAATCATTTTGGCTTTGATGAGGTGATTGTGTTTATACTCCAGTTTTATAGAAGGTAGTATAATTATGTGTACAAGTTATATTTACAAATGCTGAAAAATGTCACAAACAATGAGATATACCATTAAAAATTACATAAATTCGTGTTCCTTCACATACCATTACCATATATTTTTTTCCATTTCAAAATTTTAGATACATTCTTCTAGAAAATTACAGCAAAGAAAACTTCCAAAAGTTTTACATATATAACATTTATCGATATCAACTAAAGCCTACTCGCTAAGGCATTTTATTACATATTTTACAAAATATTTGCTTAAGGCCTATTACTGAGGATTTATATTTTACATATTCATGAAAATATGTGAAATCCTAGCTACCATTGGGGAATTCTGTTACAAGTTCGACAAAATTTGCTAATGCTTACTAAAAAGGTAATGTAAACCAAAATTTGTACAACTTTTCACTTAATAGTTTGGCCAAAATCCTAGAAATGGTGGAGGTTGCACTTCCTCGTGACTCTCTGATGTGGTAGCATTCATAGATTGAACTGCATTAGGTAGCATGGTAGGAGGTGTACCTTGAACATTTTCATTAGCTTCTGAAAGTTGGCCAATATAACTAAGCAACACTTGATCTAAAATTCTAGAATTTGTCACATTGTTTATAGGAAAATATGGACAAACTAAATTGGTTATTAAAAATGGAAGAAAAACATGCATGAGTGTGTTATTAATGCTCAACAAAATATGATGTTGATCGGGTAGGGATTTGAGGGACTACTCATACGCCTATTTTTCGAAAGGAATCCTTGTGTCATTGTTACCATTCCTTAATCCTTTTATCATGTTCTTTGGAGAGTTTGGTCTGGTGTTTTTCAACTCATTCTCCTTTTTCCGTTGTAATTGGTCATCTTCCTTTTTTCGCCGTTTTAGTTCTCTTTCAATTTTAAGTTGCACCTTCTTTTCTTTTTATATTAACCTATGCGCTTTCCTTTCATCCGCCTTCTCCCTTTTCCTTGCCTTCAAATCTTCAATTTCCCTTTTTCTTGCCTCTTGTTCTCAAGTAAATACAAGTCACATCGAGGTAAGTATTTGATATTGTCTTCCAATTCGATTGCACCATCATTTATCCCTACGGGGTTGTCATGGAACCTTCTCAATTGGCAATTTTAAGAACTTGCTTACATCTTGGTTTATATGTTTGGTTGTTCTCATCTTGGGCATGAGTAACCTCTTGGTTGAAAAAGTCATTGACTTCAAAATTTCCTTTATCTAAACCATATGTGTTTGAATTCGGGGCATCTATTTGGTTTACATCATGTTCTTCCCACTCCAATGTGTCAACATAATAGTGTACCACCTCGCTTGGAAGAGGTGAGGGAGGAGATGGCATAGAAACTGAAACTTCCTCATTGTTGAAATCAATTTGCATGCTCAGGTTAAAAACCCCTTCTTTAATCCATTGAGGTGCACTGAATTGTGTTGGAAAACTCAAGCTATCATCAATATCTACAGCTTCTTGTGTTTGGCTCACATGAGTTGCTGAACTAAGGTGATCATCTTCTTCATTAAGTGTTTGGGGCTGATGAAAATATGTAGGCATGCCAAAACATGTAGACTCAACATGCTCTTCCCTTGTTTTTTGTTTTTCCTCATTACCTAACACATTTTGTGTCATTTTTTGTAAATAACATTGCACATCTTCATCTTCCACTCCCGCCATCCTCAATATGTTTTCAACACTGCCACCTCATCTTCTTCAACATCAAAGGCCTCACTTGGCCTCATGTCATTGGAAAGAGCATTCCAATCAAGTGGCCATATACATGTCCTCTGAAAACCTGCCTTGATGTTTTCAGGTGTAAGTGCAATTTGGAAATCAAAGAGCATTCCAATCAAGTAGCCATATACATGTCCTCTCAAAACCTACCTTGATGTTTTCATGTGTAAGTGCAAGTTAGAAATCCCTGATCGCCAAGTTTTACCAATTTTGTCCTCCTTATTTCAAGACCGAGTTTGTTGCCATCTATTTAGACCTCACTATTTTAAAGTAGTTCTTGAATGGAGAAAACACACTAACATCTAATGGTTGAAGCTTATGGCTAGTATGAGCTGGTAATGTCGCAAGGCCAATGCCTAAATTTCTAGCCTTTTAGATTGTGCCTAAAGCTACATGGCTGCCATGACCATCAAATATGAGAAGATGCCTATTTTTTGGTGAAACTCCACCAGGAACTAATCTTGCAAAATGATGTAACCAATTCATAAACAACTCCTTTGTCATCCAAGCATGTGGTTGGGTTGTCATGCATACTCCAGGTTCACATCTAGCTATATAGTTTTTAGTTGTCTCTTTGCTTTGAAAAGATAAAACCCAACAATACTTTGTCCTACTACATTAACACAACATAATATGGTAATTCATTCCCTACTTTTTGACATAATGTGTGGAATACTTATGCATCCCAACTTAGCAATGACACACATGCTACAATTCTTGCCTATTTGAACACTAGTTTCATCATAGTGTAGACACCAAAATCATGTCGTAATCACCTTGGTCCCCTACCGCAGCCCTATAATCACCTACCTCCTACACCCCACACATTTTAATTTAATTACTTTAATTAAATTAATGTCATTTACCTCCATATATATTAATTTAATTATTTTAATGAAGTTAATAACATTTTACCCATACACATATTAATTTAATTATTTACATTGAATTAATTCACTACCTCACACACCTATTTAATAAAATTGCCTTTATTAAATGCACCTCACCTAACCACCCCCATCATTTGACCCATTAACCTAAACCCTAAACGAATGTCCTAAATAAAACCTAACATTAGACCCATCCCCTCACCTCACATTTAAAAGCATCCTAAGGTCGGTTTTCATCCCGAGAAAAGAAGAAACCCTTATTAAATGGCAACGCAACTTCCTGTAATTTTTGAACAAACCGAGATATCTCGCCCAAACCGATGTCGGTTCACCCTATACCGATGTTGGTTCGACCTAAACCGATGCCGCTTATCTTGGAATGGACCAAGTGGCCTATTTAGACCCATCTACAGCTTTGTAATACGGGTTGTTGGTTATTGGTTATTGTTTGGAAAAATTCTGATCTTGACTTCGATCTCTTTAGACGCGACAAATGTAACGAAGACTGATTTGTGATCAACAAGGGCAACCAAATACACCGGCACAACAAAGTGAGGCTTTCTTCCCAACATCCTCCAACGCAACAACTTCTTCATTATTCTTCGACTCGCACCTCACGTAAGAGTAAGTATCCTCCATCCATCTATTTCAATTTCTTATCATCAGTTTGTAGTCTTTGTGGTAAAGGAACCTAGTATTTTACTCTCTGTCCATTCCTCTCTCTCCATTCCGACCACCTTCCATACCCAATCATCTTAATACTTGGCCTAATTTCCTATTTGACCTCCTTAGTAGTCTCAGACCTTCACAACATATCTACACCCCCTCTGTGATCAATCCCCGCCTTCTATCCATCCACTTTTTCCCCAAAACTCCAAAAATCTAGACTGTGTGATTCCACCAGCCCTCAACGTAACCGCCATCAGTTCCCTCTAACCGTCGTCAGTTATAATAAAATTGTATTTGGTCTCGTGTCGCCCGATCTCTACCTAAATAATAACCTATTTCTAACATATACTTACTTGAACACCTATTTGACCTTCAGATATCCGTATCTAACCTAGCCTATTAGCTCAAATTCACCTATAACCAACCTACTTGACCTCTGGATCTCCTTCTAGCCTAGCCTGTTAGATTAGATCTAGCCTATTACATTTGTATGAGATGCCTAAATCATATTAAACTATAGTAGGACAATATTTACTTTATTTTTAGCATTGAATTGTTTTAAACAGTGGATTGATAGCCATCTAGGAAGTATCACACTTCCAGGATCTAGCACATGTTAGGCAGTCCACTGCATATATTGTTTAACTCTCTTTGGTGGTCTTGTTTTGATTCTTATACAGGTAGTTCCTCCTAGCCAAAAGGAAGGTCTCACAATCACTTTGATTCAGAATTTAGATACACGCACATACAACCTTCAACCATCCCAAATCAGGTATTCCTCTTACCACCTTTACCTTATCTGTTTCATCAAGTACTTCTTAGAAAACTAAGAAATCAGGTGAAACATTTGGCATGCCCGGTGGGACCCATTCGGGGTTCCTTGCATCTTTCTTCATTCCTAGGTGACAAATTGTGTGTGTTTGTCTCCCTTCTAAGTAACATTCACATTAAGAATTTCTCCTTGGTAACATTCTCTTCTTTCTACTTTCTCCGAAAGACACATTTCTTTTGGTGTATTTAAAAAGAACCTTCTCATTTTTGTTTTCTGCATTTTAGTGAAAGAGCATCCCTCTTCATGTTCATCTATTGTTGTCATCAAATATCATACTTTTGATTTGGGTTTAAAATAAATGCACTCCATTCTGATTTAGCTCATTAGCTCACATTAATTGAGGGCAACCTATACGCTGGAAGTCATGACTAGCTGATGGTTGATAAAAGAATCGTAGAAAAGCACTTCTATCTTTTTCTCTTTCTCTGAGTCTTACCACACCACACAAAAATTCAAAATACATACATTCTTAAACAATATCCTACCCGGAAGAAGTCGTAGGTGATCACATGATCACGGTGCAGCGGTGGGCACCTAGCTCACCGCTCTATCGAGTCATACTTCATAAATAAGCCCGCCCCGCCATAACATTTTTGAAACCTCACCCTTTAGAATTCTTTCTTCGTAGGAAGCCTTCCTCACCAAGAAATTCTATTGTTCTATTCATAACAATACAGGTCCATACAAATAGCATGTTTCGAACAAACATAATAGAATAGGCACTCTAGAACGTTCTTTCTTAGCGTTTTGCTTGATTTGCATTTTGAGGTGAGAGCTTTTGACCATTATTTTTGTCTTTCCTGTACACTCCCAATCATAGTCGGTGTATTCTAACTTCAAATCGAGTGTGCCTGGACCACATGTACATCATTCTCAGACTTCTGGGTTTGATTCAACACCAGATTTTTGAATCACAACCACTTTTCTTATTCTCGGTTTCAATTTCACAGTAACCATCTACGGTTATCTTTAACCGCCATCGGTTTAAGCCAACCGGCGTCGGTCTGAAGTCTTCTTGGATACCTATCTAAAGACACCTATTACTTTCTGAGTTGTAAAAGGCTCCTATCACCTTTCATATTATCGTTACTTCAATCACAATCACCGTACGTCTCATCCTGTGTGGAAATTGTCGATGCCTGGGACCATCATTTGACATGATCGTTGGTTTCTCACAAGAATCGGCACCAGTTAAGCCTAACCGCATCAGCTTTACCCAAACCGCGTCGCTTTACTCAGGCTGCTTGTTCTGACTCACCAACCGACCTAGTTCACTCACCATTGATCGCTTTTCCTAGTTATGTTGTGTTCGTGCCATTCGCATAATACAATCTCACCAAATCAGTTCCTACCCACGGTGCCGACCGTAGTCGAAAGCACCATCGTATTTGACGCTAGTCAACTATCGCTCCCACCTAGCCCTTCATCACCTAGTCTTTCGCCACCTTCCATCTCATCATCCATGGATCCCAATCAACCCATCACCATTCCTTCAGTGACATGGAGTTTGCACGACTCTCGGATCAAAATCCACCGCTTTGAGCCACTACCTCACCCATGCCTCCACTCGAGATGCCTTGGGTTAATTGATCTATGACATGCCCGTATCCTTCTCTCCATCCCTAATGATCGCTTATGCCTCGGTCCCACCTCCTACCATGGTGACCTCACCTGCTTTATCCCCGGTTGTGTCGCAGCTAGGTCCCACGCCAACTTTTACCTCCACATCCGCCACCTCTATTGCACCGCAGCCTCCATCATACCTTCATCCACCACCCAAAACATAACATCATCCGCACCTATTGTCTCATAAATACCAGTTGCAACACTACCACCCTTGGTGTCGGTAACCTCTACCCCATTTCAAAATGTTGTCCTTTCTATTCCCCAATCTCTACCTCTCATCTCTACCAGGGTCACTACGAGTGTCCCACCCTCACATACCTACTACCGCCCGCCTCTTGTTTCATTGGTCATTCAATCCGGATATATACCCTCTATGTCTCTCTCAATTCCCGCCTCCTTATTTGACACCACCATATTGTAGAATGTCGTATTCTTCATATGTCCCATAATAACCTCCTTTCACTCTGGGGAGTACCCAATCTTCACAACCTAACAATGGCTTTATCAAGTTAATGATGGATAAGATGCAGACATTAGAAGCATATGTGTTCGGCTCCCATAATTCTCTCACCTATGACGAAATTTGCAATGAGCCTATTCACCCATCCATTCCCATTCACCCATATCCCACATTGGGAGATGCCTAAGTTTAACCGCTTTAATAGTAAGGAAGACCCGCAGCAACATTTGCGATCTTTCAAACATGGGTGTTACTTAATTGCCCATGATGATGCTTTGCTTTTGTGAACCTTTCCCATGTCCCTAACTGGTCCAACATTGGATTGGTATAGTGGATTACCTAGACATTCCATCTTCTCATTCAACCAAATAGCCCAAGCCTTCTTGGATCATTTTTCAATTAACGTCATCAAGAAGGTTACCATGACCGATCTTTATTCTATGTGTCAATATGATGATGAATCTATCACAGATTTTTTTGCTCATTGGCGTAGCCTAATCAACCAACTCACCTTCCAATTACCACAAATTGAACTCATAGAGCTCTTCACCCGAGCCTGTGCTAGACATATCTCACCTACCTTACAAGTGCAAACCTTCTACACATTCGATGAGGCTTTCACCATGACATGTAAGCTCGAAATCTGCACCATTGAAGAGAAGAAGATACAATTACGAAACAAGAATTCCTCGTTTAAATCACATGATACTTCCTCTTCATCAAAACCTCAAACGAGTTATTCCAAAGCCAAGGGAACTGCCAATGCAGTGGTACTTAAGGATGGCCCTGCCCATCCATCCAATCATGTTAAACCTTCATCCAATCTGTCACCACCCAAGCCTTCCAATTCAAATGAGAACAAAAGAAATACAAAGCAATTAGGGAACCATATTCATCTGCTTTAGAAAAGCTTATTAAAGTTAATGCCATCACCCTTCCTCCTATCAAACCCCATACTCGGTTTTGACCTCTTGCCCCCTACCAAGTTGGTACAAGGAAAATGACTACTGTAACTATCATCATGTAAATGGTCACAATGACAACAATTGTATCACCTTTAAAAACATTGTTCAAGGAATGCTCGAGAGCAGCAAGTTAGTCCTGGATAACCCTAATGCACCTACCAATCAAGACCTTCATATATTCAAGAAACCATTCCCTAACCATTCCCCATCTAATGATCAAACTGGTAATGCCTCACACAATGAAAGTAATACACGTGAGGTACATGTTATCTTTACCGACTTATCACTTGATTCCCAAATATCTCCTATCCCCTCCATCGAGGAAATCCTAGCCCGAAATCCTCTACCCACATAGGAACCTACTTTATCTGTTCCTCTACCCATAGAGGAAATCCCTTCACCTCCCCATACACTTGCGGAGGAGTCTCTCGTTAGCACCGATATCATTTCCCCTTCAACTTCCCTACCCAGTGAGCCGCTACCAATTGTACCTCCTCCACCCATAGAGGAGTACCCATCGCCTTCTCCACCTATTCAGGATCTAATAGATTTTCCATTATTGTTCAGCTGACCATTCTCCATCAGCTACCCAAGATCCTGTGGACCTACTTTTGGCTCTCTTACCTACAGAGGCCGAAGCCAATGAATCCCCTGTTTCTCATATACATTTTACGGGAATCCCCACTCACTCCACATCTACCTCATCTACCATAGTGTCGTTCTCACATTTGGCCGACCGCTGACTATGTTGATAGGTCTTCACTTTGGGGGTGTCTCTTACTCCCGGTCTCAAACCAAATGTAATCATCTTCCACTGACACTTCTATCATTTATCCAAAGATGTTTCAATAACCCAAACCACACATGAACAAAACTCTCGATACATCTTATATTACATCATCCTCATCTCCGCACCCGGCCATCTACTTCTATAGCTTGACGGGTTCCAACATCATCTCTTATATCTAAACCCACTAGTGTTCTAGGGGTCACACGCACACCAAACCTTGCACATCCTCTTATCGGGATACACTTGACCACATCTTCCCAAATACCTATTGAACCAATCCCTCAACCTAAACGAAAACCGCAACCTTCTAATCCGCATGTGCCGACCTCACCAACTACACCTTTATCACCTTCACCCTTACCATCCATCTTGGGACCTCACAACAAAATCGACTCTCTCCAGGGGTAAACCTAAAATTTCCTTGCTCCCTTTACCATAACCTCGTAGCTCTACCTAGGTGAACCTTACGTCCTTCATCACCATCTATAACTTCTTTACCTCCTATACCACCATTAACTTCTATACCTCCTTCACTACCCACGACATTTTCTTCCACCTTACCTGTACCTCCCTCTCGACTCCTACCAACACCTACCGCTGCACCTCAATTGTCCCCTTGGGTCACTCATCCTCTCCCACCATCTCGCATTTCCATCTACATCGCATGCTCCTCCTACACCTCTACCTAAGAAAAAGCACCAAAATCGAAAAAACCATTAATTTCTAAAGAGGTGGTTAAACCTACCCCTCTTTTTTTTACTGCACCTACACCAAATAAAGTAGAACCCAAATCCAAGACTGCATCACCTCGACTACCACCACAACTACCCAATCTTCCAACCAAACCTACTTTCACTTCGCATTGTGATCCACTGGTGGGATCATACGCCACCATCTTGGCTAACCTCTTCAAAAGCTCTGCTATCACTCTCCCTCCTCTTAGACCTTACAACCCTCTTAAACCTAAACTGGAAGAGTTTGATGATACTAAAATTTGTGCTTATCATCGTGTGCTAGGACATGATGTTGAGAATTGTAAGGGTCTAAAGGCTACCCTCATTAAATTATGTCCTTCTGACCCCAATTTTGATGACGATGACCTCCTAGATGATGAACCTATTTCACCCTCGCTACCTTCTTCACATCTTCCTCCTACACATATACCACAACTTCCACCTTCATGACTCATAGAGCCACCCCGAAATTTGAAATTAACATGGTTCACAGTAGAGAACTTGCCACACCACCACCCAAATGTCATTTCGTCCAACTAACCTCACAAGGATTTTCTCCTCCAGTAGGTTTTTGCCCTTCATGTCATTATAACACTTACCCCACACCTTCTCCATTTGCCAACTTCCTCAAATCAACATAGTATACGTCACTACACGTGTGTAGAAGGGTAAAGAAAAGGTAGCCTGAACCACCAACCAATCATATACCCAACATACCATCTCGCACCCATACCTAAGATAACTATCCACGACCCCACATATCCCATTTCTAATGGCGTCACACATCGCACCATGCTCAAACAACTACACCGGCCTCCTCTCAAAATGTCCTTATATGACCTCATCCAAACCCTGAGTCACATCATCAAGCCCTCATGGAGGTTCTTCAATCTATTGAGGTTTTACCTAATGACCCCACACCTGTAGCATCTATTATCACACCTCATCATGTCGCTTCTCTCACCAAATTTCCATCTACCTCATCACCTCCACCTATTCACCAAGTTGTTATCCTTAGTTTCTCGGAGGAAGAAATTTTCCCCCACCAAACCAATGACCCAGATCTTGCACATTTCATCTCCATCCACATCGATAATATACGCATCTGACATGTTATGATCGATGGGGGCACTAGAATCAACATCTTCTCCTCTCACGCATTCAAACAAATGTGCATACCCAACAACAGTCATGTTGCGTTCATTCAATGACACTATCACCTCTACACTCAAAGCACTATCATCCTCCAAGTTTGTGTGGGTCCCTCATCTGCTCCCGAGTTGTTCTACATTTTGGAAGGGGAGTTTCAATACAATTTGTTGCTCGGCAGACCCTGGATTCATGCCATGGGTTGTGTTCCTTCTACTTTACACCGATGTGTAAAGTTCGAACATGAAGGACATTCCTATACCATTCCAGTTGACCCATCACCTTTCAAAACCTGCAACATGCTTTACCAGCCCAATGATTTTCTTATACCTGTTAAGGCATCTACCTCCCTGCCTACATCTTCTTCACACATGACCTCATCCACCAAAGGCCGTTGTAGCCTCACTTTCGCCTTAATCTTCTATTCCCACTTTGTCGCTTCTACTAGTCACACATCGCCTTCCCAACTAACCGACACCTCCACCGATCTAAATTCTAACACTTCCTCTATCCCAACCACCAATATATCAACCACCGATCCCTTCAAGGTGTTTTTCAACGCCTCACTATGGGGGAGTATCACTGTACAATGTCAATACATTCCTTACTCCACAAGGGTATGGAAACCTTCACCAAAGATCCTCACTATGATCACCACATAGGTGAGCGTCATTTCCTTTATGGTCCTCCTCACCTCCGTACCCATATTACCTTTGTGGGAATTGATATTTCCACTTACACACCCGAACCACCATCACAAACCCGACCTTTTTCGGCTGACCTTCAGTTGCTTACCAACCACCACTTCGCTCACACTTTCCTACACCATTGTGCCTGGAAGGGTTTCAGCTTTGGCCTTTATGAGCAAGGTCATCACACCATTATTTCATGTACCACGTGTAAACACAATGATCGTAGTGGAATCAATTTTACCAAACTACCTGCCAAAAATCCCCGTATTGAACTCATTGAAGACATTGACCCCTCTCCACCTTCTTCACCTACCCCACCTTCACCACCTTCACCAACGGAGTCGATGGATCCTAAATCTATCCCTCCTACCTTTTTTTCCATAAATACCATTTCCTTGGGGCCTTTGACCTATCACCGCGATGGCGAGGCTCCTTCCTCTCTTCCTTTCTTGTATCCTGACATGATAGGGGACAATACTCCTTCTATTAATGTCATTCAATGTCAGGATGATGAATCCATACTCACCTACCTTGGTGCTGAAGACTCTTATATTCACCGGTCGTTACCTTCTGAGACGTAAACAATGTTGAATGAATCGACTATCAAAGTCAACATCCACACTCAGGATGACCCCACATTCTCAAGATTGGCCAATCTCTGGATGCTGCTAAACAGGAAGCCCTCACTTCTTTTCTTAAAAATCATATCCATGCTTTCACTTGGTCCTATGCTGACATGCCTGGCATTGATCCCACTATCGTGATCCACAATATTGTAACCATTCCAGATTCCAAACTCGTAAAACAAAAGTTGAGGAAAATGCACCAGAAGAGCTTCAACACCTTCTCTCAGTTTCCTTCATCCTACCCATCAATTACCCCCAATGGATTTCTAACATCATCCCTGTCACTAAGGCGATAGGGGGACTTCACATTTGCACCAATTTCCATGATCTCAACCTTGCCTGCCCAAAAGATGATTTTCCTCTGCCTGGTATTGACCAATTGGTTGACCTTACCACTGGCCATGAGATGCTATCACTTATGGATGGTTTCTCGGGTTATAACCAAATCTTGCTCACTCTAGAGGATCAACACAAAACCGCATTCATTACCCCTTGGGAGACCTTCTGCTATCGAGTCATGCCTTTCAGCCTTAAAAACACGGTGCCACATATCAACGCAGTTATGACTTACATCTTCCATGATATCATGCATCACATATTGGAAGATTACATGGATGATCTCTTGGCCAAATCTAAACATCGCCGAGAACCTCGTCGTCCTCGAAACCATCTTTGACCGCCTCATTAAATATTACATCCGCCTTCAACCTAAAAAGTGCGTCTTCATGGTTCTCTCAGGAAAGGTCCTGGGATTTATTATTTCCTCCGTGGTATAAAATTTGACCCCACTAAAGTCAAGGCCATTTTGGAAATGCCTCCGCCGACTAACCTTAAACAACTCCGTAGCTTGTAAGGTAAATTGCAATCTATTCGTCAATTTATTTCCCAACTCTCCGACCGTTGTCAACCATTTCATCACCTTCTCAAAAAGGATGTCTCTTTCAAATGGGATGACAACTGCCACAAATATTTTGAGGCCTTAAAACAATACCTTCTCTAACCACCCATGCTCGTCCCACCTAAAGACAACCAACCCTTCTACCTATACATCTCTGCTACCAATCACTCCTTAGGGGCTATGCTCACTCATCGTGATGAACAACATAGGGAGCAGGCAGTTTATTACATAAGCCATACCCTTCTGGACTACGAAACCCGATACACTCACCCTGAAAAACTTTTCTTAGCCTTAGTTTTTGTTGCCACCAAACTTCGCCATTACCTACTCAACCACAAAACCTATGTTGTGACCAACACTGACCCCTTACACTTCATGTATGCTAAACCTTACCAAAATCAACGTGTCGCACGTTGGATCATGCTTCTTATCGACCTAGACCTTGAATTCATCCACCAAAAAAATCTATCAAGGGCCGTGCCATTCACGACCACTGCTGATGCGCCTCTTTCTGGGAATCAATCTTCGAACTTTGATTTCCCTGACAAATCCATTGCTAACCTCTCTTTGGATGATGACCCTTACCAAATGACCTTATTCTTCGACGGTTCCAAATGTCAGCATGGGGGTGGTGCAGGCATTATCCTCATTCCTCTTGATGGTGAACCCATGCCCTTATCATTCAAACTTGACTTCGAATGCACCAACAATATCACCGAATACGAAGTGCTCGTATTGGGTCTCATGACTACCTATGCCTTAGATGTCAGATCCATTAATATCTTTGGTGATTCTCAACTAGTAGTAAACCAAGTCAATGGTGTTTATCAGTGTCATAATGAAATACTTCAATAGTACAAATGTTATTTCGGCATCATGTTGACTACCTTTGACCGCTATAAAATTCAAACTGTTCCGCGATCCACCAATAAATTTGGAGATACCGTGGCCTGCCTCGCTTCCCAAATACCCGCTTTGCCTGACGATTCAAACATCTTTGTTACCATAAAACGCATACCAAGACCTTCTTATAAATCCTGTTGTGTTAACCTCGCCTCAACTGTGTCACTAAACACACAAGACCTTTGGTATAAACAGCGTGCGGACTACCTTTCCCTTTCTATATTGCCTCCTAATCTCACACGTAATGGACAACACGCCTTTCTCAAGAAGGCCTCTCGTTATATCGTCATGGGTTGCCTCCTTTATAAACATGGCTTTGACGGTATTCTCTTACGATGCCTCACCAGCGTTGAAATCTCCTATACCATTAAAGAAGTTCACGATGGCATATGCGGAGGTCACTTCAGTGGCCTTGTTGTTGCTAAATGCATTCTTCACCTAGGCTATTATTGGCCGACCCTCAATCATGATTGTTGTGACTACGTGAAACATTGTGTAAAATGCCAACAACATGTCAATATTCATCACACACCTAGTCATGCCTTATAGGTTGCTCGTGACCTTTGGCCCTTCTCTCAATGGGATTTGGATCTTGTCGGAGAGATCAATCCTCACTCTTCCCTAAGACATCAATGGATCATCACTGCTACCGAATATTACACCAAATGGGTTGAAGTCGTACCCCTCATCTCCACTAAAGCTGAGAAAATATGTGAGTTCATCAATCATCACATTATTTGTCGCTTCGGTGTTCCACATCGCCTTATGACTGATAATGGTAAACAATTCAAAAAAAAAAACCATACAGAAGCTTTGCGACACTTTTGGTATCAAGCTTAGCTTCTCCTCACCATATTACCCACAAACCAATGGCCAAGCCAAATCCACCAATAAAACCCTAAACAAAATTCTCATGAAAGTGGTTAACGATACTGGGAAGGATTGGTATACACACATTCCTTTCACCCTCTGGGCATACCGTACTACTATTTGCACCTCCACCATTGCAACTCCCTTTTCTCTGGTCTACGATATCGAGGTTGTTTTTCCTCTCAAATTCCAGATCCCGTCTCTCCGTATCTCTCTTCAAGATATGCTTATTGATGATGACTTTCGCCAAGACCGTTTAGCACAACTTGAGTTATTAGATGAATGTCATCTTCATGCTCTCGACCATCTCCAAGTCTACCAAAAACACATCAAGCGTGCCTACGAAAAACGTGTCCATGAACGCACCTTCAAGGTCGGTGACCTTGTCCTCAAGGAAAATCAACACGTAACCAAAGCAAAAAAAAGAAAACGGGTAAATTTTCTCCTAATTGGCTTGGACCATACATCATGACCCATGACTATGGATCAGGTGCTTATCGCTTGTCTTCACTTGATGGTAAGCCCGAACCTGAGCCCCTCAATGCCTTACATCTTCGACCATTCTACTATTGAATTCTAGTCCTACATCACTATTTATCTAGTTCATGCTCGTCCCTTGAGCGCCATTTACCTTTCTCTTTTCCACACCTCATCCCCAACGACTAAACAAGAATCATGTGATTACCTGTCACCCTTTTTCCTTATCTTAAATATGTGCACCACGGCTCTGCACATGGCATGATTCTCATGGATAATTTTTGTCTTCTTTTAGATGAGATCCCATGGTCGTTCACCCTTGCCTTCTCAACAAGAACCAAATGCTTTGTTATAGTCTAGTCCATGACTTAAAAGCCAAAAAAATATTTCCAAAAATAAGGGATTAACTCCTTGAGTCAAACTTCCAATATAAAAGATGAATCCCTCAAAAGGACATCTTTCACCTTCAATTGTCGCTATAAGTAGACTGCTCCCTCGAAGGACAGCTATAAAAAGCTCGCAACTCTCTACATAGTCTATCAAAAAGAAGACTATTTTTCTCAAAATCAAAATTCAGAAGCTTCCCGCATCGATCAGCTTTGCGAAGACCTCAAGGAGACATATATTCATCCCGTATAGACTTCCCGCATTGATCAGTCTATCTAAAAAGTCAAAAAGAAAAAGAAAAATAAAAGTAACCTTTTTCATCATGGACTTGCCTATTGTGATCTTGGCTCTATTGCCCAAGGCATTTTACTTCCCATTTTATGACCCAATTACCTTCACCTCCCTACCCGTTGTTTTTTCACCTCATACTGCCTCAAGGGACCTGTTGAACCTACGCCATTTGGTGATTATGTGACAATTCGTCACTCTTAGAATTATCAATCATGTAATGTCTTTAGGGTCTTACGTTCATTAGCCTATATGTAGATGTGTTTCATACATTTTGATCCTTGCCAATCAGGTGGCTTTCTTTCCCCCTCTTATCTTTTCTCTTCTTCATTACCTTTTGATCTTCCTATATAGGACTAGAGCCTCGACACCTGTCTTTTGGGATTTTCTTCTCACACCTCAATCAACCTAAAATCACCCATACCTATCTACCTATATTCCACCTAACCTAATCAACCTTGACCTAATCATACCTATGACCTGGAATCAACACTACCTATCGACCTAAAATCACCCATACCTATCTACCTATCTTCCACCTAACCTAATCGACCTTGACCTAATCATACCTATGACCTCGAATCCAACCTAACTATCAACCTCACTACCTATTCTTCTATCTTCTCATATTCTTTCCTAGCTTATGGGAGAACTGTTATGTTTTTGGAGCCTATTTTCATGTTAGAGTGTGGTACACCTTCTATGTGTTACACTCGGGTATTTTTACGGTGGTCCCGCACGCGGTGAGTGAGTCGGGGGTTCGGGCGAAGCCCCAAGCAAATTTTCATGGGTGGTTTATTAACCCATGGGTAATGGGTAACTGTTATGGGATGTTTTTGGGCCCATGGTTTTTGAGTACCCATTGTTTTGATACCCACGGTTTTTTGCCCATGGTTTTAACACCCTTTGTTTTGTATCAAACCGCTTAAGCAATTGTCTATTTATATGATCTTGTGCATATGATACATATACAAGCAAATACATTACATATGTGCTTTGAATTCGGGTTTGAATTCTGTAGAGTTTGTTGAGCATAGCTCCAAACGGATCTGGGTATTGTATTGAGAGAGTGGAGGCTTGTAATAAAATCTGAGCAAGTGATTCTTGGTGGACGTAGCCCAAATTGGGTGAACCACGTTAAATATTGTCTCTCTGTGTTGTGTTATTTATTTTGCACTTTTATTTGAGATCTGTAATATTTTCTGCATATTAGTTTCTACTGTTGCGATTCTGTAAGGGATTATTCCACATATTTTATCTCTTATTTCCTAACAATTGGTATCAAAGCCTGGTTTGGTTTGCTGAAGTGTTGAATCGCAGGAAAGTTTTTAGCTTGAGTGGGAGCTATGGTAGATGATGGAAGATCTAGGGTTGATAAATTCAACGGGTAGAATTTCATTCCTTGGAAGATACAGATGGAAGATTACCTTTATCGAAGGATCTTTATACTCCATTGCCCGAGAAGGTGAATAAACCCTCGAGTATCACAGAGATGCAGAATAGGATTTTTGGATCGGAAGGCACTTGGAATGATCTCGGGCCGTGTCTTGCATCTTCAGATTATTTAATGTTTCAAAGGAAAAGACTACAAAAGATCTAATGGATGCATTAGGAAGTTGTATGAAAAACCCTCTCGCCTCTAACAAGATATTTTTAATGAAAAGTTTTTAATATGAAGATGTCTCGAGAATAGTTCAAGAGCAGATTATTTAAATGATTTCAATACGGTTGTGAATATGCTAGCTTGATTACATAATAGAATTTGATGAAGAAGTTAGGGCTTTATTAATTATGTGCTCTTTAC
The DNA here is from genome assembly GCA_018340775.1 of Taxus wallichiana var. yunnanensis. Lineage (NCBI taxonomy): Eukaryota > Viridiplantae > Streptophyta > Pinopsida > Cupressales > Taxaceae > Taxus > Taxus wallichiana. The sequence goes on from CM031239.1 coordinate 837,052,885, forward strand.
TTGAAAGTTGGAATATCCTGGTAATGGCGTGTAAGCAACTCGGTTCCAAACTTAACTCAAAGTTGAAGTTTAAGGATGTTGTAGGGGTGATTCTAAGCGAGGAAATGCAAAGAAAAAGCTCCAGAGAATCTTCTACTTCAAGGAATGCTTGATAAAGTGGAAACTAGAGGGAGACAAAAGAATAGAGGAAACCATGGAAAATCAAAATATCGGGCAAGGTAAAAATCTAAGAGCAAGATTGTATGTTGGAACTGTGGAAAGTCTGGGCATGCAAATAAGGACTGAGAGCTTCGGGACAAGAAGAAACAACAGAAGAAAACAAGGAGGCAAATGTGGCATCGGGTAATGTATGTCGGGATGCTTTGATTCTTTCTTTGCATAATATTATGAATATTGGGTTTTATATTCAGGGGCTTCTTTCAATGCTACTCCACATAAGCATTATTTTGTTGATTATGTTCAAGGGGATTTTGGGCATGTTTTTCTTGGTGATGATGAGCCTTGCATTAACATAGTTGGAAAAGGTTCTATTCGGGTTAAGATGCAGAATGGGAATACATGACTATTGAAGGATGTCGACATGTGCCTACATTAAGGAGAAATTTGATATCGGGCGGGGCAATTGGGAAGTGATGGTTGATCTTGTGATATTTGGTGACTCTTGGAAGGTTACAAGGGTGCTCTTGTGGTGGCAAGAGGTAAGAAGGTTGGAACCTTGTATTTATCCACCGATAGTCGACTAATGATTGCAATCTTGTGGCTTCAGATGCAAATACAAAATTATGGCACTATAGGCTTGGTCATATGAGCCATAAGGGCATGGACATCATAAAGAAGAATTTACCCGGATATATAGAAACAAGTTTGGATTTTTGTGAGAACTGCATATATGGGAAACAAAAGCGAGTAAGGTTTCTTAAGGTTGGACCTACGAAGAAAGAGAGTAAGTTAGAGATGGTACATTCTGATGTGTGGGGGCCAGCTCAGGTATCATCTCTTGGGGGTTCAAGTTATTATGTTACTTTTATTGATGATGCAACAAGGAAAGTTTGGGTTTATTGTATTTTAAAAAAATCTGATGTATTTGATATTTTTGTTAAATGGAAAGCCTTGGTAGAGAATGAAGCAGGTCTTAAGTTAAAATGTCTCAGGTCAGATAATGGAGGGGAGTATTAAGCAATGAATTCGATGATTATTGTTCTAAGAATGGAGTCCACAGCAAAAGACGGTTCGGGAACCCCACACAAAGAATGGGGTGTCAGAAAGGATGAACAGAACAATAATGGAACGTGCTAGGAGCATGAGGATACATGTAGGACTGCCTCTTTATTTTTGGGCAGAAGCAGTGAGCACCACTGTGTACTTAATAAATAGAGGACCCTCAAGTGCCTTGGATGGAGGCATACCTGAGGAGGCTTGGTATAGTAAGAAATTCGATTACTCATTTCTTAGAGTCTTTGGATGTGAGGTGTTTGTTCATATTGACAAGGATGATAGGACCAAGCTAGAAGCTAAATCAGAAAAATACACTTTTATTAGTTATGGTGGTGATGACTTTGGATTTAAATGTTGGAGTATTAAGGACAAGAAAATCATTTGGTCTAGGGATGTGGTCTTTAATGAGAAAGTCATGTATAAGCAAATTGCAGGGAAAACAAGAAAGAATCCAAGAAAGAATATGCGGTGGTAGAGGATCTTCCGGATGGGACAGTGACCCATGAATCAGTTCAGGAACCTACTCAACAGGAACCCCAAACTCCTACAGTGAGGAGGTCTTGTAGGGTAAGAAAAGAACCTAAACATTTTTCTCCTTCTCTTTATTATTTATTACTCACCGATAGTGGAGATTCGAGAGCTTTGATGAAGCAATGCAGGTAGATGCGGTAAGAAGAAGTGGGAGCAAGCCATGGATGAGGAGTATAAGTCTCTCATGGAGATCCAGACTTGGGATTTGGTGAAGCTACCAGAAGGCAAAAGAGCATTGCAGAACAAGTGGGTGTATAGAGTTAAAGACGAAGAAGGAGGAAAGAAAAGATATAAGGCCCGGTTGGTGATCAAGGGGTTTGCACAGAAACAATGTATAGATTTTGATGAGATCTTTTCTCCCGTAGTAAAAATGACTTCTATTAGAATCTGTTTTTGGAATAGTGGCGTAGAAGACTTACACTTAGAATAGTTAGGGGTAAAGACTACATTTCTCCATGGTGATTTGGAGGAGGAGCTATATATGCAGCAGCCTAGAAGGATATGAGGTCAAAGGTAAAGAGGAGATAGTGTGCAAACCGAAGAAGAGCTTGTATGGTCTGAAACAAGCTCCACGTCAATGGTATAAGAAGTTTGATAGCTTCATGATGGAGCAAGGTTATATCAGATGTCATTCTGACCATTGCGTGTACACAAATAAATTTGAGGATGGAAGTTATATTATCCTGTGTTTGTATGTTGATGACATGCTGGTTGCAGGTAAAAACATGCAGGAAATAAAAGTACTCAAGAAACAACTAAGTGAATCCTTTGATTTGAAGGATTTGGGGGCCAGAAAAATCCTTGGTATGAGGATAACTCAAGATAGGAAGGAATGAAGATTACTTTATCTCAGGAAGAGTACATTAAGAAGGTATTGGATAGGTTTAACATGCAGGATGCTAAACCGGTTGGGACTCCTTTGGCAGGCCATTTTAAGTTATCAAAGGAGCAGTGTCCCAAGACAGAGCAAGAAAGAAACCATATGTCCAAGGTACCTTACTCATCAGCGGTTGGCAGTTTGATGTATGTTATGGTATGCACTAGGCCTGATATTTCCCATGCAATAAGAGTTGTGAGTAGATTTATGAGTGATCTAGGTAAAGAGCATTGGAAAGCAGTAAAGTGGATCCTTCGGTATTTGAGAGGGACCATGGGGATAGTTTTATGCTACAATGGATTAGACACCACTTTACGTGGTTATGTAGATTTAGACATGGCTGGAGATGTAGACAGCAGGAGGAGCACGACAGGTTATATTTACACTGTAGGTGGGAAAACACTAAGTTGGATTTCATGACTACAAAAGTGGTGGCTTTGTTAACCACGAGGTGAGTATGTTGCTGCGCACGAGGCAAGAAAAGAGATGATTTGGTTACACCAATTGCTTGAGGAGTTAGGGCATAGCAGGAGGAATTTAAGTTGTATAGTGATAGTAAGAGTGCTATACACCTAGCTAAGAACTCGCTTTCCACTTCAGACGAAGCATATACATTTGAGATATCACTTCATCAGACACTTTGGAGGAAGATAAGTTGAAGTTAGAGAAGATTCATACAGTCAAAATCCTCGTAGACATGATGACCAAGGTGGTCACAAGGGATAAACAACTTTGGTTGGCCTTCGCGGATGATAGTGAAGGGTCGAGAAGCTTGCTCGGTGAAAATCAGTCTCCAAGTGGGAGATTGTTATGTTTGAGAGCCTATTTTCATGTTAGAGTGTGGTACACCTTCTATGTGTTACACTCGGGTATTTTTACGGCGGTCCCGCCGCGGTGAGCGGGTCGGGGGATTCGGGCGAAGCCCTCAAGCAAATTTTATGGGTGGTTTATTAACCCATGGGTAATGGGTAACCATTATGGGCTGTTTTTGGGCCTATGATTTTTCGGTACCCATTGTTTTGATACCCACGGTTTTGTATCAAACTGCTTAAGTAATTTTCTATTTATGTGATCTTATGCATATGATACATATACAAGCAAATGCATTGCAGATGTGCTTTGAATTCGGGTGTGAATTATGTAGAGTTTGTTGAGCATAGCTCCAAACGGATTTGGGTATTGTATTGAGAGAGTGAAGGCTTGTAATAAAATCGAGAAAGTGATTCTTGGTGGACGTAGTCCAAATTGGGTGAACCACGTTAAATAGTGCCTCTTTGTGTTGTGTTATTTATTCGCACTTTTATTTGAGATCTCGTAATATTTTCGCATATTAGTTTCTATTGTTGCGATCTCGTAAGGGATTATTCCACATATTTTATCTCTTATTTCCTAACAAGAACTACATCGGTTTGAGGTCCCTTTTCGCCAAGACTATGTAGGCAAAGACTTCCAGGGCATGGGGCCCTAGAAGGTTAGCTCACCACTCCTTACCCTAACCATTTTCCCCATCTTTTACGATTTCCCATTCGTATCAAACCCTCAACATTTAAACCATATACCACACCACTTTTACCACTTATGTTATTTCACATTTTCATACATAACCAAACATTTTCCACATTTTACACCATCTCATGCATTTATATTTCCATTTGTTACCAAAATACCGAAATGAACACCATGCCTAAACCAACCTAACTCCACCATGCCTAAACCAACCTGACTCCACCATGCCTAAACCAACTTGACTCAATCCATGCCTAAACCAACCTAACTCAATCCATGCCTAAACCAACCTGACTCCACCATGCCTAAACAAACCTGACTCAATCCATGCCTAAACCAACCTGACTCAATTCATGCCTAAACTTACTCGACTCAATCCATGCCTAAAACCAACCCGACTCCACCATGCCTAAACCAACCTGACTCCACCATGCCTAAACCAACCTGACTCGATCCATGCCTAAACCAACCTGACTCGATCCATGCCTAAACCGACCGACTCGATCCATGCCTATACCGACCTGACTCGATCCATGCCTAAACCAACCTGACTCTGTCATGCCTAACTCACCTAATACATCCATGTCATCATAAAGTAAATAAAATACACATCACAACACATAATCAAATGAACCTCATATATCTCCTCATATACATCTCGTCTATCAATAATATATACTCATCTCAACAATACATGTGTCTCTCATACATCATTGGCTCATAGGCCACTATCCAATACAAAAATATCTTCGGCTCGCAGGCCGGTATCATGTATAACAAAATAATAAATACAAAATCTCTTCAAAGACGCAACCCGGTCTCATATATAATACATACAAAAATGACTCAAGCACGTAAGCTACGGTCCATAGCAAGTCAATCATCACCCCATCGATGTTGGGAACGCCCGTGACTATGTCTCTTCCGACCCTCGGCTGCATCTGCCTAGTGCCCGACACCTGCCTCACCTCCCCGCCGATGGCCCTCACTTGAGGTTGGCCTCACACACTCATGGCCTCACCACGACCCCCGTCCCCGGGATCGCCGACCCCCTATACTCACACCTTGTGAGTGCGGGATCTAGTCCTCTCACTGGAGGCCTGTTGTGCTCTGTACTCGGCATAGGAGGGCACATCTAGCCCAGTAGCTAACAAATGATCCTGGTAATATCGTGCCTCTCCTAGGGCATCTTTGAACCTGGCCATGGGCACTATTTGTGGAGGTGCCATGGGTCCCGCTACCTGCGTGGGTACCTATACAATGGGACCTTGTCCTTGAACCTGCACTAAGCCTTGCTAGTACTTAGAGCTCGAGTCAACCCCGGAATCTCGTGTTCGTGCTCGTATCTCGGGCTCGTAGGGTAGTAATTTGTGCTCGTCTTTCTTTGTCGGTTGGCCGCCCAAGAAACTCGTAACTCCGCTCGCACCGTGGCCAATCGGCCTGTAAAGCTCGCACTGCACTCGTAGAGCGGCTATCTCCCTCCATCTCCACCTACCTCCTCTCCATCTCCATCTCCCTCGCCTCCGTCTCGCGCAGTACTGCCCTCGCTCGCCCGAGCCTACAACATTTCTATCTCTGGGCTCGTAATGTTGCAACTCGTGCCTCTCGAACTCGCGTTAGCTACCCCTGCATGATCCCAAGCTACGTCACCAAAGTAGCCACCTACCCTTGTAGGGCGTCCCTCTGTACTGTGATGGTGGCTAAGTTTGGCTGCCCTGGCCTTGGTGGTATAGCTCTCAGTTGTGCCACCCACCACTACCTATATCCATTTGCAACCACAGATCATCAATTTGTGTATCTACTGGTTTCTCCTCCTATCCAGTTGGCACTATGGGTTGTGGTGGAGACATAGGTCTCTCCACATCATCTCTCCTGTACTGTGGGAATAGAGGCGGTACACCCTGGACTAATCCAAACTAGTGCCTAACCCGCCTATGGGTATCCACTCATGCTCTCCTGCTCTCCTCCCCTCTATCCACGATTCATTCGTAGCCCAACTAGCTTTGTGGCCATCTCTGTCTATATGAGGGGAAGCCAACATATGGCCTCTAAATGATGTCCACCCTGCACAACCCCTATAACAACCTCCCGTAGTAAGCTACATCATGAGTAGCTCGGCACCTCGGGCCTCTTCCATGGCCGCACTCCACCGTCTCGTACCCAACCTCAAAACTCTCCATGGGAATGCATCTTCCTGAGGCATCCCCACTGGTCGAACACAAACAATGTGCTCGTAAGCCCAATAATGCAAAGAGTTAGACACAACAAATGTTGAACCTTCGCATCACCCGTAGGCCCATAGCTCTCTATACACCTGCGTTAGCAATGCAGGTGCCCATGCGAACCGTGTCCGCTGTATCATCATGTCATGAAGGACTCCCATCAGTGACCTTAGGAATCTCCCACCCTCTGCATCCGACAATGCGAAGTAACACACTGCCTCTATCAAGATTACCACTAACCTCATCTCTCTCGGATGAGCTCTATACATCGCTCCATAGCTCGCCTAGCGCTATGGAACATTAGGTCCGCCACAACCTCACCAAAAATGGGTGCTAGTAGCTCCTCAGATGCCTCTGAAGAGATGGAATAAACCTGGGCCCCCAATATGGGCAACCGTAGGATCCTGTAGACATCCTCCAGGGTGATCGTCATCTCACCCATTGGTAAATGGAAGGTGTTGGTCACCGAGTCCCATCTATCGATGAGGGAAACCATAAGACTCACCTCTCGGACTACATGTCGGTAGCACCTCACCCCTATCAAACCTACCTCTGCAACATGCTACCACTCCTCCTGCATCATGCTCGCCCGCACTATTATTAATAATAAGGGTGGCACCCGGCCCTCATCCGCAACTTGTCTCGGGCCTGCATCCCACAAATGCAATGTATTAGTATACCTTTCCCAACTTCCCTATTTTACCCCACATCCCGAACTAATATTTTTTCCCATCCCCATCCCATTACCCTAACCCTCACCCTACCTACCCTACCTATTTACCCTACCTACCTACCAAAACCTATCTACCCTACCTACCTACCCAAACCCATCTACCCTACCTATTTACCCTACCTACCTACCCCAACCCATCTACCCAAACCCTCACCCACACCTACCCAAACCCATCCACCCGAAACTATCTACCCTACCCTCAACCGTTCCCCACCTACCCTACTTTCTCACCCTAAACCCTTCCCCTCTCACCTACTTGTTTCCCGCCCTACCCTTACTCTATTCCCTTTTTTATCCCAACTTCATCTTAGGATTAAATGACCCTAGTTATCCTCGACCGACCACGGTCTCCCTTTGACCAGCACCGGTCATTGTTCTTATAATTGGTACCGGTCACTACCCACCGACGTCGGCCACAAGTCAACCGACGTCGGTCACTATCGTGCCACCCGCCCCGACTTCCCAACCCTACTTTTTCCTTTCCTAGTCATTCTACCCACCCAAATCCCTCCTTACACCCCTAATTATTCCTATATTACCCTTTCTCCCTACCCCTACCCTTCCCCATTCCCATTGCCCTCTAATTTTTCTATTTTGAAATTCTTTCCCCACACCCCCTTTCTTCATATTTCCTAGATTCTAACCAATTTACCCAAACAAATCAATAACACGAGTTTAGATCTTACCGCATCATGTTGCTGCCGATGTGGAGGTACCTCGCCACCGCCCGGTCCACCCAATCCCTCTACGGCCTCTCGCCATCCTCAAATGACCTCCAAATCTCTCCACCAATCACCTCGCTCGATCCAACCTCGTGTCCCCACCTCTCACTCAACCAATCTTGCTTATGTGGCTCGCCAACTCAGCTCCCCGATGCTATCTTTTGTCCTCTTCCTCTTTTTTCTCTTCTTGTCCTTTTCTCCTTTTCCAAATGCACAAATGAATTTTCAAAACGCGGGTTTTTCACTTTTTATAACCTACCCAACTCAACCGACGTCGGTTAACCCTTGACTGTTGTTGGTCTTCTCGCCCTATCCAACCGCCGTCGGTTCTTCTCCACTTGTGTTCGGTTCATCCCAATCGATGTCGGTTACCATGCATACTCATTTCCCTCACATTGACCTCATTTTCCTTACCTCCCCTTTCTTTTGCCTCCCTACACCTACCTGGACCACTTTACCTTCCCCTCTAGACCTCCACCTTCTTCAACCTTACCTTGTTAGTTATCAAGCCTCATTATTTTACCCCTACCTCGGCCTTCCCGCCTCGGTGACCTAGATATTTGGACCTGGACCATCGCTAGTGACCTTTGACCTCACGTGTTCACTATACCTTGTGGCACTGTTACCTGTGTTGTTTGACCTAATGACCTTACCTTCCTATTGTTGTGACCGTTTATCCTGACCCTACCTTTGGTGTACCAGAACATACCTAAACGTTCCTGCACCTAACCTACATTGTGTTTCTTGACCATATCCTATACCTTGGATACCGGAATCACTTCAACCTTGTTTGGATAAACCTATCGACCTTAGACAATGTAGAGTTTGCATGCTCTTCAACCTGGTACCGTGTCATAGTTTATACGTGTGCGTGTGTTCAACTTCCCTACCTTTGACCTTGGCCCGTTTACCTATATGCCTGATTTTCCCTTTACCCCATTTTCCCCATTTTTCACCATTCTTCTTCGCATCCAATTTTATCTAACCCCTCGCCGATTCACTATGTCACCTCATCAATTCCTAGTTTGAGGGGGATCACCCTCATTTCCACTTGGGGCAACCACATTCTATTCTTGTTAACGTCACTTACCAATACAAGCTACGCAACAATAAGGGGCAAAATGTAGACACCAAAATCATGTCGTAATCACCTTGTCCCTAAGCGCAACCCTATAATCACCTACCTCCTACACCCCACACATTTTAATTTAATTACTTTAATTGAATTAATGTCATTTACCTCCATATATATTAATTTAATTATTTTAATTAAGTTAATAACCTTTTACCCATACACATATTAATTTAATTATTTACATTGAATTAATTCACTACCCCTCGCCGCTCAGATTGCTCATGATCGCTCCCATTTGCCTGCCGGCCGTTCGCGTGGCTGTTCCGGCTGTTCATGGCCTTTCTACGATGTTCCGCGGTTGTTTCGCTTCCGAGATCAAGCCTCGGATTGCTCGCGACGCTCATGGCTGCTTGCGCGCTGTTCATGCGGCTGTTTCGCGATTGTTCCGCACTGTTCGCGACCATGGAAACTTGCTCATGGAGGTCAAGCTATTCCCTCAATCCACGGGGTGTGCATCGCCCTTTCCTCCATCTGGGATGATGAAGCGAAAGTGCACTGCATTTCTGTTCCAGAATCTGTGATTGAGAAGGCCAAGTCCAGGTTTCCTTTTGCACTAATTGGAGCTTTTGCAGGCTATCGTCCAAATATCGATCGTTGTCCGCAAATGGTGCGGACGGGAAGTGGTGCTTCTTTGGGTTGATATCATCGCTCTTCCCGACCACGCCCTCCTGTTCAATTTTTCTAAGGAAGATGAGATGATTAAGGTTCTCGACGCTGCTCCTTGGATGTTTGGAAGAACTGCCCTGCATCAAGCGATGGAAGCCAGGGGTCTCTCTTCAAATCAAGGAATTGCCCATTTGGATATCTCTGCCGGCTCTTCCAGTGGAATTTTGGGAGGACGAAGTCCTTTTTGGCATAGCAGCTTCAATGGGGAGCTAATATCCTTGGAACCTGCAACAAAAGCCAGAAGCAGGCTTGTAAGAGCACGACTATGTGTTAGCATGGAGGTGGGGGCTGTTCTCCCAAAGAATATCATTCTTTCTTCTCCCACGGGCCGTGTTGTGCAGAACATCATCCCTGAAGACCACGGTTTGGTCTGTCCCAAATGTTGGAAGGTCAACTTCCAAGCCAAACTATCAAGTGCTCGCGGAGACAAGTGGATGAAATAGACAGGAAAAACAGCAGAGAGGAGGTGCGGATCTTCGAAGGAGAGATCCCTGACACATTACGCACAGGAAATTGCAACGATGGCGGAACTAACCAGTCCGATATGGCTCTACTCGCGGCTTCACACGGCGACCCTCTCGCACGCGTGGGACAAAGCTCGCTACGGCGTGGAAGACGCGGGAAATTCCATTCAAAACTGGTCACGAGTCAAACAAGGTAGATAGTGAATCTTCCGAATGGGAGACTGGGTCAGAAACAGATTTAATTACGGCAGATTTGGAGACTGCCACGCGGGAAGTGAACCGACATAGTAAATCTATGAAAGCTCATAAACAAAGACCTTTAAATGCGGATTTGAACCGTTGCAGAAGGAAGATGGACAGTAAAAGTGAGGCGAGGGTTTCAAATTCTGTTTTAAATGGTAATTTAGAGGAGGTTCTCGACGTGGATGACGAAAACATGGCGGGCTGGAGCACTGTTTGTAGAAAATCTTTCCGCGGTTTTCGTGGTGGGGGTGCGCGCCGGGGCACTTAGGCTGGTTGTTTTTGTTCCCATCGGCGCTGTTCTTTTGCTGTTCTCTTGCTGGGCTTTGCGGGTTTTAGTGCTGTCTTTAGTAGGTTCTATTCCTGCTTGCGCCCTTGTTGTTTTTGACCTTTTGATATTTTGCTCACTTGGGCACATCTGGCTTCTGAGTCATCTTTGTACAAGGGTATAGTCCCTTTCAAAAAACTATTTGCCAATAATAAAAAAAAAAATTAATTCACTACCCTCACACACCTATTTAATAAAATTGTCTTTATTAAATCCACCTCACCTAACCACCCCCATCATTTGACCCATTAACCTTAACCCTAAACCAATATCCTAAATAAAACCTAACATTAGACCCATCCCCTCACCTCACATTTAAAAGCCTCCTAAGGTCGGTTTTCGTCCCGAGAAAAGAAGAGACCCTTATCAAATGGTGGTGAACTTCCCAGGCAACTTTTGAACAAACCAAGATATCTCACCCAAATCGATGTCGGTTCACCCTAAACCGATGTTGGTTCTCCCTAAACCGACGCCGGTTATACCGGAATGGACCAAGTGGCCTATTTAGACCCATCTATAACTTTGTAATTGTTGGTTGTTGTTTGGAAAACTTCTGATCTCGACTTCAATCTCTTTAGACGCGACAACAAAACGAAGGCTGATTTGTGATCAACAATGGCAACCAAATACACTAGCACAACAGTGAGACTTTCTTCCCAGCATCCTCCAACACAACAACTTATTCATTATTCTTCAGATCTGCACCTCACAGAAGAGTAAGTATCCTCCCTCCATCTATTTCAATTTCTTATCATCAGTTGTAGTCTTTGTGGTAAAGGAACCTAGTCTTTTACTCTCTGTCCATTCCCTCTCTCCAATTGCAGCCACCTTCCATACCCAATCATCTTAACACTTGGCCTAATTTCCTATTTGACCTCCTCAGTAGTCTCAGACCTTCGCAACATATCTACACCCCCTCTGTGATCAATCCCCACCTCTATCCACTCCACTTTTGCCCCAAAACTCCAAAAAAGCAGTGTGTGATTCCACCAGCCTCCCGACGTAACCGCCATCGGTTCCCTATAATTGTCACCGGTTATATAGTAAAACCATAGTCGGTCTCTGCCACTCCGATCTTTGCGCGAATAATAACCTATTTTCGACATATACCTACTTGAACACCTATTTGACCTTCGGATCTCGTATCTAACCTAGCCTGTTAGATCGATTCACCTATAACCAACCTACTTGACCTCCTGGATCTCCTTCTAGCCTAGCTTGTTAGATTAGATCTAGCCTATTGCATTTGTATGAGATGCCTAAATCATATTAAACTATAGTAGGACAATATTTACTTTATTTTCAGCATTGAATTTTTTTAAACAATGGATTGATAGCCATCTAGGAAGTATCGCACTTCCAGGATCTAGCACATGCTAGGCAATCCACTACATATATTGTTTAACTCTCTTTGGTGGTCTTGTTTTGGTTCTTATATAGGTAGTTCCTCCTAGCCAAAAGGAAGGTCTCACAATCACTTTGATTTAAAATTCAGATACGTGTGCATACAACCTTCAACCATCCCAAATCAGGTATTCCTCTTACCACCTTTACCTTATCTATTTCGTCAAGTACTTCTCAGAAAACTAAGAAATCAGTGAAACACATAGTTCCATATTTTTTGGGCCCATACCGATTCATAACATATATTTTTTGCAAGTTATCATAAAAAGAAACAAAAATTCTTAACATTAACATGACGAATTTATCTCGGTCAAGGCCTTCGTAGTTATTATTGTCAAGTCGGGGATGGCGTCTACGGAATCCATACCACCATGAATTTCCTGGTAGGCCTTCTTTGAATGGATTTGGTCTGCATTGACATATGTGCACTACATGGCCTTTAGGTGAATGACTTCAAGACCATGGCCAAGTTCAACCATATCTTTGCACCATGTAACAATTTCTTTCTCTTCCTCATCAGTGAAAATAGTTGGAGGCCCCTTCCTCTTAGTGGTTCTTTTTCCATACAACCAATCAGTCACATTTGTACAAGGGATTCCCCACTTAGTTGTTGCTTTTCTCGTGGACATTCCATTTTCCTCTACATCCCTTAAGGCAATTTTCATGTCAACTTCTGTCCATTGCCCTCTTATGTATACTTTCTTTGTTATAGTAGTACTTCCAATTACTTCCACAGTTGGATTAGTAGTGTTGATTTCAGGATCTTGGGCAGCTGTGATATTCTCATCAAAAAAAAATTCTTTACCTCTTGATGGATGCCTCATTTTATTGGAAGATGTTCTTTTCTTATGTATCTTAGCTACATTAACGAAGGCATAATTTTGTGCTTTGGCTCTTGACTGATTCTTCCTTTGATTGGTTGTGGTGGATTTTTGAGGTTGTTTCTCAGCTATGTTATCCTCATCAGAAGAGATATTTGTAAACTTCACCCCCTCTGCAAGTTACTCCTCGTCTTTCTAACTGGTCTTTTGGCAGTCTTCTTTGCACGTGCCATTATGAAATGCAAGAAACTCTATTTTTTCAATTAATCCTCTGTCAACATATTTGGGTACACTATTTATATGCATGTAAATATAACACCATGTGAATGCACAAATCCATTAGTATGCATGAAATTACTTTTAATATTCAAGAGAAGTATAAGAGGATTTGTTGTATATGACACTGGAAAAAATGGAGATGCAAGTTATCCAAATGCAACGAGCTAGTAAAATTATCTTGCTATTTAGTACATTTAAAAATAATTGGGCATAAAATGGGCATTCCTATTTTTATGGCTTCAAGGGTTCAAAAGAAACAAAGTTAGTATATATTTCTAAAGCAAACTCCTTAAATGTTTAATTTCTAGAAAAACTGTAATAATTTTTTTATTTCCAACAAACTGTGATAAATGTTTCATTTGAAGCAAGCTTCGCATGGTTGTGATTTAAGTCATCAATAACAAATTATTATTATGGAAAAATAAGGTTAACATTAAATTAGTTATGAATAAAGATGATTTGCTCATTTGGAGATAGAATATAAACACTGTGGATTTCTAACAATAAAACAGTTCATTGTTGATCATAAATCAAATCCATTGTTGCTTATAAACTATCTAAATGGGCCATTATTGTTCATAACAATTTTAATGGTAAACTTTCTATTATGAGATACAATTTTTACCAAAAACAATATTATACAATATGATAGTGAAACAACATATAAGTGATTGCACTGGCACTTTTAGAAATATCCAACTAGTCAGTGTTTGCAGAGCAAGAAAATCACTTAGATATCTGCAAGTTTGTTGATAGTCTAAGAAAAATGAAAAAGATGTAAATCATTGGAAAAGCTATCTGCACATTATTTTCGAATGGGAAAGATGTAAATGACTCATCTATACTATTTATAGATTTTATTCCTTACAAAGTTTGGTCCATGTTTGATCCATGGGGTTGATTTCTATTGGATATGAGAGTTTGACATGGATTGATTAAGAAATAAATCATTTTTTTGTTAAATTTGACGCTTTGGTTGATCCATGCACTCGAAATCTATTGGGGGAAAGAGTTTGGTGGAGATTGCGTGGGAAATACATCATTTTGATTGTGCAATTTTGAATTATGGGTATTTTATTAAATGTTATTTCTTGAAATCTTATTCAACCCTTCGCTAATTGTGATTTTTATTGTAAATAGTGAGCCTTACACCACTTTTCTTGTTTGCATGTGCTTGCATTTAATCAAGAAGATGATATTGGAGGTTGGGAGATTTTTATGAATAGAATTTACATAGGGATTTGAATTTGTCAAAATCAAGTATAAGGTACATTCATGAGCCCTTTATATTTGTTACTTAGGGTAGAGATGTATGTACATATAAATATAATATGATGTAAGCAAGTGGATTTAATATTGAAAGGAAATGTATTTATTATTGCACAAAATATTTTTAACATTGTACATATTGGAACATAAAAACTTAAATGACACTAGAAGTAGTTCTTAAGATAGCCTCTTTATATTAACATGGAATGTATTAGTTTTCAGATGTGAACTTTATTTGGTGAGAATATCATAAAATATTGAAATAATAATACATTTTAAAGTTCACAATAAATAAAATATATATATTATGTCCTTTTTCATTTAGTCTACCAAGAAATAATTTTCTATCAAGTACTAAAATAGTCTCGAATATTAGGATATTAGAATTTAGGACCCCGCATTGAAAGTGGACACCATATTATTTATTCCGCGGAAGGTATCCACCTTTGAAGATGCCCATGCTTGAAAGTGTCAAATTCGAATGACTCTTCCTGGATTAACATTTCCATTTGAATCGTTGTTCCCAATAAAAATTAATGGAGTCTTCTCGATTGTTCAAGGATATTTATGTTGTTTACTTTTGATTGTCTCATCCAAAGATTGTTTATTCAACCTCTCTAGATGACGACTAGATGCATGACAACAAGGTAGTTGAACCTCATTTAATCAAGTGTTTGTTTGTGAGTAGTTTGCTATGTCTCGTGTCACGGTCGTGAAAGATCACAATTTGCTTTTCCTATGTGCAGAAACTAGGATCGAGCAATTATAAATACAATATTTACAACATACAAGCGGTCAAAGGAAAGGCAATTGTTTTTCAATTGAAAAATGTTTCTATTTAGCAGATTCTTCTACAAAAGGCCTCCACATGGTCTTCTTGAATTTACCGAAATCATTTATGTAAACACGATAATAGTATTGTTATGCTACTTTTGGATTTTCCTTCTTGCAAGTGAATGTATTGACGCTTACATTTCATTTTGTGATTTGTAGTTTCCGACTCTTGTTTTTCAACCGGGGTTTTACCAGATGAGATGTATCATATTTACTTACGTGAAATTGTCATCGAGTTACATGAGCAGTTTCTAGAGTCTTACTTTCTTGCATTCAATTTCAGAGAAGGCGAGAAGGGAAGCAAGTTATGGATTACCCCATGCAATATGAGAATTGCCTCATTCTTCCGTTGTCCCTCATCCAATATTTCCTTCGGGAAAGTGATAATTGGCTATCAATGAGAAATCATCATAATTTTGTACTTATGCATTGTGAGAGAGGAGGTTGGCCTTTTTTTCTTTCAAGCTTTCTTATTTACAGAAAGCTTTAGATGGGTGAACAAAGAACTCTTGACAACATTTATCGGGAGGCACCAAAAGGTTATTTGCAGCTTTTGTCACCCCTAAATCCATTTCCTTCACATTTATGTTGCTAGAAGAAATCTATCACCATAATGGCTATCCATGGAGCGTGCACTTTCATTGGACTGTCTCATTCTTCGTGTTGTACCTAACTTTGATTCTCATAATGGATGTCATCCTATCATTCGTATTTTTAGGCGAGATATTCATAATAAGGTTGGTCTCTCTACAAAGATGCTTTTTTCCATGGCCAAGAAGAAGAAAACAATGAGGCACTATCGACAGGTGTGAAATTACTTGTTCTATGGCTTAAGATGTATCTCATTTTTGTTCACATTTATAAGCTGAACATTTTTGTGTGGAGCTATTGTGATGACACATTACATCCTTCAAGGAGGTTGATTGTGATGTTGTGAAAATAGACATTCAGTGCATGGTTCAAGGGGATGTTGTCATGGAGTGCATTATTTAATATTATTTATTACTGTAACTACCTTCACTTGCCTCCCACCACGCTTCACAATGAATTAAAAATAAAGATTTAAAAGACAAAGTAGGATGCTTTTGTTTGGACATTGGCAAGCTTTCATAGCTTATGTTTAATACGGCTTTTATTTGGTCCAACATTGGTGCATAGGAGATATGTCACATGCTACTAAAACTCCCCCTCTCTAATTCCCTCTCCATCGGTAAACATTTATTCAAATGTATCCTCACAGATGTACAAAATACAACACAAATATCTTCATTCATAGATGCATATATAAAACACCCTTTACAACTGGAGAACACCTCCCTCTTTGAGGCTACCTGTTCCTGGTCATTCAACAACCAAAGGAAAGTTACACATTGGCTACAAAGGATAACCCATGCAGTTGTTCATGTAGTCCCTCATTACAGTGATATCCCCGCCCCAAATGCGACAAACTATGAGGATATCTACTGGTCAGAACTTTTGCTTTAACATCGACATAACTACATTTGAAATAGCTAATCAATGGGAAAAATGAAAAACTCTTACCTCCCTTTACACGTACGCAAAGCCACTACTATAGAAGAACTTGCCGATGGAACAAGAAGCAGTGACAATAATTTGCACACAGTCATCCCCCTACAGGCAGATCTATTTGAATGGGAGCATATATCCCGGACGCACCTGTCACTCAATGCAACAATTGATGACGTACACAAGATAGGCCACCGTGATTTTTAGTTATAATCTAAAATAAAGTGGGAGAAGAGTAAATTCTTTGGAGATTGAGGTCTGTGAGTGTCAAATAGGGCATAGATAAACACTTGCAAGCTTTATAAAGACAAATATTCATAACTGGAGTGAAGACACTGTAAAATTCGTCTCCGTGCATCAATATGATTGCTAAAGAAACTGGTCTTATTTGGCCCTTTCGAAGCTAGTTGTCATTGCTAAGGATCTCTTTTTCAGCCATGGCCGCGCCATACGCCTTGAGAGCCAAAGGGTGAAAATGGTATTTTATTGCTATCTACTTTACAGTCTGTAAAACCTCTGGTAAAATAGGTGATTCGCTGCTTCTAAAAGCATATCTCTCAAACAACATCCAACTGTCTGTGTTTGATAAGCGATCGATGTAGAACAAAGGAATATCCACTTTTATTTTTGTGAGATCTAATCTACTACGATAGATCACAACAATCTTCGATACATTTTGATTGATGAGCGACACTCCGAGATTGGACAAAAAGTGAAGGAGCTTTCTGCCTTCAAGATGCCTAAAGATTTCAGCTTTTCCCTTTTCTTCACTCCAGGTTTTGTCGAAGGGCATGTTAGGTATTTTCTCGGAAATGGCACTTTATAACTGGGTGTAACCAACATGAACAAACTCCTAGTCGATTGCACGTGGTCAAAAAAATTGACCAAAAATTCATGTTGCGTCGCATGCGGGAATCGACCCTCGCACTTCCTTACTTCGACCACCCCAGCCCCACCACCACCCCTGTGCGTGCTGCATACAAGTAAAAAAACTGTGGTTTTATTTAATGTGTATAGATGCGACTGCTGCCTGAAAACAAATATCGGTTCTGCCCGGGTGGCACAGGCAGTCGTTTCCGCGTGCTGGATAAGGCTCTCTCTGTACTTTACAGCCAAGCAATCTGACCACTGGAAATTGTTACCCATATCATCGAGGCATCACTCGTAAATGATTCCCGGATCTCGTCATTGTTCCACACGCACTGCATCAACATGGTGATGTTGGTCTTTTCCTCGCACGACCTTATTTCCCTGACCTACACCTTGAAGGAGAGCTTGGTAATTCCACGACCTTGGTGGTAAAGAAACAAAGAAGAAATCTTCCTACTATAACTTGTTGCAAACAAATCTAACTGGGAGGAATCCATAGGTAGGGGCATTTTCTGCCGCTCGACGCTACACATGGTCGCATGGGGCAAAAGACCGTTGTACATTAAGGCCTTGAAAACTGCTGAACTAGTGGGAATGTAGACTATTTTGTTCTTAGCTAATAACCACGTTAGCCCCATGAGCTTGCAATCCCAACTATAAATCTTGTTCGTTATGTCTGATCTTTCGTTCACCTCTGCCATTTCATTAACCTATTAACAAAAACCTAGTAATTAGTTAAGTTTACTAATTTTCAATAGTTCCCTTTTTCGGATACACTTAAATATGAGAGAGAATATTTTGACATTTCTCTGACAATATTAGGTCGGCTCTAATTGGATTGGATTGTGAGTCAGGTGAGAGATCATAGATCATAGAATATATATTTACGACAACTGATACCTCATCCAAGTAACACCTTGCATACTCAATTGTAATTGCCCATGCAACTCAATGAGGGAAACACCCACCATTAAAGATGATCATTCAAGGAACTTTTGTACAGGAAAATCATACCTCATACAATGCATTAGAAATGGGCTTTAAAATATCACAGGAAAAATAAAATCATCCATTCTTGTACTATCCCCAATAGGTATTGCTACATTTAACATAAAATCATCTACTATACATTTTACCCTTTGAATACCCATTGCCGACATGAAACCTCTTGCATGCCAAGCCCTAACAATATTCCAAGAGCGTATTACTACCATAAAGTACATAGTCATAGATGAAATGAGCTTTATAGGTCCTATAATGCTAAACAACATCAATTGTAGATTGCATGAGGCATTCCCCCAAAAAAATAACCATGCACTCAGAAACTATTCAATGATTTTGGTGGGTGACTTAGGCCAGCTCCCTCTCGCTCAACAATGTACCATTATACGCAAGAAACAAAATAGGATGCTCCCTCTGGCATGATTTCGATACAATAATTACCTTGGACACAAACTTCAGGCAACAAAGCTTGAACCCGACACAACTTGAATTCAAAGAAATGTTGACCAACATCAGAAATGCATATCCAACAATTAAGGATTTGTCTCTTCTCATGTCACATACAAAGTCATGCATGTCTACCTCAGAGCAAACTAGCTTCACAATTGAAAATCACCTATTCACAACGAAGGAACTAATGGGCAAGAACAATGAACAAATTTTAAAATCCTCGCACGTGTCGGGCCGTAAGAAACATCATAGAACAAAACAAAAATAGCTCTGACTTAGATGTCAACAACACTCAATTGGAGAAAACAATGTTTTTATTCACCAAACAAGAGGTCATGTTGACATCTAACTTGTGGCTTAGCTTAGGATTGATTAATGGTGCACTTGGGCAAGTTATCGATGTGGTGTACAATCTAGAATCACACCCACAAGACTTGCCATCCTTTGTTGTTGTCAACTTCAAACACTACCAAGGGCCCCCATGGGACGTACTAAACCCAATCCACTTGCCCCTACCTCCTATCACATGTGGCGATCGTCCCCAGATCCCACTTACAACGTCTTGGGGCCTCACCATCCACAAAGCACAAGGCCTAACTCTTGACAAGGCCACAATAGACATAAAAATGTTGACCGTCAAGAGCTAACATTTACAAGCAATGTCGAGAGTGTGCGCCCTTAGGGATCTATAGATCCCACCAGATTTTACGTTTGAATGCTACACAAGAATGAAATATACAAAGAATGTAACTGCACGCAAGGAAGAGGAGCACAGACTATGTCACACACAACTGCCACTTGACATACAACACATGTGTGCGCTACTACTTACATCATACACACAATAGTGTTTACAGATCTTGTTTCCAACACACATATATAAACAATGTGTTCCACAAATATAGATCCGAAACCCACTTCTAATGCAATACAAATTAAAGTCACTTTCAGTTTAAAACCATATTGTATTGTACACACAGATTCAACCCCTATCCGACGTAATTTGCAACTCTTGTGCAATTGCTAGTAATATTAATTTTCTCTAGAAAAATACAGTTCGCCCCGACAATATCCTCACATTTTCTTAGCATTTGAATTAGTAGTCATGGTTTAATAAGCTCATTTCTGCAGTGTTTCACGTATTCATAAGATATCCCATCTTCATCTACTTACGTACGTTCTGCTTTGGACGATGGGAAGACAACATTGGAATTTGGGAGTTCTTTAAAACACTTGTCCTATTATACTCTTAACAAAATATTCTTTTATTTTATTGAATTTTGGGCATGATTCCGAAATTTATTTGGAAGACGACAAACATTAAAAGTATAAAGACTATTGATGTTTGGCAATTGTTTAAGAAATTCCAAAGTACGAGATTCGCTGTTCAAAGATTTTTTAAAATCGTTTTGTCTTTTGGCAAAAATTTTAAAACCTCAAAATGTAGTTGGTATCATTTTCTTGTGTAAATGGTGTAATTTTAAATGTTTTTTTCCCCGTTTCCGGTTATTGTCTGTTATATTCACTATGTCCATGGTGAACAAAACTCAGAATACTGCTAATATGATTTTGCTGCCAATGATGTGTGCCTTCGATCTTAAATGAACATCTCCATGGCTTGAACCCAGGATTGTTTGGAGACTGTTTTCTGCATTGCGAAATTGGGGTTTGAGAAATTTGAGAGCTTGAAGTGATTCACGATAGAAATGGAAAATATTGTTATTGTAGTTAATGAATGGTGCAACATTCCCTGTCACGAGTGAAGATAGTTGGAATTTGAATAGTGCTTTTTGCTAGTGTAAACATCATATATATTTGTAAGGTTGATCAACCAATCAATAATAATATCTTTAAAAATTAGTAAACAATTTATTGATTTGTTTACTGCTCAATCATGCAAACCCATGTGATTAATAGACTCTTTCGTCCTTTACTTAAAAATGTAAAATATAAACTACGTGTGAATTGTTTGACAAAATGAACTGGTAGAGATTTCAAGGGTGAGCTTTTGCAGGAAGTCATTTTCCCTTGCAAATTTTGTTGCTTTGCTGTTATGTTTTTTTAGAGCGAAAAAGTAGCACCCTAAGATTTGCTCGTTACATATCCCTACCTTTGCTAACATGGGATCATCTCACAAGTGCGGGACTTGCAAAGTGGGATCGACCTCCTAAGAAGGTTGGTTCCTCTACCTATTCCTAATGCTAACACTACTCCTAATGTAGGAAAACAACCTATATAATCCTAATCTAACATTCCAAGGGACCAAGGAGAGATAGAGGGTTGGGAGGATGCATGAAATGAAATCCTAAGCTAAGGTGGTGATAGACCAAAAAGGTGAAGACACTTTAATGAGGGAAACGAGAGAAGGAAAATGGATAAGGGAGAGGTTAGACATAAGTGACACAGACCCCAAACTACATTTACCGTTTATTCTCCATGAAACACAACAAAATAGAACTTGCAAAGGAGAAATACATGCACAACACACTACAAAAATAAAGGAGAGGCAATATTACAAATAAATGCAAGTTAGGGTTTAGAAAACACCACAAAACAAGATTTTATTGCTTGAAGATGCACAGACCATTACAGTTGTAGAAGGAGGCACAAGAACACATTTTCAAGTCGGTGTGAAAGTTTGCAATTCACAACCGCTTAGGAAACCATTTTGACATGGTTCCTTTACATTTTAGAATATCCTTCTTTACAAAATGAGAGATTTTACATTATATAGAATAAGGGGAGAAAGAGAGGAGGGAAAAGAGAGGGAAATTCAAATTTTTTCCTTCAACCACCGACCAAAACTCATTAAACCATCTACAAAGCACCTGGGCACCTCTAAAAGACCATTTCTACATGTTATCCGATTTGCAGAAAGAAGAGAGGGCATCATTCCTCATTAATTTGATACCTTTACGTGTTCAGAACGTCCCTTTTACCTCAAACCCGTGCTTGGTACTTCTCGGTCCCCAATACTACATCAATTTCTAAAATTGTTGATCCTCGAATGTAGTTATTAATGAGACCTTTCCAATAAGACCAATTGTGCTTGATTTGGTTAGCCACAACGAGAGTTATGGGTAAAATTCTCCATTGCTCATCATGCGGCTTTTGCCTTCATTTCTCCTTTCTTCGCGAGCCTTTAAATATAAATGAATGCTTTAGTGTTCTATGACATTTGTTTGGGTAGCGGGGTTTATACCGTTCCATGGGTTTGTTTCTTTGCTTTGCAGATTTGTGAAATCCGCGGAACACTAACTCTTGAGAAATTTGTGGAACATTGAAATAGTGTCTTGCGACATTCAAACCTAGCCGCATCCTTTTAATTCCTTCTCAAAACAACCTTGCAACATTCAAAATCTCCGCTAGTCAATCATATTTGCCCAAGTTATAACTCGCTCATTTCCTTTGTTCCACAGGTTAGGAGGACCTGCGGAACACTACGTTCCTGAATTCCACAGTGAGACCCTCGCGGCTTTAGCGGAGCATGGAAACAGTGACATCCATCTGACGAGATATTCAAAGTTGCAAGAGGTGTAATTTTGGATAACAATTTAGTGACTCAAAGGGGTAATCTACATGTTAGATGATGAAGGTCAGTTGCCTTGAAGCATCCATTGGGCATGGAGTCAAGCCTAACCTTGAAGAAATTGATATTTTCCTTTGAAATATATCTCTTGAATCCATATGAACTTAGACCGAACCGGAACTTCCTAGCAGCCACTAGCCACGAAATTGATCCGTGGAGCTCTCAAAAATGCTTGGAAACTACTCCAACTATCTAATTCCGCTATGAAACATGCTCTTCCTTCCAAAATGGACTATGCAACAACAACAAAGGGCACAAAAACTATATACAAACATGAAAAATTCATACATGTCCCAATTGGAATAATGGAAAGTGTGCACAAGAACTTGTTGTCCTAGAAACAAACCTAAACTACCCTACTCTAACTAGGCGAGAAAGGAAGCTTAAAAAAACCTACAATAGGCAAGGAGAAATAACTACCTTTCTTTACAAAATGTGGCCATGTAATTAATATGGCAATGAACACCTGTCTTTAATGAAAGTGAAAAATTATTTAGCAATGGTTTTCCATCCCATTCTTCAAGGTATCATCAACAAATAAATAGAATACATCATTTTGTTTCTCTCGCATTTGTTTGGAGGTGTCAAGCTGACCCTTGGTGCATTATATCTCTTTCTCATGCTCTAGATTGAGCATGACTTGTTGAACTTTGAATTTGGATCCAAATCAGCCAAGTTTCTAATTGGGCATGACCCAATCCTTTGAGTTTGCCCATTTTCTCTGCTATCCCCATGAATAGAGACAATAGACACATTTTCTTCATCATTGAGCACATTTGAAAGTTGATGAGAACTTTGCTCTAATTTTTCAAACAATGATGTCTCTTCCATGATGACGAGTTCTGCAATGTTGTCCTCATCTTCTTCCTCAAGCATGAAGTTTGAAAGATCAAACTCACCCTTTTGTTCTTCATGAGGACCAACTTGGGAAGCATGATATTCTTTGATGTTCTCCTCTCGTGGCATGTTCATCAACAAAATCAGGTTCAACAAATGACGAAGGAGAAGAAAGATGTGTAATTTCACCGTCAAAATAAGCAAAGCAAGAAGCTTTATATGATCTCTTCTTCATCCAAAACTTTTGAATCTAGTTTATCCTCCTCCATTGCTGATTTTGCAAGTTGAGATAAATCATCAACCTCTATGAACATGGTGCCAACAAGCACATTACACTTAGAGAAAAGAGATTTTGATCATCTTCCTTTATTTGTTCTTCTACAAAATTAACTTCCCTTTTTGTTCTTTAATCAACTCAGCCTCTATTAAAGGTTTAACCAACTATGAAATTTGATTGAATTCAAATTTTGACACCCAATCCTTCAAATTTTGAATTATGCCTTCTCTGTTAGGCTCTTCAATTCTTTGTTGCCCTCCATGATTGATTCTCTCGATTTGTTTCTTCCTAAAATGGATCTCGGGGATGTGAGAGGAGGGGTGGGCTGGGTTTCAACATGATTTTTCAATGGTTGCAATGAAGGCAAAGGTTTGAAATCTTATTTTGAAGGAGATGGAATGAAAGGAGAATCCTTGAGAAAATCCGAATTTTGACCTTGGGCTGGGGTGGTTGATAAGGAATGGGCATTGGATACTGATAGGGAAGGTAAGTGGGAACATCCCATTGATAAGATTTCTCAACCCGAGATTTATGAGCTTCTAATGCATGTAATGAAGAAATAAAATCAACCATTTAAGTGAAGGATTCACTTGTTACCTCAAGCTTCTATTGTGGGCTAAGCCAACTAGGTATAAGACCTCCCCATGGACAGGGCTGCCTAAAACCATGTTGTTTAGCTTGCAATATTTATAGTTATTCCTCGATGTGACCTGAAAGATATGCTCCATCATCCGAACTTGCCCTTCAAAATATTCTTTAGGTGTAAAATGGCCTCCAAAGTCTACATACTTCATCTAACTTTCATCATAAAACTGATTTGGAGGAGGATTTTTAAATATGGAGGTGGAGGGGAATGATACTGCTATCTTGCAAATGAAGATTCCATTAAGGAAATGAAGTCATGATTATGTTGATTTAATAAAATCTGAATTAAATCTAATTGTAGAGTAACATATATGATAAAATACAATAGATATACAAATGTTAAGCACTCAAACAATGAAACACTATAAGCAAATGAGGGAGATAGATGACTTAGTCGAATCCTACGGAATATGGAACTATTCTGAGTGGTGTAAAGTGTTGAACATGGTTGGAACTGTGTCATAACTGCTCTTTGTAAAATCAAGATTCTAAGAATAATGTCATACATGGGCGCTTAGGGCTGGACAAGGGCGTTTAGGCACTGGTGAATGTTCTTGGGGTGCCGAGTAATGGCTCGAAGGTTGAAATCTAATTTTTGTGTGTGTCGCTAGGGTTTTGCCATCACTTCATGTTGATTGTCTGATATTCACACTTAGATTGCCGAGGATACCTATAACCTATAACACAAAACCCTATCTACCTACACAAGCTCACAAACACATCAAATTGGAATGAAAATGTAATATGTGAAGTCAGACTGACCCCCGACAATCACTCGATGAGTGAACTTATGACCGAGCATTGCACTACATTCCAAACTCCATGTAGTTATTTTTATTGTGTGTGATAGTGTCATTAGGTTTCCCTCATGCCAATGGCGCCAATATAATGGAATATGGATAGATAAAATGCAAATGTGTAATATGGAATTGAGCACTTCCCCTTCCTATGCAGTGTATGCAACCCAAACATGCATTCCTTGTAATAACAATGATAGTAGGTAGACAAGATTGTCCCTTAGAATTGTCAGCTAGAATAATAGTGTGTATGTTGTGTATATATATGGATCTCTTGTTTGAATTTCAACACTAGTGACATGACATGCCAATTATGACCTCGAGATAAGGATAAGAAAACTAAAAAGGCCAACCACAAATGTCAAAAATGTAAACAAGAACAAAGAGGACAGAAGCACCTAGATTGGACAAGAGCACCTAGGCGCTAGTATCCGAGAATGGGCGCTAGTGTCTTGTGATAAATAACGATATATGTGAAAATACGACATACATGGATCCTCGTGACTGACCAGAGCTGGGTTCAGAAATGACAGATGTGAGAGAGAAAGACAATAGAAAAAACCAAAGCAATTGGATGGACAAAGGAGTGT
This sequence comes from Taxus wallichiana var. yunnanensis, assembly GCA_018340775.1. Classification (NCBI taxonomy): domain Eukaryota; kingdom Viridiplantae; phylum Streptophyta; class Pinopsida; order Cupressales; family Taxaceae; genus Taxus; species Taxus wallichiana. The sequence goes on from CM031239.1 coordinate 837,078,715, forward strand.
TTCACCAATGAAGTTTTTCCTCACTTAAGATCCATCCATATAACAACATACTTTATGGTATAGTAAAATATTAGTGTGTGCATGATTTTGTGTCTACATTCCCCCCTTTTGCTATTTGAATGAAATTCAAGTGGTATAAAGGAAGTAAATGAACATACTGCAAAAATACCAGAGAAGCCATGTTGCAAAGTGCGCGTAAAGTATAAGAGCTTGTAGCACGGAGAACCATGGATCAATGTTTTGATCTACTTGGTGTGATTAGAGATAATAAACTTTCATATGGAGCACTTGGAGAAATATTGAAATGATTTGTAGAATTTGGAGGTTTTTGAATTGTTGTCAATGGAGATTAAAGAGGTAGGGAGTGATCAATTCCCAACCCAATTTTGTTTGTTTGTAAATGGGAGGATTTGGGTGTCCTACCACCAGAGGAAGAGTGTTAGGGAGAGAGGTCTAGTTTTTCTCTCCATCTATGACTGCATCCCCAAAAGGTCCAACCACTACATGCATGATAGAGACCAAATTTAGTTCCGATTTAGCTCGAATTAGTTTTGATGGAATTTTTTTGTTCCTATTGAAATAGTATTTGATGACTTCCAAGTTAGGTCATCTGGAAGCAATTGCAATGTAATGTAACTCCCAAGTTAGGTCATCTGGGAGAAGTAGTAATGTATTGTAGCTCCCAAGTTAGGTCATCTGGGAGAGATAGTAGAATGTGCTTATTGTACCAATTGATTGATTTGATTTGAGAGATAGAAGAAGATTTGAAATAATATATATCTAGTAGATTACTCACAAAGATATTTTTGCTTTCCCCCTTAGATTAGGTCATTATGGGGAATATATTTGAGACAATAGAAAGTATGTGAATGTTGAATAGAATGATTTGTACCATTGTTCGAATAGAATAAAAGAAAAATATGATAGTAATGTGTTAGGAGTATTGATTGATTGTATTGTAACTTGAGAGGGATTATAAGATGATCTTGATTGTATGCCCCCTTTTGGAGAAAGGGTGAGGGGTGGAGAAATGAGCATTGAGCTGAAAGCAAGATGTATACGATGTTGTAATAGTAAATGAGAAATAGTATTGGATAATATAATCGCAACGTGAATAGAATAGATATTGAGTAGTACATGTGCCATATGTGGATATGAGATGTTAAAATGTGTATGGTATGGTGCTAGAGGAAATAATGATCCGTATGACGTAAATAGTGAGACAAACAGAGTTACGAAGCTCAAGATATGAGTGAAATTGTGCAACGTGTATTAGTTGGAAAAGTGGGTGCAAATAGTGACTATAGTATATGTTAAATAGGAACTACTATATATAGTAATAGTGAAAAGGGAATGGTGATTTTATTTGTACCGTATTCAAGTGACGGAGCTTTGAGCTGCGAGGATTCCACGTGTTAGAGCGACAAGTTTGACTAGATTCGAGAGAGCAACGACGACCATGGATTTGTAGATGACCGATGAGTTGGTAAGTATGATTATTTTTGGAAAATATTGTCGAATATTCCTATTTATTTTTATTTTTGTAAAATTTGTGTTTATGTATTTTTCGGCATCCTTGACCTAGGTGGAAGCGTCCAAGGTATTTCGCCCCGGGGAACACTAAAGACCTAGTTGCGGGTGCCAAAGTGACCAAATTCTTGGCGCCGTGACCTACTCTTGGGAGTTTTCATCCCGAGAGAATTGTTTGGGCACTATGTTGTGAAATGTTGATATGCTAAATAGTTTGATGCTATGATTAATGATTTTTCAAGTATATGTAGTGTACTAATGGAATAATTGTGTTGCGTTTTTCTTTGTGCAGAGGGATATACACTTGAGAAAGTTCGTGTGGGTTTTCATTTGAGCACATTTGTGACATTGGTGTTATTCTATACGAGTGAGTTATACTAGACCATGTTGGCCTATGACACATTGAGATATTGGGGGAGGTACCCCATAATATGCCTATGTTGAAGACATTGTGTGAGAGATGGTGTGTCGATACATGTATATTTTGGTTTCACTTGGTGCGATAGTGCGAAATGACTGACCGAAGGATGTATACATGATATTAAATTGCCTATTATGGGAGAGAGAGAGTACATGTGATGAGTATAGTGGATGCCTAGAGGCGAGATGAGGGTAAGCGGGGTGATATTTCACAGCACACGAGTATAGGGAGATACTCATATCAGTTTAGATGCGATATTGAGATCTAGTGTTCTGTAGTTGTGGAAGTTTATTGTAATGATTATAGCATTGTTATCGAAATGCAGGGTAGAAAAGTTGTTATATTGTAAAAGATGATGATATTTGTCACAGGATAGAGGAGCATGGGACTATGTATGCATAGGCATAGTGTGTATTAGCCCACGTGTATAAAGAGTTGTATAGATTCACGTAGGAGGATCATGGGGGTGGACTAGGAGCCACGACTATTTTTCATGTGTGGGCCTATGAGCATATAATGATATTGAGGCCACTTAGTGGGCCATGAGCTGATTGGGCTCGTGTAGACACTAAATAACACACTTTGGGTGCATTACTAGGTCCTAATCACATAATACTATTCATATGCTTCTTACGAGAGAAAAGTACTAATTGATCATTATACTTGGCCTCTTAGTTTCCTTTCTAGCCTCCCTCTTGGCCTTACAGACCTCACTACCCATTTTGACCCTTCATACTTCACATTTTCTGGCTTTGGATGCCAGCACCTAGGTGCCCTCATCCCCTATGAAAGCCGTAGACTTTTTTGTGTACTTTTCTCACTCCTTTTTGTGTCCTTTCTAGCCGTTGGGGATACCTATCTCTTAAAGGTTAGCCTTTTAGTGATCAATTATGAAATTTGAACAAGAGAAGTATATAAATATAAATTTATGTGACCAAATTAAAGAACCAAGCTCTAAGCATCTAAACTATCACCTAAGGTTACATCTCATAAGCTCTCTAGAGCATCATTGCATCCATCTAGCTTCATCCAAGGGATAAGGGTTGGTTATTCTACACACACTTCATAGGAGGGGAAGTTCATTCTATTCCATTCACACATCTACTTACATCTTCTACATCTATCTATTGCTCGTTATCAAGTGCGACATGCACAAGAGCCACCTAGGGCACAATTCCACACATAAACACATAGAATTACATTGGGTCTAAGATGTAGTGCAAGTACTCGGTTATAAGATCACTTGTTTGATAGCCGAGGACTGTTTGACAATGATGATGATCGACCCCTCATTTTTCATATTTGTTTTTTAGGATTTGTTGTGCTTTTAAGAGTTTTACAGGTGGTCTTCTTTATTGAGGTTATCAGTGACATTGGTGATCATAGTTAAAAAATTTAGCGATAAACAACGAGGATTTAGGAAAAGTTTGCGACCTCGTAAAATTTGGTTTTGGTCATCTTCGCGAACACGGTTCTCAGAGAGGGATCCTAGTGCCCAGGCGCTATAGTTGATCGGGGATCATTTTTATATCAAAATTTCCCTAAACATCCCTAAATTGTGTCAGTGTAGAAGATATTTTTGAGAGATTTCCGACGACTATGAGAACGTGACAAACGGACATTGGGAGCTCTAGTTATGTCCGGTCAAATTTCAGTCAACAAGAAAGTCAACTCTGGTCAACAAGTCAATATTGGACCAATGGCACTATGACATGTGGCAAAAATGAATTGGCAAAATTGGAGGGGTTTTAACCGTCGGTCTTCGAAAATCATAAAATGGAATAGCCCGTCGGAACAAGAGGCTCAAATTTTTTTACGGAGGGGAGCCCACCGCCGTGAGGACAATTATTTTATCACCGACATGGTGGGTCCTCAAACCACCATGTGGCTTGCCACCACGAGTTCGATTTTCCAATCGTGGGTCGACAGGTGGTCTTATTTCATCATATCCCGGTAGGTTTACTTTTTGCGAAGAGAAAGGAATGAAAGAGAGGAAGAAAGGGAGCAGTCAGAAGGGAGAAAAGAAATGAATTCCAAAGCGAGAAAGGTCGGAGATTTATGTTTTTGGGTTGGGTAGTAAATGAGCCAAACCTACTTGCATAAATAAACAAAGCAATACGATGATAAATAAATGACAATAAAATAGAAGCGAGATCCAACAGAATAAACACACAGATCTAACATAAGAAAGATCTAATGTATATAACACAGGTATTCAGCACAAAGTCTAAATATTGTATTACTAATTTGTTCTGTTACAAAAAGCTCAAAGTCTTTTCTCCTTACTCCTATTTCTCATCTGAAAAATATTCATCCATCCATCAACACAACAAGTGTTGGGGTATTTATAGAAGAAGAGGAGAAAAGAAGGCAAAAAGGAGCCAACAACTATTTACAAAGATATTTACAAAATATCTAAAAGTCATGTTGACTTTTTACAACTTGATGGATGACATCATCCCATGATGCAACATGGATGATGTCATCGTTTGCATCAACATACTTCAGACATTCCAACAAGAAAGTCGGAGAAGAGAGAGAAGAAGAAGAAGAGGAGGAGGAGCAGCTACTCGTCGTCATCATCCTGCGGCCGAAAGGGAGTGCTTTGCTTTTGATCTTTGCTCGGGTGATGAGATATGGGCTGAGCGCGGTATTCCAAAAACTTGTTAATCATGGGCCCAAATTGATCCTGAGAAGGATCCTTGTGCAGTTCGTTGATTGCCTCACAAGTCTCCCGCTCATCTATGAGCTTCTCTGGGAGTTTGGAATAATCCTTTTCCGCCTCAATGAGGAACCCGATGAAGTCCCTACAGGCCAGCAGGTTGTTGATAGATTCAGTGTCAAATGTGACCTCTGGCCCCGTTCCTTGAGAAGCGATCTCCTTGAAGATCCGGATGGTTTCATCAGCTGACCTTAAGATAAAGGAAGGAGTGAGCAACCCTGGAGACATGTTGAGAACAATTCGCTCCATTTGGTGCATTGCATCCAGGGCTGCTTCCTTTACCTTGTCGATTTTTTCTAGAATAAATTCAAGCTGATCCACCGGTAGTCGAGTGGACATGGTTTTGTTGAGGGCCCTTGGATGGCGAAGACACGAACTTGACGAGATCTTGGTGAGCAGTCGAACATCATTGAAAGTCTCGTGTTGGAGTCTAGCATGATCTAGCTCTTCTGATATGGGCCCCGCTAATGCTTGGAGCTCTTTGTTCGCCTTTCCGATGCTCAGATACAAATTGACAAACTCGGCGATCACTCTTTCACTGTCCTTGAGGATCTGGCTCCTCCAAGCAGAAACGGCCATACCTTGCTCGCCAATCTTTGCATATTCGTTGATTTTCTCCTGGCTGAGAAGCTCAGAAGTTTCGGCGGCAGTTGTGGGAGGCGCACTACCCATCTTCTGTAAGGCTTGGAGCAGATATTTGTTTTGCTCTTTTAGTAGCCTTTTCTCTTCTTTTGTTTCTTGAAGCTTTTGACAAAGGGCGTCGACCGCGGAAAGAGCTTCCCCCTGGAGACTTTCAGAAGATGTCCCCATTGTGACTTGGGTCACGGTAAAATCTGTCGGAGACAGATCCTTTTTCTCTTTGAGGGGATCGGGGTATGCAATTTCCATGATTCTCTCACTGCTGACACTTTTAGAGAAGCGTGCAACAGGCTTCAGCTTCTTTGCCCCTTTGGTTGGGATTGAAAAGTCCATCGGAGCGATGGGAACTTTCCTCTTTTTTGGCTCATTTCTTTGAGAGATCAGGCTGGTCTATGGAAGAAGGACCGAGAAGCGAGAGAGAGGGGCAGCTGCGGTAGAAGAGGGGAAAAACGTGGAGACATGCGGCGGTGGCATTGAGAGAATAGCAGAAGAAGTGTCCACGGGAGGAAGGGAAGCTGCAGCTGCAGTGTGGAAGACATAGGAAGGAAGGGAGCTCGGAGATGAGGAAGAAATGGAGGAGGAAAGATCGGTGAGGAGGAGAAGATAGACGAAGCGGGGAAAGAGTAGAAGAAGGGGCGGAGGACACGACCAAAGGGATGGTCGCTTGAGTCACTCGAGGAGGAAGGAAGAGAAGAAGAAGGGATAGAAGGGACCTCTGTTGTGGTAGCAATGCCGACATCACGAGTGGATGGGCCTATGGGACTATCCTCTGCTTGCTTCTTTCTCTGGCGAATCCGAGTTATTACATTGCAGCTTTGTGGAAAGAGGACTCTCGGGGGCTTCTCCTGAATGGTCTTTGGATTCACCTTCTACACCTTTGCCTTTAAGCTGCTTTTTGGATCGTGAAGGAGTGCGTTGCCCAATGGGGAGGTTGTGAAATCAACCCCGAGGTAGATTAGGCCGTTCATCGGCACCGGTGTTCTGTCTGTCTCTCCGCAAAGTCTCCTTGACCCTCTCCTCGGTGTGCGAGGAGCTTTAGTTTATCGATGGCCGGAAAGGGCCAATCATCCCCATCTGTATCATTATATACCTTGTCCACTTCATCTTTGTTGTTTGGTAGCCTTTGGGGACAATGGCTACCCCATATTGGATGATTTACGCAATGCTAGGCGAGAATGATCCTTTCTTCTGAGCTCTACCTCATGGAGGGCGTCAATATAAATATCCTCGATCGAGGAACGTGGATTGGATCAAGCTTTGCTCTTGGTAGGCAGCTCCTTGGGTCGAAGGTGGGCACAGGTGGGAAGTCATGCTTCAAATTGAGTAACTCGGCTCTGTGAACATTTCCTTCGCCTTGTGGTGGGTAGAGCATGTGTATCGGCCCTTTGTGAGGGGAAAGGAGTTCCACCCTTCTTTCTTTTCGGGCACTTTTCGTGATATGTGATTATTTGCCTTGGCAGCTCAGCGAGAATCGGCTTAGGCCCGGCATACCTTGGTAGCTGGTTGGCTCTCCAAAAAAAAGTTGGCAGCCCTCGAGATAGGTGAATGTAGGAAATTGGGTGAACAGGGCTCCCCATTTCTCGTGGCTGCCACTATGTTTTTGGTACGACCATGAGTCGATTGGCCTCAATAGGAGATGATGTGATAAAAGAATGCATCGTTGATTTTGGTGAATTGGGCGATGCTATTCTCGGCTTGACTCTGGATAATACTCATATATTTTGACACGAGGCCAAACTCCACTTCGTCTTAGGCTGGATAATCCCTCTCGATCTTTGCAGCGTAGACCACGTAGGAGTTCATATGGAATACTCCGTTGTCTTTGAAGCTATTGTTGCTGCTCGGAAATGGTGCTTTGCTTATAATTTCCCCAGTAAAAGCGTTGATCGGGAACATTCTTGTTCATTGTTTCCAGTAGCGAGCATCCATTTATGGAAGTAATGGGCGTCGAGAAAGCGAAGACCACCTGCTCGGGAAGGTAATGGTATCGTTGAGCTCTTACGAGAAGTCACTGCGGTGGATGATTTGGGGCCACCGGGTTACCACCTTCTTGTTCTTCAAGTAGACTTCGTTCATTAGTTGCATGCATTGGTCTTCATTATCTTCCCAGGCCTTGATACACTCTGCTTGGCTGATGGCCACGAAGTGCCGGTGGTGAGGGATGCCAAGTATCATCTCAAAATGACGGGCAGTGAGGTTAATGACTACCTCGCCCTTACTGTTTTCGACACATCTGGTGTCTTTGTTGTAAGAGTGAGCAACCACCATCATAAATTCATTGTTGATTTGTCTTGTGGGGATTCCTCGGTGAAGTGCGAGGGCCTTTGCTATCAATTTGTCCATCCATGGACTCCTTGTAACTTTACGAGTTCGGCCCGAGAATTCCTCCATGTCGACATGCCCGATTCGAGTCTCGACATCCATCTTTGCATTCGGCTGTGACTCGGGCATTCGACCCTTTGATATTTATACTTCATCTCTTCCTCGGTAAGCTTAGCCTTCCCTTTTGATTTGGTGGGTCTCTTCTTTGGATGTAGACATATGTTCTTCTAAGATTATCTCTGCTGATCTGCATGAAGAAGAAGCGAGACCCAATCCGAAAAAGTTGAATTAGCCATTTGATCTTCCATTGGAATGTTAGCGAGAAGAAAGAGTTAGAGATTTTTAGGCTCGGGCGCGGGAAAAATGCAGCTTACGGGGCTAAATAGGCGGGGCGCACGGGAAAGGGCTGTTGAAAGATTAAAGCGGCAGCGCAGGCGCATGGCGCATGCATCTTTAGAGTGCATTTTAGTAAAGGGCGCATGAGAAAATCGTGTTGCATGGAGACAGGGATGCGTGAAAGGCGCATGGACATTTCATGTTACATTGGGATTTGGTGCGCCCTTTGGCGCATGGGAAAAGCGTGTAACGAGGGACTTTTCGTGCGCGAAGGAAATATGGCGCGCGCGCACGGAGGGTTTTACAAACACGAATGTTATTGAAAGGAGGGATGCGCTGCGCTTTTATGACTATACTTAGCGCGAGATAGGACTTGTGTTGCATAGATGTTGGGCGCGCCAAGGGCGCATGGAAAGGCGATGCAGCACGGAAAGATGGTGCGCCAAAGGGGCGCAAGTTTAGCTTGTGCAGCATGTGGAAGAGGCGCGCCTTGAGGGCGTATGAAAACTTGATGCAACAAGCATGATGGGTGCGCCATTGGCGCGGGTTCTAGAATTATCTTTGAGGGAGACGAGATGCGCCATGGGGGTGCAGCTTGTTTATGATGTTCCATGTGTAGTGTGCAAGGAAAAAAAGCAGGGTTTGTTCTCCATGGTTTATCACTTCATTCTTTTTAGTTCAAAAGCTGCTTTGGGATATTGATGGTTGAAGACAAGGGGGTTTGAGACCAAGTTTTCAAATGACATCCTCTACCAGCCAGGGAGAAATCTGGAAAAGGGGGAGGCTAGCTCAACAAATGCATATCATATCAAACAAACCCAAGCCACAAGCCAAAAACAGAAAATAAAGCACATGGGAGAAAAGAACCTCTTACCGGATAAATAGTGAAAATCTTGAGCACGGGTCCACAACGTGTTGAAAACGACGAGGCAGAGGCTGACAGGCTCAGAAAAATCACGTGCACAGTGAATAGTGAAAATGACATTTGGGCGCGCAAACCATATATATATAGGTTAGCTGGACATTAATGCGCCACCCACCTTTTGAAAGGCGCATGAGAGTCTTGTCGGCGGGGAAAAGCGTGCGCCCTTTGGCGCGCATGAAAATATTTGCCAAATGAATGAAATTAAAGCGCGCCTTTGGCGCGCAAAGCGCTATGTCGACACGAAGTTATGTGCGCCTTTGGCGCACCAAAACATTGTGTTGCAATAAGATTATGTGTGCCCTTTGGCGCATCAAAAAGTGGCGCACCAAGCGCTATGTCGACACAGGCGCATGCGCCTTAGCGCGCGCGCTTGAGGAAGGCTCGACACACTTTGGCGCACTAAAAGTTGTGTTAACACTTTGAAAATCACGCGCGAAAGGTTTTAAGGGGGCGCACCAAGCGTTGGTGTTACATAGAAATTTCATGCGCCCTTGACCAAAAAAAGGCTCAAAAGACTAAGTTCGAAAAACCAGATTTCGGGAAGGGATTTTACAACGTTTGACGCGAGGATCCCTAACGAGGGATCGGAACAAAATTCGGTATAGTTATCGGTAAAATTGCCCTTGTCGATTTTACGGGATAACTGTTGGCTCTTCAGGGACTATCCCTGAGTGAACTCGGGGTAGAGAATCCCAGTTCTCATGTGCCTATCCATTGGGTACAGAGTCAAAAACAAGAGGCGGCCAGGAGGAGGGAGCAAAAAAAACACACAACAAACAAAAAAACACACACACGCGAAAGCAAACACACAAAAAAGCAAAGCTGTACAAAGAAGAGCAAGCTCTACTTCTGAAGATCTTGAGATCTTTGCCGCTATAAGGAAGCGGGAGTTCGGTTCCATCCCAGATATGAGAGATAGAAACTATTCTCTCCGTTGAGCTGCTTGATCTTGAAGGGCCCTCTCCACAGGGAATCAAACTTCCCATGCATGCCCTTTGGTTCTCTTCGCTTGTCCCACAAAAGGGCGAGATCTCCCACTTGAAAATCCTTTGCTTGGCTTTCTTATCAAAAAGCCTCTTAACTTGATTGATGTTCGGTGATCCTATCGACCACCCTCACTCTCTTTTCTTCAAGTTACGCCGAGATACATGATTCTCTTTTCAAGAGAACTTTGGAAAGTTTCATCTTGATAGCTCGTGCAGCGCGAGAGCGAGGAAGTTCCGCAGAAATGGGAAGCTCGGCATCAATGCCATATAACACTTGAAAAGGTGACATGCGAGAGATCTCTTGGGAGTAATACGATCGGCCCACAAAGCGTCGTCAAAGACTTGTGCCATATTATTTGATTCTCATCTACTAACTTCCGTATGATGGTCACCAAGTTCTTATTCTTGGATTCCGCTTTGACCATTTCCACGAGGATAATAATCGAGGCGTGAGCCAAAGTTATCCCATATTCATAGCAAAAACTAATAACTTCCGTGAGGAGAAGTTAGAAGCATTATCGCAACGATTTTGTTTGGAGCGCGAACTTGTGACAATGATATTTTCTTTAATGAAATTACAAACCACCTCAGAAGTGGCATGCTTGACAGGTATGGCTTCCACCCACTTGGTAAAGTAATCCGTTACTGTAAGGACATAGCTATGTCTGGCACTCGATTGAGGATTGAGTGCGCCAATAAAATCAATTCCCCATTGCCTGAATGGTTCATTGATAATGACCGGCCTTAGGGAAAGGCAGCTGACTTGGGCTGAGGCGAATTCTTGGCGGGGTTCACACTTCGCCACCCAGGTGGCTGTATCTTGAAAGAGCGTCGGCCAATAGTACCTAGCTCGAATGATCTTGTGTGCAGTTACGGAGGAAGAGAAATGCCCTCCACAAGCTGAATTGTGAAAACTTTCCAGTAGTTTTACTTGCTGGGGTTTGTCAACACATCGCAAAAAGATGCCATCTATCCCACGTTTATATAAACCGTCATCCCAGATGACATATTTAGCCGCTCTGAGCTTTATAGTGTGCTTCTCCTTTGCAGTTAGGTGCATTGGGCATTCGCCGTAGGTAAGGAAGAAAGCGATGTCGGAGTACCATTCATCACTAGTTGCAACAAATAGAACCAGAGGCAGAGAATCGGGCTCTTCTTGCCGGTCCTGTGTTTCATCGGTGTAGTCACCCCTTTCATCAGGGTTTTCTGAATCTTTATTTTCAGCCATTAGCTGACACAGGCCCTTGCCCCTCACTAGCTTGGTTGGTTTAATATCCAGGTCATACTCCTGGACCTTTGCGATCGATTTCCTCATGCAAACTTCCTAACTCTCTTTGAGTTAGAATTGATTTCACCGCCGTGTCAGGGACCAGCACCACCGTATGCGAGTTTAGAATGTAATACCTGAAATTCTTCACTGCTTTGACAACGGCGAAGGCATGCTTTTCTAGTTGAGTCATTTTTAGTTCGTGAGGCTTGAGGGAGAACTCATGAGCGCGATTGGAGATTGACATCCTCCGAGTTCTTTTGCATTAAGATTGCGGACACAGTATGCTCAGATGCGTAACTATACATGATGAAGTCCTTGGAGAAATCCGGACATACCAGGACTGGTGCATGAGCAACAGAAGCTTTTATTTCTTCAAATGACCTTTTCCCCTCTTCACTCCATCTGAAAGTTGGTGACCCCTTCATCATGTTCAATATGTGACGGGTCTTCTCGGCAAAGTCAGGAACAAAACGCCTGAGAAAGTTCACCTTTCCAAAGAAAGAATGAACACCAGTCTTGCTTGTAGGCAGAGTAAGGCTTTGAATAGCCTTAACTCTTTTGGCATCTATCTTTGTTCCTTCTTTGCTAACCACATGGCCTATGACTTCCCTTAGTGACTCCAAAAGCAGAGACTTTTTTTGGGTTTAGGGAAATCCCATGTTCTCGGCTTTGGCCAACACTTGCTCCGAATGATCACAATGATCATTTCGTTGTTTAGAGAACACGGTTAAGTCATCTAAATAAACCTGATGACTTTCCCCATCATACCTTTGAATGCGAAGTCCATGGCCCATTTGAAAAGTGGCACCGGCATTAGTTAGGCCAAAAGGCATCTGCTTTGTAGGCAAATGTACCCGAGGAGTAGTGAATGTTGTTTTAAAGCTGATCTTGGTGAAACTTCAATCGATTGTAACACGAAAAACCGTCAAGCATGGACAGCATCTACGATCCGATTCTTTGCTGCAAGAACTTGATCCATTATCGGAAGAGGGTAGTTGTCCTTGGTGAAGCTTGATTCAAATTTGAAAGTCTACGCATATGCGTATCTCGCCAGATTTTCTTGCATCTTGGCACAATATTTGCTACCCAAGTCTTTGTGATGGATAGGGAAGATGATTCTTGCATCAAGCATCTTGAATTTCGGCTGGATGGTACCGAAATCTTGGGATTATAGTGCCTGCTTACGGCGGAAGGCTTTGACATCGTCTTTTAACGGAATGTCATCTTTGAACGTCCTTTGGCTTGAAGGACTTTAGATCGGCGTAGGACCATGCCAATACATCCATATATTTTTTCAGCAACTTGACAAATTTTCGCTTCTCTTCAGGCGTGCAACATTTGCCAATGTTCACGAATTGCGGGTGTTTATCGAACCTATATTGGCCGGTTCGGTTTTAGGGACGAGCTAGGAGTCGTCCCGCTTCTTTTTTACAAAGCGGTCATGCTGTCGAGCAGGGCGTTCCCGGAGAAACCAGGCCCTTTGGAATTTTATTTCCCTTGGTGACATATGCCATCGTTACCTTGATTCATTGCCTTGATCGGTGAGTGACTCACGGCAAGTGGAAGTAGACCCTTCAAAGTGCAATTCTTTAAAATTTTTGCCTTCTCCAGAAAAGCAATGAGTTGATTATCATCGTTGAACACCAATTTGAGAATTATGCAGTACGCTCGGGCGGAAAACCACCTCAATGGTGTACTTGTTCGTTTTCAAACCTGGGTGTGGGAGCATGAGAGATGCTGAAACAGCCAATGAATCAGCCATGTCATTTTGGGCTCTTGGAATAGATTCAATTGAAAAGGCATCAAACTCTTCAATGTTGTCCCATACCGCATTACGGTAATGTCTGAGCCTTTCATTCTTCACTTGGTAAATCCTTTTGACCTGATTTACAACCAGCTCAGCATCACCTTGCACTTTTAGATTTTTAATTCCTCTTTCTTTTGCGGCTTGCATACCGAGTAAGAGAGATTCATACTCAGCAGTATTGTTAGTGTTGAAAAACTGCAATTTGAAAGAGAGAGGAATGACTTCTTCCTCAGGAGATATCAGCACGGCCCCGGCGCCACATCCACTAGTTGCACAGCTCCCATCGAATTGCAATGTCCAGATTTTATTAAGATCTCCTTCTTGAACGAGGACACCCATTTTATCCGTCTCGGTAGATAAGAAGTAATTCCCCATCCCTGATGATTCAAAAAGGATTTGAGCTTTGGGGTCTTCAGAGCTAGTGACCAAGTACTTCTTTTGGGATTCCGGCTCCAAAGTTTGCATTACGCCTTTGACTGGAATTCTAGCTTTAGACCAGTCCATATGAATTTCTCCACCAACTTCGCTGCAAAAACTTCTTCCCAGCAAAATTCCATAGGCTGCCGGAATGTCAGCAACGAGAACTGTCATTTTTACTCTTTTATCTGGGAAAGCCGCAAATGTAAATTGCGCGTCTTTGATTTGGCCAACCAACGGAACTTGCTTAGTTTCGAGGAATAACACTGCCGAAAGGCTTGGTAAAAGTGAGGCCCAAAGCATGGGTGACTTTTTGCGGCATGGCGTTATCGAAGCCGGAATCAATTATGCGATTACTCGGCTTGTGTCCATTGATTAGCGAGAGAGAGATAGAAAGGCTCTATCTTGCACATGTGAGATGTTGAAGCTACATTTATATGGGATTCGGGGGAGTGGAAAGGATTCCTTTTGGGAAACGATTAGATATAATGACTTGATTTTGGATATACTTAGTCAATCTTACAAGCTGTTCGGGGTTTGACTGAAGGTACTCAGCTTCAGACATTTGGATCTTGGTCTTTTTTGCATGATCTATAATATCAAACGCGGCCAAGGGTTGCGTTGGTAAAGGAATGAGTCCCTCACCTCGCGATGATGGGATAGGATTGGTGGTCTTAGTAGGAATGTGAGAGGATTGATTTGGAGGAGAGATAGGGGGAAAAGATTTCCTTGTAAAAGATTTGCCAGGGAGTTGAGCAGGAAGAGGATTACCTCTTTTAGCAATGATCGGAGGCGCGTTTGACACGGCCTTCTCCTGCTGGACATGGGCAGCAACTTCCGCTTCTTTTCCTTGCGAGCGAGTAAAAACAGCATATGACTGTCCGCTTGCATATCCCTGGGTACCCTCTTCTTCATCAGATTCTTCCTCATCAAATTCCATATACCCGATAGTAGAGTCGCGGTCGGTTCACCGACATCTTGATCATCTTCGCCTTGAGGCGAAGGTTCTTCATATCTTGCTCTTCTTCTTCAATTTCAGCGGAGCGTTGGCCGGAGGGGCCTCAAGTGCCTTGACCGCGGAGCATTTGTAGAGTAAGCGCGGTCTTTGTGAAACATTGTTAGGAGCGAAATTCCTCGTGGAATATCCGGTATGAGGAAGCTGGGAGAGGCACTGGGCAGCTATTTCTTCTTGATGCGAGCAAGTCATTCGCCATCTTTTGAAAATTTGGATCGGACGAAGTAGTGGGCGCAGGGGCCCGAAGATTTAGGCTTGGTGATTCCTTTTTAATTCGCGGATATTATCAGATTATCCTCTATGCGAATGGCGGTGGGCAGGCGAGAATCAAGGTGGCAACTCGTTCTGAAGAAGCAAGAAACTAACTTTGAGCTCATAGCGTTTACTGAAGAAACACTTTTGATTTTCCGGCGTCGGAAGCATGGCAGCGAGGACACGGTTGATTAGTGCATTGAACCGGGTGATAAAATCACGCATGGTCTCATTGCCTCCTTCTTGGTGAGTGATTCGTGATAATAATGCAAATGCATCCTCACGAAGGCTTGTATCTGTCTTGAAAGCATCCGTAAGGTGGCCCAATTTGGTGATAGATCCGGCCGGCAAATGCTGAAACCCATTGGTGCGAGGCCCTTGTAGGGTTTCGAGAAAAAGGTGGCCGACACATCTTCGTGGGTCACATCCAAAATCTTGCACGACATGATGAATGCAGATATGTGGGAATCCGTGCTTTGATTCCGCTCCCGTCGAATTTAGGAAAATTCTTTCGATTTCCGTGAGGGAGCGCGTGAGCTGGATGTGGTAAAGCCAAAGGACCCATCGCGTTTCCCCATGGAACCGCCATCGAAAAGCCGGAAAGAGAACACGAGCTGGAAGTGTGGTTCGGCGAGTGAGCACTCAAAGGGATGTGGATGCCCCCTGAAAAAGACTTTTCTTCGTGAAGGTGAGACACTCTGGATGACCGGCTAGCGAGCTTAGTGCTGAAAAAGCGCGTGCGGTGTTACGCTGAAATTGTGCCTTTGAAGCGGATCGAAAGTAGGATCAGCTTCTCCGGGGGCTCTCTGCTGCGCGTAAAGGTTCACTCACAGTGTTCCTTCAGATCTGAATGTTATGGCGCAGATTAAACTTTCTTTTTGGTTGTACTTGCTGATTTTCTGGTTTTTCTGACAAAAACCAGCAGCAAATACTTTTCTAAATATTTAAAACTATCCTCTTCAGAAAACCGATTGCGGTTAAATGACAAATAACAACGAGGATAAGATGGCAGGGAAGATTAGTAAGCTGATTTTCGGATCTGATTTTAACTTTTTTCAGAGGGTTTCAAACTTTTTGCAAACAGTCAAAACTCAGATCTACGGCAAAATACTGATTTTTGTAAAAACTCAGTGAACTAAAGATCTTTAACTGGACCAGATCTATGACTCTCAGAAGAAAATTTTTCAATTTGAGCACTTTTGCAAATTTTTGGATTTTTAACAAAAGTTTGATTTTGCAAGCAGAGTAATGACAATCTTGATTTTTCGATTTTTATCTTACTACCATCATAGATCATGAGATCTATTCGATCCCAGTGAGTCGCAAAAGCTGTTGGTCAGAAAATCGCATCGCTTGGGCGAGATCTATGGATAAGCGAGCCAACGGTGTGCGGGGCATAGCCCCTCTTTGAGTCAAGCAAAGTGGCCCGGTTTATTGCTATTCTACCGGCGAGGAATCTATGCAAATCTCACAGTTACGCCTTCGGGGTTTGGGATCTCATCCCGGTAGGTTTACTTCCGGCTGCGAAGAGAAAGGAATGAAAGAGAGGAAGAATAAGGAGCAGTCGAAGGGAGAAAAGAAATGAATTCCAAAGCGAGAAAGGTCAGGAGATTTATGTTTTTGGGTTGGTAGTAAATGAGCCAAACCTACTTGCATAAATAAACAAAGCAATACTGATGATAAATAAATGACAATAAAATAGAAGCAGATCCAACAGAATAAACACACAGATCTAACATAAGAAAGATCTAATGTATATAACACGGGTATTCAAAGACACAAAGTCTAAATATTGTATTACTAATTTGTTACATTACAAAAAAGCTCAAAGTCTTTTCTCCTTACTCCTATTTCTCATCTGAAATATATTCATCCATCCATCAACACAACAAGTGTTGGGGTATTTATAGAAGAAGAGGAGAAAAGAAAGCAAAAAGGAGCCAACAACTATTTACAAAGATATTTACAAAATATCTAAAAGTCATGTTGACTTTTTACAACTTGATGGATGACATCATCCCATGATGCAACATGGATGATGTCATCATTTGCATCAACATACTTTAGACATTCCAACAAGAAAGTCGGAGAGAGAGAAGAAGAAGAGAAGGAGGAGGAGCAGCTACTCGTCGTCATCATCCTGGCCGAAAAGGGAGTAGCACTTTGCTTTTGATCTTTGCTCAGGTGATGAGATATGGAACTGAGCGCGGTATTCCAAAAACTTGTTAATCATTGGCCCAAATTGATCCTGAGAAGGATCCTTGTGCAGCTCGCTGATCGCCTCACAAGTCTCCCGCTCATCTATGAGCTTCTCTGGGAGTTTGGAATAATCCTTTTCCGCCTCAATGAGGAACCCGATGAAGTCCCTACAGGCCAGCAGGTTGTTGATAGATTCAGTGTCAAATGTGACCTCTGGCCCTGTTCCTTGAGAAGCGATCTCCTTGAAGATCCGGATGGTTTCATCAGCTGACCTTAAGATAAAGGAAGGAGTGAGCAACCCTGGAGACATGTTGAGAACAATTCGCTCCATTTGGTGCATTGCATCCAGGGCTGCTTCCTTTACCTTGTCGATTTTTTCCAGAATAAATTCAAGCTGATCACTCGGTAGTCGAGTGGACATGGTTTTGTTGAGGCCCTTGGATGGCGAAGACACGAACTTGACCAGATCTTGGTGAGCAGTCGAACATATTGAAAGGTCTCGTGTTGGAGTCTAGCATGATCTAGCTCTTCTGATATGGGCCCCGCTAATGCTTGGAGCTCTTTGTTCGCCTTCCGATGCTCAGATACAAATTGACAAACTCGGTGATCACTCTTTCTTGTCTTGAGGATCTGGCTCCTCAGCAGCGGCCATACCTTGCTCGCCAATCTTTGCATATTCGTTGATTTTCTCCTGGCTGAGAAGCTCAGAAGTTTCGGCGGCAGTTGTGGGAGGCGCACTACCCATCTTCTGTAAGGCTTGGAGCAGATATTTGTTTTGCTCTTTTAGTAGCCTTTTCTCTTCTTTTGTTTCTTGAAGCTTTTGACAAAGGGCGTCGACCGCGGAAAGAGCTTCCCCCTGGAGACTTTCAGAAGATGTCCCCATTGTGACTTGGGTCACGGTAAAATCTGTCGGAGACAGATCCTTTTTCTCTTTGAGGGGATCGGGGTATGCAATTTCCATGATTCTCTCACCTGCAGCACTTTTAGAGAAGCGTGCAACAGGCTTCAGCTTCTTTGCCCCTTTGGTTGGGATCACTGAAAAGTCCATCGGAGCGATGGGAACTTTCCTCTTTTGTTGGCTCATTCTTTGAGAGATCAGCTGGTCCTATGGAAGAAGGACCAGAAACAGAGGAGGGGGCAGCTGCAGTAGAAGAGGGGAAAAACGTGGAGACATGCGGCGGTGGCATTGAGAGAATAGCCGAAGAAGTGTCCACGGGAGGAAGGGAAACTGCAGCTGCGGAAGACATAGGAAGGGAAGGGAGCTCGGAGATGAGGGAAGAAATGGAGGAGGACAGATCAGCGAGGGAGGAGAAGATAGACGAAGAAGCAGGGGAAAGAGTAGAAGAAGGGACAGAGGACACGACCAAAGGGATGGTCGCTTGAGTCACTCGAGGAGGGGAAGGAAGAGAAGAAGAAGGGATAGAAGGGACCTCTGTTGTGGTAGCAATGCCGACATCCTGAGTGGATGGGCCTATGGGACTATCCTCTGCTGCTTCTTTCTCTGGCGAATCCAGAGTTATTACCTGTTCTGGCGCTGTGGAAAGAGGACTCTCGGGGGCTTCTCCCTGAATGGTGCTGGATTCACCTTCTACACCTTTGCCTTTAAGCTGCTTCTTGGATCGTGGAGGTGCGTTGCCCAATGGGGATGTTGTGAAATCA
Organism: Taxus wallichiana var. yunnanensis; assembly: GCA_018340775.1. Taxonomy (NCBI): domain Eukaryota; kingdom Viridiplantae; phylum Streptophyta; class Pinopsida; order Cupressales; family Taxaceae; genus Taxus; species Taxus wallichiana. Next base: position 837,097,215 of record CM031239.1, read on the forward strand.
ACCCCGAGGTAGATTAGGCCGTTCATCCGGCACCAATGTTCTGTCCTCCGCAAAGTCTCCTTGACCCTCTCCTCAATTGTCTGAGGAGCTTTAGTTCTATCAATGGCCGGAAAGGGCCAATCATCCCCATCTGTATCATTATATACCTTGTCTACTTCATCTTCTGTTGTTTGGTAGCCTTTGGGGACAATGGCTACCCCATATTGGATGATTTCTGCCAATGCTAGGTGAGAATGATCCTTTCTTCTGAGCTCTACCTCATGGAGGACGTCAATATAAATATCCTCGATCTGAGGAACATGGATTGGATCAAGCTTTGCTCTTGGTAGGCAGCCCCTTGGGTCGAAGGTGGGCCTGGCTGGGAAGTCATGCTTCAAATTGAGTAACTCCAGCTCTGCAAACATTTCCTTTGCCTTGTGGTGGGTAGAGCATGTGTATCGGCCCACTGTGAGGGGGAAAGGAGTTCCACCCTTCTTTCTTTTCAGGCACTTTTCGTGATATGTGATTAGCTGCCTTGACAGCTCCAGCAGAATCAGCTTAGGCCCGGCATACCTTGGTAGCCTAGTTGGCTCTCCCAAAAAGTTGGCAGCCCTCAGATAGGTGAATGTAGGAAATTGGGTGAACAGGGCTCCCCATTTCTCCGTGGCTGCCACTATGTTTTTGGTCGTACGACCATGAGTCAGATTTGGCCTCAATAGGCAGATGATGTGATAAAAGAATGCATCGTTGATTTTGGTGAATTGGGCGATGCTATTCTCCAGCTTCAACTCTGGATAATACTCATATATTTTGACCTGAGGCCAAACTCCACTTCGTGCTAGGCCTAGATAATCCCTCTCTAATGCTGCAGCGTAGACCACGTAGGAGTTCATATGGAATACTCCGTTGTCTTTGAAGCTATTGTATTGCTCGGAAATGGTGCTGCTTATAATTTCCCCAGAAAAGCGTTGATCAGGCAAATTCTTGTTCATTGTTTCCAGGTAGCGCAGCATCCATTTATGGAAGTAATGGGCGTCAGAAAGCCCGAAGACCCTGCTCAGGAAGGTAATGGTATCGCTGAGCTCTTCTGAGAAGTCACTGCGGTGGATGATTTGGGGCCACCGGGTTACCACCTTCTTGTTCTTCAAGTAGACTTCGTTCATTAGTTGCATGCATTGGTCTTCATTATCTTCCCAGGCCTTGATACACTCTGCTTGGCTGACGGCCACGAAGTGCCGGTGGTGAGGGATGCCAAGTATCATCTCAAAATGACGGGCAGTGAGGTTAATGACTACCTCGCCCTTATTGTTTTCGACACACCTGGTGTCTTTGTTGTAAGACTGAGCAACCACCATCATAAATTCATTGTTGACTGTGCTTGTGGGGATTCCTCGGTGAAGTGCGGGACCTTGCCTATCAATTTGTCCATCCATGGACTCCTTGTAACTTTTTGAGTTCTGGCCCAGAATTCCTCCATGTCGACATGCCCCAATTCTGAGTCTCTGACATCCATGCTGCATTCGGCCTGTGACTCGGGCATTCTGACCCTTTGATATTTATACTTCATCTCTTCCTCAGTAAGCTTAGCCTTCCCTTTTGATTTGGTGGGTCTCTTGCTGGATGTAGACATATGTTCTTCTAAGATTATCTGCTGATCTGCATGAAGAAGAAGCGAGACCCAATCCGAAAAAGTTGAATTAGCCATTTGATCTTCCATTGGAATGTTAGCAGAAGAAAGAGTTAGAGATTTTTAGGCTCAGGGCGCAGGAAAAATGCAGCTTACAGGGCTAAATAGGCAGGGCGCACGGGAAAGGGCTGTTGCAAAGATTAAACTGGCGCCAAAGGCGCATGGCGCATGCATACTGTAGAGTGCATTTTAGTAAAGGGCGCATGAGAAAATCGTGTTGCATGGAGACAGGATGCGCCAAAGGCGCATGGACATTTCATGTTACATTGGGATTTGGTGCGCCCTTTGGCGCATGGGAAAAGCGTGTAACAGGGACTTTTCGTGCGCCAAAGGAAATATGGCGCGGCGCACGGAGGGTTTGCACAACACGAATGTTATTGAAAGGAGGATGCGCCTGCGCTTTTACGACTATACTTGGCGTAGATAGAACTTGTGTTGCATGGGCGCATGGAAAGGCGATGCAGCACGGAATGATGGTGCGCCAAAGGAGCGCAAGTTTAGCTTGTGCAGCATGTGGAAGAGGCGCGCCTTGAGGGCGTATGAAAACTTGATGCAACAAGCATGATGGGTGCGCCATTGGCGCGGGTTCTAGTTATGCTGCAGAGGGGACAGATGCGCCATGGGGCGCAAGCTATTATGTTTATGATGTTACTGCTATTTAGTGCGCCCAAGGAAAAAAAACAGGGTTTGTTCTCCATGGTTTATCACTTCATTCTTTTTAGTTCAAAAGCTGCTTTGGGATATTCAATGGTTCAAGACAAAGGGGGTTCAGACCAAGTTTTCAAAATGACATCCTCTACCAGCAGATCTGGAAAGAGGGGGAGGCTAGCTCAACAAATGCATATCAACAAACCAACCAGCAAGCCAAAAACCAGAAAATAAAGCACATGGATGAGAAAAGAACCTCTTACCTGGATAAATAGTGAAAATCTTGAGCACGGGTCCACAACGTGTTGAAAACGATGAGGCAGAGGCTGACAGGCTCAGAAAAATCACGTGCACAGCGAATAGTGAAAATGACATTTGGGCGCGCAAACCATATATATATAGGTTAGCTGGACATTAATGCGCCACCCACCTTTTGAAAGGCGCATGAGAGTGGCTGTCGACAGGGAAAAGCGTGCGCCCTTTGGCGCATGAAAATATTTGACAGCAGGAAATTAAGCGCGCCTTTGGCGCACCAAACGCTATGTCGACACGAAGTTATGTGCGCCCTTTGGCGCACCAAAACATTGTGTTGCAATAAGATTATGTGCGCCCTTTGGCGCATCAAAAAGTGGCGCACCAAACGCTATGTCGACACAGGCGCATGCGCCTTGGCGCACGCAGGGAAGGCTCGACACACTTTGGCACACCAAAAGTTGTGTTAACACTGAAAATCACGCGCCAAAGGTTTTAAAGGGGGCGCACCAAACGTTGGTGTTACATAGAAATTTCATGCGCCCAGCCAAAAAAGGCTCAAAAGACTAAGTTCGAAAAACCAGATTTCCCGGGAAGGGATTTTACAACGTTTCGAACGCAAGGGATCCCTAACGAGGGATCGGAACAAAATTTCGGTATAGTTATCGGTAAAATTGCCCTTGTCAATTTTACGGGATAACAAGCCTAAAGATAAATAATTTAGCATTATTTTAGGGCCCTATTTTAGTATAAATAGGGGACCCCTCTCCATTGTAGAACACACACAAAACTTGAAAGCTCAAAGCGATAGCTTGAGGAATATTTCCCTATTTGGAGGAGGAGCGTTTTTATTGATAAGACCTATTTTTAAGGCTTATTATAAAGTTGTGAAGACCTATTTATTTAAATAGGCATTATTGTGACTAGGAGTTATTAATACTACCTAGTTGGCCCATAGTGCCACACCAAATTATTGTGAATCCTGGAATATCGACCAGAGTGCCATAGGGTGTTACGAAGCGTCTGGAAGGCCGATCGAGAACCAGAGGATTCTGAATAGTGGAGCTGGTGCCATAGAGCTTGCCGAATACACCAAGAAAGGGGAAGTCGGGTGCTATATTTCACCCTTGTCATCTAAAGGTCTGGATATTCTTCTAAGCAAGTTCTTAATAGTTTCCATTAGGTTTTCTTGTGAAAGTACTATTGTAACTTACAAGTTTTGACTAGTGGAACAGTTCGATAAGAACCCAAGACGTAGGCAATTACCGAACTTCGTAATCAACCCTTTTGCAAAGTGTCATACTTATTGCATTATTTTAAGTTGATTTTAACGGGGTAAAAATTAAACTGGTAATTTGATAAGCCTACAAGGGTCCAAAGATTGAGTAGATAAAAATTTTGGTCTATTTTCGGATCAAAAATACCGATCCAAGTGCCTTGGTCCATGCTTCTCTGCACTCCTACATTTTTACCTGGGCTTAACTGTGACATTCAACACTTCTATTTCGCTAGTCTTCCACCTTCGCATGCTACTAGGATTATTGTGAAATCAACTAAGTGTTCAAGTTGTTCATGCACTTAGGGTTTTACTTACTTTCTTTATTGCTTAGATCATATATGTACTTCATTGTGTAGACAACTAAATTCCACTTTTGTAATCTTATTTCCAAAATGCACACAAATCACTCTCATTCTCACCAATTTCGTTATAATTAGTGATCTTTACTAATTAACTAACATTTCTTACCACTTTAGCCAATTAATAGCGCTTTGTTGATTGTGTAACCTCTTTCACATTTAGGATGCCACTTTACGATGAACCGTAAGTCAAAATCCTCTTTAAAATAGACAATTAGCATTTATTAGCTAATTAAGCTTATTTTCCCTTGATTTGGTCAATATACCCTAATATTGACTCAAACCCCTCTTCCAACCACTCAAAATTTCACCCCATTCACCTCCACAACGTCTCAACAACCTCCAAAAGCTTATCCTAGCCTCCTAGTTGACCCTAAGTGGTTGATTGAAGCTTCATACCTCTTAATCACTTGGTAATTCACTAATTGTGATTAGCAAGGCCTAATCATGATTAGCAAAGCCTAATCATGATTAGAAATTCTAATCTAATTTGTGGATTTTTAGTCCCACATACACCAAAATACAAGTTTCTCCCAAAAGGAAAACTATAAATAGAGTTCACCTCTTACCTTAATACTTTACACCATGTTTGATTTGTATCTCATATAATACATATGATTATAGACCAAGTTTCAATCCTTGCCTAAAGCCTTCAACAAGGTTAGTAGTGAATATCTAAAGTGACTTAACAATTCATTTGGAGAGGTCATTTCACCATTGTTTGGAGTAGCAACCATACCCATTTGATTGCCCTCTTAGGTCTATTTAGGCCCATGTTAGGTAATTGAGCATATTAGTAGGCATGTTTAGTTAGATTTTGCATTGTTTTCATACTAGTTAAGCATTCCTTTAAGCTTCTATCTTAATGTTACATTCCTAGACTTAGAGCCCTAGCTAATTAGGTGGCAATGGTGTTAGACTTCCTTGTTTATCTTTGTTATTTTCTTTGTAGAGTTTAGGGTGCTTTCATTTGGCACGCCCGATGGGACAAAACCCCATTGCATTCAATTTTTAAAATTTTTAACTTAGTTTCAATTTTTTTAATTTTCAAGTTTTTAGATTAGTTTCAAGTTTCATAGATTAAAATCAACTTTTCTAGTTTAGTTTCAAGATTTCTAGAATACTTTCAAGCTTTTAGATTAGTTTCTCAAGCTTTTTAGATTAATTTCAAAGTTTTAGAGTTATTTTCAAAATTTTTGTAGATCAATTTCTATTTTTATAGTTGTTTAAAACTAGATTAGTGGTAGAAGAGTTGTGTTTTATGATCTTTGTAGATATAAGGGGTGAAGCCCGTCAAAATTGCCTCAAAATACCAAAGATTTGACCTTTTTAAGAAATTCTTCTCAAAACTAAGATTTTGGTCACCTACAGGAAAAGTTTGTGCCTATGCATTAAGGGGTGTACTTGTGCATCAAATTTACCGCACTTATGCTTCAAAACCCGTGCATGTGCACTAAAGTCCCTGCACATGTGCCTCTCTAGACGTGCCTATGCAACATTGGGCCGGTTTGTAGCTCGAGTCTATCTTACACTTGTGTATTGAATTCTGCGTCTACGCCTCTCTCTCGGGTCCCGCATGTGCACTATTTATTGTGCAAATTTAATATAGGTCTGCCTACGCTCTCAATTTTGCACTTGTGCTCCAAAGGGCACTCCCATGCTTCAAAACCCGCACTTTTGCACTAACGGTCACACCTATGCACTCAGGTAAATTTCTATCAAAGTTCATGATTTTTGTTGCTAGTTTTTAGGATCTCTGTCATTTTTAGAGGATTTTAGTTTGTTTTTGTCAATTTATTAATTTTAGAGCAATGTTCCTAACAAAATTCACTTAGGGTTTGATAAGTAATTCTTGTTAAAATTGGCCTAGGGTTTGATAAGTGATTTTCATGCTTTATTTGAGTTTGGAATAGGGTGTGTATGCTCTTCCCTTGCACTTAGTGTGATCTTGGGAATCAAAACACTTCTAAACCACTTTTTGCTATTTTAGAGTAAGTAAGAAAAATCATCATTTCATTGATATGCTTGATCTTTTAGTTTAAGATCTTTTTCACTTGATAAATAATCAAGGCTAAAATTTGTGTATGCTCTTCCCTTGCACCTAGTGTGATCTTGGGAATCAAAAAAAATTTTAGTCTTTCATTAAGAAGCACTTGGATTAATTGGGAATAAAACAAATTTTTATGGTAGTTTTTGATTTACAAAGTTTGATGGTATTTAGTTGATTTACAAGCATTTTTCATTGCTATATTTTATGAATCAAAAGCAACATTTAATCCTCTTTCTATGATATTGTGAATCTTTTTGAACTACTAACCATTTGTGTGAAGGACCTAAAACACTTGTCAAAGAAATAAGGGCTCTCTTCAAACCAAATTCTAACATTCACGTGTGTTGTAGGTTTCCAAAGGTGGTCTAAACCAAATTGCTTAATCCAAAAGATAAAAAACACACCAACACACAAATTCAAAACACCGTATTGTAGGTTTTGGTTAAGAGCTACGAGCTTGTCCGCTTAAAACTAGGACATAACCCTTTGGCATAAGCCTTAAGCTACAACAATGGGGGTGGTCCTAGGAACCCTAAAGTAGTTCACACAAGAGGGAACCTTGTGAACAAAATAGGAAAGTGCTCCACACTACCGACTTGTCTAGTACGCCTTGGTGAGATTAGAGTCAAAGATATTTCCATTGCGACCCCAGTGAAAGTATAACTGAATGCACTTTGGTGCTCATTATACTAAAGGGGTAAAGTAAATCCAAGATACTCCTTGGGAAACCTTGGTAAATCGAGCTTGCATAAGTAAACTTGTGACACATAGAGAGAGAACCACCTAGGAAGCTTTCGACTTGGAGCCATTGATTTTGTCTTAGCTATTATACTTGAGAGCTCTCACAAAGTGAAAACTTTGTTGGATTCAAACTCTTGTTTTTCGAACAAGGGAAAGAATCTCTTAAAGTTGAAACCGTGTGACATTTCATCACAAAACCTATGATGTGTTACTTTTCTCTAGTTTTTCATTTTCCTAAGGCAAGGTAAAACTTTGGTAAAGTATACTTAGTTTGTTTCATCACCATTTGGTCTACTCCTTTATTTTCTTGTTGCTCATTTTGAGACAAAAGAAGAAAAATATACACGGATACCACTAGAAATAACGTGTCCACCACTTTTGTAGTCTTCTTGCATGACTAGGTTGCAATGCAGAATGTAAGAGTTGAAAGTGTGAATGGTACGTGCTCATGTTCTAGTAGGCCCCTTGTGTCTCAAAACCCATATTGAGACTTATTATCATTCTAGTTAGGTGGTCTTATCATTTTCTTCCCTTGAGTTGTTACGTTGCTCACATTATAGCCATACAATTATGATACTTACATCTTGTTTCCATTGTGAAACTTGGTTTAAGTCTCCATATTGTAGTGTTACGCTGCTCGCATGGGTAATAGTTCCTTAGTATACTTAGGCTTAGTTTTTATTCCAACATTGTCTTGAGATTTTGAGGGTGTTGACGTTGCATTGTTAGCATCGTGGTAACATCATTTTGGTACTAGAATCTTGTTTTCTTACAAGGCTTGATTGACGTGCCCAAATAGTGTTGTTACGCTGCTCACATTGGTAACTTCCATTTTCAAAGACTTAGACATTGTTTGTGTCCAAAACTAGTTTTTGTACACCTTGTTGGAGGATCGCGTCAATACTCTCTTAGTATTTAGGTCTTGTTTATCTTTAAACTTGACCTAGGTGGTAATATTGTATTGTCACTATTTGTTCTTAAACCTATCTTAAACAAACATAGGGAGTAAACTATTGTTGTGATTGTGATTATAGTCATGTGCTTAATTGTCGTATCTTAAGTGCTTCTTGACATATATTACCTTGTTAGAGTAGATCATTTTATTCTTTATTCTAGGGTTCACATTGAGTAATTGGATTCGTGGCTATTCTATAGTCATCATTCTTTGTTGAGACAACTTAAGTGTCATTACACTGACGAAAATTTATCTAGGGTCCATTTTTAAACCTTAGTGGAAACCTTTCGCGTTGTACCCCCTATTTCAAGTATGCCTACTATGAGAATGGGGTCCCAAAATTAGGGTCCAATCCCTTTGTTTTTTCCTAAGTTCATTGTAGTACTTCTACACATTTGTCAAACCTTAGCAAAAACATCCCTTATCAAGCAACTCTTGCATCGAATTGAACATAGGAAAAGATTTTTCCCTTTGTGTCCTTTGTGTTTCCCAATTTTGATCAAACATTTTGACATTTACAACTACAACTTGTTGTCTAAACCTTGTTGATTTGTCAAAATTGTGTCATTTTGATACCTATTTTCCTTAGATTCTCTTTGGAAAAATCACGCTATCTAGGTCTAGGCATTTTCCAACAATGACTAACTATCACATGGCTCCTTATACGTATGACAATAGGGAACCCAGGTTTCTACATTCCCATCAAAGGATGCCTATCATGACTAAGCCTCAGTTTTGTTCTTCACACTAGAGAACCCATCAAGTACCCTGTTCCCCACCTTCATCTCATAGTCGGTGGTATGGTTTGGAATGCTTCGATCCAAATTATTATTTGGGTTCCTCCCACTCTTATTTTGACTCTGATCCAAACTATTATTCTGATTCTTTGGATTCACCTTGGATCTTCTGAAAATTATCATCATATCTATTCACTTCATTCGACTCTTAATTCATAGTCCTCCCTTTCTTCGTAGGACTCCCTTATCAATCACCTAAATGACATCTTCCTCCTTTGAAGATCCATGTGGCCCCAAGTTTCATCTTACTCAAACATCTAATTTGGTTATTGATCCGTGGTCCTCCCTTGCTTTACAGACGGGACCTTATTCACCCCTTGACAACCTCTTCCTCTGTTGAAGATCTCTGGTGAACCCCAAATTCATCTAAGTCGACACGTACCACATTCATCTAATTCATGTAAATACTCCTGAAGATTACATCACGAATCCAAATCCATCTAAGTTCATTCTATGAATCTCTATGTCACAATCATCAAAATCTAAGTCGACACTCATGTCGCAATATCTTCTAAGTCACTCCCATCACATCACAAGTCACACTCATACTCAAACACGAATCCTATGTCACAATCATATGCTGATTTTCTACACGATCCTCGTTTATTTCGTGGCAAATATTCATCTTCTAGGAAAGAAATCCAATCATTATTCTAAATCCATGTCTTCTTCTACACGAGACATCTAGATCTAAATCTACTTCATCTCTTGAGTCATCATCTTCTCAATATTCCACACCAATTGGACCCATTTCTTCTAATCAACCTCCTATGGTCAAAGAACAAATACCCCTACCGATCGATTCATCTCGAGATGAGGAGACGATCACAAAATTCTTGGGGTCACATGATGGCATTCCCCTAGAGGATTACAATCAAGGATTTAATCTTGACTTCGATATGCTTGTGTATTGGGAAGAAGAAATTGATTCCTTTTTTAGAATACTAAGGAAGATCCTAAGACCATTGAGGAAGATCCTATCTTTTCTTCACATCCTTCTTTGCATAGCATGATTCCTCAATCAAAATTCTCACCTTGGGTCACCACTTAGTAGCCCATCGTCTGCTTCTATATGTGGGCACCAACACCAAGTATTCCTTCATCATCTATGTGGCTCACCTCTAGTAGCCCATTTTCTTCTATCTTGGCTCACCATCCTAATAGCCCCATCTTTCTTCTATATGTGGGGTCCTCCAATGGGTAGCCCCTCATCATCTATATGGGGCACATCCTAGTAGCCCCTAGCCATTTTCTTATCTTGAACACCTCGGGTGACCCTTCACCTTCAATTTATGGGACAGTCCATCATCTTCGATTCTTGGGCCACATCCTAGTAGTCCATCATCTTCTATATATGGGACACCTCTAGGTATTCCTTCATCTTCAATCTTAGGGCCACATCCAGTAGTCCTTCATCCTTTATCTTAGTCTATGGGACACCTCCGAGTAGCCCATCCTCTTCAATTATTTGACCATACCTTTCACGTCCATCACATTTTCCTTCTATCAATGATTTTGGAAATCCCACCATCATTCTCACATCAATTCTATTTGTCCACTTTCTTCTCCCACTTCTTGGGATCAGACAAGTCACATATTAGCTTATATGAAACCCAAATGGTTTCTTCATCAAAGCTAAGATAAAAATTCCAAGAGCTCCAAATCTCCCAATAATTCAAACAATCTTAAAGTTCATAATCAACCACGATTCAAAAATGCACATCAACGCACCCATCAAGTATGGCGCAAAGTGCATAAACCTCTAGATAGGGACCTCAATCTCCCACACAAAAATCCATGTTTCATGATAAATCACAGTCATTTGTTGAGTATGAGCTCACCATGATCATCGAGATTGTGGATAATATGATCTTGATAAGAAAACACGCTTAATCTCCCTTATCAAGGAAATCATGTAACATTGTTGTTGGATCTTATCATGCAAATTGATATTGATTGGTCCCAATTTTCTAAAAAAAAAAATCAAAAAAATTCAAGACAAAAAAAAAAAATGAGAAAACATTTCATTAAAAAAATCAAAGGTAAAAGACAAACATTGCAATCTGGTATTGAATACACATGGATGTTCTTTCTTCCCTTTCTTGCTCTTCTTTTGCAAGTCTTCCTACCATTTTCATCCCTTTGGTGATATTTTGGTTAGCCTATTCATACACATTTTACGACATTTACCTCTATGGTATCCATTTGGCCTTGGTCTTTCATCACCTTGGTAAATTAAAGAATGACTGACCTCATAGAGATCCTATCACAATCAACATCTAAAAACTTGTTGCGAAGAACTTTTGGACATATTTGTTGACACTAGCCAATGTCATCATCACAATCACTTCTGCCTCCTTCCATCAAGCCATTAGTGGTTCTTAACCCTTGTCAAACAAGAGAGCTGAAATAATTTTTTAGAAAGCAAAAAAAATCAATCAAATCAAAAATCCAAAGCTAAAAGAAAAAGAAAATTGATATATAACTCTCTCTTGGGGTATTTCTAATAATCTCTAGGGCTATGGATGCCTAACTGACGGAAATAGAGAAATGTTGTGATTAGAATCAAATGCATCTCCATCGAGGCTATAGAGCTCTCGGCTGGCAGCAATGAGCAAATGTACGAACTCTCCTTCCATAATCCATTCACAAAAAAATCAACTTTGAAAAATAAATCATTCCTACACATTGGCTAGGGTGTCTTCACTTGTTTTCTATCAAATCTTCCCTCTAAGAGGTAATAAATTTCCACGTGCACACATTGGATCTCTATGAGCAAACAGATTAGTATGTTACCAAGTGTCTTTTTTTGGACCTTGTTAGACTCTTACTCTAGTTATGTATCTTGTCTCACGATTTGTGCCTTTGGCTAATCGCTTCTTCATCATGAGGCTTCTAAGCTACATTCATAACATTCACGTTGTTCTTCTACTTCATTCAAAACATCCATGTGTATAATATTTCCTTTTTTCCATGTTTGTGGGCACCTTTGTCCCCTTTCTCAAAATAATCTTCCACTTCTTTCTATCATGTGCTTCTTGGCCAACTTACGCTGGGGGCATCCTTGCTCCTTCCTAGCACTTCATGGGTTTAAATTCATCATCATGTTGAACCTATCCATATTGGCCTTGATCGGCTTTTCGCGTGTGAAGAGATTTTTCCTTTGAATATTCCCACCTAACGTTGGGGGAAATTTCACATCTTCACTTTCTTGCACATACACGTGGCATTCTTCCCTTGTACATCCCATCTATCGTTGGGGCATCCACGTTTCTTCATTTCCTATACATAGCTTTAGAAAACTTCTAAAAAATAAAAAACATTCAAATATGTTTCAAAAATCCCAAAACATTCAAATATGTTAGTCGAAAATATCAAAACATCCAAATAATCATCAAAAATCCAAAAAAATGTAAAAATTAAAAAAAAAATGGTGGCAAAATTTAAAAATATTCAAAAATTGGTAAAACAAATGTGCAGCATGTGTCAATTGTATCTTATCCTTGAACATTAAAATATGTCTTACAAAAGCATATTTCTACGGTTCTTGTTTGTTCGGTCTCAAATGACTTGTGGATCATCATGATCTACCTCCATTAACAAAAGCTAGGTTGTATGTTATGTCAGTACTCTCATGCAACAGTGAGTTTCCAGAGAGCGTGTCATAGCGCACAAATTTTTTTCCATGGGACTACTTATGTCCTATGTTATTCCCCTCACATGTATCCTTGCTTGGGGCACCATTTTTAACCCTTTTCGTTACAACACGAACATTCAGAACCGTTGCTTGATAACAAAAACATTGGTGCAAAATTATCTTAAACATTGTTTGTTTGAGTGTGTGTGATTATATTGGTTTCTCTGTTAGGTTAGTTAGTTTACTTTCTCATATTGCATTACATTTTGTATGTTGCATGAGAGAAATATCATTTTACTTTCTCGTATTGCATTGCATAATGTATGTTGCATGGAGTTACATATTTTTAGCAGTAGACAATTATTAGTAATTTAGTTTTTCATGTTATTTTACACTTTTATTTATTTTAATAAAGGTCGATGATGTAGACCTAGGGGCAAAATGATATAAACAAGTTGTTTATTGAAAGGTTGGATGCAAAGATTGGGCTTGTCCTATATTCTCCATTAATCATTTCTTCTCCATTATCATTTATTATCATTACTAATTTTTCTTCCAAATCACTTGGGGTAATAAACAACCATGTTTATCCCTATCCTTTTTTTCTTCTAAAATAACCAAGGGTTTCACGCTGTTCTATCCTATTTCTTCTATCCATTTCAAATCATATTTTCAATCGTCGATTGACTTCTTCTATCACCCCATCGACACTTGAGGGGGCATCCTTCATCCTGCTAATTTTTCTTCAAAATTTACCTGTTTATGCTTTTCTACTATATTTTAAGTGAATTCACTAACTTCACCTCAAACAGGGGAAAATGTAGACACCTAAATTCCACTTTTGCAATCTTATTGTCAAAACGCATGCAAATCACTCTCATTCTCACCAATTCCATTATAATTAGTGATTTTATTAATTAACTAATGTTTCTTACCACTTTAGTCAATTAATAGCACTTTTTTGATCACCAAACCTCTTTTGCATTTAAGATGCCACTTTACGATGAATCGTAAGTCAAAATCCTCTTCAAAACAAATAATTAGCATTTATTAGCTAATTAAGCCTATTTTCCCTTGTTTTGGTCAATATGCCCTAATATTGGCTTAAACCCCTCTTCCAACCACTCAAAATCACCCCATTCCTCCACAATGTCTCAACAAGCTTCAAAAGCTTATCCTAGCCTCCTAGTTGACCCTAAGTGGTTGATTAAGGCTTCATACCTCTTAATCACTTAGTAATTCACTAATTGTGATTAGCAAGGCCTAATCATGATTAGAAATTCTAATCTAATTTGGGGATTTTAGTCCCACATGCACCAAAATACAATTTTCTCCCAAAAGGAAAACTATAAAAAGAGTTCACCTCTTACCTTAATACTTTACACCATGCTTTGATTTGTATCTCATATAATATATATGATTCATAACCAAGTTCAATCTTTTCTAAAGCCTTCAACAAGGTTAGTAGATGAATATCTAAAGTGACTTAACAAGTCATTTGGAGAGGTCATTTCACCATTTTTTGGAGTATCAACCATACCCATTTGATTTTCCTTTTAGGTCTATTTAGGCCCATGTTAGGTAATTAAACATATTAATAGGCATGTTTAGTTAGATTTTACATTGTTTTCATACTAGTTAAGCATTCCTTTAAGCTTCTATCTTAAAATTACATTCCTAGACTTAGAACCCTAGCTAATTAGGTGGAAATGGTGTTAGCCTTCAAGTTGTTATGCAAAAGCCTTAAACACCATGTATCTTCCTATAGATACACCACCACATGAAATAAGTCCTATTTTGATAGTTTATTTGATGACCCTAGACTTTTTGATCCTCCATCCAATTAACCCATATTGGGGTCAACTCAAACTTTATTTTACGAAAAAATTCAAGCTATGGAATCCATGATCATATCTCTTAAATCTGAAATCCAACAGCTTAAAGATGGTTCTTAGGCGCATGTTTTCTCTCCTTCTATATCTCATCCTCATTATATGTCTTCTACATGTGCTCATATCACTGAACCTCAAGTTGTACCATTACCAAAGCCTTTCACCTTTGATCGCAATGCTAAGCAAAATGATATTCTTATTGAGCTCCTTGGTCATCAATTGATCACTTTACCATCTACTCATGTCTATCCTCCTTATAGTCTTACAAAATATCAGGGTCGTCCATTTTGTAATTATCATCACATTAATGGACATAATGACAATGGCTGATATGCTTTACAACAAAGAATCAAGCATCTTGAGAATCAAGGCTTTATCACATTCACTGCACAACATTCTGTTACATGGTCCTCTCCACTTATTACATCTCAATGGGTTCCTAAATATGATTCATCTATGTCTAATGAGCATCATGTTATCACTTCTAAGGTGCCTTCTTCGGCCAGTCAAGTGTCGCCTATTCAATCCACTCAACCTCCTCTTAAGGATGGTCCCACTCCTCCTCCACTCAAGTTATCTATGACATTACCAAGTCAAACTAAGAAATCACCTCTCAAGGTTCATTCTCCATCACCTCCTCCTACTAAGTCATCTACAATATTACCAAGTCAATCTAAGCAACCTCCTCTAAAACTCAGTTTAACTTGGCCTCCACTCAAGTCTTCCACAACGTCATCAAATAAGCCACCATTGTGCAAGGTCCCTCCCCAATCTCCACTTCAACGTCCAATCGATTTTGTCAAGGAAACTACTCCTTATATTGATCCCCTTAATCTCATCAACTATATATCCATATTTTACTCACATAGTTCGGGGCATCACACTTATTTTCTCCCCTCATCTTTTACACGGAGTAAAGTGTGGAGCTAGTTGTGTTACATAGTCAGCTAGAGAGATCTATAGATGACGTAGAGTGAGCGGTGAAGCATCTAGTTCTAAATCTCCCATGATTGTATACAATAGCAATGATAATCTATGATGTATTGTATACGATGTATTGATGCGTGGGGGATTTCTCCCCATCGATTGTATTTTGAAACTATGAGTTTTGGAGGATATATATATATATATATATATATATATATATATATATGGACTTGTTTTAATGTGACATTGATTGTGTAATGTGCATTGTGTATTATTGTGATGATGATGCAATGTTTGTGGTATTTTCTTTGATAGATTCCATATGCATTGTGAATATGACTAATTAGATGGATAGTTGTTGGTAGATGAAATGTGCTATGATGTGGAAAAAGAAATTAAGTAAATGAATAATGTGTATGGATAGGAATGTATGGTATAACATGTAATAAGTATAAATGTATGGATGTGATGTAGTATAGTAGATAAATATAGGTAGTGATAATGATGTGTTGATAATGGAGTAATGATGAGATGTAAGAGAATGTGTGTAGTCACATGTTGTGAGAATGGGAAGAAGAATGATTGGCCCTAGTGTGAGAATGAGGTTCATTTATAAATGCCCCCTTGGCAGTCAAGAATGAACCATAGAACAAAAGTGCGTCGTTGGGAAATGGGTTTGTCATGTGCAAGGAGTGGCTATAAAATATAAGTCATGAAGCACGGAGCCGAAAGTATGGAATAGGAGGTCTATGGATGTGGGAATCCCTCAAGAATAAAGTGTGAATAGTAGCACGAGAGTGCATCATATGTAAATGAAGTGGAAAGTGGATGTCATCTACCAAATATTAAGAGGCATGCAAGGCACAGATGGAGCATGTGAAACATCAAGCAGTGTGAGAATAAGTTCCAAATTAGATGCTAGATGGAATGGGACCAAGGATAGAATGTGTGGTGGGAGGAAGTGTAGAAGCAAGAGGCTTAAGATGCCAATGAGGCAAAGTGTACCAATTTTTGAAGAATGAGATGATGTAACCATAGGTGGATCGATGGTAAATGCGGATGGATGATAACCTTAGGATGTGGACGGATGACAACTTTAGATGGAGGGGAAGGAGATAAGTGAACAGAGGTGGAAACATGCTTATGCAAAATAGGAGAAAGAGAGCACTCACAAGAGGGTGAGCAGAAAGAAATGACACCTTTGTCTTATAATTGTTACAAGCGATCATGGAGAGCATAGCAATCATTATCATGATGGTTGTTGATGCGATGAAAATTATAGAATGAGCGTTCACGCGGCATTACAAGCAAATGAGGTGGATGATGCTCAGTAGAAGGTAAGTGGATTTAGCGTTTGTCAAGTAAATCACATAAAACATCATGAGGTTTTCCATTATATGAGAATTGCAATGGTTTTTGAGTAAAATGTGGAGAAGACTTAGGTGTATGTCGATGCGGTGGAGGAGAATAATGATGCCTACGCAAAGGAGGATATGGTGACCATGGAGTAATCTTAATGGGTGGAAGAGAAGAAGAAGTAGTAGAAGGGGGTGATATAACATGTACAACAAGTAAGTCTTATTTAATAGAGCAGCAACAAATTGACACATGAAACGATTAGTTCTTCTCTATTAAATTAATCGAAGACAATTACAAATATATAGGAAAAGACAACTCCTACATATGATGAGGTTGCTCAAATAACTCGCTAAATATAATGAGTTGATCTAACAACTCATATCAATAAACTATCTTCTAACAATACAAGATATATTGTTATAATAATATATCTCAACAACTATATACCATAATACAATATTACTAACATCTATAATGTAAACATTAATTTCCTAACATTCCCCCCCTTAATGTTTACATGGTAGTAAAATAACTTTCACACTTCCTCTGCAACCTGTCACCCATGCTTGCTCATGATCTTGGTACAACACTCAAACTAAAGGTAGAAGAAGGAACACATCAAATTCTTATCAACCATGCACTATCGAGAACACATCTGATCGATGAGGATGGGAACACGCTCATGAATCATTTGCTTATCAACCAATCACTCTAGGGAACAAATCTGACCTAGCAATGTGGGAACTCAAGAAGGAACAAATTTGAGCAACCTTCAATGGTTTTCCAGAGGCTAACCACAAACCTAGGTCTGAACAAGAACATATCTGATTGTTCAACCTCTTCAAGACTCATGATGCTGCATTTCATTGTGTTATTTTTTCTTCACTATGTTTTTGCATAGGGTAAATAGGAATAACCACATACCAGTGAACAAGAATGAACTTCTATTCTTATTTTTCAATTCACACTGAAAAACCACACCAAACTAAAATGTTAAAATCAAACACGCTACACGTTGAAATAAGGCACACCACTCCAAAGCAAAAACACACATGTGCCACCAAATCAGTGAAGTGGCCTCGTTGTTGGTGACTTGATGAGAGGTTGTTGGTTGTCTTCCACCTCCATCCTCCAATGTGATGTTGCTAACTCAACAAATTTGGACTTTGAGGCTCATTAGTTTCCACATTGTACTTTATTTTGTCTTCCCTCCTACAATGTGAAATGCTTTATTTTACGGACGTCGGGTAACACCGAAAATGCATCTGTTAGGTTTTTTTTAAAACTCTTTTGAGACTCTTGACACCACAATATAACCATAACACGACAATAAAAATTCTAAAATCACCTATTTTACTTTTAGAACACTTAACTTTAACAATGACTTTGACACGGAAAATATTCGACAAGTCAAATAATTTTAACAAAATGACATAATTTTATGACATTTGAACAAACTTGACTTTAGACAAAAGATAACGGCTCACAATTAACATTCAATGAGACACAATTTAGATGACACTTATATAACACAAAATAATACTTTTTGGACCTTAATATAAAGATTAATCTAAAGGCACATGAAATTTAATAACCTATATTGATACGTAGAACCCATTATTGCCTATGACTGAATAAAAATAATTACATTATAACATGACTATAATGCAAACACAAATGATCTTTTGACGAATACACTTTATTTGACTCAATTATACTTTTGAAAATATAATGATAAAAAAATCTTAATGGACGTGAGTAAGTTGAAAATAACTAAACCGATCGAATTTGGTTGCGAATAGATTACTCATCCGAATGTAAGAAGAAGCCCAACAGTGAATCGATATTGCTAAGATTCACACTCAGATCGACTCGGGAGAGATCAATACTCGAGCATATTTTGTACGTTGACCAGCCCGATCCAAAAATGTAATGAAGAAAAAAAAATTGATGCACATAAAAGTCGAGTTGATAGCTCGTGGAGGATAACACTTGCATGAATACGAATCTTCTATTCACTTTTATCTTTTTCTCCAAAAACTATCGCTGCTCTTTATCATAAATATTGCCTTGGACAGGTGTGTATACCTCAACATGGAGCAGACCGATCTATTGCATTGAAGTGTGAATTAGATCCTACACGTTGGATCTGGAAGAAGACGCGTGAATTTATTAGTAAATAATGAAAAATGAGTAGAAACACCTTGGCAGAAAATATTGTGAGGTGTCTGATGCGTAAGAATTCAGGGATATCCGTTGACAAAGGATGCAACCGTGTTGAATTCTGAATATGAATCGATACCCATGCCTATTAGAAATGAATGCACCATTTGAACAATACAAAACACATTTTCTCTACAAATTGGAATGGCTCAAACCAATTACTTTCCTCCTTTCATTAGTACATATATCCCTGTGCATGCATCAATAGAACTGATCTGAGCATGGAGAGGCGGGAATGAAACAAGAATTACATGCACTAAAAATTTAGGAAGTCCAGCTTTAACAAGTTATCAACAAATCCACGCTTTAGAGATTAATGAATTCCATGAACAGGCAACCAAGAACTATGTAGCTTCCCCTTAAGCTTTCTAATTCTCTATCAAAGAATCCTACTCTGATACCAAATAATAGAGCAGCAACAGATTGAAACAGGAAATGATTAGTTATTCTCTATTAAATTAATCAAAGAAAATTACAAATATATAGGAAAATGCAACTCCTACATATAAGGAGGTTGCTCAAACAACTCGCTAAATATAATGAGTTGATCTAGTAACTCATATCAATAAACTATCTGCTAACAATACGAGATATATTGTTATAACAATATATCTCAACAACTATATATTGTAATACAATATTACTAACATCTATAATGTAAACATTAATTTCCTAACATTGTTCTAAATCAATAAATTTGTAGCATAAGAGAGTAAAAGATTTGCATGTATCATATAATAATTTTTCTTTCAATGCAGGAATTAAGCCATGACAAAAGATAAATTACTTTTCTAAATCAATGGGCTCAAATAATAACCGATGCATACAAGAATTAAAGCATAAAATGTAATCTACAATTAGTTCTTTATTTCCTTGATGCAATGAAGGAAAGCGTTCATATGTAACCTTAGGACCATTGTTAGAAATAAATTGTCTAAGAAAAACATCCTCCATATCATAATAAGTACTAATGGATCCATAAGGCAAATGAGTGTACCATTGGAGAGCATGATCAACAAGACTATGAAAAAATTCTTTGAGTAACAAGCGATCATTAGAATAAGCAAACATGGCTGATCGATAATGCTTAAGATGTAAATAAGGATTGTTAGTACCATCAAAACATGAGAAATGAGGCATGATGAAGTACTTTGGAAAAGTGGAATTGTGAATATTTTTAGGAATAGGATTTCCATGCAAAGAATTATTGTTAATGGAAGCATAATAGGATTTAATTTCAAGAGTGAGAGTATGAACTTGAGATTGCAAAGTGCCAACAACATGCATGAGAGATAAAATATCATGTGAAGGAATGGTAGGTGAAGTAAGAGGTATATTGAGAGGTTGGATCTTGCCATTGTGAGTGATCATGGGAATGTGAGAAGAAGGAGCAAATGTGGAAGGATGAGAAGGAGGTGGAAGAGGAGGATAAGAACATGGAGGCTCTATGGGAATGCTATATGTATATTCAGAAGAAATAATAAGAGGTATATTAGTATTCAGAGTAGAGACATTGTGAGGGACAACATCGGAAGAAGAGGGAAGAGGTGGGAGAGGAGGAGAGGAACATGGAATATCTATGGGAATGCTAGAAGTGGACTCGAAGATATGAGAAGAGGTGTACTAGTGGTAGGAGTAGAATCATCATGAGTAACAACTTTAGAAAGAGAAGAAATGGGAGTAGTAAAATCACATTCAAGTAGTTAAAAGAGAAGTAACATCATCACTAACATGTTCACAATCGAAGCATAATCTACATCACTAGCAGACATATTTTCACAAGCAAGTATTTCATCAAAACTATCATCAACATAAAAAGAAGTGGTAGGAGAACTAATATCAGATCTATCATTGCATTCATTAGAAGTACTTGCAGAAGTAGGAAGAGTAGGAGATACAACTTTACATTCATCTTGACTACTAGTAGAAATAACATCATGCACATGTACATTTTCATCATTAGAAATGGAAATATTAGCATCCATATTATCACAACCAAGAACATGATCAAGCATGGAATATCCAAAGAATACTATCATGTGCTATAAGAGGAGTGGAAGAAGGTGCAACAACATGGGTGATGACGGAGAGCAAGGAAAACATGAAGTAAAGTTTTGGTCAGGAGAGACTATGCAAATGCTAGAGTTGTGAAAGTTAGAAGGATGTTTTTTTGGAAAGCAAGAAGGTGTTGGAGGAAGGAAGCATCACATTGAGGGTTTTGGTAAAGGTCACGAAATTCAGCTTGTGCAGTAACATCATCATCAAAGATAGGGTTCAAGCATGTATCAACCATATGGTGCTTAGGAGATGAGGACCTCTTTTGGCCATGAGGGTTTTGGGGATCCTAGGGCAAGAAGTTCGAAGAAAAGTAGGTTCACCAAATGATTTAATAAAATATGAATTAATTAAATCTAATATAAATATAATATTACAGAGTCACATATGATAATAAATTCTAAAAAAATACATATTTGACACAACAAATAAACAAGTAAAATACGTAACCTTAAGCAAAATGTATAGAAGAATAACTTAGCTGATTTATCCTTGACCACAAGTTTTTGAACTGGGAAAACTATTGAACAGGAGGTGAAATGTGTCTTCAATGCTCAGGATAAATTTTGGAGCTCACGAATGATGTCGTACATGGGATCCCACACCTAGACAGGGCGCACAGGCGTTGTAGGCTGTTAGTAGGCGCCATGACTGTGTAAATGGTTGGGGTATGATTTTTACAATGTTGTACAAGTATCGCAAATAGCTCTGTTGATCACATGTATGTCACACCTTGGTCATCGAGGGTACTGTAACTTGTAAAATAAATATTACATGTAAAAACCACAATACAACATCAAATCCAAAAAATAAATATGCAATATGGGGAGTCGATGACCAGGTGGTAACCCAACAAAGTGGAATTACGACTAAGCACTACACTACATCTCGGACTCCATGTAGTTCTCGTGAGTGTGAGTAATAATTGTGCCTTAGGATGCCTTAGTGTGAGTACACTTGATATCAAGGTGTAGATAGATGTAAAAATGTTAATAGAATGTGTGGATTGAAAAATGAACTTCCCCTTCCTATGCAGTGTATGCTAAAAATATAGTCCATTGTCCTTTGATTGAATGCCATATGGATGCTTTGAAATGCTTTAGGTTACTTTTGAGTGTAAGCTTAGGTGATAGTAATAGTGATTAGAGCTTGGTCCTTGATTTTGAACAAATAATGACCCATAAGAAATTAATATGCCCAAAATATAAAAGAAACCCAAAAAGAGTGAGTAAGGTGAAAAGGGGGGGGGTGCGCAGAGGGGATGAGGGCACATGGTGTCTTGGCGCCCCTGGCTGGGGTGCTAGTGTCTCAAGTCATAAAAGACTGTAAGCAAGTAAAGTTCTCGACTGGGCCGTGGGGTGTAAAAGGCCAAATAGAAAACAAGAAGCAAAGGAAAAGGCCAAAAATAATAATCAATTACTAGTTTTCTTACTTGGAAATCATATGAATGTTATCATGTATTTATGACCTAAAAATCTACCCAAGTGTGTGATTTTGTGTCTACACGTAATGCATATATAAGCAAGTTATTAATATTTTATTGGAGGGAGCATTCATTCTACTTGGAACCGTGTTCAAAGAAAGGTTCAAAAAAAGCTATGGAATGGGGTAAGAACACTCAAGAACCTCAAATATTTGTTCAAAACCAATCAATGGACCATCAGTTAAGAAATAAATAAGGATTCCTACTTTTGCATGCATTAGTTTGAAGTAAACAAACAAACTTAACAAATGTAATTAACCTCTATTCTTGAAAGCTTAAGTAAATGAGCCTAATAAGGATCTAAGCAATCATTTTAGTGCTTAAGAGAATGGGATCTCACCATTAATGGCTTCAAGGCCAATGGTTCTTCCCATTTACTCCATGTTGTGTGGTGAAATGCAAAAGATAAAGCAAAATAGCTCAATAAGATGAAATAAAACTCCTAATCCTAGCAATAATACTATAGTTTATGTTAGAGGGAAGAAGTGTTCTTGAAAATGAGAGGGGGGTAGTGGGTTATTTATAGTTTTCCATTTAGGAAATGGGAGGCTTTTTGGTGCATGTGGGACTAAAAGGGAGTCAACAAGTTAATTAGCAATTCAAAGTAAGATTTGACTAAGTTTAGAAGAGGTTGATCATGATTTAGGGTAATTAACCTAGGTTAGACTAATTAATCTTGTTTAGACGAAATTAGGGTTTTGAGAGGGTTCTGAAAGGCCTAATCAATCCAATGAAATGGATTAATAGTCCAGGAACCTAATAGAAGCAATAAAGAAGAGGATTTTAGCCAAGAAGAGGCTATAATAGCCTATTTAATTGACTTATAAGAGGAATAAGACCAGAAGAGTGTCGAAAAGGGGAGTTAGATAGATCTAATTGACGATGTGTCGTCAATTTGTGAGGAAGAGAATAGTTAGTGAAATATTAGAGATAATAGTGCTTTGATCAAACTACAGGTGTCTACATTTTCCCCTCTTTGGGGTGACGTAAGCTATGTCACTTTGAAGAAAGTAGACAAGTATAAACGAGTAGAATTTTTTTGAAGGGGTAGAAGAAAAATTAATAGGATGAAGGTAGGATGAAGGATGCCCCCTCGAGTGTCGATGGGGTGATAGAAGAACTCGATCGACAATCGAAAAGAGAATAGAAGGAAGAAAAATTGTAAAGAGGAGATGAGAAAAACAACAAGAAAAGGGGATATTGAGCTATCCGTAAACCAAGTGCCAACAACTTTTAAATCATCATTTTTCTTAGAATCCTCATCATCGGCCCTTATTAAGATGTAAGCATACGACGAAAGCATAAAATGACATGAAAAAGCCATGATACAAACAATTGTCCATTGCTAAAATAACAACTCCATGCAACATACAAACATGCAATGCAATACGAGAAGTAAACAAACTCTTTTAACAGGGAAATGAGTACAATCACACACACTCAAACCAACAATGTTCAAGATAGTTACACAAATAATTTGTTATCGAGATGTAGTCCCAAATGTTTTGATAAACGAAAAGGGTTAAGGATGATGCCCCAAGAAATGTGTATATGCAAGGGAAACAATGAAGGACATGGGGGTCCGATGAAAAAGCAATGTGAATGACGAAAAATAATGCAGGGGCGTAGAAACCGAGGTATAGCAGTATGAAGTAAGAAACGTAGCTTTTGTAGATGAGTAAAGATTCAGATGATCCGTGAGTCGTAGTTTCAAAACATTTGAAAACGTCAACAAGATACGAGATGAGTGTCATGTGAGAGACACAAATTTCAGCTGCAAATGAGTTGGTTTACCCATTTTAGTTCATTTTTTGAAATTTTATGATGTTTTTGCCTTTTTAAATGGTTTTACATTTTTAATTTTTTTTTACCGGCCGAAGAATTTGAGAGATAGAAAATATCTTAAAAGTACGTGTGAATGCACGAAGGTGAATGCACAGTCGTCAGAGAGTCACAATATGTCCTGACGAGAAGAAATACAAGCCAAAAATAATTATTTAATAAAAATAATCATCACGATAGGTGAAAGAGAGGAAAAATAGAAGAAAATGATAGGAAATGACACCTGGAATATTCGTAAATTATTCCAAAGGTAATGAAGAGGTGATCATGCAGGATGGCACCGGGTGTGCCCTAGCGCATTTAAAAGGAGTAAAAATAATTATTTTAATAGAAAAATAATCACCTCGGTAGATAAAAGAAGGGTTAGAGTGATCACGGCGAAGAAAACATGCCCAAGGGGCATCATGGTAGCCTAATATACCCACTGGGGGGTAAATCAATCACGACCAATTCATTTGTACCAGAGCTCTTACAAATTTTTACCATGAGCAAGAGTGATAGCCATGGAGTGAGATGGAAAGGCTATCGAGCAGGAGGAGACAAGCATATCACATCTGAGAGTTCATGCGGGACCCAGTGGATGGACCCTACATGAGTGGTCTATCCTTCCTTGTGAATTATGCATTTAATGTCATTTTTAGGGCATGTTTAGGCTAGATTAGGATAATTTTGACGTATGTGCATACGTGCATGTGTCGGTTTGACGTATACACGTAAGCATATGCATCAATATTTGGTGGGTAAGCGTACGTGTATCCGTCGAATATTTGGAGGGTACGCGTATCCGTCGAATAATGAGATACACACAAACATATTTGCTGGAGCAAAAATACATGGACACGTATGTGCACATGTCAAAAAGGGCATGTGGGTGTCGTAAGAGAAGACGCGCATGCATCCTGGGTAGGGGGAATGAGGGGGCGTACATGCATGTGTCAAAGTAGACATGTAGGCATCGCATTGGGTGCGTATGTGTTTTGCGTAGACTAGGGGAAATAGGTAGAAAAATAGATGGGGTGTGTACGCAAAAGGATAGGTGCATATGCATCGGGTAAGCACGTATGCGTTTGGAAAAAGGGAGCAGAATACCCTTCTAGCCAAATAGCCAAGGAGAAAATAAAGTATACTAGAAGAAAGTGAAAATTTAGGAAATGAGATGGAAGAATAAAGGATTTTACAAGCAAATTAGATAGAAGTAGATAGAAATGTGCCTAATACATGTGTGTTTATTTTGTTTGCAGCGTATATTACCCGTTCTACATACATGCAAGCGATATGGTTGGCTAGTGGTGATAGAGGCACAATTTGATGAGGATGATAGGATGATATTGGATAGCCTCCTATACGTCACGGGATTAGCTTATGTGGCTGATATGCCTCAGATCACATTGGATCATGGTCTTCGACACCTGTGAATGAGAGATGGCACAACGAGAGTCAGTGCTTTTGGATTCCAATCGGGAGATCATGATTACTCTAGAGGACGTGTGGCACATTATGTAGGTCCCAATCTAGGGTCATCTTATCCAATACATGAGTCATTGGCCTGATATTCAGCGATGTATCTTAGAGTTGTTTGGTGTCCCGATGATACCACGTCATGGGATGACTATTAAGTTATCACCGTGTACCGAGGATCCAAAGCTAGATCACATTGTGGTTTACACGATGGCCATTGTCGATGGAGTTTTACCCCTAACAACATTGGTGCTGCTTTTCTATTTGGCCTCCCGACGTGATATGTAGGTTGATAGACAAAGAGACCTACTATTAGGTCGATACATTCTAGCACACTGTACTTAGGACCTATATTTGATTACCTTCTACTGTCAAAAGATGGTAGGACCATCCAGATTACTTCAGATTTGGGCATGGGACCACATTGCTATTGGTCACCCCTTAGGTGTTTTGAGAGTTTGGGCTCCCGAGGATCCTTCTTTTATGGGATGGGTCCCGATCGGGGATGATGTGCAGCCATACATGGGAGATGTGTATCATTACCTCCACGAGCTTGATCAGCTACAACAGTCTCCATAGTATGGAGGCTTTATAGACATTTCCGGTGGTATAGAACTCAACACCACTACTGGCTTGAGCACTTCATGTTGGGTAGCCACAAGTATATGTGGGAGATGTATAAAGTAGATCTGTGTCGAGAGGCAGTTTGGAATTATCCAGGATGTTCCTTGGCTATATATATGGTATGCTCGCAAGGCCCAAGAGTACATTGATATGGGTCCACAAATTTCCTAGGATAGAGCATTGGTCAGCTCCGACAGGTGGTACCTGCTATGTGGGTTCCATTAAGATAGCTCAGAGATCTTGGTTGCACACCCAAATATGTGTCATGGTACCATGTTGTGCTTCCACGCCATTTGACCATTTTGAGGGAGGCATATAATGTCGGTGTGAGAGCTCCTCCAGTGGGGCCTCCCAATGGTGATGAGGGTGGAGCTGGTGGTGGCGATGATAGTGATGATGATGGTGGTGGTGGTGGTGGTGGTCTCTGACGCACAACGTTATGTTAGGGGTAGGGGATAGGGTCCTCCATTACAACAACTTCGAGACAGAACCCCGACGCAAGTAGACACGAGACACCCAAGGCATTCTAGCGAGGATATATGACCCTCTTCAGCAGGTATTTCCATAGCAGGGCCCGCCACCTCATGCTCCAAGGGGTGGTGGTGATGGTGGGCAGTTGGCTACTCTTCGCAGCAATTACAAGCGGGAAATTTCCATATAGTTATAGGTGGTTGGAGAGAGAGATGAGGCTAGAGGTAAGGCATGTGCCCTTACAATAGAGTAGGATCAGTCAAGTGCTCAAATATAGATTTTGACAAGTGGAGCAAGATCAAGCGAGCACACACGAGCCACTGGGCGGGGATAGTGTTTCATGGTAGAGCAGATTAGTCAAATAGCCACACAGGGGCCTCGATATGCGATTATTTTACATCACCATAGAATCAGTGCATATGGTTGTCACATGAGGGACCATGCCTAAGAACAAGCACAAGGTTATATTATCCAAAGAGATCATGCACGAGCCCAGTGTAGACTATTACTATAGATAGAGACCGAGAGGCCGCTACCACTAGAAAGGCCTATGCTAACAGGGCTAGATTGATAGGCAGCGAGATACCTCCGTTCGAGTAGCTACTACTTTTGGGGATGTTGATTTGATACAGGATGTTATGAGGGCCGGCGGTGAGGCCTTATACTATAGGACCACCTATTTCAAAGTAGTCCTGACAGAGGCGGTGGGCAAAGCACCTTTTGATCGATTAGGTGTGAGTACGACAGTTCTCGGTCATGGTGGTCGTGCTGCTCAATTAGATCAGTCCAGAAACCCATTGTAGAGTAGCCGATTAGACATCACTAGCCTGGATAGGATCCATCCAAACAAGTAGGGTGGTACCTCCGGTGTCCTGCCCATCACAAGCGCCACTCTTTCGTCCCCAAGAAATGGACACGAGAGCCCCGACGAGGGCGCGAGCTATGGTTGAGTTCTTCATTTTACCTTTTATACAGATGTATTGTATACATGCCTCTTATGAAGGCAGATTTTGATCGATGCATATATTCATGTACCATTATTTTAATGATGCATTTTGATGAAGGCTCATTTTTGATGCATGCCTCTTTTAGATGGCATATTTTATCGATGATGTATTTTTAGATGAACACTTATACATGTATTATATGGACATTCTATGATGATTTCGTTATGTCATGCTATGATTATGCTGAAATATCCCTTGTGGGATACCACTTAAATAACATAAAATATTGAAAAATTGCAGCCAAATAAAATACTTATTTTTGTAAATTTTTACCATTAGGGTAATGAACTAAAGAAAATTAATAACTCCAAAAATATCCACTCAAATCACTTAAAATTTTAAAGAGAGATTTTTAATATTATAAATAACATAAGAAAACTATTTTTGTAATTTTCAGACAATATAACGTTGCCATAAAATTACAGTGTGCCCTAAACAGCTGGAAAACTTCTAAAATTCATATCTTCCCGAATACAAGTGTAAAAACTATGAAACTTTGGAAATAACATTTAAAAATGTAGAAGATGATATTATAACCCTCAGATCTGAAAATGGCCAACTAGAAACCCTCCAATAAAGGTTGCAATCTCCAAAACAAGTCACCCTTTTTGGTAGATGCTCAAAACCCCTTTGAAATCCTCAGAAATGTTGCCAAACATTTTCTTTATTCTGCTTTGTAAGTCTGATTTGAAAACCCACCGATTATCTTCACAAATTATCTCAAAACCCTATCTTTAAAAACCTATGAAATTATCTTTGTAAATCGCCTGAAACCAGCTCCAAAATGACAAGCTAGGTAGATCTTTCACTATCGAAGAATGCCCCGCTAAATGGGATGGATCTCTCACCACCAAAGCTAGGGTTCCCGTGGATTTCACTCCACAAGCTATAGATTTGCAAATAGAAATTGCACATGAAAGGAGATAATTAGGTATGCAAGAATGCCTTTCCTTTCTCCCCCAACTCCTTATATAAATTCTCTTAGGAAAAATATCCCCAATAAACCGTAGTCACATTTTTCTCGTTGGAAGGGACAATAAAATAAAAGTAACTTAAGTTACTTTTCCTTTTTAAGTCACCATGGTCCAAAAGTGACCCCCAATGCAAAATTATAACATTAGTAATATGTGATCCCTTCCTAATGACAAAACGTAGAATCTAGTCCTTCAAAAACACCTTTTGCATATGTCAATGAAGAATTATAACAAAATGGACTAGATATTCATATCCAATAGCTCTCAGCATCCAAATCCCCTTGGGTATGACCAAGGCTTGGACTCGAATTGGCCCTTAGGTCTTTGGCATAGGAAATGGGACATTACAGTCCTCCCTTCCCAAATTTTGTTTGTCCTCAAGCAAATGTAAATTAAGAATCAGAAAATCTGCTCTCCCTCCCAAGTAACATCCTCAAGTGGCAATCCCTTCCATCACACCAAATACTCGGTGATCACTCTACTCCTAAGCCCCCTCTGTCTCTCTTCAATAATGGATTCTGGTTCTAACACCAACTTCCCCTCCTCATCTAGTGGTGGCAACTCTGTAGATGGTACAATATGTTGTCCGAGTGCCTTCTTAAGGCATGAAACATGGAAGACATTATGTATCTTATTGTGCTCTGGTAGCTCTAGCTCATATGCAATTGCCCCAACTCGATGAACTACCCAGTACAGACCATAAAACCGTGGTTTCAATTTCTCTGCACCCTTTTGCTTCAGTGAGGACTACCTATATGGTTGCAAACATAGGAATACTAGATCCCCAACCTCAAAAGATCTCTCTATCATGTGCTAATCTACATATACCTTATGTTGATTATGTGCCTTCTGAAGGTTCTCTCTGAGAGCCTTCAAAATATCTTGGTTCTCCTATAACCAATCTTGAGCTTTGGGAGCTCGGTTATCTGGTAATACCAAATCCACAAATGTCATAGTGTTGTACCCATACAAGGCTTGGAAAGGAGTCATACCTATGCTCATCCGATAGGTGTTATTATAGATATAATCACCCATTGTAACCATCTAATCCATGCCCACTAATGTCTTGACACATAACTCGGTAAGTAGCCCTCTGTCCACTTATTGACTATCTTTGTCCGCCCATCCTGTCTCGTGGGTGGTAGCTAGGGCTAGGAGTCAACTCCATACCTGTTAGTCTGACGATCTCCTACCAAAAGGTGCTCATGAATATCTTGTCCCTGTCACTGACAATATTTTTAGGCAACCCATGTAGCCTAAAACTACTTGTATAGAAGATTCGGGCCACATCCACTGCCTCATGCCCCTTGAGTAGGGAAAATAAATGAGCATACTTAGTTAACCGATCAACTACAACATAAATTCATATATGCCCATGCACCAAGGGAATCCCTATGATAAAGTCCATAGATATGCTTTCCCATTTTTGTTTGGGAATGGGGAGAGGCTGAAGTAATCCTACTGGAAAAGACTGCTCGGATTTGGTTTGCTGGAAAACCATACACTCTTTGACATGATTAAGGACATCATCCTTCATCCCCTTCCATGAAAATCTCTCCCTGATAAACCTGTATGTTTTGAAATACCCATGATGCCCAGCTAGTGGTGTATCATGTACTACTCAAAGGATCTTCTCCTTCATTTTGGATCCTAGTACAAGGAAAATCCTATCCTTGTAGAAAATGAGATCATCCACTACTCTATATCGGTCATCCTGTATAATACCATCCATGATCTCACATGCAACTGATTTTTGGAATACTCAACAAGTATATGAGCCTTCCAATCCGCTAAAATCTTAGACATAGAACTAAGCATAGAAGTGAGGTAAGGCCTCCTAGATAAAGTGTCAACAACAATATTATTCTTACCTCTAGTGTACTCTATGTCAAAGTCATATGTTTGTACCTTGTTCACCCATCTTTTTTGGTGATCATTGAGCTCCTTCTATCCTAAGAAGAACCTCAAACTATTGTGATCCGTATTTAACCGTGAATTTTCTCGCCCACAAGGTATCATTCGAATTTGGCCAAAGCATGCATAATGGCCAACATCTCTTGTCGTAAATTGAATAC
This sequence comes from Taxus wallichiana var. yunnanensis, assembly GCA_018340775.1. Lineage (NCBI taxonomy): Eukaryota > Viridiplantae > Streptophyta > Pinopsida > Cupressales > Taxaceae > Taxus > Taxus wallichiana. The sequence continues at coordinate 837,127,989 of CM031239.1, forward strand.
CCTCTCTCCACGGGTTTCAATTTCTGACTCTCATAGGCAATGGGATGGCTATCCTACATGATAACTACCCCAAGACCCTCTCCTGATACATCACACTCTAGAATGAATGGGTGGGAGAAATATGGTAATGCGAGAATGAGACACAAACTCAAGACCTCCTTGAGGTGATCAAAAACTGTTGTGTTGCCTTTGACCAAGAAAATCCCCTTCTTGGTCAAATCACCAATGGAGTAGTCAACCAAGAGAAATTATTCATGAACCTCCTATAGTTTGTGCACAACCCCACAAATCCTCTCAAATGTGTCAATGTCCTAGGTGGCGGCCAATCTAGAATTATCTCGTATCTTCTCTCTATCCACCTTCATGAGCCCCACCAATCACATATCCCAAGTATAGAAGTTTTTTCATGCCAAACTCACACTTAGAAGCTTTCGCATATAGAAAATTAGCTTCTAATATCCCCAATATCTCACTAAGGTGCCTAATATGGTCCTCCCAAGTCCTGATGTAGACTAAAATATCATCAAAGAAAACCAATACAAACTTCCGCAGGTGGCGGTTGAACACATGATTCATGCAAGACTAAAATGTAGCTAGAGCATTAGATAATCCAAAGGGCATCACCAAGAAATCAAAGTGATTATGATGGCATTTGAAAGTTGTCTTATGCACATCCTGCTCCCTGACTTTGATCTAATAATATCTAGATCGCAAATCTATTTTCAAAAATAGATGCACCTTGTAGCTCATCAAGCAACTCATCAATGCATGGTACGGGATACTTGTTCTTTATTGTCTTCTTATTTAAGGCATGATAGTCTCGTACACATCGCATGGTCCCATCCTTCTTCTTCACCAATACCACCGAGGAAGCAAAACGGCACGGAACTCAAAGTATAATATTCCCCATATCAATGAACTCATGTATAGTCTTCTCGATCTCATCCTTAAACCATTTGGGGTGATGATAAGGAGAAGTAACCACCGGTCAAACATCCTCAAGATCAATCACATGCTCAAATCCCCGTCTGGAGGTATGTCACCAAAAATGGCACTATGCATGTCCAATAAGCTCAGTAAATCCACATGATACTCTTGTTGTCCATCCTCCGATTTCTTGGTCAAAATCAAACAATGTACTTGCCTAATCCACACCATTGCACCTATAAATTCTCTTGATCCTCTTGGTCATAACAACTCGGGGTGCCTTTGAAGATAATCCCCTCAAGATCACATGTCTCCCTTCAAACTTAAACTTCAGCTCTAGCATCTAAAAGTTAGTCCAAAACTCACCAAGGGAATGGAGCCACTGTACTCCAAGAACTATGTTGGTCTCTCCAATACCAACAATATAGAAATCATCAATAACTATATAGTTACCCATCGTGATGCTCAATTGGGGAACCCGTCATGTGCATCTCATATAATCTCCATTGGCTACAACCACATTGAAGCCCTCAAACTCCTTTATCTATAACCCTCGTTTCTCAACCAATGAGGCATCAATAAAGTTGTGGTTTTGCCCCACTATCAATGAGTACAACTACTTGTTGTCCCTGCAAAACTCCCCTAACTCTGAATGCCTTATACCTCGGGGTACTAGACAAAGTGGCAATAGTCTCATGGGGAAAAGTCTCACTATCCTTCTCAACACCCGCACTATCTAATGCCTCATCATCATCATCCTCTAATCCATGTGTGTCTAAATCCTCATCACCATCACTCTCCTCAAATACCTCTATGAATTGGGCCTTCCCTCTACCCTTGCAATCATGTCCTAGAACCCAAGGTGTGCGGCAATCGAAACATAGTTTCTTTCACCTCAATTCATCTCTGTCCTCTCTAGATACGAATGGTCTCCTGGTTGTATCTTGCCTAGGTGGAGGTACCTTCACTACGAACCATTGGATCTAGAAGGGAAACCCTTAGGCTGCACTCGAGGTGGAAACCTTGACTTAGGAGTGGATAACTCCAAGTCATGAGCTCTCCTAATAGCCTCATGCAAAGAAGAAGGCTCAAATGCCTTCACAAATCCAGCGAGAGCATCTTTCAAACCTGTTGTGAATAGGGAAATCAACCTCATCTCTATAACATCAAGTACCATGACTAATAGTCTCTGAAAATCTGTGATATACTAATCCAAGGAACCGGTTTGCCTCAAATGATTCAACTCTCTAAAATACCTGTCGGGGTCCCTCCTATCAAATCTGCTCACTAGCCTCTGTGTGAACTCTACATAAGTCATGATGTATATGTGTCCCTGTGTAATCAACCCATGATGCCACCAATCATGAGTGTCTTCCTCAAGATGTAATATTGAAAATTAATTGCATCTTCCTCATGCATAGGATTAAATTCAAAGTATGTCTTCATCTTCTAAACCCAAGACTATGCAGTACACTTCTTAGGACCGTCAAAGTGTGGAATAGAAATCATGTCCCATTCTCCTTTGAAAATTTGGTACTGTACCTTATGATCTCTCCTAGGCCTGCTGTCAATCTTCATTTTGCAATATTCTTGGAATGGCATGTTGTCATGAAAGCCATCACTCAAGGTCTAGTACTTTTCCCAAAAAGACTCCTCATCTACAATATCCACTTTGGTTTTCGTACCTGTGAAACTTCGAATCCTTCAAGAAATAAGGTTCGTGAAACCCCAAAGGCACAGTAAGAATGGGAATGCCACCGCCCGAATGTCCACCCTCACCTCTTTGACCATGTTGTCCCATATTTCTATTTTCTCCTCTTTCCATATGAGCATCAATCATGTCCTGTGCTAATCTCTCAGTGAGCTGGCTCAAATAGAGATTGGTAGTCTCATGTTGTTTTACCATGTTTGTGAACAATTGTTTCATCAGATCTACACCTATATCCTCATTGTCTTTGTCTCCCATCTTTCAATCCCAACAAGCTAGAGAAACAACTGCTTTGATACCACTAAAATATCCCTTGTGGGATACCACTTAAATAACACAAAATATTAAAAATTTGTAGCCAAATAAAATATTGATTTTTGCATATTTTTACCAATTAGGGCAGCGAACTAAAGAAAATTAATAACTCCAAAAATATTCACTCAAATCACTTAAAATTTTAAAGAGAGCTTTCTAATATTATAAAGAACATAAGAAAACTATTTTTGGAATTTTTCGAGAATATAACATTTTAAAATTACAAGTGTGCCCTAAACCGCTGGAAAACTTCAATGATTCATATCTTCCGAATACAAGTGCAAGAACTATGAAACTTTGGAAATAAAACTTACAAATTTAGAAGATGATATTCCAACCCTCGATCTGAAAATGGCCGACTAGAAACCCTCCAAATAAAGGTTGTAATCTCCAAAACAAGTCGCCCTTTTTGGTAGATGGTCAAAAACCCTTTGAAATCCTTAGGAAATGTTGTCAAACCATTTCTTTATTGCTGCCGTAAGTATGATATGAAAACCCACTGATTATTTTCACAAATTATCTCAAAACCCTATCCCTAAAACCTTTGAAAATATCTCTATAAATCAGCCCTGAAAATAGATCCAAAATGACAAGCTAGGGTATATATTTCACTACCAAAGAATGCCCTGCTAGCTAGTAGGATGGATCTCTCACCACGAAGCTAAGGTTCCTATGGGATTTCACTCCACAAGCTATAGATTTGCAAATAACAGTTGCACATGAAAGGAGATAATTAGGTATGCAAAATATCCTTTTCCTTTCTCCCCTAACTCCTTATATAACTTCTCCAAGGAAAAAGAGCCCCAATAAACCCTAGTCACATTTTTCCCTTGGAAGGGCAATATAAAAAAGCAACTTAAGTTACTTTTCCTTTTTAAGTCGTCGTGGTCCAAAAGTGACCCCCAACGCAAAATTAGAACATTAGTACCATGTAGCCCCTTCCTAACGACAAAACGTAACATTTATTCCTTCCAAAACATCTTTTTGCATATGTCAATGAAGAATTATAACAAAATGGACTAGATATTCATACCCAATACCTCCCAAAGTGTCCAAAGCCCCTTGGGTATGACCAAGGCTTGGACTCGAATTGGCCCTTAGGCCTTTGGCGTAGGAACAGGGGACATTACATATGCCTTTTACAATTTGTGGTTATTTCTCTGCAACTATGGTATCATGATGTATGATTTCCCTTTCCTTTATGTATGTGACATACTTTAGATTTAGATATGTTTATGTTCCATGTTTTTCATATTGATGATATATCTGTAGATAGTATACAAGGCTTTAGTTTTATGAAATGCTTCTGATTTGTTTTCTATCTCTTGGGATGATACTACATAATATTGGTGTGGGGGGGGTAGATTTTTGATTATGCGTAACCCCTCTTGCCCCCATTAATGATACGACATGTGTTTATTAGCTTAACATACATGCATGATGTAATACTTAGCATTTATGTATATATGATGTAGTAGATGATGTTTATATGTGATGAATGGTAGATGATAGATGTGATAACAATCAACTGTGTAAGAAACAAACACACAAGAAAAATTTAACAAAGCTAAACAACTATACCTATACAACACAACATAACTTATGATGTAAAACACATGAATTTATTAAACATACCAACGAGATCAAATTGACATTCAATCTAAGTAAGTAAAATGAATCTTAATAGATGCATACAAGCTACGAATGAACCTAATGCCATATACAATTAAATCAAACAAGATCCAACCCATGATAAGCAAATGAATCACCACATCACACGAAAAGTATTCTCAATCAAAACTATACAAACCAACAACTAAAAGCAATTAAATTATTACCTTGTTTTTGCGGGACAACATTGATATATTTTCTAATGTTTTTGGGTTATCTAGAAAGATAAATTTTCAAGGCTACCATTCACGTTGTTTTGAGGCTTCTCTAAGACAACGTTGTGTAGTTGGTGTAGCTTCATCCCTAGAAGGGAGATTTTCTGAATGTTTAGGTTTTTGTGTATCTTTTCCAAATGTTTTTGTATTTTCTAAGGTCATGTTCTAAAAGCAATGTACAAGGAAAAAGAAGCGTGGATGCCCCCAATGTGATGTGGGAATATACAAAAGGCTAGAATGCCACACATGTATGTACGAGAAAGTGGAATGTGAAGGTGCCCCCAACGTTAGATGGGAATATACAAAGGCAACATCCTTCACGTAGATATAAGAGAAAATAAGCTAGATCACGGCTCGACAAAGATGGATTTGGTAGGGTTCCTAGACCTAGCAAAGGAAGTTACATCTAGAAAGCAGTAAGGGTTACCTGTCTTGCTATAAGAGTGACTTGTGATCGGTGAATCCTCTTTGAGCATCGGAGACCGGTTTTCACTCAAAGACCTTCCCACTGCGCCTCATTGCGTGGTTTTCACATGTGGATGACCTACTTTTTCTTTACTATTTTCTCAATTTTCCATTTTTTTCTTTTTTTTTCTTTGTTTTTCTATTTTTTAGTTCTTATCTGATATTATCGTCATCCTTAAGCATAAAACCGCTTGAGGTGCATGGTGCTCATAGGCTCTGGAATCTCTTTACCATCTGAGTATGCAAGTTTATAAGCTCCTAATCCATATTGTCAACCACCACATAAGGGCCTAGCCAGTTAGCTTCAAACTTACCTTTCTTTTCTCTTTGATGGTGTTCTTCTTATTTTCTTTAAGAACTAGATCTCCTACTTCAAATTCCTAATGAATGATGTGTTTTTTGTATCCCTGGATACTTTGTTCTAATATACCTTCAAGTGATTGAGCGCTCTGATATGCTTTTCATCTAATATTTCCAACTTTGCCAATCAAACAACTTTGTAGTCATCGTCTTTATCAATATAGTCCCTGCGAGATATTCTCGGGAGGAAGCTCCACTTCCAAAGGTATGATGGCTTCAGTGCCATAAACTAGTGAGTATGGGGTCACACCAGTAGGAGTGTGGATGGAGGTTCGATAGGCCCAGAGGGCGGGATGTATCTGTAAGTGCCAATTACGGCCAATCTTACTGACCATTTTCTCCATGATCCGTACAAGGGTTTTATTGGTAGCCTCTGCTTTTCCATTACCTTGGGGATAATAGGGGGTAGACCACTTGAGTTGAATATGGAAATGTTGACACAATGTCTTAATTGTTTTATTTTTGAAGGAATTACCATTATTTGTGACAATGGCAAAGGGGATACCATAATGGCAGATGAGATGGTTCATAATGAATTTAGAAATTTGTGCACTGGTGATGTAAGTAAGAGGCACAACCTCTACCCATTTGGTAAAATACTCAATGGCAGTGATAATGTGGGTGTGGCCATCTAAAGAAGAAGGATGGAGCTTCCTTATGAGATCCATGCCCCATTTATAAAATGGCCAAGGTGTTGCGATAGGCTGCAAATCCTGTGTTGGCGCATGTATTAAGTTTCCATACTTTTGGCATAGCTCACATTTCTTTATGAAATTTCAACAGTTTGATTCCATGGTAGGCCAATAATAGCCCACTCTTAATAGTTTTTAGCTAAGACTATGCTTTGTTGGTGTGTGCTCCACAAATCGATTCCCATCGTAGCCACGACGATAAAGGGTGCCTCCTAGGAGGGTATAACAGGCTATACGACGGATAAGGGATTTCTTTTCAAAATGGGTAATGTCTGGTGGAAAAGTGCCATCTTGTAGGTATTGAAAGATAGGGTCATACCAGGGGGATAATGGACCAACAACTTCACATGCTAAACATGACTCTGGCATATCATATGTAGGCACTTGTAAATGCTCTACAAAGAAAGGCATTTTCTCTCTTGAGGTGGTATGCATAATAATGACCCAATCGTAGCCATAGCATTTGCAGATCTATTGTGTGACCTTGGATTTTGCTCAAATATGATCTATGTAAAGTACTCCTTCAGGGTTTCAACCATTTTCTTATATGGAATGAGCTTCTCATCTTTAAATTTATACTCATCATTAACTTGTTTAATGATAAGTTGGGAGTCTCCAATGACTCGTAGTTGTCTAATATTCCAAGTAATAGCTAGCTTGAGGCCAACGATGAGTGCCTCATACTCTACAATGTTATTAGTGCACAGAAATCCCAACCAGAATGCTCTTGGTATGACCTCCCCTGTGGGAGTGATGAGCACCACTCTTGCTCCGGATCCATGGAAGGTGAAAGATCCATCAAAATGGACCTGCCATTCTACAGACTCTTCAATGTACATCATAGATGCATCTGGAAGATCCAGCACAAAGGTTCCATCCCGACAGAGGAGCTTCTGCCAATTGATCAGCCAATACTTGTCCTTTCAAGGATTTTTTATTTATGAACTCAATATCAAATTCACTCAGGAGAATGATCCAATTAGCCATTCGGCCTGTGAGGGTGGGTTTGGATAAAAGGTATTTGAGAGGGTCAACTTTGGATATGAGTTTGGTTTTATTGTTTAGGAGATAATGGTGAAGCTTTTGGAAGGTAAAGACAACTGCCAAATAGGCCTTTTTCAATCTGTGGGTAATTCAACTCGTAAGTAATCAAGGTGCAATTGAGATAGTAAACTGCCCTTTCTTTATGGTTTAGATCATATTGGGCAAGCAGTGCACCAATAGCAAACTAGGTAGTGGAAATGTACAAGAGGAGAGGTTTTCCCTGGGTAGGCAGCATGAGTACAGGTGGGTTGACCAAGTATTGTTTTTTTAGTACGCAAGGGCCTTTTGACAATCTAGTCCCTTGTTGAATGTAACATCCTTCTCCAATAGATGGGTAAAGGGGTGGCACTTATCTGCAAGTTGTGGAATAAAGTGACGGATTGACTGAATTTTCCCTTGTAAAATTCTCATATTTTTGAGAGTGGTAAGTGGTGGCATTTATGTGATATTTGTAACCTTTATAGGGTCCACTTATATCCCTCTCTATGAAACAATGAACCCTATGAGTTTTCCTGATAAAACACCAAAGACACATTTCTTAGGGTTTAATTAAACCTTATAATCTCGAGACGCTGAAAAATACGTCTCATCACTTCAGGGTGCTCTCCTCTGCTCTTGGATTTAGCCAGGATATCATCAACATAATCTTCCATGATTTCATTCATCATATCATGGAAGATAATAGTCATGGCTCGTTGGTAAGTGGCCCCAACATTCTTGAGTTTGAAAGGCATGACCTTGTAGCAAAAGGTCCCCCAAGGGGTAATGAAGGTTGTTTTATGTTGATATTCTTCTGCAATTTATATCTAGTTATAACCTGAAAACCCATCCATTAAAGACAACATTTCATAACCAGTGGTGGAATCAACTATCATGTCAATGTTAGGCAAGGGGAAGTCATCCTTAGGGCATGCTTTATTGATGTCACGGAAATCAGTGTAGATTCTTATGCCGACAGGCTTCTTTTGTACAGGGACTATGTTAGAGATCCACTCTAAATAGTCGATGGGTTTAATGAAATCAGCAAGCTAGTAGTTTTTCCAATTCTTCTTTGACAAGGAGTGCCACCTTAGGGTGCATCTTTCTCAACTTTTTCTTGATGGGTCTAGTATCGGGTGGACAATGAGGTTGTGTACAACTAATCAGGTTTAAACCAGGCATATATCGTGTATGTCCATGCAAATATATTTGTGTATTCCCTTAAGAGTTCTACAAAGACCTTTTGTTCCTAAGCTGAGAGTGAAGCTCCCAACTTTATCATTCTAGGTTGCTCTTCTAAGCCAATGTTGACATTAATTGTTTCCTCAACAAGCATCTTCCATTCGTGTAGGATCAAGGGGAAGAGTAAGATCAACCTCATGTGGTAGCTCATCATCATCTTTAAATGGATAAACCATTTCATCCACAGACTCTTCGTTTTGTTTATCTACGAGTGTTTCAAAGAGTTTGTCACTATGAGACTTCTCGTTTATATTTTTTGCAAGGTTTCTCTGAAGTGTTTGTACTCTTGTTTACCACCTTCTTATTCAAATTTCCACACATCTCTGCCTCTTCTCTGAAGTATGCACAGGTGTCTAGTTGAATTGTAAATCCTTTCTTGTGATCCCCAACTGGAATAGAATCCCTGAGTCCCATGAAATCTGCAAATGCCTCATCATTTTCAAAGAAGTCTAGTGGCACGTGAAGTTGTTGATCCCAATCTATAAGTTCAGGATACACAAGGGCTATTTGATAATTGTTTAGGGGTTGGATCTAGATAAGGTAAGGATAGTTGAATCTGGGAATAGGTTAGTGGAAGAAAGATCCTCATAGAGGCTACACTGGGAATCTGTGTCGCTATCAGAATGAGATGAAACATCCTCACATTTAGAAGAGGTGGTGTCAATCTCAAAGGGTAGAGTGTTATGAGGCCTTATCCCTAGGCCATGCTTATCATACTTGGAAATGGGGATGGGAATAGGCTCTAGTCGGCCTTGTACATTGATTCCACATCCAAACCCATTGTAACCCATGACAAACATCATGCGGTGACCTTTGACATATTGGGGTGCTTGATGGTATGAAGCCATGGTACCTTCCAAAGCACTCTGCTAGTAGGATCTTCTATCATCTTCTCCTCAGATAGGAGACCACTATGGACAAACTTTTCCAATGGTTTAAGACACTACCCAGTACTCTTGAACTGAAAATAAGGTTACCCCGTGTTCTAGGAGATACTGATAAATCTGATATTAACAAAGCCTGTTCAAGAGTGAATGGCTCACCTGGGCCATATTTTGCCGATGTTTCCTCCCATGAAGAGAATGGGTTGACCAATGAAGGAAAATATTGATTATAAGGCATGAGTGACTCTGAATCTACCCGATTTCTTAATAGCTTCCATTTGTAGGGGATAACAACATCCACCGAAGGACATTCATAAGCCACACGAGAAAAATTGTGTAATGCCCTACAATGTGTGAATGGTTTTGGGTCACCCAGAATGGTAACCACTTGTCCTTCATGACATAGCTTGATACACTGATGGAAAGTCGATGGAATGGCCTACATGGCATGGATCCATGGGCACCCCAAGAGCATGTTATATGGAAGGTCTAAGTCAAGGACATGAAATGTCATGTCATGACAAGTTGGGCCTACTTCCATGGGAACTACTATAGTACCCGTTGATTCTCGTTCTTCATTATCGTAGGTTGTGATCGTAATAGTCTTGGCCCCTAGGTCCATTTCTAAATGGCCTAGCTACTTAACCAACTTCAAAGTGTAAATGTTTAGACTAGATCCACCATCCATAAGTACCCTCTTGATTTTACGATGGGTAACCACCACTTCTAGGTATAAGGGTAAGTTGTGTTCTGGGTTGTTGCGGGATTGTGGTGTGATCAAAATTAATATGATCATTGGAGTCGAGGTGTGCAATCATGGCTTGGAGGTGCATGGGATCTACATCCATAGAGACTCCTGAGTTTTACAATGTTTTATACAGTATGTTCTTATGGGTAGTAGATATTTTGAGGAGATCAAGAATGGATATCCTAGCAGGTGTTTTCTCTAACTGGTCTATCAAATTGTATTGACCTTCCTGAGGGATAGGTAGGGGATCTGGTATGATTAAATGAGCACGTCTTATCCCTACTACGTAACTCTTTTCTAAGATCCGGATAGTGTTGACTTGTTCATCAGATGAGTGAATACATCCTATGAGAGAATCAAAGGGACTGTCATTAGTGGGGTAAATATAAGCGATAGTCCTATAGTCATTGGAGGTTTGTCCGTGATTTGGATTCCTTTTATTTTTATCTACATGATTAGGAAAAGGCTCTTTGTAGATACCCATTTTCTCATTTGGACCTTGTCCTGAGTCAGGGGGAGAATCTACGGTGATCTTACCCTCTTCAATGAGGTCTTGTATGTAATGACGTAGTCTTAAACACCTATCTGTCTTGTGTCCTTTAACATAGTGGAAGTCGCAGTACTCATGGTCCTTGAACCAACCAGGTTTTGGAGCATCTTCTGGGTATGGTACTATCGCAGTTGGATATTCCACCATTTTTACATTATCTAACTACTTTAGTATGGTAGATAGGGATTCCGTTAATGGCATGAACATACGTTTAGTGGGTGCCTTGGGACAAGGTCCTTGTGAGAGCTTTAAAAGTGGGCCATCTCGCATGGCCTTGGACTCTCTTGGAGTCTGTAATGCCATCACTAACAACATGTTTTTTTTATTGAAGAACTTTGGTTTATCTATGGATTTGGCTTCATGTTTGTCTTTAACGATGGACTTAAGTGTCCCCTTTACAATGAGGGCTTTCTCGATTTGACCTCCTTTCTCTATGATCTCTTCGAAGTTTGAGCCATAGTGCATCTATAAATGGAAGGCTATTTCTGGGTTTAAGTTAGGAACAAATATGCTCACTAGCTATTTTTCTGAGTAATGCACAAGGGAAATGACTTGCTAACCCTCGCCATCATTGTAGAAATCCTGCAAAGGTCTCATTGGGTTTTTGCTTTTGTATTGCATAGATCGTTCATTGTGATATCATTTTCCATGTTATAGGAATAATGTCGTACAAATTTTTGCTAATGCGGGCCACATTGTAATGGAGCCCTTGGGTATGCTATAGAACCATTCCAATCCCAATGCTCCTAGGCTGTGAGGGAAAAGTTGTATTAAGAAGTTATCACTATATGTGACCTCTTGGCAAGCCATATAAAAGTATTTTATATGATCATGAGGATCACTCTTGCACTTATACTTATCAAATTTGGGAACGGTAAAGTGTTTTGGAAAGGGTTGTCGCAGCATGTCCTTGTCGAATGGGTAAGGGCACAACTCCTCATATAAGTATTTCCTGTTATGGCCTATGTTTCCCTCTTGTAGGGTAGTAAGCATGTCTTTCATCGATTGTAACTCTTTCTGAATGAGTTGTTCTTTAGTAGGTGACATTGGTCTTTGTGCCTTATCCACCTTAAAGGTAGTGTCAATGTATGGATCAAAGTGAAACTCGCTAGATTTTGTTTTGTCTTTGTCTTTGTATATGTTTCTTCTTGAAGAGCCTAGGTTTGCTAATTTTTGGCTCAGTTTCAAGATCTATTTTTGAAGGATCTCCTCTTCAACTAGAGGGTCCTCTTCTTCATCGAACTTGGGAGGTGGCGAGGCTTTGCACTCAATCTTCACTTTACGAAGCTTTGTAATAAGTCTTTGTGGATCACCAAGTGGCTTGGATGGGTCTCCTTTGATAGTGGCGTGATGTTTCCTAGAAGTAGAAGCGTACCTTGTCTCAAAGGGGTTATCTATGTCTAAGAGTGATACTCGTTTCTCCTATTTTGTGATTAATGACCTTGGTTTCTACTTCGCATTTTGTTGAAGTTTAGCTCCTAATTCTAAGACTCTTGCAAGTACTTGATCTCTATTATAATATAGGAGTTCATCAAATCTTCCTAGGTCTAATCTTTGTTGCTCTCCAGGAAGAGTCTAACTCTTCTCCACTGTGGTCAATTAATGGCTCCACATCCTTGACTTGAGAAAAGAGAGGCACTAAGTTGTTGCCGCTAAATGGGAAGGTTTCAAAAGGGTTTTCTCCTAAGTCATGTTTGTTTGATTTGGTTTCCATCTTCGTGTTTTTAGGCATTACTAGCCGATGTTTGTATGAAGCCTACGTGGATCCTAAATGTATGATTTTGCAAGTTGTTTGAGGTGATGTTTGAAATATGCCACAAGTGTGTCCTAGATGTAATGTTATGCAGTTGTTTTTATCAAAGAACACTCATATGCACACTTAAATGTAATGATCACTCAATTTTTTCATTACCAAGCCTATACCCTAAAACGAATAGTGACAATATCATATCAATGTGTAGGTCAAGTTAGAATTCTAACAAGGCCTAAATATCAAAGTGGTATTGATGTAGTCTCTTGACGAGGTATACTAAAACTAGTTTGAATGCCGATGAAAGCTAAGTCTTCTGAAAAATGGAAGTCGCAACTAGATATAGCGTAACAATGTTATCTTGATATATTAACCAAGCAAGCAAGGTGTTAGTATCAAGACAACATTATTGCGATATATAAGGTTATATTGACACTTTTTAAAAGACTCAAATGACATCAAAATTAAAACCAAGTAATGAATATGACAAGGATTTTTTAATTGTGCAAGCAACGTAACCACGCAATAAAGGGACTTATATCACGTTCTTAAAAGAATGAAAACATGATGTAAGTACCAAGATTGTGTGACTAGAATGTGAGAAAAACTATCAACTCAAGAAGAGACAAATGATGAACCGAACTTACAGTGGTGAAGATGATCTTGAAATCAAGATCAAAGGATTATCAAAGATGTGAAAAATGTACCTACACACTTTAGATGTTTAAAACCCAACCACAAACATGGATGGGCGTAAATGGACAAAAAAGTGGTGAGTACCATCTTTGATAAGATGTGCATGAGGTATGCTCCCTTCTCACCCCAAAAGTAGGAAGTGAGAATGCATGGGTATAGATCAAAAAGATGAAAAATAAACTAAGCACCACTTGGGCAGAGCTTCGCCTCGTCGAAGGCGAGAAAGAAGCTAAGCTAAGTGAGACGTCATCTAATTTTCATGATGAAAGACACTTAGCTCAAACTTACATGGGTTCTTTTCCTTGTTCAAGGAACAAGGTTCAGAATCCAAGTGATTCATCACTTCGTGATGGCTTGATCGACAATGGACTAGCAAAGTGGGCTCCAAGATAGAATGGCCTCCTTAATAAGTTCTCTCAACTAGGTGTCAGAAGATTGTCTAATGTGAGCATGATTTTCCCAAAGAGTCGCAATGACTAATTTGGGAGTATCTTGACTTTAGGGTACCCCCTTCTAATATAATGAGCAACTAGTGCATTCAGTTGTACCATCACTGGAGCCACGATACTGGACAATCTTTGACTCTAACTCACAAGGTGTACTAGTCAAGTGGGTAAGTGGAGTGCTTCCTATTTCATCCATGAGGTTACTTAGCGGTGGATTACTTTAGGGTTCTGGAACCACCCCCATTGTTGTAGCTTAAGGCATTATGCCAAAGGGGTTATGTTCCAATTGAGTGGATAGGGACGTACCCTTTTCCGAAACTTGCAATACAAAGTGTGAAGTGAAGTGGTGTGTTTTTTATCTTTTAACTTAAATGTGGTTTTAAGTAGCACACCATTTGGCAATCTGTATGAAAACACATGTATTAGAAGGTTTTGTTTTTGTTTTTAATGGCTTTCTTTAACAAGCGTTAGGTCCTATAGACAATAAGTTTAGTAATTTTCCATTTGTAAATTGATATCAAGAAAGAGAATTTACACTTTTCTTTTGATTCCTAAGATTGCCAAAGGGTGCGAAGGAAGAGCATATGCAATGTGAAAATTCCACTAAGACAAATCATATGGAAATTATTTTACCCTTTAGAATCATAGAACAAGTGTTTTTAAAGTGTGACATAAAGTTGTACAAGTGCTTTTGATCTCCAAGATCACCTAGAAGGCGCGAGGAGAGAGCATACACACTTTACAAGCCTTGTTCAAGCTAAGAAATGAAGACACTTAAGCTATGCAAGATGAAATAACAAAACAAAACCCTGCATCTACCTTGTTAGTCTTAAAAACCTCGAGAAAATTTTAACAAAATGATTTTACAGCTGAAGAAAATTTTTTTCAAATTTTAATACAGACACCTACATGCCCAGAATGACACCAACGCATGCGCCCTACCTAATGGATACACACCCTAACCAATGCATATGTGTGGCGGGAAGAACTTACAAAAGGTATAACACCTACACGGGCCTGCCTGATAGGTACGCTAGGGTTTTGATGTGGACGTGTGTCTGTCTTAGTGAATACGCCGCAAACACGAGAATTAAATAAATCCACAATATATAAAAATACACTAGCACTCACAGAGACATGTATATGCCTAAGAAGCGACGAAGACATGGATATGTCAATAGAGATGCACCTGAGTCAAAGTGATAGATTTACACAGTGGGGTCATATACACCAGCGTGTCTAGAGAGATGGAGACGCGGTCTAGCCGACGTAGATGCACATGGGTCAATGGTTACGTGCCCCTTTGAAAAATGTCTTGATAGAGAACAATACAACTACAACAGATGTGTGTGCACTGTTTTAATGGGGACACTAGGGTTTCAACAGGGACACACCCCTTTAAGACACCTACGCGCACTGAAAAACCTATAAAACTCATGGATTTGAAAATTTTCAAAAGCAAACAGGTTATTTGTTAGTCAAAGAAGCCTATTTCTAGTTCAAACCCACAAAATATATGTGAAACAAGGGTGATTTAACTAGTTTTAGAAATGGAAATAAGCAAATAACAAGTTGTTTCCTCTAAAAAACTTGTAAGTGAACTTTGAAAAACTTAAAAGACCTCCATTAATGGAGGATGGACATAAGTGTCCCACGGGGTGCCAAATGTGTTCAAAGAAAGGTTGCAAAAGCTATGAAATGGGGTAAGAACACTCAAGAACCCCAAAGCTTTGTGCAAAACCTGATCAATGGACCATCAGTTAAGAAATAAACAAGGATTCCTACTTTGCATGCATTAGTTTGAAGAAAACAAGCAAACTTAACAAATGTAATTAACCTCTATTCTTGAAAGCTTAAGTAAATGAGCCTAATAAGGATCTAAGCAATCAGTTTAGTGCTTAAGAGAATGGGATCTCACCATTAATGGCTTCAAGGCCAATGGTTCTTCCCATTTACTCCATGTTGTGTGGTTAAATGCAAAAGATAAAGCAAAATAACTCAATAAGATGAAATAAAACTCCTAATCCTAGCAATAATACTATAGTTTATGTTAGAGGGAAGAAGTGTTCTTGAAAATGAGAGGGGGTAGTGGGCTATTTATAGTTTTCCATTTGGGAAATGGGAGGCTTTTTGGTGCATGTGGGACTAAAAGGGAGTCAACAAGTTAATTAGCAAGTCAAAGTAAGATTTGACTAAGTTTAGAAGAGGTTGATCATGATTTAGGGTAATTAACCTAGGTTAGACTAATTAATCTTGTTTAGAGAGAAATTAGGGTTTTGGGAGGGTTCTGAAAGGCCTAATCAATCCAATGAAATGGATTGATAGTCTAGGAAGCTAATAGAAGCGGTAAAGAAGAGGATTTTAGCCAAGAAGAGGCTATAATAGCCTATTTAATTGACTTATAAGAGGAATAAGACCAGAAGAGTGTTGTAAAAGGGGAGTTAGATAGATCTAACTGACGATGTGTCATCAATTTACGAGGAAGAGAATAGTTAGTGCAATATTAGAGATAATAGTGCTTTGATCAAACTACATGTGTCTATAGGAACCTAGCATTCCAATGAGAAAACACTAAGATAAATCATAAGAAAATCTATTCCAAGACTCCCTTGAGCTCCATATACTTTGTGTACGCATTCTAGGGTCATATACTTAATAAACTATATTCATATTATTTAAATATAAACTTTATATTAGGGGTTGGTTAATTTATTTAATCAACTAATTAAATTGGGGAGGTGTGCCCTCGTCACTTAATAAGGTTATAACCCTTTGGGTTATTTAAATATGGCTATAGGTAATATTCGATATAATCATGTGAATTAATGGATTCCAGCTATAAACATGGAGTAGAAGTGAAGAAGGAGTTCTTTGGGTGATGTTATAAAATTTTCTCTATAGTGGATTATTCTTCCATGGGTTTTACCCATTTAGGGGTTTTCCACGTTAAATTTTGTGTCACTGTGTTATAATGTCATTTACTTTATTTCAAGTTTATAAAGTTGTTTTTAATATATGTGTAAACATTGATTGTTATATTTATTTAATATCTCAGCCCTGACATGGTACTAGAGCAAGATTAATTTATTAAATATAATCCTAATGTAACCTAAGGACATAACGGTTGGGAAGGTAGTTGAAATATTTAAAATATTATTTAATCCCCCTTTCCCATTTTGCATATTTGGTTGGATGATTATTACATATGTGAAAAGGTATTGTGGATTTTTAACTATGTGGAAAGAATTCTACTTCGAGAATTACTGGACCCTGAAACTAAGGTAAGGATTGTAAATCTTTGAAAAAATTGTATATAGTTTTATATAGTTTTGCAGGGATTCAAGGAAATAAAAAGGGAAGTAAAAAATCCAAGTTAAATTTGAGTTTACAGGGGAGACAAGATTCAAGAAAATAGGCTTTTCTATTTTTTTCATTGGCCAAGTAAATTTCTTATCCCCTGTAATACATTTGTTTTTCGAAAACCCTTATTCATGTCCTAAATAGGGCCCCTGAGATTTTTTTTCTCTATAGTTTAATTCAACTATAATAGTTGAATGGTTTTTTAAATCTTTTGTATTTTATAAAAAATAAAATTTACATATATGTATAATTTTTATATTTATAAGAGATTAGACAACCTGGATGAAAAATGGAGTGGGAGTTAATTGCAAATTCTTGCAAACAGAATTCGACTACTTCCTCCCTAGTTGCTCTAATGGTGATCGGGGTAAGAAAGCGGAGCGTGGTCTCCCACCTAAACTACTCGGGCATCCGGGTCCCAAGGTGAGTGTGTCATAAACCTTCTCGGTTGGAGATCACAGTGTATACGAGGACATAGAGGAACTTCTTCCGAGAAGAATATGTGTTGGTTTCTCTCGATGACAAGGATGGTCTTTCTTCCCAAAGACAAACTCCTTGGGTCAAGGGCGATGTTTTCCAAATTTATGGTTCATCGTCTGTCTTCTAACAGATTCGAAGCTGGTACAACACCCAATGGGGTAGTGGTCTGAGAGTTTGTTTCCTAGCCAAAGGCTTCTTCCTGGTTATTTTCAGAAGTGAAGCTCAGAGAGATGACACTATAGCCAGGAAAGATAATTTATATCTCGACTCTGGTGTCCATATTAGAGCATGGTACACCAAATTTGATCCAGAGCAGGTGGCAATGGAGGAGATTTAAGTGTGGGTTAGATTATACGCCCTGCCCTGTGAATACTGGAATCCTAAAATTCTCTCCAAAATATGTTCTAGTTTGGGTAGAGTAATTCACATCGATCCTGTTACTCTCGAAGGTTCCCTCTTGGCCTTCACCTGAATCTATGTTTCTATCGATATGTCAAAACAATTGTAGGACTTCATTGTTATTTCCTCCTCTTCAGGAAAATGGGTTCAAAGGATTGAATACGAAAGAATCTCTACAAGTTATTGCATATGCAAAGTAAGGGTCACTTCCAAAAGGTTTGCAAGAATGGTCATGTCCTGATTAATTATTTTTGGAGAAAAATTGACAAGTCTCAATCAGAAGAAAAGACCTTGGTTCCATCTTCTTTTATTTATGTTCAAGAAAAATGGTTAGAAGAGCCTTGTAACAATCTGGCTTCCAACCCCCTATTTCTTGACACAACTACCATCTCCTGGTTAAGGAAACATCGTCAATGGTTCGGGATTCTCCTCATATCCTAGCCTTATTTGAAGAAGGTTTGGCTTTAGGGCATGATTCCAATGTTGAATCCTTAGAGAAATGGGTCGGCGATTGAGAGGAAGAGGTAGCTCTTTAGATCGAGGTCGGGTGAGGAAGTTAGTCCATCTAAGTCAAAAAAATATCCTAGGGGCGGCGATCATCTTACGAACTCTATTCTCCCCACCCCTACCATTCTTCACACTAATTTTGGCCCTAAGAATCCTCCGGGTAGGCCCTCTAAAGAATAACTCTCCAAAACGGAGATTTCATCAGTAAACAACATCGATAGGTTTTTACTCTTTTTTCTTCAAGTAGGAGAGGTGAGTCCTCTCTGAAGAAAGGATGAAAATATTCTCTTGGAATGTTAGGGGTCTAAACGCCCCTAACAAACAACATCTTCTCAGTGTTATGTCACTGAATAGGATGTGGATCTTTGTTTAATTCAAGAAACCAAAATGTCCAAAGATGAATGCCTTTCTGGTTGGTTGCGTAGTTGGAAAGGCTGGAGTGGTGCTTTTGTCAATTCGATGGTGCATCTGGTGGTTTGGGTTTCATTTGGAAGGTTAGTAAATTTTCCATCGACCCTCTTTTGAAATGTTCAAGTTTTTAGTGGTGTAGGGTTCAGGTTAAGCACACAGATGAATCATTCCTTCTCTGTAATGTTTATGGTCTGAATAATCCAATCAAGAAGCAAGAAATATGGTCCAGGCTGGAAGGAGATATTAGGTCTTTTGCTAGTGATAAAATCATTCTAGTTGGGGATTTTAATGCCACTCTCTCCGATAAAGATAAGCGAGGTGGGATTCATTGGCAACCACGTTCTCAATTGGACTTCATCACATTTGTAGAGGACTTTGGCTTGATGGATGTTGAGCCGAAGTGGGGATGGTTTTCATGGACTAATAGCGCTTGGGTTTTGGGAAAATGGCGGTCAGATTAGACCGTTTCTTGGTTTCTGAAGACTGGCTTCAGCAAAATTTTATCATTGAAAGTAAATTTATCCACTTGTCTCGGCTCATACCATTTTCCCATTTCCCTCAATATTCAGTTTGATCTTCCTCCGCGCATATCTCCTTTCAAATTCGAACTGATGTGGATGCAGGACCCCAATCTACCAGATCTGATCAAAAGCTGGTGGGATTCCTTCAGTGTGTCAGGTACCAAAATATTCGTTCTTACTAAAAAAATTCTTAGCTTAAGGTACAGCTGCTAGCTTAGAACGTCTCTTCCTTCAAAAATATCTTCCTGGAGAAAAGAAGAGTGGAAAATGAGATCCAAGCTTTGAATGAATTCATTTTTTTAGGAAAGAAAAAGTGCTTCTCAGTGAGCTAGGAGACCTTCTCCTAAAATAAGAAATGTATTGGAGATAGAAATCCAAAGAGATCTAGTTGAAAGAAGGAGTTAAAAAGACCAAGTTTTTCCATTCATTGGTCAAGGCCAAAAGAAATCATAACTATATTTCTTCTCTCAAAATGGAAGATGGTTCGTGGATCTCCTCGTAAGCTCTTATTAAAGTAGAAGTTGTGTTTTTTTTCCAAAATTTGTTAAACAATGATAATAGCTCCTCCTTGCCTTTCAAAGAACCTTTTTTTGGAACTAATTCAAAAAAATTTGCAAGTTGAGGATAACAACAAATTACTTTCCCCCTTCTCTAAAGAGGAAATTGGTTCTATTATTTTTTCTATGGAAAGAGACAAATACCCTGGTCCTGATGGCTTCCCTGCAACCTTCTCTTAATGTTTTTGGAATGTAATCGGTGATGATGTATGGTTTGCATTTGAAGAATCTAGAAGATCAGGGAAGATTTTAGGGGAAATGAATCATACCTTCATTTGTATGTTCCCTAAAAAAAATCCTGCCGAAAAGCTTGATGAATATCATCCGATTTCTCTCTGTAATACTTCTTATAAAATTATTTCAAAAGACATTTCTTCTAGACTCGGTCCTCTTTAGGATAGGTTGATCGCTCAATAAAAAGTGACTTCATCCTAGGCATGTCTATCTCTGTGGTATTGTTGACGATTATCCTTTCGGATGAACCGTCAGTCGTTGGATACCTTATGTTAGTAGGAGGTGTGCCCTAAGGTAACCTCCAGATTTTAAAGAAGGTGGCTCTTCTCTAGTGTGGGATAGGGTTAAGAGAAAGCTTAAAATAAATGTAAGGTGATGCTCCGAATAGATCCTAAAGAGACGGAGGGATACCTGGGAGATTATCTAAACTAGTTTGAAGAGAATTAAAGCATAATCCACCTATTTTAGAAACACTTTAGATTTATCAAAATCGAGGAGGTGAAACACATGACAAACATAAATAATAGATAAGTTAAAACCCAATGGCACATGACACGATAGATTCCTTAAATTATCTAGGAATACTTAGCAAAAATAAAGACTTAGAATATGAAATCCAAAGTGCACATAACAAGGACTCTTATTTATGGAGAAAATGATACATAAGTCTGAAGAAGGCATAGATTACAATTTTCTCTATAACGAATTCTTGCTAAGGCTAGCTATTACAAAAACTCGAACCTTGAATCTATTTTGTAACTTTTTTTGCTTCTCTACCAAAGCTCCTCCCTCCTTTCTTCTTGGATGAACGTCCTTTTATAGATGTTTGTGGCTCTTGCTTCAACATCTAGAATCGAGCATTCAATTTTCTTACATGATCCTCTCTTTCAAGGTTAATACCTTAACTACATGTTGAGATATTTGTGTTTGCCTTTAATTCTCCAAATTATCCCTCCTTGAGTTGGTGATGATCCTTTTCTACCACGTGGAGAGTGGACACTTGTTTAAGGGCCTTTTCTAGAACTTAATCCTCATAATTGCGCCTGAGAGACACGTGATGGATGCGCACTAGTTTGGGGAGGCTTCCTCTTTTCTCTATTTGAAAGTGCACTCGGGTGACACGTGGAGGCCATGTTGCATCTTTGTTATGATTTTGAATTTTCAACCGCCGGGGTAACCTTTATCAGGCCTAGGACACGTGGATAGTGCGGCACAAGTTTAAGAGCCTTCCTTCTTTTTCTTTATGTCCCGACTGCACCAACAAGACACATGGACACCTTCCACATTCAACTTCATACTTAGCCGATTTTGAGCTGAGTGAATAGAAGAAGCAAGGTCGGGGCAACAAAATATGGTGATTAATGAAAGAGTCTTATAAAACTCACCAAGGGACTCCGTGCCACTCATGGAAGAATTTGACAATCTCATCGGCCTCAAAATATCAAAATGTGGCTTCAAAATGCCACTTAGAGCTGCTGCAAGGCAGCCTGATATCCAAGCCATTCCACTTATATTGGATAGGTCCTTCTCTGCAAGGTCTAGAAGGCTCAATCCAGCTCGATTATCTCCTTATGTGAGAAATTTTTAAGATTCTGCACTACTACATGTAAGCGGAACTCCAACTGCATGATTGGGTTTAAAATGGATTCCACCTTGGCAACACTAGAGATCTCCTTTAAATACTAAAAGACAGTCTTGTCTTGGCATTTGGCAACTAGGAGTTGTTGAATTTGGTCCTTTGTGAGGACTGTAGAATCATCGGGGAAGGGGAAGGGAATCCTAACTGAACTAGTTCATTGATGTTCTACTTCCTATCTTTGATTCCATAGTGGAGCTACGCCAAGAGGCCTTGCTACAACTCAGAATCTCATTGATTTTTACAGCGATCAGCCACCTATCGGTAATATCTTCGCCTTAAAGGGCGAGTCAAGCATCATAAAGTTTTTGAATCAAGAGCATTGATTCAGGGACCTTGGCAGACACTGTGTTGGTGATGGTGGAAGTTGTGGTTTCCACATTAGAGCACAATCCTTGAGCATCAGATATAAATCCAAGTGTGGGGGCTAAATCCATCACCTTAGTTGTAATTTGATCATAGTAAGAAGCACATAGCTCTGTACTAATGTTACAATTCCCCTCTTATGGGATTGTTGCCCCATTTTTGGGTCAAGTCTTTGACCGTGTCCTCAGATGATTTAAGCTTTGTTTGGAGGTTACCCTTTTCCACCTCGACAACAAGAAACTTGGCTTGGATTGTCTGTATGCAGCCTCCGCCTTTCTTGAATTAGCCAGTTGTTAGAATGCTCCCTTTCCTGCGTGAGATAACTAACCAAGGCCTCGGATGTGGTGATTATGGTTGTTAGAGTCTTAGCCTCTGCCTGAGAAGCCACAACGGCCTCTTGCGATGGGGCTCCCTTCAACTCCTTGCGTAATGGTCAATTTCTTTGCCTTTGGCCTTTATCTCGGCCTCATGGTTAGCTACAGTGGCCTCTACCCTTTAAAGGCTAGATTGTGCCTTCTTTAGCCAATTGTTGAGCTTGGTGTCTGTAGTGACTACCGTCATGTATCATTCATTAATTCGACCTTACCCCCGAGGCCGGAACTCATAAAGGTCGACTACAATAGTCTTGATAGAATAATCATCTCGTTGCATCTATTCCATGGGTTTGGATGCTTAGAGAAGAGTCGAGCAATTGTTAACGAGATCTACTAATGGTCATATAATGACCACATTTGCTTTGTTTCCCTGCCATCATTTCCTTCTTCTTTTGTTTTTCCCTTCTATTGTCTCGGGTAGACTCGGCTTGACTCAAAAATTCGGAGGAAGAAGGAACCATTCCTCTCGTGAATGGGAACCTAGGTGGCAGAGTGCACAAGGAATTATAAGTTGTAGTTGGGGCATTGAAGTTACTAAGGTGAAGAAGGGCATGTCACCATGCAAGGGAGAGTAGGTGGGATGGTGGAGGAAATTTGAGGAAACAGGGGAGTGTCGGATAGAGGGAGAGTTTGTGGTGGAGTTTAGACAAGGGAATACTTTCGGAAGGGGAAATGGAGGCAGAGGAGGAGATTACAATGGATCCACGGGAGGAGAAAGAGGTGGAGGAGAAACAGGAGCCACGAATGATTTTAAATTTTTACGCGGAGGGCTTCAAGATGATTCTTCATAGGATTCATGCCCAGGGGATGATTGATTGTTGTTGGACATGGGAGATTTGACTAGAAGATCCTGTGAGAAGTGGAAAGCAGAGGTGGAACAGGTAATGGTCGTTATTGTGGGGACCGAAGGATTCTATGGTCAATTTTACAAACCACTCTGAAGTGATTGTGACCATATCCTCACTCTCCTCATCGGAAAGCATGATCGTGTCCCAAAATTCTTCCCAAATCTCATCATTGAGAGACGGCCTCAAAATTTAGGGTGGTATGGCCAAACTCCTACCTATATTTCCAGTAGGCTTCAATTTTCTCTATGCTCTAATCTCTCTTCTTTAGGGATGCTTGGATTGCCTTAATCATGGTGAGAGTGTGATCATATTTATGCTTTACCTAGTGGAATTCCTCCCATCCGGGGTCAATATGTCTTTGAGCTCGAAGAATATGTTAGGTGACTCTGCTGGGGTTCGCCTTGCTTCAAACAATTCCCTTGGCTCATGCTTGCAAGAGTCTCGAGACCCTATTATGAACTAGAGTCGCGCCATTATCCTGTTTGGGTTGTACCTCTATGAGTCCCGAATTAAGGTAAACCCGTAGGAGGTCAACTTATTTGTAAGGCTATGGTCGGCCTTTCTCTTAAGCACAATGATTCCTCCCTTGCTCAAGGGGATATCAAAAAGTTCTTTTTCTTTCGGCTGAGCCAAACTCAACGTCCAGGAGTACTAGCTGCCTAGCTATTTTGAGGCCCACCACCCGACCCATGAGGACCATAGGGAACATAAAGGATTATCCTCTGAAACCATGTAGGCGAATCATGGAATGTCCTCTGGAAAAGAAATAATCACAAGGGTGCAGGGGGTTTGCGAGGGTGGATTGCACTGAGTCTTTCATTATGTTGTTGATCCCTTCAAGATCAATCTTGAGCAAGAGGGGCTCCACAAAATAATTAAAGAATTCATATACGTCTGATGAGCAGGACAGTATATGGGTCCATGCAGACATTGAAATGACTTTATGAGGATCCACCGAAAGTTGAGGTCATCAAGAATTGGTCGAGATGCTTTACGCAAATGGATTTCACAATGACTTCAACAAAGTCAAAGCAATATGCTTGCTCATTGGCATGAGACCTTATCTCAAACAGAGGTTGTCATCTACTAATCCTCAACGCCTCTATATAAAAATTTCCCAAAGATGAATGCCAAAGATGGAATAGGCATCCTGAAAGTCTAATAAAAGTGATTTCAATAGAATGGGAAACCCCACGGTCCCCCAAACCACTTGTGTCTTCCTGTCTCGGCTCTCGATTAAGGAACAAATCTTTATTCGGCATTACGCCTAGACACTCTATAGTTTGGCCATATCCTAGAAGCTCGGCCGTTGGGTTGTGATTGAGCCAACATGTCCTTAATATCCTATGGTGTAATCACTTCCATTAAGTTTCTACGTTGAATGGTGTGGGTTCTTGAATCGAAATAGTCCGCACACATTTGTATAAGTTTTGGGAAGGGGTGTGTTAGATGAACTATGTATTGGGCAAGTGTCATACTCAATATTCTAGAGCCGAAATATTATGAATTTCCCGGGTTGAGAAATCGGCAAAGGTTGCCTCCCTCGAAATTTGGGCTTCTTGTTGAGGACCTGGTCAAAGACATCATCGGGTCGAGAGATCATAGTAGGGTCACTGAACCGAGACCCTCCATCTAGAAACCTCAAATTTTGTTTGCAGAGAATGATGGGGAATGGGTCATCCCATGTTAGAATTTTTTGGTGACGTAGAGTCAAGGTGTAATGGTTTTCTCTGAATTTGGAGAAGGCTAGAATTCCTTTACCTCTTATACTCGGCAATCGATTTGGAATACTCTAGCATTTGGAATGGACCCTGTTAGATGTTCTTGTTATCTTAAATAGTCACCTTACTTGAAGAGTAATGGCTCACACATAAACAGGGTCACTTCATACAATGACCCATTTTTAATTAATGACCTCAAGCGCCAAACTCTACGTTCTTTGAGATATTTTATATCAATTTGAAATATTTTTTCTGAAGTGTCAAGGAAGTTATTGGATCATTAATTTTGGGGAAAAATAGGAAGGTACAATCCCTCCAAAATTTCAAAAGAGGCAAGGGGGATCCACGAAGGAAACATGTTCGAGATACTTATTAAAAGGGACATAACCGAAAAGGTGAAGAACAAAGAGAAGCAAAAATATACATATGGTACAATCCCTTACGAAGGGACTTATAGGAAAGGTTTTAAGTGAATTTCATTCACTCGAATTACTAAGGGATCCCCTTCCATAGTTTCGAGTTCAAAAATGTTGTGTTGTTTGCATGCGCTAATCCTGAAAGGTCCCATCCATAGTGGGTCGAACTTTCCATGATTCTTAGGCTTGGCAGCTCTTGTGTCCCATTTCAGAACCATAGTCTTGACCTGGAAGTTTGGTTTTGACGTCTTTTGATCAAACCAAGTCTTGACCACCTGCTAGTGGCTAATCATGGCCTCATGAGCAGACTCACATTTCTCCTAAAGCTCTACTAGCTCGGCGAGTCTTACTTACATCACCCCATTCTCTTCTATCTTAGCCTATTTCAGTAGTTGTAATGTGGGGATTTCTAGGGAGATAGGTATTACAATGTTTTTTCCCATAGACTAACTCATACGAAAAAAAAATTTAGGATATGCTTTGGGATGATCCAATCAGCCCATAAGGTTGTTTTGATATGTTCATACCATAATCTCTTATGCTCATGCCCCATTTGCTTTATGAATCTGATTAAGTTTTTGTTAGTAGATTTTGCCAGACCATTTCCTGTGGGTAATAATTGGAGGATGTTTTTAGGTAGATCCCATGCTTTACTACAAATTCAGATACCTTGGCTCCTAAAAATGCCTTAGCATTATCCGATATGATAGTGTGGGGGCGAAGCATGTAGTTATATCTTGTAGGAGTCCTAGGATTACATTCTTAGTGGCCTCTTTAAGGGGGACTGCCTCCACCCACCGGGTGAAGTAATCGGTTGTTGTGAGGATCCATTTGTGGCTAGTGCTCGAAGTTAGATTAACCATTCGATGAATTCTAGACCCCATTGTGTGAAGGGTTCCTTAACTAGGATGGGGTTAAGAGGCAAGGCCGTGTTTCTCTTGAAACCGGTGAAAACTTGGCAAACCCTGCATCTGTTTACCTCTGCTTTGCTATCAATGAACAGGTTTGGCCAAAAGTATCTTGCTTGCAAGATTTTTATGGTTGTAGTCTAGGCAGAAAAGTGGCCTCCCGAGCTCCCGTGATGTAATTCTTATAAGACTCTTTCATCTTCTTCATTGTCTAGGCATCTCAACAGATTCTTAAAATTCCTCTTAAAAAAGAAATTGTTGATCATAGTAAAATTAGCACCTTATTTCCTATAATACCTCCTCTTTTCAGGGGAGGTAGCTTGATACTTCCCTCTCTGCATAAAATGGACCATGTATGACACCCAACTATCTAAATTACTTTCATGGAGACATAATATCTACTCGTGTTCGTCTTAAATTAGGGGCATGGAGTCTTGTGTTAAATATTGAAATGGACCCTACCCCTTACAAGCTTTGTAGGATTTACCTCAATGTCATACTCAAGGATCTTAGTAATTGAATTGGCTCTTTTATCGTTATCTCACCCTCCATTATGTATTCTTTGATGCTAGAGTGAGCCACCATGACTGGACTATGTTATGAGTGATAAGGTGTCAAAATTTCTTCGGGCCTTTAACTATGTCATAAACCTGTCTTTCTACAAAATTGTACCTTGTTTCATAGTCATGGAGGGTTTTTGAAAATAATTCAATCGGATGTTCCTCTCCTTGTGACTTTCCTTTGTCGTGTCAAGACCGATGCCACACAATGCTTACCCCCGTATACATACATAATGAAATATTTTGAGAAACCAAATTGTGTAGCACTAGGGTGGATGCAATGACTTCTTATATCACCTCGAAGGCTAGATGACCTTTCGAGGTCCACTTGAAACTTAAGTCTTTTTCGGCATGAGGGTGATCGGGCGGATAGTCCCGAAAAAGTCCGAAATGAAATTACGACAAAGTTGATATTTCCTAGGAAAGATTAGACCGCTTTCTTATTCGAGCGGCAAGGGTAGATCTAGAATGGCCTTTATTCTCTTAGGATCAATGGAGATTCCTTCCTTTGATACAATATGTCCCAAGAGTTTTCCTTGGGGCACTCCAAAGACACATTTCTTTGGGTTTAGAGAGATTCTGGAATTTTTGGCATTTTTGAATACAACCTCTAAGACGTTGAAGTGCTCCTCCATTGTTTTGGTGAACACCGTGAGATCGTTGAGATATATGAAGATCACTTTGTTTATCGGTGATCCAAATCATAATCCATGGCCCTTTAAAAGGTAGCCCCAATGTTTGTGAGTCCAAAAGGCATTTTTGTGTAAGTAAAAGTTCCCTATTTGGTTGTGTGAACGTCAACTTGTGTTGATCCCTTTATGCGATCCATATTTAATTATAGCCCAAAAAACCATCATGTAGAGAAAACATCTCTAAGCTTGTGATTGTTTGTAGTATTTTTTCCATAGAGGGCAAAGGGTAATGATCCTTCAAGGAGGCTCTATTTAGGTCTCTAAAATCCACACAGAGCCGAATTTTGTCATTCTTCTTTCTTACTGGAACTAGATTGGAGACCCATGTCGAGTACTTGATAGGAAATATTATATTGGCTTCTAGGAGTTTTCTCAGTTCCTTAGCCATGAGGGATTCAATTTTAGGATTCACATGCATTTACTTTTATCATACCGGCTTAGCCCTTTCTTCAAGGTCGATGGTGTGCTGAATAATGTCTTTATTGTAACCATGCAGATCATCATACGTCCAAGCCATCACCTTATTATACTTATGACATAGAGCCACGATTATCTCTCTTTCCTTTTGAGTCACCGATATCCCAACTTTTAGTCTTCTCTCCTTAGTTACTTCTAGTTCGACATAGTCCTCCTTTATTGCTGCAAACTTCCTTCGGTCAGAACTAGCATCGTTTGAATCAAAAAGACTCTCTAGGGTTATTAACCCTTTTGGAATTTTATCTATCTTCAATTGGATAATATGATATCTATATGCTTTCTTGATCTTGGGAGGTGGCTCATAAATTGATCGAATCTTTGAAGGAAGCATATAATATGCTAGTTGTTATTGAAGACTTGCCAATGGTCAAAGTTTTTTAGGGATAGAAATATGGATGATCAGCTTTATGGTGCTCTCATTTGCTATCAAATCTTGAATTGGGTAAAAGCTGCGACCCAATCAAGGCCATCCTATCAGCCCCTATATTTTGATTTTGGGGAATTACCTTGATATTGAAGGCTTCAAAATCATTTATGAGATCCCACACACTGATGTCGATAGGATCTCATCCGGGATTCTTTCGGAAAAGTGTTTCTTACTTGTGTCACTACCACCCGAGTCACCAAAGACTCTCAACCGTTTAATACCTTCATTTCGGGTGTAGTAAAACCATACACCAAGGCTTCGTATTTCGCCTCGCATTCTTTGGTATGGGAGAATTGGAAATGGAATGAGTCAAGTATCTTTCTTCCACTTGGGGATAGTAAGCACACTCTAGGCTCCTAATCCGTTCTTGCTTTTCCCCGTCAAAATTTAGGTTCCATATATGGGAATATTTAGAGGATTCCCTTTCTTTTTATCATATCCTTTTGCCATCTTAGGGATCACGAGTCCTCATCAAGAATGATATAAGTGCCCAAACCTGGTGGAGTTAAATTTCCCAAAAGGATCAACTGGGGAAGGTTGGATAGATGACCATTGCTTTGATGGTCTTCGTCCTCGTGTATGATTCCTCTTCTCTTGTGATCATAGCATGGGAAGCTTTGAAGCTTGAAGCTTTGTCAGTGCATTATGTGCTCCTTGGCGAGGATTCGAAAAGACCTTCATTTTAGACTCATATTTGGTTTGCAGAATTATATAAGACCTTCAGAGACATATAGCCTCCAATAGTAGATGTGAAATCATGAGAGAGGAAGAGTCCAAATACTAGCGGGACATTGATTACCACGACATCCCGCATGATGGTTATGTTTGGGTAGGAATAAGGGCGTCTACCATTTTTTTAGGCATGACTATAGTGCAGGTTAGCACTAGAGTCTATCATAGAATTATGCAGTAATTTTTTTCCTATGATAAGATTAAAGAAGGGGTTGGGCCTTGGTTTACTCACCTCTCCCTTTTGATTCAACAACACTGCCTCCATTAAGACTTAGGTGACTTTTACCCATTCCCTCTCCTTGCCGAAGGTGGTTGGATCTTCATTTGGTTTGAGTGCTTCTTGGAGCAATTCCTTCTACTCTGGGATGCTTAGAAGATCCCACAAGGATGTGTTAGCTGGTGCTTTCTTGAGTTGTTAGACCACATTAATTGGTCTAGGTGGCAATAATTTAGACGAGGAGTGGTGT
This sequence comes from Taxus wallichiana var. yunnanensis, assembly GCA_018340775.1. Classification (NCBI taxonomy): domain Eukaryota; kingdom Viridiplantae; phylum Streptophyta; class Pinopsida; order Cupressales; family Taxaceae; genus Taxus; species Taxus wallichiana. Next base: position 837,157,774 of record CM031239.1, read on the forward strand.
TTCATTCCCTCACTAGCAGGGTGGGGGAGATCTTGGTTATGAACAGTTCCTCTTGGAGATTTTTTTCCGGTGATAGGCGGTGACATGGTTATGATGGTTGAAGGCTCTTTTTGCATCTTGTCAGGCATACATGGGATCAGAGCGTTAGCCTCTATTATCCTTTTCTTAAAGCGAGTGTTATAATAAAATTGAAATGACTTTGAAACATATACTTCATTTGTAAATATGTATTCTTCTCCTTCTATCCAAGAGAAAAGAGTGTGCTCTAGTGCAATCTCTACTTCCTGTTCTAGGGACATCCCTTGAATACGTGCATTTAAAGAAACATTTTGGACTCCCACAGATTGATAAGGTCTGGATGTATCCATATCATAGCCTTCTCTTGATCATTTTTGAACCACCTTTTATTGCAAGTTCCCTTGGGCGGTCTCTTGGCATGTGGGAATTATTACAAGGGGAGCACCATGCATTGAGGTCTTCAACCAAATGCTTTTATCTCGAGTACCATCTCTCTTTCGCTATTAGGTGGAATAGTTTGGAGTGGCGTTAGTATAGGAACTAGCTAGTTAGACGGTTGTGCGGGATGTGGTCTCTTGGCATTCTAGTATTGAGGAGAATAGGCGGGCTCTCTACCTTGATAATTTTGTCTTGGATAAGCAGCTTGATTCCTTTTAAGATTTACTATCTCGTTAGAAAATTTTCTCAGAATATTTTTCATTTCCTCCATTTCAGGAGAAGAAGATGATGGCACAAGTAGTGGGAGTTGGGGCCGAATCGGTAGATGGGTAGTTATACAAGGACGTTGGGGCTTGAGTGGGGCTTAGCACCTATGTCTGTGGAAGGCAAAGGCTATCTCAGGGTACATTAGCAAAAGGGTTCGGGGGAAGCTTCCCAAAGCATCTATTAAATTGTTCTCAGCTTGGACAATAATATTATAGGCTTGCGGTAAGGAATCTCCTCCCAATGATTGAATCATTACAGAAATATCTAAGTTTAGATCTTTTAAATAAAAAACAATAGCCATACATATGGGTGGCCTTGCTGAGACCAGAATTATTTGCCGGGTTTTATGGAATCGGTGTTGAAATCTATCATTAGCTCTTGTGGGCCCTTCTTGATGTTGATAAGTTGTTGTAGGAGTGATGATCTATCTCCCTTTTTGTTGAATCTTGCTACCAACACATCTTCTAACTAGTCCTAAGTGTTGATAGTGTTAGGAGTCAATGATCAGTACCAATCCAAAGCCTTTCCTTTGAAGGAAGTAGCCAACAACCATAAGGTGACATCTTGTTCCCTAATATAATGTATTGTGCATATTTCTACCATGTCTGGAGATGTTCCTCTCGAAGTTTTGAAATCTTCTCCACTAAATTTTGGCAAGTGCCTTTAGTTTGTTAGATGGGATATGATTCCACAACACCGAGGGCATGGGAAAATGAGTGGACTCCTTAGTTCCATGTAACAAATTGCCTCGGAGGTTAAGATTTAAGATGAGCCATAAAAATAGGTCCGAGGGTTCTAGTTGTGTGTGGCCTACTTAGAGGAGGTGTTGAGAGATTCCAATTTGAAGGAGATGGAGATCTCGGATCTTTCTACCTCTTACGTTACATGGTAGAGATAACTACAAGTATTCAAAGACCTTCCTCCCTTTTTCTCACCCTTGTTCGCATTTGTTTTACAAATTAGAGCATACCAACTAAATATTGCTAGAATAAATATATATTTGATGATGGAATATCAAGTGAAGATCTGGTCCCACTCGGGCATGCCATGAAAAGCTGTTGATGATTATCCTTGAAAATTAACCGCCAGAGTCATTGGATACCTTAGGTTAGTAGGAAGTGCACCCTAAGGTAACCTCCAAATTTTAAATAAGTTGGCTCTTCTCTAGTGTGGGATAGGGTTAAGAGAAATCTTAAAAGAAACGTAAAACTAACTAAGGCGATGCGCTAGAATAGATCCTAAAGAGACAAAGGGATACCCATGGAGATTATCTAAAGTATTTTAAAGAGCATTAAAACATGATCCACCTATTTTAGAAAAACCTTAGATTTATTAGAATTAGAGGAGATGAAACACATGACAAACACAGATAATAGATAATTTAAAACCCAAGGGCACATGGCACGATAGATTCCTTAAATTTAACTAGAACTAATTAGAAGAAAAAAAAGACTCAGAATATGAAATCCAAAGTGCACAGAACAAGGACTCTTATTTATGGAGAAAATGATACATAAGGCTAAAGAAGGCACAAAATAAAATTTTCTTCTATAACAGAGTCTTGTTAAGGCTGGCTATTACAAAAAATGAACCTTGAATCTATTTTGCAACTTTTGTCTACTTCTCTTCCAAAGGATCCCTCCTTTCTTCCGTGATCGGATGTCCTTTTATAGATGTTCGTGGCTCTTGCTTCAACATCTGGAATCAGAGCTTCTACGAACAACATTCAATTTTCTTACATAATCCTCTCTTTCAAGGTTAATATATCAACTACATGTTGAGATATTTATGTTTTCCTTTAGTTCGTCCAACCTGTCCCTCCTTGAGTTGGTGGTGATCTTTTTCTACCATGTAGAGCGTGGACACTTGTTTGAGGGCCTTTTCTCGGAACTTAATCCTTCGAACCGCTTTGAGAGACACGTGGTGGACACGCACTAGTTTGGGGGAGCTTCCTCTTTTCTCTATTTGAAAGTGCGCTCATGGCGACACGTGGAGGCCCTGTTACATCTTTGTTATTCTTTTGAATTTTCAACCCGTTGGGGTAACCTTTATCGGGCCTAGGACACGTGGATAGTGCGGCACAAGTTTGAGATCCTTCCTTCTTTTTCTTTCTATCTCGATTGCACCGGTGAGACACGTGGGTACCTTCGCATTCAACTTCATACTTAGCTGATTTTGAGGTGAGCGAATAAAAGAAGGTAGGTCGGGGCATCAAATATGGTGATTAATGAAAGAGTCTTATAAAAGGGACTCTATAAGAATCATCATTTCTCACGAGATTATCCATTCCGAACTCATCAACCAAACCAGGTATGATGATCAAATTAGATTACAGCAAAGCCTACGATCGTATCAACTGGAGATTCCTTCTCAAATCTCTTTAGAAAATGGGCTTCAACGATCACTTTTGTAATTGGATTTTCAATTGTGTTTCCTCCTCTCATTTCTCCATCTTGGTTAATGGTTCACGAGAAGGCTTCTTCTCCGGTGCATAGGGGTTTAAGGAAAGGAGAATATTTGTCCTCCTTTTTCATTCTTATCACCGAGGATTTAAGAAGATCCATCAAATCAGCTATTGCGAGGATCCTTAATCGGTATTATATTGACTGTGAATCTCCCTCCCCTTTCCCATCAACATTTTGTAGATGACACCTTTCTTTTTTATACCACTTTTGTCTCGGAGGCTCATCTTATTGATAGCATCCTCAATTCCTACTCTAAAGATGTAGGTCAGGTAATAAACTTTCACAAATTTGTCATTTTATTCTTTAACATTTCTCTTCATTTTTGCGGTGAAGAATTAGGGTGATAATGGGTTTTGAGTTGGGCTCTCTCCCACATAAATATCTTGGTATGCCCTTATTCTCTGAGGCTAGCAGAGCTTCTCTTTGCGCTGATTTACTTCATTCTCTCTCCCGGAGATTGCAATCGTGGAAAGGGAAGTGGCTTTCTTTAGTTGGTCAAGCTCTTCTCATCAGATCGGTCCTTTATGCCCTCCCCATTTACATGCTCTCAGTGTTGCTCTTTCCCAAATCCATCCTCAACAAGTTTGAGAAAATTGTTAGATCCTTCCTTTGGTAGGGTAACAACGAAGAGAGGAAATTTCACTTGGTAAAGTGGGATGATGTCAAGCTCCCCAAATATTTGGGTGGATTGGGTTTCACTAATTTGGCTCTGCAAAATATTGCTCTTGGTGTTAAATTAGTTTGGAATTTTATCTTCGATCCTCATAGGTTGGTATTCTATGTTCTCTAACACAAATATCTTGAATCAGTCATCTTGGGGTTCTACTTTCCGGTGAAGATCTTCCCAAAGGTTCACACATTTGGAACTTTCTATGTAAATGCAGGCATCTCATTGCGGACCAAATTTCTTGGCAAATCAACAATGGCCTGAGAGCAGATTTCTGGGAGGATAGTTGGAGTAGGCATCACCCTATTTTTAAATCCTAATCTTAATCATGTCATGAATATCTCCAAGGCATTCTGGGGTAGCAAGTTTTCTAACTATGGGACTCATGACTCAGATGGATCTCCTTCTCTTGTTATGGAAGATATCTCTACTATAGGTGTGTCTGAGCAAGAAGTATCTTTTTACATAGAGGCCCTATCTTCTAGAAAATTCAATTATAAGGTTAAAGAGGATCATATTCTTTGGTTAGGATCTCCCTCTGGTTCTTACACAGTCAAAGCGGTATTCAAATCTCATCACTATGTCTGGTAAAGGTGTTCCCAGTTGGACTAGTTTTTGAATTCAAGCTCCTTCCGAAAGTGGTTGTTTTTGGTTGGCTTGTTGTTAAAAGAAAAATCCTTACGCAACTCTCGCAGAAGATCGTGGGGCTATGTCAGCCCATCTAAATGTGTCCTTTGTGATAATTTTGAAGAATATATTGAGCATCTTCTTCTCTTTTGCCCTTTTGTTGTTCAGAGGTGGAATTGGTTAATAGGGAAGCTGAGCTTAGCTCGGGATCCTTATAAGCAACATTGCGATAACTCTTAAATCTTGTCTCAAGCTAGGTAGTAAGAGTTATCTTAGCTCCATTTGGTCCACTATGCCCTTCCTTTTAATTTGGCACACTTAGTGGGAGTGTAATCTTCACATTTTCGTAAAAGAAAGTCTCTAGCTTACTTGTCTTCTCCAATAAATTGGAAATTACAATTTTAGAAAACGTCAGCATCCACAGTCTCAACAATCCAAAATTCACCTCTCCTGATGCTAAAATCAAAAATCATGGCCTCTCATCAAAATTCCTAATCCTAGCTCAATTTTCCGACATGGTCTATCTTGGATTGAAAATTTTCTTAGAAGGAAAAATACGAGATGGAAGCCTCCTCCAGGATTTTGCAAACTTAATTTTGATGGGGCCTCTAGAGGCAATCTGATTAAATCTAGGGCTGGTTGTATGGTGAGAAATGAGAATGGCAATCTTCTCATAGTTGGCTCCTTCTTGCTTAAAGAGGGCACTTGTAACTTAGCCGAAGCTCAAGCCCTTCTCGAAGGAGTCAAACTTGTCGTTCTCCATGGGTGTGACTCTCTTCAGGTTGAAGGGGACTCACAAATCATTGTCCATGCTATAGTTAAGGGGTCGGCACTTTCTTGGCACTTAAATTTTTATATCTCTAATATCCTCTTTTGGCTAGGCAAACTCAGAAAGTGGAGCATCAATCACACGTATCGCGAGGCCAACAGTGTCACCAATTTCCTTGCAAACTCTGCAATAGATTTCATGGATGTCATCAAAACATCAAGAAATTTGAAATATTAGATTGGATTTTCTAAGATCATCTCACACGAAGGAAGGGTAGGCCTGCATCAGCTAACTTGATGGTAATCTATGTGTCTCGGCCTTTTATTCTACCATCTGACCTTTTCTTCTTCACTTTCCTTCTTAGGTTTCTTGCTGTCTGCTGTTTTCTTATGGCTTTTTTGGGCTTCCTGTTTCTTTCTCTCCGTGGTGAACAACCAGAGTTGGCTCTCACTACTGTTATAGATCGATATCGCCTTTTGGAGGTTTTTAGGTACTCATCTACAAGGGAAGCAAAAGCCATAGAAAATATTTTGGGTGAATCTTACTTGTATAATTCACGCAGAGTCTGGGTGAATTCTGATATTGTGGCTTCCTTCGTCTCTTTCGCCTTCTTATTCATCCCATTCCTTCTGATGTTGATTTTGTGGTAGTTGATCTCATTTATCTATTTTTCCACGTTGGTATTCATAATGAATTAGTGGATTTTCATTTACCTGATCCCCTTCTGTGGATTGAGGAAGTTGATAATTTAGCAACTAGTTTTGGTCATGGGATTCAGTGGCTCAGTGGGAAATATAGGGACTTACTTCATTATGCCGAAAATGTGGACTCTATTTTCATTTACGGTCACCCTGATCCTAGGCTTCTCCCACCCATTGATATAGATGCGGCCCTTTTCCCTATTCATTCTGCAATCGACAATCAAAATGAGCTTCGAGATCGTGTTGGGTCTGACTTCCATTTCTTTCTTCGTGAGGCTACTACTCATCTTTGGTGATAATGTTGGTGGTGGTGCTCATGACAGGATTGAGTTTGGAGTTCGTTGGTGTTTCTTCCTCTTTTGGCATGTTGTTGTCCTATGTTTCAAAGACTGGTTCTTCTTTTGTTTTTGGGCTTCCTCTCACATGCACAGATTCTTGTTCGTTCGCATCGACCTTTCTCTCTTGGTTCCTTTCTTCCTGAGGAGGACCTTGGTCTCCATCCTTCTATTTTTTTATGTGTTTCTCATCTCTTTTGAGTCTTTTGTTTGGGTGGGCCCCTTAACCCTCCGGTTCAAAGCTCGGTTAAAAGCGTTTAATTTTTTAAAAAAAATTATTTATAAAAATTATTTGAGTTATAAAAATATATGTATAGTTTTTTATATATATAAAACTTTGGTTTATATAAACCTAAACTTCTAAACCTAACCTAAATCGTATAAAACTAAAAATGATTCCATATATACACACACACACACACACACACACACACACACACACACACACACACACACACACATACATATATATATATATATATATATATATATATATATATATATATATATATATATATATATATATATATATATATATGTAAATATATATATATATATATATATATATATATATATATATATATGTATATATTTACATATACACACACACACACACACACACACACACACATATATATATATATATATACATATATATATATATACATATATATATATGTATATATATATATATATATATATATATATATATATATATATATATATATATAAATATATATATATATATATATATATACATATATAATATAATATAATATAAACCTTAATGGGGGCCCCCTCTTAGCTTGGGCGACACGGTAGGGGAAGACTTTAAAAGCCTTCCCACAATGTTTCAGTGGTGTGACTTAGGTCACACCACCCCCTTTATGTTAAGCCCTTTGCAGTGCAAGTGCTTAGTTTATTTAAGTGGCTTGGCCGCTGGGTCATGTGCATATTAGTCGGTTTGACATTATCATTTGGTAATATAGTTTGTAATATAATAGCTCACTAAGTTGATAGTTATATGGCTCTCCAAATTAGTTTGTGGAATATAATGGCTCTCCTAGTTGATAGTTACATGGATCACCAAATTGATTATCTAATCAAAAGGGCAAGAGACCCTAATTTTTTTATGTAGATATATAAGTTATGGGAAAAAAATTGTTTATTTTTTCAAAATATAGAAAAATTATAAAACTTTTTTATGAAATAGTAAAATTAGCATTTTTAAATGATATATAACTCATACAATGATAAAAAAATTTCGTCATCAATTTATTACAGCTTCTAAAAACATTCACTTGCGTTTCAATTTAATTTTTGATATCATTTTAAATTTTTTGTGTATAGACTATTTAATTAACAAGACCTCCTTTTGTGGCGTAAAATTAATCATGATTGATTACCATGATTAAAATACAATAGGGGGAATTTCTATAAAACTCTTATTCTAATCCTTGTTTGTTAATCATTTCTTTATCTATATTTTTACGCAAAAATGGGGCCTAATCAATTTTCAATTGATAAATCTCAGATGTTAAATGGAAACAACTACATCATTTGGAAGATTTGATTGAAAGCAGAATTCATGGCTCATGCAAATTATGGGGTTGTAAATGGGAGCAGAGAGCTCCTACTGGAAGACATGCAACTGTTGATAATGTCACCACATATCAACAAAAAGTACAAGAGGCAATGTCTATTATCTTTGCAAAGCGTACAGATGACTTTCTACTTCATATTGGAAATCTAGAGAGTCCTAGTGAAGCTTGGACACAATTGAATTTGATGCATGAAGGTGCGCGTTTATCAAAAAATATTAAATTGGTTTTATAGCTTATGACAACTCCCATGAAGGGAGATGAAAATTTGATTAATTATTTAGCAAAAATAAAAAATATTAAGTCATAGTTAGATGGATGTGGCAGTAATTTGATTCATGATAAATTGCTCTATTTTATTATTCAATTAAATATTCATGAAAAATTTAGAAATTTCATTTCAATTTTGAATTCTAAATATCAAACAGAACAAGACATTCTAGATTTGCAAACCCTTAGTTCTCTTCTTATATAGGAAGAACAAGTAATGTCAAATTTTGATTCTAAGGAGAATGCCACACAGGCACTTCTCACTCAGAAATTAAAAGGTAAAACCTCTAGATTCAACAAAAACACAAAGAAAACCTTTAAACCTCCTAGTAAGGATAAGAAACCTGGAAATCTAAGAGTTAGCTTTGATGGAAAATGCCATCATTGTGGTAAATTTGGACATAAGAAAGAGGATTGCAAAAAAATTTAAAAAAATCCTAAATTTCAAAAGGGTAACAAATCTGTTCAAGACCAAAATCAAAATCAAAACAAGAATCATAAAAATAACCAAAAATCAAATGTAATTGCTTTGTATGCCGCTTTTGTCACTGCAAAAGAAAATGAATGGATATTACATAGTGGTGCTTCTAGGCACATGAATTTTAGATCTGATATCCTATCTAAACTTAGTGAATGTAATGAACAAATCTACTTAGGTGATAATTCCATTCTCAAAATTCAGGGTCAGGGAAAAGCAAAAGTAGCAAATTATTTTACTAACAATGTGTTGTTAGCACTAAACTAGAAATGAATTTTCTTTCATGTTCTTAATTAACTCAAAATAAATATAGTGTTTTTTTTCTTTTGGCAAATAGTTTTTTGAAAGGGACTATACCCTTGAGAACAAAAGAGGGCCTAGAAGCCAGAATAGGAATGAGAACCAGAACAAAAAGGATCAAAATCCAAATGGGACAATGAAACCCAAAGTAGCCCGAGAGTAGCTACCCCATCAAAACAAAAACAATACGAACACTGCAGGAAAGCAGCAAAAAGACAATAAAAAAACAACAATAATTACAAAGAAGTGTAGCAAAAGCACCCACAATTACTTCTTTGTGGCTTTGTCGATGTTGGATTTGATATTCTGCCAGGAGGTGAACATAGCCAATGTCATCATGTGGGCAGGGTCGGTGAACATCTAGCTGTTCAATGGTCCTTTTTCTTTCCTTATCTGTGCCCCAAAGGGTTGCCAAAACTCCACTGAGATTGGAGACACTGCGGACATGTTGTTCAATAAACTCTTCAATTGCATTAAAAATGGCCATATTATAATCATGGCGAGTCTTGGCCTTCCCTAAACGGGTGTCTAAGGAGTTCAGCTTCTTGTATATATCTTCAACCTGACTATTATCCATAGCCACCTCCTCCTCCTTCTTCCTCTTACCTTTTTGTTTTGCCAAGTTTTTAACCTCTTCCTTTAACAGCTTCATGTCAGCTTCTAAGGCTTCTAGCCTTTTTGTGGAGCTCTCAATATGTGCTTCCTGAGAACTAGCACTTCTAATATGTAGGAGGTTATGAGCAATTTCAATCTCTTGAGGAACCTTCCCCATGGCGAGGGTATCGAGGTTCGTCTTCTAGAAGACCTGCACATGTGTCCGGCCGAAGTGGAAGCGAAGGGGGTGGGAGCAGAGGTGGGGGGAATGGAAGATGGAGCCGAGAAGGCTGGCAGAGGGGTGACAACAGCAATGGCGGGGACAGAAGGTGGAGAGAAGGGGCTAGCGGCAGTGGTAATGGGCAGAGGAGGAACAGAGCCAGGGGAGGAAGGGATACCAGGAGATCGAAGAAGACACAATTTATGCAGCAAGAAAATGAGTCCCTAGTGCAATGGAACCACACGAGCATGCTTTTGAAACTCCAAAATGGAGCGCTCAAGAGAGTTAAGCAGATAGTGGGGGAAACATACCGTGCGACTCCTGCGGAAGTGGTTGAGGAACACAAGATGCTTAGCAGCACAGTGATGAACCTCCCCTCCAAAGAAATGAAACGCACCATCATACGGGTAACCTCATCAAAAGGTGAAGGGATCGAACTAATTTACAGGCCCGCTGTGACAAAGACCAACTTCTCAGTTCCCTCAACAAATTTCCTCTCCTCAGCTTCTCTATCAACCCTTTTATTAAAAAAGCGGTACCCCTCCATGCCAAGGCCAGTCGCTTCAGCAATTAACTCCTCGTTGATCGAAATCTTCTGCCCTCCATAATCCACAGTGTGATCCTTCCAATCCTTCACAAAACACACCAAGATACTTTGGTCATGACCCTGAATCTTCTCCATAAAGTTGGTGATGCCTACCTGGCTGAGAAGATTCCAAAGTTCCTCATTATCCTTCCATTCCAGATCTGCGCTGGGCTCAATCTAGCAAGGGGCTCTCCCCATTATCACCGTGCTTAACTACTTGTAAATAAAAAATTTAGAATCCTCAAGAGCAGTCCGCCTTTCACTATTATTATCTGCGCAGTGAGATTGCTGATTACAATAGTCGTTTCTTTTCCCACGAATAAAAAAATGACTACTGTTAAGAACCTGTGAAAGTCTGCATGTGGGAGCTATAGTCCTTTTACTAGCCCGCTCCAGATCATCATTAACTTTATTTCTATCTTGGGAATTTGTAGAGCCTTGTATACAAGTTGTTGAGAGCTCAATATTACCGCATGCGCGACTTTCATTTCCATATAAATCCACTTAAATTTCCCATTATACTTCTTACCATCTTGATTGTCTGTCAAGATTTGTATGAGTGTTGTTTTAAAGTCAGCACGTGTGGGATTTTTATTAATACTAATCCACTCCCAATGCTCATATCCCAAATCTTGCATTTTCATGTACATAGATATCCGCTTGAATGCTTTGAAGTTGTTTAGGAATGTTATTATTATCCCAAACAATGTGGTTAACATTAATGCCATAATTAGCCAATGCATCTGCCACCTTGTTACCCTCCCGGTAAGTATGCATGATCTGAATGTTATTGAAGGTTTGGCAAATACTTATGGATTCCAAGATGAAATCCTTAATGTTCCAACTTGGAGGTGAGCACTGATTAAGATGATTAATGATATTAAGTGAGTCCCCTTCAAGAATGAGGTTTTGGATATTATGATTCTGAGCAATTCTCAGGCCCCATAAAGCAAATAATGCTTCAGAAAAATGATTGGTTTGAATTCCCATTTTTCCAAAGATACGCAGCAATTAGATCGCCTTTATGATCCCGAGATCACTCCTCCCCCGCCGCTTGATCCCGGGGTTACCCTTAGACACCCCATCAAAGTTCAACTTATACCGCTTAAAATCAAGAGGATGCCATTTAATCAAAGATCTATCAATACTATTACTTGAATTTCTATGGCTATTGTCAGCTCCTATCTGCCAGTGGGATAAGACATGTTCTTCATTTTCTGGATAACTCTTGTTCTTGGGGAGTTTAAATCTAGCAATATTCTCTTTGATATCCTTAGAAATTTTACCAATACTGAGCTTGTAGTTTGGATTTTTATTTCTAAAGGTAATATCATTTCTATCTTTCCATATCCTCCAAATAATATGAGGAGTAACCGGTTTCAGATCCTTCGACAACACAATGCTTATAGGGTGGGCTTCATTGAGTCCATAAGCGATTGAAATCCTTCGGCACCACCCAGAAAGCTTCAAATTTAGAGAGGGAAAAACTCCATATTCTGGTAGCATAATCACAATGGATAAACAAATGACTGATATTCTCAGAGTATTTTTTACAAAGATGACATTTATTAGGCATTATGAAACCTTTTCTCATCGGGTTGTCGATGTAAGAATCCCGCCTCGAGAGCCATCCAAAGGAAGAAATTTATTTTAGGAGTTAACTCAGCCATCCAAATCCTACTCCATTTGAACTCAGTTTGACTATTGTCGAAAAAAGTATTATATCCAATTTTGACAGAGTAGTCCCCATCAATAGAATTATTCCAGACTAATTCATCCTTAGTATCCAGCTGACTTAATGGAATAAGATCTAACTGATCTTGAAGGGAGGAAATATTTTGGATCAGATCATCTCTCTCCATAGAATTTTTTTTCCATTTCTTTCGTGTCCATTTCCCTCAATATAATCCTTGACTTTAGTGCCATACTTGTTTACAAGACTGTCCTTAACCATCCCAAATCTGTCCATAAGACTACCATTAAACCAGTTATCATCCCAAAAATTTATATCACAACCATCACCCACTTTCCATTTACTGCCCTGTTTAATGAAATTTCTGCTCTTTACAAGATTGTTCCAAAAAATGGAACCATAGGGGAGGTGCTCATCTTGCAGGAAAGAAAAGATAGTTTGTTGATTTAGGTATTTAGCCTTAATTAAATCTATCCAGGGTTGTTTCTCTGAAAGCATTCTCCAGCCCATTTTCGCAATGAGAGCCTCATTCATTTTCTCGATGTCTTTTATACCCAGTCCTCCCATAGACTTCGGAGTACAAACCTTATCCCAAGCAACTAAGTGAAATTTAAACTTCTCCTCCATGCCTTGCCATAAGAATTTTTTCTAAATCCTCTCAAACTTTTCTCTGAAGGAAGAGGGGATCTTGTAGAGCGACATGATATAAATGGGCAGATTTTGAAGAGTACTTTTTATGAGTAGGCACTTACCAACACTAGATAAAATGGCTCCTTTCCAACCAGCCATTTTTTTTTGAAATCTCTCCAATAAATCATCCCACACCTTGTTAGAGACTTTTTTAGTGCCGAGAGGAAGACCCAAGTAAGTGGCTGGAAGCGCACTTATTTTACAGCCCAATTTTAGCAATTTTAAGTTATCTTTCTTCAGGAGTGTTGAAGAAGAAAATGGAGCTTTTATCATAATTAATCTCTTGCCCAAAAGCAGATTCGTAGAGCTGTAAAATAGCCTTGGTAGCCTTAGCTTCAATGACGGAAGCCAAAAGAAGGAGGATTGTATCATCGGCAAATTGTTGATGGGAGATAGCTTGGCTGATGGAAGTGGGCTTTGAGCCTTTCAAAAGACCATCATTAACTGTTTTATCAATTGTTCTACTAAGACTGTCAGCCATAAGAATGAAGAGCAGGGGGGAGATGGGGTCCCCTTGCCTTAGCCCTCTGCTGCTAGTGAAAAAACCCACTGACTCACCATTAACCACTACTGAGAATCTGACCGTAGAGATACAAGCCTTAATGATTTTTCTGAATTTGTCTGGAAAACCAAATTTAGATAAGACTTTGTCAAGAAAAACCCAAGAAACCTTGTCAAAGGCTTTATTCATATCGAGCTTAAGCACCATATTTGCTTTTTTATTATTCTCCATAGAATGTATGGTCTCATGAACCATAATCACTCCATCTTGGATAATCCTTCCTTTAATGAATCCACTTTCTTTGCCTTGAGATTAAATCATTCATAATGAGTTGGAGCCTTGTAGCAATAATTTTGGTGAAAATCTATATATAGCATTCACTAGGCTGATGGGACTAAAGTCTTTGAAGTCTTTAGCATCTATTTTTGGGGGCCAAGACAATGTGGGTGTTATTCGGCTCTTTCAAAAGATTTCCGATTCAGTAGAATTCATTCACCGCTCCGAGAAGATCAATGATAAATAATTTATTAAAAATGAACATAATGTTACTATAGTTGAAGGCATTCAAAGAGATGGATTGTATGTGTTTTCTAGTTTTCCTTTTGCTTCTTGTTTGACAACTCAAAGAAGTGACTTGCATTTGTGGCATGAGAGGCTAGGTCATGTCAATTTTAGGAGCATGTACGACATGTCTCGACTAAACCTAGTAACTAGTCTGCCACCTATTTCCCAAAATCATGAAACTTGTGAAGGATGCTTACGTGGTAAGCAATCTACTAATCCTTTTCATAATCATCATGATGATAACTCTTCTGAACCTTTAGAGCTTGTCCATAGTGATGTTAGAGGACCCCTAGAAGTTCCTTCTCTTAATGGTTCTTTGTATGTTGTCACTTTCATTGATGATTTCTCTCATATGATTTGGTCGTATTTCATTAAAAATAAATTAGATGTCTTGTCAAAATTTAAAGAATTTAAAGCTTTAGTCGAAAACTCTTCTAAGTATAAAATTAAGAGGCTTAGAACTAACAATGGGGGAGAATATGTGATTCAATATTTTGACTCATTTTTTGTTGAATGTGGCATTCAAAGGGAATTAACTACTCCTATTCCCCTCAACATAATGGGATTGCAAAAGAAAAACCACACTATTCTGGAAATGGCTAGGACCATGATGCATTATGCTCAAGTTCCTAAGTTCCTTTGGGTAGAAGCTATGAACATTGTTGTTCATATCTTGAACAAAGTTCCCACTAAAGCCTTGGTAAATTCAACTCCTTTGGAAAAGTGGTCAAACCAAAAACCTAGTATATCTCATTTAAGAATCTTTGGTAGCCCAACTTCTCTCTTTATTCCAAAATCAAAACGGAAGAAGCTTGATCAGACCTCCTTTCCTTGTATCTTTGTAGGATACGGTATAAAAACTAAAGGTCTTAGGATCTTTGATCCATCAAAAAGAGAAGTTATAGAAAATAGGAATGTTAAAATCTTGGAAAAACCTTTTTGTTCTTCTTCTCCTTCATCTTCTATTATTTATGATGTTTTAAATGAAAATGAAAATGAATTTGAATTTGAAAATTGTGAAAATGATGTATGTAATGAAGAAACTAGTGTTGAACCTATAGAGATTGTTCCTAGTTCCTCTGTAACTAAAAGACCTAGATGGGATGAGTCTATTATTCAAGACTCTAACTCAGAAACCTTCAAAAAATGACCAGGATTCATCATACATATCATGCTTTGATGACCTTGTATGAACCTGAACCCCAATCTTTTGAAGAAGCTTCTTATGATGAAAGATGGTTAGATTTTATGAAATTTGAATACACTACTTTAATTAAAAATCAAACATGGGATTACTCCCTCCTCCTGAAAAATGAAGTATAGTCATATTTATATGGCTATACAAGAAAAAATATAAAGTTGATGGAAGTATAGATAAATTCAAATCCAAACTTGTAGCTTGAGGGTTTCCTCAAAAACCTAGTACACCAATTGCAAAAATGAGCACAATAAGGATTTTGATTGCCTTAGTTGCTTAGTATAGTTGGGAAATCCATCATATGGATGTAAAAAATACTTTTTCGAATGGTGATTTACAAGAAGAAATTTATATGACCCAACCTAAAGGCTTTGAAGAACCAGGAAAATAAATGTATGTTTGTAAATTGAAAAAATATTTGTATGGTTTAAAACAAGCTCCTAGAGCTTGGTATTCTAAAATTAATAGTTTTTTCAATGAAATTGGTTTTTCTAACTGTGCATCTGATAATGATTTATTTGTTAAAATTGAAGAAAATGTTATTATTCTCATTGTATTGTATGTTGATGATTTACTTATCACTAGTAATTCTAACACTTTAATTATGAAAATTAAAGGAAAATTAATGCAATATTTTGAGATGACAAGATTTAGGATTATTGCATCATTTTTTAGGCATGGCTATATTTCAAGATAAAATTCTATTGTAGTATCTCAATCACAATATGCAACTAATTTTCTTAAAATATTTAATATGCTTGATTGTAAACCAATTTTTATTCCTATAGAAGTAGGATGTAAACTTGATCCTAAACCTGCATGTGAAAAAGCTAATCCTACTTTATACATGCAACTTGTAGGTAGTTTGATTTATCTAACTATTACTAGACTGATATTGCTTATGCAGTAGGGATTGCTTCAAGGTTTATGCAAGAACCTTATCAAGATCACTAGAAGTTAGCAAAAAGAATTTTTGTTATGTAAAGGGAACTATTAATTATGGTTTACATTATATTTCATCTAACAATGCATATTTACATGGATATTGTGATTCTGACCATGCTAGTGATGTGATAGATCGTAAATCTACAATTGGATATATATTCAAGTTTGGTGCAGGTGCCATTACTTGGAGTAGTAAAAAGCAGCTGATAGTTTCCATTTCTTCTACTGAGGCAAAATATAGAAGTGCAATGGAAGCAACAAAAGAAGCCATGTGGCTGAAAAGGTTGTTGGAAGAGATACACATGGAAGTTAAAGGAAGTACTCCTATTATGTGTGATAGCCAGAGTTGTATTAATCTCGTTAAGAATCCAGTTCAACATCAAATAACGAAGCATATTGAGATACATATGCACTTTATTCGTGAGAAAGTTCTCAGTGGTGATATAGATCTCCAATACTTCCCAATTGAAGATCAGGTTGTAGACTTGTTCACGAAGCCATTATGTGTTGCGAAGTTCTGCAAGTTCCGTGCAATGCTTGGCCTTTCAGAGTTTTCATTGAGGGGGAGTGTGCATGACAATGCCACCTCCTAATGTTTGGTGAATGTGAGGAATGTATGTCATCCCTTCGAGACTTCGGACAAAAGAATAAGGAATATCTTTTGTGTTTTGTTGTTTTGTCTTTCATCCTGTGGGAATTAAGACGAGACAACAAAGATAACAATCGACTTCCCCATTGTTTGTCCCAAGTCCTTCAAGCCTTAGGACAGACAAAGGGGTTTTGTTTTTGTTTTTCGCAAGTCCCGAGTTTATTGAATCCTTTTGCTCTATACTTTTACTCTGGTTTAAAAGCATTGTAAAATATCATGTATGACCTAAAGTAAATTGATAGAGTTTACGGGAAAAATACACTCCAATGTGCATCCATTTGTAAAGGAGAACCTGGTGTTATAAAAGGCTCCTAAAGATGTGGTATAAGAATATTTTCACGAGAAATAGTGAGATTTAGTCTTGCAAATCATGCTTAGCCTGAATCATATTTCTGATTTATGGATTCCAAATCCTTTTATACCAAAAGGTAAGTTGAGCATGATGAAGGTGTTATAATTCCTTTTAAAATACATGTGCTAGCCTAAACCTTTAGGGTTTATGGATTTGTAATTCATGTTATACAAATAGGTAACGTTGGCATATGGATCCCACTTAATATTAAGGGGGAGTGTTAGAACTATAATATTAAGTGCATCATAATATATAGTTTATATTTAAATAATATAGAATAAACTATATTCATATTATTTAAATATAAACTTTATATTAGGGGTTGGTTAAATTATTTAATCAACTAATTAAATTAGGGAGGTGTGCCCCATCACTTAATAAGGTTATAACCCTTTGGGTTATTTAAATATGGTTATAGGTCATATTTAATATAATCACGTGAATCAATGGATTCCGAGTAAAAACATGGAGTAGAAGTGAGGAAGGAGTTATTGGACTAATGTTGTAAAATTTTCTCTATAGTGGATTATTCTTCCGTGGTTTTTACCCATTTAGGGTTTTCCACATTAAATTTTGTGTCATTGTGTTATAATGTTCTTTACTTTATTTCATTTATTTCATGTTTATAAAGTTGTTTATAATATATGTGTAAACATTGGTTATATTTATTTAATATCTTGGCCTTGACATAAGCATGTCATTAATTTGTCATCCATAATCATCCATAATCACCATTAATTATCCCTAAATACTCATCTAATATTTTTATCCTCCCTAATTGCCTCTTTTTTCCTCCCTAGGCCTTCATTTAATGATTGCATCTCCCATTTTCTCTTATTTAATCTATTTGTATCTCTCAATCACCTTTTATCCTCCCAAAGCACCGCTTAACTCATATTTACTACTGAAACCCTAATCATGCCTCATAGAGCCTCTTTGCATCAAGTTAATCAATCCTCCACCGTCCATATCAATGGCTTACCACAATCATTGGTGACCCATCTGGGTCATCGTCGACCCTATAAATACGCCTTTACCCCCTCCTTGCAAATGGATGGAATTTTGGGTATTCTTGACTTTAGATTTCTTTTTGTAGGCTTCTCCTCTTCTCACCAACAATTGTTGTCATCTTAGATTTGTCTTTTGAAGACCTCTTTCATCATTGTGGAGATTTGAAGACACTTTGAGCTTGTGTGAATCCTCCTTTGTCTCAGCTTTTCTCTTTTACTCCAGCCTCATAGGTTGATAGTCATCTTGGAGCCATGTCATCACCCCATCCTTCATGTATCCTCTGTCCTTCCTTTTTGTCTATTTTGAACTTATCAAATCTTAGACCTATACAGTCATTGTCAACTTCACCAGATTGCCATCGATCCACCTGTAATTCTCCTATTTCTAGCCTTCTCCCTTTCTTGCCTTTGTTTTATGATCCATCTAGACCTTAAAGCTACTAATATTTTCATTCTATATACATGTTCCTTCAAATCTCATTTGCATCACACCTAGTCACCGTCGATCTACCCTAGTCACCACAATCTTCCCTAGTCATTTTCAACCTTTGATTAGTAGTTATCTTTTACCATCGATTTATAAATTTTCTTGCATCATGTTTGTTTCACTCAAATTCAAGATTTCTACATCATCCCAACATCTTCATCAATCTATACCAGCCTTAAATTCCTTGGATGTGTCATTTTTTGCTTACTATTTTGCTCACTCTGTTGTAGTCACCGTCGACTACTGCTTGATAGTCTCGGATCACCATTGACCCGCATAGTTTTGATTTAGTTTAGCATTTTCTATAATTAGATCTCAATATTATCTTATATTGTTCATTTTAGATTTATGTTTCAATTAAGTATCTACTACATCCAATTTATCAATCATTTTAATCTATATTTTATCAAAACCTGGGTTGACATCCATCTTAGGAATTTTTCACTTGTTGAGACTAGCTTTGTTGAGCAACCCACCATCCTATATATTAATCACCTTCTTTGTTGAGTTTATCTTTGTTGTGCACGTAACCAAGCTTGCTATAAGGAGGATATTTTGCACCCATGTTATCATCATCACATAATCTTCATCTTGAGGTATCTTTAAACCCTCTCATCCATTAGATTTTCTTATTTTCTTGTTGCCATTTCACTAACTTGAAACAAGAGCACAACAATTTGGTAAACACTTGGATCTACAAGTACAAAAAGCATATTATCAAATTCAAGTCAAGCTAGGACCGAGAATCAAGTACAAATCTTATTGTTGGAAGGTCTTAATTATCAATTTAGTTGCATACATCCTAAATATCACATGTTAGGCAATAATGACATGTGGTTTGAGCCCTTTTCAGAGTAGTGGTGATGTCGGTGGTGCATAGGGGTGCCCATAACCAACCTAAAAATATTTTGTAGGACTCTCTCACCATCTAGGGTTTTGAAGATTGGATCCTTTGCACTGATGATCATCACATAGTATCAAAGGTCCATATTCCATATAGGAGAATAACACAAAGCAATGAACATGAACATAAAGTTTCAAAGGCTAAAAGTACATAGGGACCAAAGCGTACAGAAAGGGCCGTAATTGGGGTACACTTTGGTCTATACCATACGGTTTGGACTAAACATGTGTTCAAGGTCATATTTTTAGTACCAAGGCTCTTTCAAATCATTCCCATCCTTTTCAAGTCATCGGACTAGCCTAGATGAGCACACGATCAAAGATATCGTTAAATCCTCTTCTCCTCCTCATTGCTAATACTTTATTCATTATCTATCATTGTTTATATTTGTTTAATGATTATTCCTAATATTTTTGTAATTAGCCTTAGAAACTAATTGATTAGTATAATCTACCATTGGTTACTACCCCCTAAAGAATTAACCATTTACGTTAAATTATTTAATGAAACCAACTCTTAATAGAACCCTAGTTGCCCTCGGGCTTCTTCTTCTTACTTGGTTTTAGATATATCAAATTTATCTAGGGTTTGTATTCAAAATCCATTCTAATATCATCCTTTTTCTTGACCTCAAATTGATTTTTTGAACTTATCCGAAGGTCTCATGTTTAGTCTTCCTCTTTGGGTCACTTTCTAAGGCTCCTAATTGTCAAATCACCTTTTGTTTCATATCTTGAGCATAACAACTCTATTTTCAAATTCCTTTGAGGTTATTTTTAATTTTTACATTTTCAAATAAAAGCTTTTTTTGTTTGCCCTAAGTTTTAGCAATTTTTTTGAAATTCAAATTTTATTTTTTTAGTAATTAGGACATATTTGAAAAACTACACTTTTGGAAAAATGCCACGAGAGGTTTTTCTTTAAATTTATCATATTCAAAAATACCTCTATTTTTTTTTAAAATTAAAATTATATGTTGAGATATGGTCATTTTATTCATTCAATGACAATTGCTTTTTGCTCTTATAGTCACTAAATCATGAATTTACTAAGTACATATAGCCTCTAAATATTTCATTTATATGCATGATTCCTAAGTAAGAGAACTAGTCATTAACAATACTTGTTTTTCTTTCAGAGTGCTTTTATCCTCTTTTCTAGACTACACCTTACATTTTTTGCATACTAGTCGACATCGTAGCCTCTCGCTTGCTCTGATTCCACTATTTTATCTTTATGGCATCCTATACATAATGGCCATTAGGGATAGGAGCTCCCGAACACTACTTGTCCCCTCCGGGTGCTTCTAACCTTCTTCTCCCTTTTTCTAAATTTTTGGATGTTACATCTTTCATGTCTTTGTTTACTACCTTGGGTCGACCTTTCACTTGTTAATGATGAAACTTAAGTAAAGGAATCATATATATACATGTCTTATTTAACCTCATTATGGGGCAAGCATTCAAGAGGCATATACATCTACAAGGAGCTAATATTTTTATCTACTACATAAAGGACTACATTTTGGACTGCATATGAGGGTTTATTCTAAATTTAATACCACACATTTTGCATTGGGAAAATTAGTTGTGGCCAATTATTATTTGTGTCATTGGCACTAGGGAAACCTAGCTCAAGGGACATTATTCCAATCACACACACACACACACACACACACACACACACACACACACACACACACACACACACACACACACACACACACTACACACTAGAACTACATTGAGTCTGAAATGTAGCACAACACTTGGTGACAATCACATTGGGGTGACCACTAAGGTCAGTCCAACTTAAGCATATGCATATTTTATTCATCTAATGTGTGTTTGAGTATTGTTCAAGTAACAGGGTTTATTTTTCATGTACATGTGTGACATATTAGAAGTGAAATGAACCTAATGTGACTGCATCAAATTAAAAGTGATAAGAAGCAACACAAAAAGAACTAACACTGAAGTTATTCACAGACACCAACACGAAAACAAACGCTAGTGCCTAGGCATATTTGTCCTCTCCCAAGTGCTTCTATCCCTGAGATCGTCAACTCCCAATTTCAAAAACAAAGTTTACATAGTCCAAAATTTTCCATTCTATCCTATTCATCAATCTAGACCTATTGATACAAGTTGAGTCATATGTATCTCCTATCTTTCACTCTTGTATTTCTATAGCTATATGTTGCTTGAATATTGTTATATTTATTTGATCAACGGTTTCCTTACATAGATTTAAATTTTATTAAATCAATTGGTGAACCCGTTCATTAAATTCCCATTACCAAATATTTCATGGCTTTCCATACCTTTGATTACAATGCTTCCCCATTCTATATCTAGGTTCAACTTCATAATCTCCTTAGTTAAGTGTGTCCTAGTTGATCCTAGATCTGGTTTTAATATATGCACTCTGTCCTTTCTCCATCAAATAGGAATTTCTACTACTCATATCAATCCATCTACTCTTTGTATTTATGGCTTTGATGATACACCTAAGAAAGTATTGGGAACAATCTCTCTTCCTCTTAGTGTTATATATTGCACTCTTGATGTTCTATGTCATGTTATGCCTCATGATGTCCCTTATGTTATCCTTCTATGCTATCATTGGTTACATACTATGCATACAATTCTTTCTACCCATGCCCTTGCTACACATTCTTCCATGGATATTGCTACAATAGATTCCACACCTCATGTTGCTACTCCTTGTGATATTCCCCTCATACATGATGTTGATGACATTACCTACATTACACATCCTTCTCCTCTTGGGATGCACCCTAGTGCTACTAATTTACAAGATCAATTTTCTATTGGCACCCATGATACTCCTCCCATTATGTTTCACTCTCGATGCACTTTTATTGATCATATGCTTAGTGATTCCAATATTACATCTCTCCACACCTTCCTCATCATAAGTTAGAGCATTGTATGCTAATTTTACAATGATTCCTAATGATTTCACTTTCCGAGATTCTATGCATGATTCATTTACTATGGCTGCACCTTATCTTGTTACATCCATGGGGAAATTAATTCCCCTCTTTCCACATTTTTGTCTATGGTCATAGGGGATAATTCATATTACTTTATTACTTATGATCTTCCCAAATTACACCTATTTCTTATGATGAGTCTTGTGTCTCTCCCTCCATTACTTGACATTGATATTGATGAGCCTCCTAACATTACATATGTTACACATCTTTTGACTCACATATTGATCCTTATGTTTGCACTTACTTTTTCCACTATTGCCAACACGCCTAATGTTACACCTATTCTATTTTCTACTAATGGGTGCATTCTTATTGTTTATACACCTCTTACTCATCCAATTGGGATCTTGGACTCTATAGGGTTTTTCCTTCACCATGTTGACATTATTCTCTGGTAGCTCTTGTGTTTACCAATGTTCTACCTATTCTAGTTTCTCCATGTGCATTTTTCTCCACATGTTATGATACATGCACTTTCACATAACTCAAGGTCCTTGTCTCATGTTCATGTATGTTTATGTTTTTAGCAGAATGTGGGCCCTTTCCTAGTACTTTTATTGCAAAAATATTTTTGGCATTCACACTTGGGGAATTCTAGTTCCCCACACTACCGGATGACTCACTCTTGTTCTGGTTCATACTTAAGCTGTATTGAGGGCATCCTTACATGGACCTTTTTTGCACACACACACATCATGGGGCATCCTTATTCATCAATTCTAGTTATTCTTTTTCACATATTTACAAATAAAAAATCAAAAAATATGTTTGTTTAGATCTTGATTGCATGTACTCTTACTTCCTTATACTACTATATGTTGCACCTTTTTTTATCATGTTACTATAGTTCCTAATATGCTTTATCATTTTTCATACACACATGCACATTCACATGGTATCTTGAGGTGAATTCAGGTAACTTATAAGTTTTTACATGATGTATGATGCTTGGCCCTGTCCATTACCAGTCTCATTGAGGCTCCTAGGGGCATCTACCTTTTCCCACTTACTATCAAGTTCTATCATTGCAATATTTCACATTTTTTCATTCCTATATTTAGATCTTATATTTTGGCATACCATTTATCTTTCCTTACAAGACTCCTTCCAATCATGGTTTTCTGATTTGTTTATATATTATTTGTGGGCTATGCCCTATGTTTTCTTGTTTCCTTATTTGCACAATCCTTGACGACTTCAATTGTCTTGTGACATCTTGAGTGGTGTCCCATGTATGCAACCAACTACTCATTGTGTCCATGTTTGCTATTTTCGATATGTTTTTACTAGTTGTTATTTCGCATTGCATTACTTGTTTATCACTAACACTTATATGCTAGAATTTTTCCAATTATTTTTCTTGCACCATGGTAACTACCATGCGTAATCCCTATTCCCCTTCAAGAATCCCTATATCATATATGCATATTAGTTTCAGCCTTCCTCATTTGGGCTCTGTTTTCTTTTTTCATCTCACGCACCCCAAACAAATGGGAAAAACATCGGGTGAACCTTTTCACCCTCGAGTGAACCTTTTCACACACAACAGCGATTCTGAAACACAATCAATTGATCATAGTAAATCGGTCATAAAATAGGGTTAGAAATAGGTTTGGCCAAAATTTATAGCATGGATAAAACCATCTAGTATAGATAGGAACAATGGGCACTTGTGTCCTACACAGGTGCTTATCTCCTGGGAAAAAATAGTTACAAAACATTTTTCAGGTTGTTGCATAATTATGATCTTCTCTAGTTTCAACTATTACATAGTCAGTTTCATATTGTAATTAGTTAATAACATGAACTAAATAAGGAACTAACTACTTACTCAGAACCAAAAGAAGAAAAAATAAGGAAGTGACACCTAGGGCATATGTAGGACAATGATATGCCTAGAACAATGTGTCACTCAAGGTAAGTTACAAATTGGATTTGTGATCATCTATAGTGGCACTTATCTATGGGGAAACATTAATGATTGGAGGGAAAATCCTATTATCTCTCCCAATACACTTTCCCTTAGCGGTGACAAGATGCCTAAATCTGAAGTTTAGCGTCGGGATGCTCAAATCCCTAGTTTTGCGATAGGATGCCCAAATCCTTCATATTATTCCAACCAACTCCTAAGAAACAAGTATACAAGTAGGAAAAAATTTCTACCCCTTTCTTTTCAACATTTCAGGTGTACTCTAACCCCTTGGTTTAACTTTTCCAATGCGCATTTCCAATTTTACATATTTTCAAGTTAAAGTTCAATCGTATTTACCATGAGCATTGACTACACTTGTTTTCTTTTGAAGTTTTAATCCATCTCAACAAAGACAAAATACACAATCAACCATGAAGCAAATCTCAAGCACGCTCTGAAAAAGACATCATTATCACTCCACACATGCAAAGGTCACCCCTAGGATCCTTATCCTTCCTCTAGATTCCATGATATACACTTTACACTTTTCCATTCGGCATGTTACAAAACTCATTCGAAACCCTACGGGAATAATCATCTTTCGACTCCCCAAGGTACACTTTTCTTTTTACTTTATGATCATCGAATCCTTATTCACCAACATAAAGTGGGGAAAATGTATTCACTAAATCACACACTTGATATGTACATCTAGCCTCTAAATCTTTCATTTATATGCATGATTTTTAAGCAAGAGAACTAGTCATTAACAATACTTGTTTTTCTTTCACATTAATTTTATCCTCTTTTTTAGACTATACCTTACAGTTTTTGCATACTAGCTGACATCCTAGCCTATTCTAATTCCTCTATTTTATCTTTTAGCACCATGTAAAGAACCACCCATTAGGGATAGGAGCGTCTAGGTGCTACTGTCCCCTCTGGGTGATTATGTCCTCCTTCTCCCTTTTTCTAAATTTTTGGATGTTACATCTTTCATGTCTTTGTTTACTACCCTAGGTCAGCCTTTCACTTGTTAATGATGAAACTTAAGTGAAGGAATCATATATATACATGTCTTATTTAACCTCATTAGGGGGCAAGAATTCAAGAGGCATATACATCTACAAGGAGCTAATATTTTCTATCTACTACATCAAGGAACGTATTTTAGACGCATACTTCACTACAAAGGACGGTCTATCTCAATTCCATACCACACATTTTGCATTCAGAAAATTATTTTTAGCTCATTATTATTTGTGTCATGACACTAGGGAAACCTAACTCAAGGGACACTATTCCAATCACACACACTAGAACTACATTGAGTCTGAAATGTAGTGCAACGTTTGATGAAAATCACATTAGGGTGATCATTGAGGTCAATCTGACTCAAGCATATGCATATTTTATTCATCTTATGTGTGCTTGAGTGTTATGTAGGTAGATAAGGTTTCTTTTGTAGGTACATCTATGATAAATAAGAAGTACAATGAACCTAATGTGACCTAAATCGAACTTAAAGAAACACAAAGAACCATGACCGAAGTTATTCCGCATACACCGGTGCACAAGAAGCGAAGCTAGCACCAAGCGGTTATGTCCTCTCCCAGTGCTTTTATCCCCGAGATCATTAACTCAGTTGGGAAAAAAAAATCTTACACGAGTCTAGGATTTGACTTTCTAGCCTATTCATCACCCAAGATCGATTAAGACCTACGATTCTGAAGTTGATTCATATGTATTTCACTCTTGCTTGCATTTCTATATCCAGATATTGCTTGCTTGAACTTTGCTATATTTTGTAGACACAAAATGTATGTACTTGGGTACATTTCTAGGTCCTAAAGCATACATGATTCATAAGCAAGAAAACTAGTGGTTAATAACTTCTTTTGGGCCTTTTGCTTTATCTCTTGCACTTTTATTGGCCTTACATATCTTACAACTCTATCATAACTTTATTGGTTTATCTTTTATGGCCTTATACACTAGCTCCAAGTTAGGACAGAAGTGCCCAAACACTCTTGTCCCTCCTGGGTGCTCAACCTTCTTTATCTTCTTCTTACTCTTTCTGGTATCTTTTACTTCTTGGTCACATTTTAAAACTTTGGCTTGGACTTCGGTTTGTCAATTATGAAATTTAAACAAGGGAATCATATATATACTTAGTTATTGCTCTCAAATAAGGGACCAAACATCATAAACATTATATATCATCACCTAATCTCGCACAAAAGCATAAGAGCATTATAAGGAAAACATCTAGCACATCCATACAAGGGACAAGGTTGCATTACTCTCATACACAACATAGGAGGGGAGTTCATTCTATTCCATCACACACATCTTACATACTTGGAGAAATCTTGATCTAGCCCATTATCATCATGTAACTTACACAAGGGAAACATAGGGTATCATTACACACATAATCACAGAGAACTACATGGAGTCTGAGATGTAGTGCAACGCTCGGTTGTAAGTTCACTCTTTCGGTGACTGTCAAGGTCAGTCTCAATCCACATCCTGCATCTTTTTTATTAGATTTGATGTGGTTTGTGGACATGTGCAGGTAGATAATATTTTATAGGTTATATGTGTAATCAATGATCTAAAACTGAAACCGAGTGACAAAAGAAGATCATGATGGAGTTCCTCCACCCAAAAAGATCGAACTTGAGCATATGAGAAGACACAAGTGTTAGGTCCTATCACTAATGCCTGAGCGATCCTATCCTCCTTTGGGCGCTTCCATCCCTAACATTTCTAGGGTTTTAAACCCTCAACAAGCCTTGAAACACCATTTCCAGTCTGTTCAGTAGTTACTCGATCTGGACCACTCCCAAATTACATGAAATCAGTTAAGTCATCTTCCCTCTTTTATTTTCTTAGGGTTTTACATTTTTAAATGCCTATAACTTGTGCATATTATACATAATTATCATAATATCATTTTTTACAGTAATTACTTTGAAATTAAGGTTTAATTCTATTTATATTAAATCATTTGGTGAACCCCACTTGTGATCTAATGTTGGGATTTTTTATTTTTCATATTCTACCGGATTCGTATTTCCTTAACCTTAAAACCTAGTTAGTTAGGTTCATATTTCCATCTATTTTCCATCATACCTCTAATCTGCATAAGTCCTCTTGGGGTTTCATCCTTGGTCCTATCCTCTGGGTCACTTTCTAAGGCTCTTATTTCGCAACTTACCTTTACTTTCATATCATGGCCTCTACAGTTACTCAAGTATCCTTGTCTCAATTACTTCAAAAGCACCCAATTTGCAAAGATGCTTTCAAATTTCCCTAAACACAATACACCTCCCTCACGATACACCACCTTCACAAGTAAGTGCAATTTGCAATCGTATTTTTGACCCCCTATTATTCCTAATAACACAACCAATCAATCCATCTTGAGTCAATTCAAGATTTACATATTTTTTTCAAGATAAATTTCAAGCTATGGAAACCATGATTACATCCCTCACAACTGAAATCCAACATCTCAAGGATGCTTCTCATGCCCATGCTAGTTCTTCTTCTACACCTCATCTTGATCCATGTCTACTACATGTGCTCATACAAGTGAAGTCAAGGTCTTACCACAACAAACACCTCTCAAGTTTGATTGAAATGCTAGGCAACATGATATTCTCTCTGAGCTCCTCAATCACCAATTAATCACCTTGTCACCTACTCATTACTACCCTCCTTATCGGGCTTATAAAATACAAAGGTCACCTATTTTACAATTATCATAGAATTAATGGACATTATGACAATGATTTCTATGCTTTAGAATGAAGAATCGAGAAACTTGAGTATCAAGGCTTTATTTCATTTGCCACAAAACATTCTTCTACTCACTCATCTTCAATTACTAAACCCCAATGGGTTCCCAAATCTGATCCTTCTATCTCTAGCAAGCATCACGTAATAATCACTCATATTCCTTCTCCAGTAATGTAAAAATCACCACAAGCCCCACCTAAGGCCAAATCATCAAAAGAAAAACAACCAATCCAATTAACACAAGTTGTGATCCATCACCTACTTATATTTCATGTGTTAGATACAAATTCTAATGTTGGTCATACCCTTGGTTCTACCTACCATTATGACGAATATATATTTTCTTACAACAAATTTCAACATCCACCACCATGGCATAGTCTCTCTCTCATAATCATATAGATCTCCATTAATCACACACTTGAGGGGGGCTTTGCTTCCCCCCCTCCATCACTATTTGATTTTTATCTCATAGCTTATTTACTACATGTAACACTTTGTTCTTCACGATAAATATTTCCTACCATCTAATCGCAATCACGTATAATGCCTTCATTACCCGATGATGAAATCTTGTTCTATGGTTCATACTTGTCTATTGAGGGCACAATTCATAAATGAACCTCACTTGTCACATCTTGGCTACTCTATCTCTATCTCTCTTGCTTTGTGCATCATGTCTATCTTTCTCGAGCATTATCACATATTCTTTACACTCGTTACCCGATGACACACTCTTGTTCCATGGTTCATACTTGACTTTTGAGGGCACAATTCATAAATGAACCTCACTTGTCACATATTGGATACTCTCTCTCTATCTCTCACATTCTTTGTTGCATGTCTATCTTTCCGAGCATTGTCACATATACTTTACACTTGTTACTTGATGACACACTCTTGTTCTATGGTTCATACTTGATTGTTGAGGGAACATTCATAAATGAACCTCATCTCACACACATCTGTTGGGGATTAACGTGGCCCCCTATCATATCACACACATATCGCAACACACCATCACTTTCACACAACATTTGCACATCTTGGTTGCATTTACTCTTGTTAGCTTATACTATTTACATGTTACACTTTGTTTCCTATGCTAGTTGGATACTTAGTATGTCATTATCTTTTTCTATACACACACATGCGTTCACGTGGTCTCTTGAGGTGAATACAAGACTTTCACATATTCTTACATGATGCATGATTCTCAACACCGCTCTTTACCAAGTCCCCGAGGCTCTTAGGGGCATACCTTCACTACTCTCATACTCTACACATCACAGTCCTATTTTTACGATTTTCACTACTTCTTGGCTAGTACCAATTATTCTTCACTAATCCATACATGCTTTGACTATTTATCTTTATAACATGCTAACGAGTGCTTCATGTTTAGCATTTGCCTTGCAGGACTCTATACAACCATGGTTATCTATCACTTTTTGCTTGTTATTGTATGCTAATTTTTGTGGGCTATGCTCTTTGTCATGCTTGATCATTGTTTTCTTATGGCCACTTCGGCCATGATTGTCTTATGAAATTTTAAGTGATGTCTCATGTATGCAACCCATTTTTATAGGTACATATTTTTTTCATATTTTCTTGCTACATTATTCTCTATTACATATTAGTCCTTTTACACTAACACTAGTTTCTAGCCTATCTTGTTTGCATGTGTCTTGGTTTCTACCATATACATCCCCTACCCCTTGTAGGTATCTAATCACGAGATATGCATATCGAATCAGTTCCTCTCATTTAGGTTTCATCCTCCCACATTCATCACATGTAACCCGAATGAGGGGGACAAAATAGTGCGTGAACAAATCACCTTTCTAGCAAAACTAGAACATAACAACATAATACAAAATTGGCAAAGGTACACAATCCACGAATGGTCAGAATCAGACTTGGGTCACAAACACATAAGCAAACACTAGCACCGGTAAGAAAGACAGGAACTATGGGTGCTTATGTCCCACTTGGGCACTTGTGTCATGGGGGTAAAAACATACATCTTCTCATTCCAACACAATTTCCAAGAGTTTCAATATAGTTCTAGAGTATCATACACTTCTCTTTGATTACAAAATTTGAGTCAATCAATTATAATTTAGTTATAATTTGGTTACAATCAGTTACAAATCAGGATGGGCCATCTGTAGTGGAGCTTATTGAGAATCATTATGAAAGGAGAAAAAATAGACCTCTCTCCCCAACACTCTTCTCTTGGCGTGATATTGCCCAAAAACTCGCTCTTGGCATGAGATGGCCCAAAAACTCATCCTTTGCATGTGATTTCCCAAAAAACTCGCTCTTGGCGTGAGATCACCCAAAACCTTACCCTTTGGAAACAAGACACTCAAATCGCAACATCTCCAAGAAAAACATGACAAATTTCTATACTTCACTCTCTCATACATCATGTATGCTCTTTCCTTAACTATTACTTTCTATACATTTTTCACTTACTCATACATACATTACTCTGATTTTCACATACAAGACTTTGACTACTCTTTTTCTCTTCTTTTTACAGGCCCATCCTTTCACAAGAAGCAACTCACATATACAAGCACAAGCTCTAGTAGCACGCTAATATGTATACACTTCACCCCTAGGGTCTACCTCCCTTTCCTAGTTGTCACGCTTCACATCACGATCACTTCACGCTACTTGTCCATTCGACACACTATCAGCTACACTCTTTTACGGATCACAAGGTACACATCTTCTATCTACTTTATGTTATCGAGTATTCACTCAATAAAATAAAGTGGGGGGAAATGTAGACACAAAATCTATGCACTTGGGTACATTTCTAGGTCCTAAAGCATACTAATGTATACATGATTCCTAAGCAAGAAAACTAGTGGTTGACAACTTCTTTTAGGCCTTTTGCTTTATCTCTTGCACTTTTATTGGCCTTACATATCTTATAACTTTGCCAGAACTTTACTAATTTATCTTTTATGGCATCAGACACTATTTCCCAGTCAGGAAATAAGCACCTAATGTCCCCTGGGTGCTCGACCTTCTTTATCTTCTTCTTACTCTTTTGGGTCTCTTTTACTTCTTGGTCACCTTTTAAAACTTTGGGTCGACCTTTCAGTTGTTAATTACAAAATTCAAACAAGGGAATCATATATATACTTAGTTATTGCTCTCAAATAAGGGCCAAACATCATAAGCATTATCTATCATCACCTAAGCTTGTACAAAGGCACAAGAGCATTACAAGGCATACATCTAGCACATCCATACAAGGGACAAGGGTTGCATTATTCGTATACACATCATAGGAGGGGAGTTCATTTTATTCCATCACACACATCTTGCATACTTAGAGCAATCTATATCTATGTTTATATCATCGTGCAACTTGCACAAGGAAAACCTAGGGCATCTTTACACACACAAGCACAAAGAACTACATGGAATTTGAGATGTAGTTAGTGTTCAGTCGTAAGTTCAATCTTTGGGTGACCGTTAAGGTCAGTCCAACTTTGCATCTTGCATCTTTTTTATTAGATTTGATGTGGTTTGTGGACATGTACAGATAGACAATTGTTTTGTAGGTTATAGGTACAATCGGTGATCTAAAAGTGAAACCTGAGCAACAAAAGAAGATTAACGGTGAAGTTCCTCCGGCCGGAAAAATCAAAACTTGAGCATTTGAGCGAACACAAGCACCTAGTCTGATCACTAGTGGCTCCTATCCTCCTATGGGCACTTCCATCTCTAACATTTCTAGGCTTTTGAACCTCGGTGAGCCTTAAAGACATTGTTTCCAGCTTTTTTCCATAGTTAATTAGTCTGTACCACTCCCAAATTGTATGAAATCAACTAAGTTATCTTCCTATTTCGTTTGCTTAGGGTTTTACATTGTTAAATGTTTATTAATTGTGCATACTATAAATAATTATTAGGATATTATTTGTCACAATAGTTACTCTGAAATTAAGGTTTAATTCTATTTATATTAAATCATATTTATCTAATCGGTCCTTACATAGATATAAATTTTATTAAATCAGCTCCGTATGACTTTTTTGGTTTTATCCCCATGGTATCGTACTTGTTGGCCTTCTATATGCTTATTCTTATCCTTTTCTATCTATTTTTGGTTCTCTCCTGGTTTTTTCTACCATAACGGCCCATGTCATAGTTTCTCTAGTATCCTTGTATCATTTACTTAAACAACACCCATCGTGTAGAGATATCCTCACAAAACTAGTGTGCATAATACAACTCCCTCATAAAGCAACACCTTCCCATGTGGATTCAATTTTTGAGTCGTATTTCAGCCCCTTCCATTAGTAATGATGAAACATTTCATAAGGCTATCTTAGAGTCTATTCAAGATTTACACCATGTTTTTCAAGATAAATTTCAAGTTATGAATACTATGATTACATCTCTCAAAGATGAGATACAACATCTCAAGGATACTTCCAATGCACATATTAGTTATCTTTCTATACATCATGATATTTCTAATTTCAAAATTATGCACTATGATACAAGTTTTATGTCTACTACATGTGCTCATACAAGTGAGGTTAAATTCCTACATAGAGGCAATAATGTGTATGTGCCACGAGATTAACCTCTCGATTTGAAAATAATGCTACACAACATGATATCCTATATGAGTTACTAGATAAGATGTTAATTACTATGTTACCTAATCATTATTATCCTCATTTTCAGCTTACAAAACTCAAAGATCAACCATTTTGTAATTATCATGGAATTAATGGACATCATGACAATGATTGACATGCTTTACAACAAAAAATCCAACTTGAGCGTAAGGTCTTTATTTCATTTGTTACACAACATTATGCTACACATTCATCTCAAGTTTACAAAACCCAATGGGTTTCTAAAGGTGATCCATCTATTTATGGTGAACATAATGTAATATCAAATGATGTAACTCCTATAATAACACAAGATTTAGCTATTGAACAAGAGAATACGAATGTTATGCCTCCTTTAGAAGTGCCAACCTCGATAACAACATCACATCCTACTATTGTACAAACTGAAGTACTATCAATTACATATGAGCCATTTCCCACCACAAAGCCAACAATATCAGTTGAGCCACCACAAACCCAATCTAGGCAACACGATAATGGATTCTACAAACATCTCTACTCCTTCACAAAAATTCAAATAGATTACATATAGCACAAGTATTGATGGCTTATTTGATGATAAATGGATCTCCACATACATGGGATCATATAAACCAAATCGTAAGTATAAGTCTAAAAATATTTTGAGAGCAACATGAAGCATAATCTCATTATTTCCCCACAACAAGCTCGATTAAATCCTAAGGTCGCATATCTACCTATTTTTCATGTTGATGACTCTTTCATTATCCTTTATGGTCCTGGGGCTTTCTATATTGATAAATCTAAACTTCCTTCTCATAGCAAATAACACTTTCCTATGCTTAATAGACTTGTAACATTCCCATTTTAAGACTTTATAAACAAGGGAAAACTTTTTTAATATATAGTGTTCATTGTTCTAAATAAAGCATTATTTAGAACAAACATTCCATGCCAATCGAATTCAATGGATAAACATATGCAGTTGTAATGACTCGGTGATTCACCGATCTATTCATTCCATAACTCGGTAAGCTACCAATCTATTTATGTTATCTTATGTATTGAATACATATTGTATACTTCGTATACTTTGTCTTCCTACCCTACACTGGGTACTAAGTGATCTGTTTAAAGAACATATCTAAATATCTACTACCAATATTCATCTGATATCATGTTGTTTTAAACTTGGTGACATAGGACAACGCAACCAACAACTTGCGATACTTTGGCCAAAGATTTATAACATACTGTGTATGTCACTATTCCTAGATGACATACTCGTCATATTGGAATATGTCCTTCACCTCACTCCTCTATTATCATGATTGGTCTTTACTAACTACCGTCAGTCCACTTGTTCAGGTTTAACCCTAGCCCTAGATAGGAACATAACCTATTATAGGAAGATGCTCACAATGGCTTAGGGTAAATGGGCATACTCGGTTGACCTAAGTTGACCAGATGTGCCAACATACCCTGAGCCATTGGAAGCTAATTCATATCCTAAATATGCTCCTATCTAGACCTAGAGAGAAAACTAAGTTCAAGTTTGAGTTCTATTGTGTGTAGATCTAGATGATCAATGTGGAAGGGTGATGCCACATGTCAACTACAACATTGTATTCTCGAGAAGACCCAAGCCTTCTCAAAATTACATCCCTGCAGTTGGCATGTGCCAACATCCTACAGAAACTACCTCATCGAGATGTACATACCCCGAGGAGATTGTTAATACATTGTTAGTTTGAATTATTTCTTGATTACAACAACCCTGCCAAACCCTAATCCAACACTTAATAAGTTCTTTCCTAAATTTGCTTCATTTAGTCCATGAAGAACTTTGTTATACTTACGGTTGTTTTTAATGTTAGATCTCTCAGTTACACTGCCAATTAACCGCAACAAAACAACGTTATCATAAGTTTCATTTTAAAAGTACAATAACTTTTAGAAAGGTTCAACATCCGAATATATCCAATTTAAAGTAGACTTCATACAAAATGAAGTCTAATAAATTGTAATCATATTTCCATACCTTTTTGGTTTATATTCAATTAAGAAAGAGAAAGAGTCTTTATCTACATGTTTAAGTGTTAGGGTATATCCTACCCAATATCCATATTTCTTAATGTATGTTCATCACACATTACATTACTATATTATATAGTTTAGATAAAGAACATCATATTCTACAACTTAACAAGCTGCATCTTAATTAGGGAAATTGAACTAAATCCCTTTATCCAACTTATCAAAGGATAACCAATTAAGCATATAAATAATATGAAGAATATCAACAAGATAGAAATCCATCTCTTTCATACAAGTACAAGATAATTTACACAACCAATACAAGTAAATTCTCAACTTTCAATTCATCTTTATAACTTATACATTTACAAGACTTATGCATTTTAGGCATACTTTGTATAACAACCACCTTCATTCTAAAAGAATACTACTTTTCTTTTTCAATACAATCTCAAGAACGAATCAAAATTCTTCACAAAGAATCAGACTTAAATCAGCCAATGCATCATATAAGTTTTTGCCTTCTTTTATCACTTATGAAGTCCATCTACAAAAATTGCTAGCACGGGTCAGTTCAATGAACTGAGCATGATAAGCACTAAGCCTTAAAACGAAGTGCATTCCACTAATTGTTCCATTAAAAAAACTCTGCTTTAATGAGACAATTAATACATCATAAATATCAAGTATAAGTAATAGCAAATGGAAAAGAAGTACATTAACCAATCTGAATTCACTTCTAAGAGAAGAACAAAATATAATCCACAACATCTGCCTTACAAAATTAAAGTTTAATTGATCCTAACAATTACCTTTAAACAAAAAAGAAAGGGTTTACAACATAGTTCTCATTGGGATGATTCATCTAGCTCCTAAGCAAGGAAGAAGGATATCCATTCCAAACTATGCTCAACACAAAAATATCAGAAAATAGATACAAGTTCATAACATGAATTTAACTGTTTCATTTAAAGGACAACTACCTTTAAATACAACATTTAAGATTTTAAACAGAACAGAATCCCATATCAATCTAAGAAGGAATATAGAATTTAAATAGTCTGACAACAAGATTGTATTTTCTGTTCAACAAAACCGAAACATCAAATCTCTTCCTTCATCACTTTAACAAATGATATGAACAAGGAAGGCTAAACAGGTATAATAAATCTCCATTTTGCAAGAGAACTAATAATGAAGGGTTCAATCAAATGAACTAATCCCTACAAGTTAGAAAGGGAATCTTATCAGAATTTGACTCAATCTTTAATTTATTCTCTAACTTAACAACAAATTCCCGTCTCTAATCCAAACAATAAGCTCATACACTAGTTCCCAGAAGAGAGAACAAAACCAACTCATTGCAAGAAACATACTGCAAGTCCCCCTTACAATCCTTATCATTACAAGCATGAGTTCCAATTTCAGTTCAGAACAACATTTCAATAAAGTTCTAAAACAACACCCTATCCCTAAGGGTTCCCAATTTCCTTCTTCTTTAAAAGACTCAAGCATTCACTTATTGATCCCAACAAGATTAGAAAACCCGAAACCTTAAACTAAACCAGTTCAGGAGTATCCTCGAACTCAAAACTGAAGTTCCTTTACATGCCTCCACAACATTGTACTTAAACGTAGGTGATTCATAATTCTTTTAGAACTATAAAACAAAATCGACCGAACAAATTTAAGTATTCTACCTCCACTACTATTTCTAAGCACTAAGTACAAACTCGTTTTAAAAGAATTCCAAATCCTACTATCAAATGAAAATGTTTCCATTAAATCTCCAAGAGATATTCAAACACTCAGTCATACTACTTACCCTAGAATTACCTGGAGTAAGTGGTTTGCATTAAAGGAGTTATAAGCTTCCAACTAGAATACAATTTAAAACCAACTCACAAATACCATAACAGAGCTAACACATCGTTCAGCTAAAAATTCCAAACACTATGTATCAAATTACATGTACAATGTTGAATCACAAAGTCTCAAACGTGAGCACAGATATATACAAATATTATGATACAAGTCAGAATATAACATGGACAACCTTAACTAGTTTATAGCGTAAACAAGAAACCCTATTTCCAACTCAAAATGAAACACAAGTTTCTCACAGAGGAGTTTAGAACCATTCAAGTAGATATTCGCAGGTTCAGGGAAACCACAAATTCCCATTCTAGTTTGTATTTCAAACAAAGAAAGCTCATACCAGCTCAAAACATGAGCTCCTACCAGAGTTCAGAACTATTCAAACAAATACTATTACGTGTAAATTATGAACTTCCATTAATAGTCCAGAATAACACAAGAATAAACACGAGTACAGAGGTACATATGGACTTAAAACAATAGTCCAAGATTACTCGAGAATCCAAACACTGTTTCAGAGTAACAAGAACCTCCAACCCAAATTCTTAACAAAACACTAACCCCAAATCAAGCTTAAACTACACACAAACTTGAATACAGGCTCAAATGAAACACCACTCAATACAAGCTCAAGCTCAAACAAAACACAAACCCGAATATAGGCTCTAGCTCAAACAAAACACGAGCTCAACTACAAGCTTTAGCTCAAATAAAAGATGAGCTCAACTACAAGCTTTAGCTCAAACAAAAGACAAGCTCCAAAAAGATCAGATGGGATTCAAGGTTCCCAAAACTCAGAACCAAATAAATAGCGACAAAGGTCAGTTAAAAACACAACTTCTTCGTATATTGGTTCAAGAAATGACAAGTAGAGTTACAGTAACAAGTTTCTCATGCATGTCTCGCTAATTAACACATACCAAGAAAGTTTCAAACACTTATCATCAATTTTCCATGGATTCATACCCAAATTTCCAAAGATTATAAAACCCAAAGCAAGCAAATAACCAGATAAAACATGCAAGCCAAGAATCTCATAAGAGCAAAGTCATTTTAATGAAACATTTAGAAGAAAGCAAGAGATCTTAATGGTTAGAGCCTATCATGCCTGATAGCTTCTGCCAAATCGAAGGAGACTTCCAGACAAGCTTCCAACTCCTTTTCTCCTCCACGAAAGATCAACCAACCAACAACTTTCCTCAGCATGCCTCATATACCTTCCCATGATCAAAAATAGACTAGGTGAGTTAAAAATAGCAATGAAGTGCAAGTCAAACTGCTAGTTGAAGAACCAGTTTGCTTCATGCAGAGCAAAATCTGAAAAGCATGCAAAAACCAACAACCTCCCACAAACCCGCCTTCCAAGTTTCCTAGACGGTTTGTGAACAAAACCCGAGGCCAATTAATTTCATTAATTCCAATTTTCCCTGCTCAACTCTCCTTGCCACCACCTCCCAAATTTGGCGAATGCCAATTCCCATTTAACATGCAATTCCATCTTTAGTGGAGCTTCCACATAAGCCTCCGCCAAATCAACTAGCCCCTAAAACTGGCAGTACTTAATGCCTTTAAGAACCTTATCAACAATTAAATGCCATTGGAACCGTCGCCTTAGAGGTATGTGACCCATTTAGGTTCCCATTTAAATAGCTTAGGATAGATCCCTTAAAACTTAGGTTAGTTTAGGAATAATTACCTTAGGCCTTAACACATTACCTTAGGTAATTCCAACATTAGTTAGATCATCTCATAACCTTATAACATTAGGTTTTAGGTTAATTTAGATAGCCTAGCAACCTTTCCATATTCCCTTAGCACAAGGCTTAGGTTAGAATAAAAATTCAATTAAGTAACATAGCTAGGTAGTAAATATTCTTACCCAACTTAGGATTCCGTAGGATAATCCTTTAGTTTTAGGATTCGAATCCTTCCTATGTCATGAACAGGTTGTATTTCATTTACGTCAGCAATGTACTGCCAAGATCAATCTCCAAGGACCTAAGCACAACATACAACTGAATAGAAACACATTCACACAAGATTAAAGAACTTGTAATAACAAATTTCAGTCCACCATGTCCCTCAATTATGGAATGTCAATTTACCATTCATTCAACTAAGAAGGTTTAAAACATTCCTTAGATCACTGAAATTGATCCAGGATGAGTCAGATAAAGAGGTAAGTTTGCAACTCTTAAACTAGATTGCAACTCACCTACAAGAAGTGAAAAATGGATTCAAGGAAGCCATTCCATTCTAGTCTAATGATCTTAAGAACAAAAAGATTTATCCATATCAAGCATGATCTCCAACAATCAAAAGAACACATCTTTAGAAGAAAATCACATGTCAACACTTGAAATGCAAAGGAGGAATATAACAATTGTCGAGGGTGTTACAAGACTCGATTAAAAGGGGCTTTCCTTATAAGATCTAAAATTGTTTATAACTAGTACCTTCCCCTTATATCATCCACATGTACCACTATCTGACTCCTCCAATACTCACACACTACGGGGCATCCAACTTTCCCCTTGTTTCCCAATGACGCACTTTGTTTATAAGTTAAAATTGAATGTTGAGGGAGTAGCTACACACCTGAACCTTAGTTTGCACACACACATGCGTGCACACCCACACACACATGGGGGTGGGATTTCTTTTCCACCTCTTGTTACATAATCTATATTCATCAAAAGCATTAAAAATCTAAATATTCCTCCTAGGGGAATTCTTGGATCACCCTTCCTTCTCTTCGAGAGAATAGGTTTTCATCTATGCCCTCAGGGGGCTAAAATCCAAAAACATTCATATATCCTAAAAATACAAAAACATTGAAATAAATACAAAATATCCAAAAATATTTACATCACTCTTACTTGGTTGTTTCTATTGCATGTTTATATTATTCATGTTACACTTTACTTATCTTTTTAGCTTGATACATAGTATGATATATCATTTTTCTATACACATGTACGTTCACGTGGTACATTGAGTTAAATGTAGTCTACACACAGATTGTTACATGATGCAAGATGTTTGACACTACTCTCTACCAGTTCTTCTATAGTTATTGGGGCATCCACTTTATACTTTCTCACATACATGTGTTATTATTCCAATATTTACTATTTTACTTTCTCTTACCTCATTCACTCAATACATAATATTTATTACTCTAACATACTAATGGGTGCTCATGTGTAGTATTTTTTTTTCATATTACTTCCAAACCGGAATTATTTCTATATTATGGTTTGTTTCTTGTTTTACATGTTTGTTTTGTGATTTCACTTGTTTGTGGGCTTTGCCCTATGTTACTTGATTGTTGCTTGTTGGCCTTAAGTGTATCAATTATATTGTAACATCTTGAGTGGTGTCCCATGTATGTAGCATATTATTTTCCATGTTGTTCTATTTGTGTGTCCTTGCATGATTTTACATATATCTATTATGTTATTTTCCTATTTCTTGTTACTAACACTTTGCTAGTTTTTCTATTATATTGTTATGTATGCACCATGATAAACACCATGTATACTCCCTCTTCCCCCTACATGAATCAAAAACACGTGTACACATCAACTACAAGTACTCTTGTTTGGGCCACACTCGTATTGCTCTATCTCACGTGCCCCAAACAAGGATCCAACCATCGAGATGATATCTCGGCCTCACATCAACTCGAATAATGAAACAAAACAACGGTACAAAATCAAACAGATCATAGGTATAGAAAATGGATCATAAACAAAATGGGTCGAAAAGGACGCTATGGCCCATTCTATACGCTTTTCAAATCTGTGGGCATATTCAATAAAATTTCTCGGTTGGTACAATTTCTCAAGGAAATCTACATGCCTTTAACTTAGTTTTAATGATAGAATGCATGGTACAATTCAAATTATGGTGGCACCAAGGGTATGTGCAAGATAACATTACCCTAATACATTTTTTCATCATTTACAAATCAATTAGGTTCATGTTCATCTGTAATGACACTTATATGTGGGTCTTGGGAAGTGTTAAGGTGATTGTTATCCTCGTAGGCTTGACTTCCCATTGCTCATATTTTTTTGGAGGGATGCAAAGAAATTGGAACTCTCCCCATACAATTATCTTCACCATGTGAGGTGTATTTACACTTCTTTCTATTCTTAACACATTCCACTTGGGGCTGATCACCCCAAGTCCTTCTAACCAACTCCAAAGCAAAATTCAATGAATCTCTATGGCAACAATAGTGGAAGTACTCTCTCCCCTCTCTTGCAAAGAAATCAAGTGTACTCCTTTCCTTTGTTTTGATTTTCTATTTACATATTGTTATTTTCACACTAAGTTCAAATTTTTCAAGTTAAAGTTTGATTTCCTATACTATGGACATTGAATACACTTTTCTTTGTAGGTACTCATCTTGGAAAAACAAACACAACCAAAAATTGTAAAGTCCCAGGACAAGCAAAAGGTGCTCGATTTGAAGGCAAAGCGTGTTTAGACACTCAAGTAACTTTTCCTTTAAATACAAAATTTTCAATTCCATACTTAAAGGGGGAAATGTAGACACTCATTTTGGTAATTCATGTCTTGCAACAACAAAAATTGTACAACACTCTTGCACTAGTCCACACTTGCTCAATTTGACCAATTATCCTATCCCTAGTTATATCTCACTCATCTTTACTTACACATGTAACCTAGTTGTTCGTATAATAGTCATATTACTCCATAAAATTAGGCTATACCCTCACACATTGCAATTCCAATTCCCATATCATTCGCACATGCATATAGGACCAAAACGCCTAGAAAGTTCCATAGCATTCATATACTATGGACCCACCTAGTCGTTTTGGTCCCTTTCCCTCCAACGATAATTTTCTTGATTTCAATCTCTTTAGTACACTTCTAGTCATCCTTTTTTGAATTTTCCAGATCTAGAACGTATATATAAGCAAGTTATTCATCTCTTATTAGAGGGGCATTCATTCTACTTGGAACCTAGCATTCCAATGAGCAAATACTAAGAGCAATCATAAGAAAATATATTCCAAGACTCCCTTGAGCTCCATATACTTTGCATACTCATTCTAAGGAATTCATACACTTGGATTTGAAAGTACAAAAGGAACATTATCAAATTCAAGTCAAGTTAGGGTAAAAATCAAGTATAAATCCCATTATTGTAAGGTCGTGGTTATCAATTTGGTTGCATACATTCTAGATATCATATGTTAGGCGAGAATGATGTGTGGTTTGAGCCCTCTTAGAGTAGTGGTGATTTTGGTAGTGCATAGGAGTGCCCACAACCCACATACCATTTTTTTCAGGAATATCTCTCACCATATAGGGTTTTGAAGATTGGATCAATTGTTGTGAGCATCACATAGTATTGAAGGTCCAAATTCTAGACATGAGAGAACACGAAGTTTGTGAATAGGTATAGAAATTTACAGAGGTTGAAAGTACAAAGGGACCAAAGCATACATAAAGGGCCATGACAAGGGTATGCTTTGGGCGTACCATATGCTTTGGGAAAAATAGTTGTTCAAGTCCTAATTTCAGTACTAAGGCTCTGTCATATCGTTTCCAACCTTTTCCAGGTCATCGAGACTAGCCAGATCAATACATAGTCTAGGATATAAGTTAAGTCCTCTTCTCCTCCTTATTGCTAGTGTTTCATTTAATTGTCTATCATTGTTTAACTTTGTTTAATGATTATTCTTGATATTGCATCAATTAGCTTTGGAAGCTAATTGATTAGGATAATGTACCATTAGTTACTTACCACTAAAGAATTAATTATTTAGGTTAAATCAAGTTTATTCTCTAAGAAATTATATAAGCCATTAGAAGTAATTTTGAATCACCAATTATATATATATATATATATATATATATATATATATATATATATATATATAATTGGTGATTATAAAATTATACACATATATACACACACACACACACACACACACACACACACACACACACACACACACACACACACACACACATGTATATGTAGATATGTATGTGTAGATATACATACGTGCATATGTGTGCGTGTGCATGCATGCACATGCATGTGCGTGTGTGTTATTTTGAAATTTCATATATGTGGGTACATGTTACGTTACACACATAGACCATGGGTAATTTTAATGGAAAATATTTTCCATTTCGCTAAAAGTAGCTTTTAGTTTGTTTGAAAATGGCTAATTTTGATTGGTTGATTAGTAAAATTTTATTTAATTTGGATAAATATAGAAGATAAAAACCACGACTATATCGGTGATATATATGTCTTTGATTGAGTAACGATAAAATAATACGAGAAATTTTAATTTACATGTTCAAACCTTGATGATAACATTCTAGCATTGGTGAAATCAACGAGAGTGTGTGAGTCATGAAAACCTCGCAAGATATAGAAAATATGCATATAATATTAAAAAATAACATTTAATGAATCCATAATGAATGAATTTACTTTCCATAAATACCCATACACTTGGTCTTCTATCGGTTTCTTTCACTACTTTCTCATACTACAAAGCCCCATAATGCCAAAATTTCAAAACAATATGCACAATATTTGTCATGCCAAAGCATTTTCAACACCACTAAAATTATCCAAATAATTTATTTTTCTTTAAATGCTCACTACACAACACCACATGGGCTCCAATA
Organism: Taxus wallichiana var. yunnanensis; assembly: GCA_018340775.1. Classification (NCBI taxonomy): domain Eukaryota; kingdom Viridiplantae; phylum Streptophyta; class Pinopsida; order Cupressales; family Taxaceae; genus Taxus; species Taxus wallichiana. Next base: position 837,201,090 of record CM031239.1, read on the forward strand.
GATAAAATTAACATCACATAAGACACTTACACAAAACATCAACCCACATAGACAACATGATAACACCATATACACGTCGATGCCACACTTTCCCTAATGAACAAATACTAGCAATGACCCAACCACAAAAGGGACCCAAGGATTGGAAAATCCACAACACAACATTACCATGGTTACATCTTAGTTACGATTAAAATTCCAAGAGCATTTATCATGCAAGGATAAATTATCCTTTCCACCTACATATTCTTAAATTCATTTAACATTCAACTTACAATACGAACACTTAATTTGGATCTTTCTCCCTTACGATAATCTCCATAACTTAAATAATTATTTGCCATATTTTAAAATGCATACAAAATTCCTAATTCTCTCGTTCTTATGTTAAGGTTTTGCTTCTCAAAATGTTTATTCAATGTTTAAATTTTACCCTTGTTAGACAAGGGAACTAACGTGAAGTCAAGGAAGGAATATTAGGATTTAAAGGAGATTTATATTCAAGATACCTCTTCCCATAAACATCCTTCCATTACAGTACCTTTATTTTCCTATTATAGTTGATATAGTTCAATAACTTATTTGAGTTAATACAACATTTTCACTTCATGAAATTTTATTTAGATATATATATATTTAAGAGCTTATGTTTGCTCGAAAGTTTGATCTCACCAAGAGCAATTCTTATTTATTTTTAACAACATGAAAATGTCTAGTTAAGTTATAAGGACTTCAAGTATGACATTATTCCTAACCCAAAATCTCGTTTACTCTTATACTCTTTACACTTACATTGCACTTTGGTCTCACTATTGGCATTGTTTTAGAAAAATTGTAATTCAAATGACACATAATTTACACTTAGGGATTCATGACTACAAGGAGTGGTGACCCGCACCTAACTACTCATTTCATCGCTCTTAAACACTCAAGTATTAAACACATATAACAAGACAACCCAACAACTATATGCTTCTCAAATTTCTTCCAAGGAACTATTTAAATCATTTAGTAAATATGCATCAGTGTTTCTTTCACCAATACCCTTAAGAGAGGATCCACGATCTATTAACTTCAAAATCATTCATGGATGGGGGAAACTACACCCTACGAGAAACACGTGGTAACCCACTACTACACACCAAGGGACACATTTATCTAAGAGAGGAAAAAGGGATTCAAATGCAAAATTTATAAAATTTTATGCATTCAAAATCCTTCTAAAGAAATATTTACAATCATTGGTAATCATACATCATATGTCCTTTTTCCATTAACATCATGAGAGGTCACTTGATCTACTACATTCATTAGTACTTGGGGTCTCTACACCCTACCACAAGATAAAATTAGAGAAACCAAATGTCCCTGTCTTGCAAAGCCTTCATGTCACTTGAGGTATTCCAAGACTACATTTTCTCACTTTCATTTAACACTTATCTTATAAAGGGTTCCATTAGCTTTGATTAGTTTATTTGACCGCCCATTAAAATATATCAGTTGATTGTTAATTTCAATTAATTTTAAGTTTTGATTCTTAAATGAGAAATTATGTTTTCTCAATCACTTGTTCTCACGTGGATCAATTCACATCCACTTTCACATCATAAGAAGGATTTATTAAGTTGTGAGTAATCTCACTGCACTTAAAATTATCAGGCCGACATCACAAGGGTATGTTCTCAAACAAGGGCAAGTTACAAATTTTCCTTTACAATTAAAAATTTAATAGTGCATTAATACATAACCTAATTTTCCTTGTGGTCCCAACCATTGTTCATTATATTCCACTTCTAATGTTATTTAGTCTCTAAAACAACCATGAGATTTCAAGCTCAACATGTCATCTTGTATGCCACTAAAGTGACGTTATGTCTCGCACTAAGGAATCTTACACATTTTCATACCCACGTGAATGCTCTCAATTAGGTTCCTAAGGAGGAACACACAAACACATACGGTACCTCTAAGTCTCTAGGACTACGAAAGATGTTTGGAGCCAACATAACTCAAGGTTTACTAGAGAGGATCATTCCATTCAACAAAGGTAAATATTTCAAACTATATGTTTGTTTTTCGCTTCCCGCTCAAAATTAAAAACACACAAATGTAAGTTGATATTTTTCTTTGAAGATTAAGTGATTTCCTAGGTCAATGCAACACTAGCATATAGGTAAAAACACGCCACTTTAAATTATTACCAATAATTTTACTAGCACAATCATATCCAAAATTACGATGACACTAAATTTTTTAAAAGACAAGGTTCCAATTTCATCCTCCTATACATATTTTGACACTAAAAGAAAGGATTCTTTGACATCATTTTCCAAAGCAACATGATACAATCAAATTCATTTACTTAACATAATATACACAATTACGACTAAGAGTAACATTCGTCAAACATGCAAAAAAGTACAACTACATATGAAATGGTACATTTTCCCAATATGCAACATTATCATATACATCATGGAAATAATGAAAATAATTCATTCTATTCATAACAATATCATTGAAATGCTCTAAACAATTACATTTCCTTCAGAAAACATGTTAATAAAAGACACAAGTGTTGTTTTACTACTCCTATTCTCCGGGTACCTGCAACCACCACAGGTCGAGTCCTAGAACTGGTATGGAAATCCCCTACACTCAAGCATAAATCCACACATTCATCATTTTGAACAATTTTCAATTAAAGAGAAGAGAGAGGGAGAGATAGGGAGAGAGAAGAAGACAAAGTTCGTTTCTCACGCATTCACACTTTCACATTCATTTGCACTTAACGTTTTGGTACTAGAGAGAGAAAGGATGAGAGAGAAATTTAAGAGGCATTTTATTTTCCATTCACAATGTCGTAACCATTTGCATTTCATGTCCATTTTCATTTCATTTCAAACCAATTTATGTTTCCTAATTCATTTATGTTTTCAAATCAACTAAAGTATCATAGTCATTTTTAGAGAGAGAAGAGGGTGGAGAGAGAAAAAAACCATACTTTCAAAATCCATTCATACAAGATAAAATATTGAATAATATTCTAAATAGAATTATGACAGTATTATGAGGTCACACTCGTGGCTAGAAGTCAAACGAGACTCTCAGAAGGAGATTCTAGCTAAAGTAGCAAGTTGAGAAAATTGACCAAAACATAAAAGTGCTTACAAACTAGGTCTTGAAAACACTTGGTTTAAGTTTGATCACAAAGTTTGATGATTCCTACTTACTCCCCATATATAAAGAATTCATCGTGTCAGCGAAAGTTGATTACGATGAGTAGAGCTCAAGTTACAAGGGCAACTCGGGGCCAATTAACGTAATTATGTCAGCGACTCTTGTCACTCAACAACTAGTGGGCCCCAAAACCCACTTGCAAAACTAGTCTCCGAAGGTGTTTTCATTGAAATGAAGGTGGGTTACAATTCTCTTGTTGGAATTATAGAGGTAGGTGGCAGTGGTTTTCATTTTTCTCAAACTAAGTGGCAACCTGTAGGCGAAACCGATCGTGTTTTATTAAAATGAACACGTCACTACAAGTGACTAATAAGCTAAGTGGGCTCAAAAATTTGACATGCAAGGGCGTTAATTAAGTTCAAATGACTTGGTTAAGTTTCTTCATGTTGTTCCACTTTACCAGGGGTCATGCAAGGAGTTTCAGGTTTGTGGTACATTTAGGTGTAGCACTCCATGCGCATAACTTTTGGGGTCAGAATTTTTTTGATATTTGAAATTTCCCAATGAATTAATATTTTATCATTGGTTGGAGTTACATTTCCTAATAATTAACATTTACTTTTCAAATGTAAGAAATTATGGAAGAAGAATTTAGTGCAGGAGAAAAGGGAAAGTCCATACCGTTTTACGCAAAACTTGTGATCCCCGCATTCAACGAGACCGCATAAGCTTCAGAATTCCACAAACGGTTTGTGGCTTGCTCATGCTTCCTCACTTTACACACAAACTAACCATGCATTTACAACTACTACATCGGTAAATCCCTCATTCTCTTTGTGTTTGGTGACTCCATACCTTGTTCTGCATGACTCTTATTTTTATATAAGCTAGTAGTATGGTGGCAAGGGTGATTTGGTCAGGTTTATCACCTATGTGATGCATTAATGAAACAATGGTAATATTATATGAGGATACATGTGCCTCTTGTATATGGCTTCATATATCTATACCCAATCAACTTCCTTTGCCCACATGTTTCAAAATATATTTCACCCACTCTATTTTGTGCAAGGCCTGAATCACTCTAGTTTTAGGAAATGTGCCTCCTTGACCCGTCCCTCTCTACATAGTGCTGAGAAAAGATAGAGGGTTTCACACAAAGAGTGAATTAGACAAGTCATGCAGAGACATACATGGAATACTAGGAAAAGGATCTTCCCATGTTTAAATCAATACAACAACTCAAAATAAAAGATAAGGAGCAGGAAAAACTAAGGGGTAGCTAATGTCTACCCTTAAAATAGTGTTGGAAGGGTTACTGATGCATGCAAGACAGTACACAAAAACATAAGGAGAAAAATCAGTACAACTAGGCATTACATCCAAAAGAGGCACCTCCCAATACCCAATCTTCTTGTTCCTCTGCAAACAACAAACAAAACCACGACAAGTAGTAGATCCTCTCATAGACATTGAACATGACTTAGATGCGGATAAAAATCCAGATTTGGCCAATTTGTATATGGAAAAATGAGGAGACATTAGCAATACAAGTTTATCTCCATGCACATGGCTGATTTAACCCATTATGGGATTGATTTTAGGATGATTTTTAGCAGAGATCCCTTCAATGCAACTCCTTGCCACATTTTATTTGCTGCAACTAACCAAATTATGCTAAATTTCCAACGTTAACTTGGGTTTGATCGTGGTTAACACCTTGGGCTCTCCAATAAAGTGATCATATTATTATGCAAGGAAAATGACAAGTCTACAGGCCGCTTAGGAGGATTTTCCCTCCATGCCTATTTGATGGATGACAATTTTGGTCGTCCTCGAGCACACCAATCCTCTCTATACTCCACCAAAAGAAACACTCACCCACCAGCCCATTACGTATTCCTTTTATTATTATTACTTTAATTTTTAGTTGGGCACTCAATATTATACACATAACAATGCTTCAAATTTTATGAGTGTTAAGAGACTATAATATTGAAGAGGCATTGTCAAATCTGAATCCATAAGGAAAAATCTTACAATGAGATTTTTTATTTCATGGGAAAGTATGCGAGAATGGCCTAAGATAACGGTTTATAAATATGGTGTAGAATCACCTTATCTGTCATGTTTTGTGGTTATCAAATTCAACTGATATATTGGCTCAACATGGGATTTCCTTTTTTTTTAATCTATTTCATTCCTTTTCAAGTTATTAATGCGTTTAATTAACATACATAAAAAGGATGAAATAATGCAACATGTGGATATTCGATTTAATTAACTTCCAACATTAATTGCACAAATCAAAATAACACTTTTCAAAGTGAATATTGATCTAGAAACTATCAAAAACACAAGGGATAATTACACTTACTTGATTCTATGTGGATTTAGAAGATTCTAGGTGATTTGAGTGCATGAACATGCTGATATGAGATTGAAAGTGCTTCGTTACGAAGCTGGAACCTAAAACTTAACCTAGTCGAAACTATACAACTAGGTCAAGAGCATCCATATGATCATGACCCCTTATATGCAGATATTAGACCTTCATGTAATATGGATCAAAAATTCTAAGTGCTTCACCTTACACCTTGGAAAGCTTATTTGTTGTTATGTGTTCTCTTCTTTTCTCACCTTTAGAATGACTCTGTAAACACTGCCTAAACCTTATAACCCTTGTAGTGCAAGGTGTTCACGCAAAACAAAATTAAGTGGGTTGAGGGCACCCTTGTGCATAAAATACATCACCAAGATTACTCGAAGAGATCTCAAACTATACGTTTTTCTCCTAGTATGTGATATCTACCACAATGTAATTAGAACTTAACGATCATACTTTAACAATGCTTCATATGAGTTTCATACTTGTTCAAATACTTGGGAAGGGTCACTTTGCTTGTTTGTAAAGGAAGATGGAGACTCCTAAACCTAGAAGGATACTTCAAACCTATAGATGTTTCTTCCTAATGGATGTGCATGAGTTATTTCGTAGTTTAGGGAGCTTGGAGTGCCTTTTGTGCTTGTTTTTACATGAGGAGTTCTTAAAGTGTGGTCTTAAATGAGGTATGATTTACTTGCTTATATATGCTTCCAAAGGTTATTATGTCATGAAAGGCTGACCAAGGGGGAATATTAGTCCATATGAAGATGATGGAATTGAAATTTTTAGTGCATAATGTGTTGGTCCAAAACCTCATAATAGGGTCAACTTTTAGATTTGTATAAACCTAAGAAAATAATGGTTTTGAACGGGAGGGAAAATAATGTTTTAACTTTATGGGTCGGAGGATGGATGTTTCTAGATGTGTTTTATGTAGTTAAACTTCATAAAATAACAATAGAGAGGTGTGAAAATATTAAAAAACAATCAAAGATCTACCATGGTGTGCTAAGTAAGAGTGAGGAGAGTGTATTTGTCCATGCAAGTGTGTAATGTCAAGATCAACAATGTCAAATGATAAATTGCTAAATTTGAGTGTTTACATTTCTCCCCTTTAAGTATGAAATGAAATTACATGCTTAAAGGAAAAGATACTTGAGTATGTAGACACACTTTGTCTTTACTCATAATAACTTTGTTTTATAAAGTATCCCATTGTGTTGGTGTTGGCATGCTCCAAAATGAAACCTACAACATAGAGTGTATTCAATCCTAAGATAGGAAACTAAAATTTATCTCAATATGTAATAAAATTAATTTAAAGAAATGTGCAACGAAAAAAATCCAAAAGAGATGAAAAAAATTAAAGGAATACACCTGTTTGTTTTGCGGAGGGAATGTGTTCTCATTCTCATGCTTTGGAAATTATGAATTTGTTGAACTCGATGAAGAATTAGGGGTGATCAATCCCCAATTTGTGTTGAGAAGAGATCGATGTATTAGGTGTACAAACCCAATGAATGAATTCCAAAGAGAAGAACCAAAAAAAGAGGAGTTGAAACACCTCGCCAAGGAGGAAGAATATGCATCAAATTCATTCAACAACTTTGATATCTTCACCTTAAATGTAAATAAGATAGGAAATTTCACTTACGAAGACCTTAACCACTTCAATACCTTCCATAACCCCATGGACCATACCATTGTAGATGGTTATAAGCCCAATTTTGTAACTTAGGACACACATTAGAAAGAGAAATAAGTGCCCCATACTCTTCCCATGTGCCATAACCAAGTAGAACTAATTACATCCTAAAATATGAGTGGAGAAAGGAGAACTATGCCCTAATGTGCCCAAAAATAAAGATCAAACTCGAGTACCGTGGAGAAAGAGAGAATGAAATACTTCATGCCCCTGAATCATGCCAAACTAAGTCAAATTGAGTATAAAATCATATGAAAATGTTGTAATAGTGATGAAAAGCCCAAGATGTTGATAGATCTCGGAGAAAATTCCCCTGGGATATGATTGGGTCAAAACCATCCATATAGTCCTAACTAGGATGTACAGTCCTAACACCACTGTAGATTTTTCTAAATTCATGTGCTCGAGTCCAATTCTAAGTCATTTTTTTTACGCCCTTTCATATGTCTATGCACGAGAAAGATGCATGTGTTTTCTATAAATATAGAATAAACCCTGAATGTTTTCCCCCTCTTTTGAGACATGTGCAATGAAGAAGTTAAGCATGTGGCTCAAAAGAAAATATGTATACCCATGTATGAGATGTTGAGAACATGTAGATAACCTATGAAGAATTGATGTGGTTTATCAAGAAGAAATTGTTCTTGCAAAGGGGATGTGCATGGTAGAAACCATGAAGCAAAACAAGAGCAACAAGAACAAGAAGCATGATAACATGAACAATGTCAATGCAACAAAACAACAATAACAATAATAGAAAATGTTGTATTAGTATAAGATAAGTGAAAACATGGGACACCACAAAAGAGTGTCGCGTAAAGAGAATCAAGGCCCATGAGCCTATAAACAAGAGATATAAAACCACACACAAGGTGTAATGCCATGAAACATGGAACACCCATGGTGTTGTAAGACAATCAAGGCCCTTAGGACACAATCAGAGTATAAATCAAGCATGCACACACACAAAAAAACTAGCAAACATGTATGAAAAGTAAGTTTATCGAAATGAATGAAGAACATACGATATATAACGAGTGAAAAATAAGCGTAAGTGCTACACAAAACACATGTGTTAGTCTAAAATATATAAAATACACAATATATATATATATATACATATACCAAGCATAACAAGGAAAGAAAGGAATTCTAAAGGAAATATAACACATGGATGTAGTGTGTGAAAGTGGATGCCCCAGAGGTTAAGAGTTTAGGAAAGTGGAGGCCAACACCTATCATCATGTCTTGCTCTGTGTATATCATGCATATACCACATGAACACATGTATGTAAATAAGAAATGTTATCTATCAAACCAAATGAATAAAAAACATGTATAATGTAAAGTGAAAACAATATATGTTATAGAAACAAGTCATGATTTTATATTTTTTCAAATATTTGAATGTTTTTGTGTTTTGAGGCCCTCCTAAGGGCACAAATGAAAACCTATTCTCCAAAGAAAAGGAATGGTGATCCAAGAATACCCCCATGGAGGGGAATAGATAGATATTATACAACTAAAGGATGGGAAACAATATTTCCCCCACTATGTGTGTGTAAAGTGAGGTTTGGGTGTAGAACCACTCCTCAGCATGATCCAAATTAAACCTATAAATAGAGTTTGTTATTGGGAAGTGAGGGGGAAATAATATAAGAGCTATCCCAAGATAACCTTACGAGTAGGTAAAGTAACTTCTAAAGGTGATGAATGATCAAGCCTCAACTGTTTCATAGGATGTGACTCAAGTGCAAACGGAACCATCTTTGGTGATATGTGTCGAGAAAGGTTTATGAGGAAAACCATAAATAGTATAGCAATGGATAAAATGTGATGTGTTATACCTACATAGTGGACTAGAACAGTGAGAGCTCCTAGAAGACCTATGAGAAATTGTGGAGCTAGCTAAAAAGCTAGAGGATCTGCGTAAAGTGTTGTGATAGTGTGAGCCACTTAGAGACAACGTGTGCAAAAGAAGGCTTGGGAGGAGACCTAAAATCCCTAGAACTATGTGATGCAATATGTGCAACTAAAGGCTATCAAGAGACCTAGAATTTTGTGAATCTACGTGTGAAACCAAAGGCCTATTAGGAGACCTAGGAGGATTATTGCTATGTGAAGTGGTATGTGAAACAATAGACATGTCCATAGATGCTTTGGAAACTGTATAAAGATGAACTATGCTAGGAGAGAAACCCTAAAAAGGAATACCTCAAATAGTGACAACTTGTTGATGACTAATAAAATTGATACACTGATGAACAATGGATGGAACATCCCTAAGAGCACTTAGTCAAGGGAAACCTAGATGCAATACTCTAGTAAAAAAATATAACATCCAAGAATGAAATCTTTTCGGTGATATATCTAACTATGATTAGTAGGGTAATGCATCGAAAATGTGGATCAAAATCAAGTGTAAGACTCTCAAAAGGAATGCAAGACACTAGAGTAATTTCCATGAAAAAATATTATATTTACAATGTGGGGTAACCAAGACACCGTAACTAGAAATATTATGAATAAATCTTTGGAATAAACAATGTATCATAAATATTTGAGCCATCTATATCAGAATCATCAAAATAAATGATTGGTGTAGAAGATGATGTGCAAGTAATAGTTCAATCATAGCATCAAGTGGATGATCATAAGAGGGTAGTGGTGGCACCACATGATGAGTGTTATGAACTTTCAAAGTAGATGTGTCATTAGTATGCTTAGGAAGTGGATCATTGAATATTTTCAACTTAGAATTGGTATTGGTAGGCTTAGAAGATTCCACGGGCTCATCCCATTCAATTGCATTAGATTCAATAAGATCCTGAATGATGTGTCATAACTTAATACATTTATGTAGAGTGACCAATACATCTATGATAATCACAAGAAGCATTAACATTGAAGCTCTTACTTTGAGGCTTGCTCGTATCAACCTCAAATAGTGGAGGGAGAGACACAATATTGCACTCAAGTAATTGCTTTAAGTACCATGCACAAAGTAAAATTGATGTCTTGTAGGTTGCGATTGGAGCTTAGTAGGTTGAGAAACAACATCGACACTATCTCTAAAAGTAACCTTAGGGTCATTATATTTTCCTTTGAAATTAGATTTGCTTTGAAACTTAATATTGGATGGATTAGGGAGCTAACAACATACTTAAGTTTGTTCATGTGTAATAGCTTAGCTTCATATATTTAAGTGTATGACATAGATGGTTAAAAGATTGAAACTTATCAAACATGATCGATTCTTGCAATGGAGGAAGCAAACTTTGAACAAAAAGGTTTTGCAATTCACGTCGTTAAGATGTTTTCATCTTGGTAAGCATTATTCGATGACATAATAAATAATCATTGATATGCTCATTAGATCCTTGTTTGAGTTTGGACATTTGTGCATAAGATATCTTATCCCCAATGTTGGTTGAAAAAGCTGCTAATTTTTTTTTCCAATGTAGTAAACAAGTGCACAAAATGTGTTGGGAGATCATAAAACCATTGTAAAACAAAGAGGGAATAGTTGAGTGAGCAATATATTATTAGTTACATAGTCAAATAAAAAAACATGGAATGATCTAATATGCTCTTAGGGATCACCCTTGCCATCATAGATAGGAAGATTAGGTGCAACAAAAGTAATAGGAAAAGGGTAGGAAACAACTTCAGGTGCTACGGGATTATGTAATAATTTAAAAGAGTCCATAGTAATAGAATTATGAGAGACACCTTGGTGAAATTGTAACATTTATGCTTGTAAAGAATGAACAAATTCTGAGGACTTGAGAGCCTATGTGCTAGATGAAGATGCATGCAAGCCATTATGATGATAAAATAGGAGATGTAGTAGTAATAGTGGCTATAGGAATAGGCAAAGAGACATTTTCATAGGGATGTTAGGTGCCCCCAAGGAGGTAGGCATAACATATGTGGGTACAATAGGTGAGGGTTGAGATATATCTGTAAAAGATGCGTCATTAGATTTTTTATCACAACCAAGCTTGGCGAGAAAGTAGAATCTTGATAATAGGCTCAATATGATGTGGTTTTAACACACAATTGAGCATGAAAATGAGATAGGATCTCTACTTAATTTTGATCTACATTGGTGGCCTCATCATGGTCATAATCATAGGACTATTCACTATGGGTCTCAATTTCATCCAAAGGGACCTTGTATGCAGGTGGATCAAGAAGAGAAGTAGAAATAGGAATAGAAGAAGACATTGCACTACGAAACTTATGAGTGGGAGGTGAAATCTCAAAATGTTAAATAGATTGATCAAAAATTCGAGCATTATACCGATAGGGCATAATGATTAAGCAAATATTGAATAAATAGATGCCTAATACTAAATATGTAACAACACAAATGATATAACAATTAAGTACAAAATAGACCCAAGCAAAATAAGTTAGAAAGTAAGAGACCCTAGTTGCAAATGAAGGGATAGAAAGACTTAGCTGATTCGTAATTAATTTTGGATTGTGCCAAAGTGACGAATGATGATGAAGAAAGGGACAAGTATCGCACCGAACCTCGAGAAAATTGTGTGAATGTAAGATCTACAGGTGGGATGCCTATATAGGGTCAAGGGCACCTGGGGTGCTACAAACCTCCTCTAGATTCCTGTGAATGCTCAAGACTTGAGAAAACTAGTTTCACTGAGGTCGTTATATGTTCGATGTTTGTCGCTAGTATGTCACACCAAGTTCACGGATGTCACCGCAACTGACTGCGAAAAGAAGAAATGACTTGAAAAAACCATCAAAAGTGCATCAAATCCCAAAAATAAAATAATTAAAATGAGGGGTTGGACTGTCCATGGCTCTCATGCAGTGAACCTATGATTAAACATTGCACTACATCTTAGACCCAATGTAGTTCTATGTGTGTGTGTGTGTGCAGAATCATGCCTTAGATGGCTCTTGTGCATATCGTACTTGATAGCGAGCAAGTAGCTAGATGTAAGAAATGTAAATACATGTGTGCATGAAAGAAATAACTTCCCTTCCTATGAGTGTATGTAGAAGTACCAATACCTTTCCCTTGTGTGTGGATGTTGTTATCCATTTTCCCCCCAGTAAAATGGACAATGAGAGGATAGTTGATCCCGGGCATTATATAGGTCATCACGGTAGGAATATGGGTTATAGGTGAATTCATCGCCTAAGGAGCACTTATAGGGCATTTAGGAGATATTTGGGGTCATTCAGACAAATTCTAGGTCCTTGAGGCTCACAACTCCATTGTGGGAAAAAATGGGTCTTCGAGGCCCGTTACAAGCTAAAATGACCTTTTGAAAAAAATATGAAATTTCAGGTACTGAGTAGTCCATGGCCCATCCTTTGTCTTTTGAGTTTGAGAAAATTGAAGAAATCCTAGAAAAATCCAAAAAATTGTTAAAAAATGCCCAAATGGGCCCTTGGAAGGGCGAGCTAAAAATAGGTCGGTGAGCTACTCATCGAGCTTCTTGCGAAAAGAGGGGAGGCGAGTTGATAACTCAAATTGGGCAAGTTGGGGTCCTTTACGGAGGGTCGAGTTAGTTTAGAGCTCGGGTGAGCTTGTTTGATTTGGGCTCGACGCGAGTTCGAATGCACACGCATGAGATACGTTTATGTGGACATGTGGAAGTTGGGGGTTGGTTGTCGAATGGGAGTTGGCTCACTGAGCTAGCTCGATGAGCCCGATTGTGGACAGGGTTCATTAGGTTCGAGAGGCAAATAAACATCCACATGAAGCATGAGAAGTTAGGTGATGCAAGATACATCGTGGGTCCCAAGCCCACAAAACATAGAGCTCAAAGTGGAGTTTGTCGCGAGGGAGGAACTAAGCATGTGGTGGGTGAGTTGGGGTTGGCGTGCCGGGATGCATCGTTGGGGATGCATGGCACGACGACATGTCAAGGAGGTGAGTAAACCCAAAAAAATTCAATGCAAAGTGGGTACAAGTCGGGGAAAGGGAAGGAGGAATCGTGATTTGGGAAACATGATGCCCAAACATCATGTAAACCCGATCAATGATACACCATGAAAACCCACCTCGACAAACTATGACTCGGTTGCCGAGCTAAGGGGTGAAATTGGATGTGGAGTAGGAAATTCATTCACATAATGCAAGTCGAGCTCCTCCAATGAAAATGGGATGTGGAGCTTCAAACCCGACACAAAGGGAGATGAATGGCAAGCCTTTGAGGATGAGTTAGGTAGCTTGGTATTTGGGTAATGAAAGCGGTAGGTGGTGAGTTAAGGGAGATAGCTCGGTGGAGTTGGTGGATAGAGCCCAAAACACTAAAAATCCTGTTCACTAAAATATTCATAACTTTTTCCCAGTTACCCATTTTAAGCATGCGTATATTTGATGGAAAGATATTTTAAGCCCCACATGATGGAATGATCATTTTGAAAAAATTAGAGATTAGGTGGGTGAAAATCAGAGGTGAAGTTAGAGGACAAGGAGGCCATGTCTAGGTGTATGAAATCCATGATGAAGGTATGGGGTCATTCCTTCTCCCATGACATAAAGTACAATGGGGTATGGGCTTTGCATATTTTACAATCACTCTTGCACGTGCCATGATGAAATTTGGTGGGAGTTTGAAGCAAGCTTTCGGATTTCTTTCCTTCTCTCACATATTTCCTTCTATAAATTATAAAGGGGTTGCATATTGCAAAAAGTTAGATATTTTTCCCTCCAATGCACTCTCCTCTTCTCCTTATTTTCAGGGTAGTTGTAGGGATTCGAACCTTCTCCCCAAAAATTTGTAATGGCTTCATGCCTTCTTCCTACCAAGAATGTACTGTGCAAAATCTGAGAGCAATAAAATTATGTTTTGTGATAATTGTTTCTATCCTTGCATGATTTTCATTGTTCTTCTTGCCTCTCATTGTTATCCAGGAATGTTGTGTATATTTTATGGTTATTGCAGGTTTTAGGTGATGTTGTGTTTATTTGAAGGTGGTTTTAAGGCAGTTGTGGTATGTGATGCTAGACCATCCTCCTCACACTCATTTTCTTCTATCTTCATGCATTGTGGACTATCCAACATCTCCTTCTCTTGTTGTATCACCACGCTTAGTGTAGGTTTTATTTCACAAAATCTCTCTCCCGGCTCCTTGGAATGTTAGATTAGGTTTAGTTAGTGGCTTTTCTTGCATTAGGAGTAGTTGTGGCAAGTAGGATTAGGAGGAGGAACTGACCTTCTCTGGAGAGCTATCCCATTTCACAAGGTCCCACACTTAGGATAACTCCATGTTATGCAGATTACACTGAATGCCCCATTCACAACTTGGAAATTCGGGGTCTTTGTAATTTTTACACCGACATATGCTAGATGGATGCTTGAATTCTCTTGTAATGGCCTTTGAATGCAACCTTAGGTGGTGATAGCTAATGCTTAGTGTTTGGTCCTTTATTATGATCACATAACTTTATATTTATATGATTCTCTTGCTTGAATTTCATAATTAACCTTGAAAAGGATGACTACTAAAAAGATAAGATGCCCAAACAGCTAGAAAGGACCCAAAAGATGTGAGAAAATTACAAAGAGGTCGGGGGGCACTCGGAGGGGATGGAGGGGTTTGGCCTTGTCATCCTGGATGGGCGCTAGTGTCCAAAGTGAGAAATGTCGAAGTATGAAAAGATAGACTAGGCTAGAAAGAGTGTAAGATCAACAAAGGCAATAGAAAGCAAGCAAAGATGGCCAAAGATTGGGATCAATTAGTATTTTTCTTATGTATGAATTATATGAATAGTATTATGTGATCAGGACTAGATAGATACCCAAAGTGCGTGATTTAGTGTCTATACATAGAAGGAAAGAATATAGAAAGCTGAAATATGATGAAAACAATGAAAGAAAATAATAATGAATGCTTTTGAAAAGAAACCCTAGGGACATTAGGATTACAACTACGATGTTCAATTAGAAAATGTTGGGTTCACCAAATGATTCACTTTTTGTGTGAATGTATTTCATTCCTTTTTACGTTTTTATTGTGTTTTTAATTAACATCAATAAAAAGATGAAATAATACAACAAGTGGATATTCTAATTTAATTAACTTCCAACATTAATTACACAAATCGAATAACACTTTTCAAAGTGAAGATTGATCTAACATATATAAAAAATGCAAGGGAGAATTACACTTAGTTGATTATGTGTGGATCTTGAAGACTCAGGTTATATGAGTGTATGAGCGAGTTGATTTGAGATTGAAAGTGCTTCATTACGAAACCAAACTGGCCCAACCATACAAATAGGTCAAGAATGTTCGTATGGTCCCGACCCTTTTCAGACGGTCTTGGATCTTCTTGGAATCTAGGTTTGCAACTTCCTAAATGCTTTACTTTGCTTGGAAATGTGTTTTGTTATGTGTTGATCTTCTTTGCTCACCTTCAAAATGGCTATGTAAACTCTACTCAAACCATATAACCCTTTTAGTGCAAGAAGGAGTTCATGTAAAAAAAAAGCTAAGTGGGTTGTGGGCACCCATGTGCATCGTTGATGTCACCACTACTTTGAAGGAGATCAAACTACATGTCATTCTCCTAACATGTGATATCTATCATAGTGCAATCAGAACTTGACAATTATGCTTTGACAATGCTTCATTTGAGTTTCACACTTTCTTAAATACTTGGGAAGGGTCACTTTGCTTGATTGTAGAATGAAGATGGAGACTCCTAAACATGGAAGGAGACTTTATACCTTTAGGCATTCTTGCCTAATGGAAGTGCATGTGTTATTTCCCAGTTTAGGGAGTATGGAGTGTCTTTTGTGCTTTCTTTTACATGAGGATATTATAAAGTGCCGGTCTTAAATGAGGTATGCGATTTAATATAAGTTGAATTAAATATTAATTTCAAAGTAACTATTGTAATGTATGTTATACAAGTGATAAAATACAACAAATGGACAAGCAACAAACATGCAATAGTATGAAACCCTAAGCAAGAGAAAGAGAGGGTAACTTAGCTGGTTTCGAGTGATGCGGAAGTGATCTAAGTGGGTGAATAATCTGAAACAAACTAGAGGTAGTGTTGTCAAGGCTCACTGGAGGTTTTGAGACCTAGAAATGTGTAGGACATGAGCGCATACGGGGGTAAAGGAGCACTTGGGCGCTAGCGTCTATTATGGGAGCCAATATTTGTATGAATAATTAGGATCTGATCTCTTCTGTGTAGGAGGAGCTTCACTACTGATCTCTATTTGTCACTCTGGATTTGTCTCAATGTCTCCGATTGTACATGTAACCTACGAAGAAAGATGCCTAGCTAAACATACCCAAAACCACATCAAATCTAAAAATAAAGATGTAGAATGGGGAGTTGGAGTGACCCCGATGGTCACCCGAAGAGTGAACTTAGTATCGAGCATTGCACTACATTTCAGACTCTATGTAGTTCTGTGTGAAAGTGTGTGTAATGGAATAGAATGAACTTCCTCCTATGTTGTGTATGTAGAGTGATGCGGGTTTTGTCCCTTTTATGGATGTGCTAGATGGATGTTTTGTAATACTTTCATGCCTTTAGATGCAATCTTAGGTGATAGTAGATAATGTTAGTGTTTGGCCCCTTATTTGAGAGCTATAACTATGTATATATATATGATTCCTTTGTTTGAATTTTATAATTGACAATTGGAAAACCAACCCAAAAATGTAAAAGATGCCCAAGAAGTAAAAGAGATCCAAAAGAGTGAGAAAATGCTATATAGGGTCAAGAGTGACCGAGAAGGGACATGAGCGCTTGAGTGCTTTTTTTCTTAAATGGGCGCTAGTGTTTGAGGCCATAAACGATAAATAAGTCAAATACTGAAAGGGATGTAGGGTGTGCAAAGTCAATAAAATTATAAGAGATAAATTAAAATGCCCAAAAGACATTATTAATCACTAGTTTTCTTTCTTAGGAATCATGTATATATTAATATGCTCTAGGACCTAAAAATGTACCCAAGTGCATAAATTTTGTGTCTACAAAGTATGATTTACTTTTTATATATGATTTTGAAGGCTATCATGTCATGAGAGGCTAATTAAAGGGAATATTAGTCCATATGAATATGATGGAATTGAAATTTTAGTGCACAAGTGTCGATCCAAAAATGTATGTAGGGTTAACTTGAGATTTGTACAAACCGAGCAAAAATGACAATTTTGACCGGGAGGAAAAGGCATGTTTTGACTTTATGGGTCGGAGGATGGATGTTTCTAGATGTGTTATATGTAGTTAAACTTCAAAAACTAATGAAAAGAGGTGTATAAATATAAACAAGTAATTGAAGAGATATCAGGGTGTGTTAAACAAGATTTAGGAGAGTGCATTTGTACATACAAGTGTGCAATGTCAAGATCAACAATGTCAAAGGATAGATTACCAAATTTGAGTGTCTACATTTATGGTCATGACCCTTATGTACAATATTGGACCTACTTGGAATTTGGGTATGCAACTTCACGAGTGTTTTTCCCGCCTATAAATGAGTGTCGTTATGTGTCGTCAGTCCTCTTCGTTCACCTTCAAAGTGGCTCGTAAACCCTGCTCAAACCTCGAACCCTTGTAGTGCAAGAAGGGGTTCCTGCAAAACAAAGTTAGGTGGGTTATGGGAACCCTGTGCCTGCACCGCCAACGTCGTCACTACTCGAAGAGGGCTCAAATCGTAGGTCGTTCTCCCAACATGTGATATCTACTGTAGTGCCATTAAAACTTGATAATCATACTTTGACAATGTTTTTCTTGAGTTTCAAAGTTTCTCAAATAATTGGGAAGGGTCACTTTGATTGCTTGTAGAAGGAAGATGGAGACTCCTAAACCTGAAAGGAGACTTCAGACCTATCGAAGGTGTTGCCCTAATGGATGCACATGAGTTATTTCACGTTTAGGAGCTTGAAGTGACTTTTGTACTTGATTTTACATGAGGATATTATAAAGTTTCAGGTTCTTAAATGAGGTATGATTTACTTGCTTATATACGCAAGAGATATATATTATCTATGTCAAAGGAGATGTTTATAAAAGAACATAGATTCCCAAAGAAGAAGATGAATTTGATGTTGGTGGGTGATGTGAGGGGGTGGACAATTATTGTATGTGATATAAATGTAAAACCCTCCTCCATTGTTTGATGAAACTACAAGGTATCCTCTACTTTATTTTCTTGATAAAAATAATATTTTTGTTATTTCTTAGGTTAGAATAAATTATAACAATTTTTAAATCTAATCTATTGTAATGGATGCCTATTTAATTTTGGACATTATTTATAAGTTTATGTTACAAAATTGGGTTTTATAGGCGTATATCAATTTGTCTTGTAAATTTGTTCAATTTGTTTAGGCTACCATAAACTACAAGGTGGTTTTCCTTTCATTTGGTTTATATCCCATCTATATGCTTGATTTCATTTAAGAAATAGATTATCAATTGATTCTTGACATGAGTTTAAAATAAAATTTAGGGACAAATTGATATTCAAATAGTTCCAATATACATATAACATAGACCCACACGATATAAAAAAATTCATCCTCCAAATAGTGTGGATTATTTCATTACATTTTTGGGTTAAATAATTGTCTTTACATTCATCCATTTTGTCCATGAAGGGATTTCAGGAATAACCGATGCATGGTTTAGTGTTTATGATTAGTAGGAGGGTTTGGAAATTTGTACGAAAAATTCAAATTCAAATTCTCAAACAAATGAGTCGAAAACATTATTATAAGTAAATTTAATAAGTTAACTTATTGTAATAAGTAGTTGGGGGAATTCACATTTATTATGATTAGATTGAAAAAAACCAAGTAGATTTGTCATTTAGTTGTAAGCTACTCCTTGATTTCAAGGAACATAATACATATACATATTGATTGGTTTAATTTGAGGATTCCATTGGGGCAACTCACCCATGATAAGTAAGATAAAACAAGTACATTAAGTATATAAGTTTGAATACAAAAACATAGGGAATCAAGAGGAAATCCCCATAAAAAAGTTAAGTATAACAAAAATCTATAGTATGGAAAAAACCATGAGGGTGTTGGAATAAAGCATACAAAATTTTGTTGCTTTTATTTTTGAGTTTCTTCTTTTGAATGCAATGGCAAAGTCACAAAAGATATTTTGGATTCTCTGGAATGCTTTAGACAATTTTGAAGGTATTAAACTCTTTTTACAATATATGATACATTTACAATACTTGTTTGTCCTATATTCCTATTCCATGTCATAAGCTTTTCGGGACTCTAATTTATTTGCTAAGTACAAGAAGGCGTGTGGGCACACAAGGCCTTGTTAAAGAAGGGCGCACAAGGAGAAAGCACGCAGGACAAGGTTCTAGGAGTGTTTAATAAAACAAGTAGCGTGCGTGCACAAGGCAAAGCAGGATTTTGGGACTTAGCCATATTTGGCATATCAGGCAGGACACGTGAAAAGCATGACCTAAATGCGCATGTGGAGTGGATAAGGTGCCAGCTTGACGACAGGTTAGCCTAGGAAGGAATATGCCCTATGATGGAAGCTTCTAGAAGACCATTATGGCAAGGAGTGGAGAGCTCAGGCCTGGAGGAGCATGCCCCCATGGAGGACCACATTTGGACACTTAGCGACGGATCGAAGCCTCGAGAAGGTGGGTTAGTAGTTGAGAGGTCTATAAATACAAGTGCCCACTGAGAGGAATTGATATATATAGATCAATAGAGAGCGGAGCTCTGTAGAAATGCTGTGAGGAACTCTATTGGGTTGGGTAGATGACCTATAGGGGAAGGATGTATCAAGGGGTTTGGGTATGAAATTTTCCTTTAATGTTTAGGAGGACTCTAATCCAATTATGATGTATGACTTTGGTCTACCATACTGTGATATTTTGTAATGGATCTAATGCATGTGATGAGGTTGTCGGATATGATGGAATATAAATATAATAGACTCTAGTTTATACATATATCTGTGTAGTTCTGTTTCATATGTGTTATATGAATGAATATAAACTCCTATACATTTCCTTTTAGTTCAATTATATGTTAAGTATCCTTTTGTATGGAATGATTGCATTGATCTAGAAGCCATTATGAGCTCTATGATGAATGTATGTCTTATGTCCACTCACTCTTTTTAAGTTCTTATCATAGATGATGCTTTCCCACTTAACTCACATAAAAGAGAGACTCGGTGCCGCGCGTGCCTCGGGTGAGCGCCCAACGCCTGCTAGGTGATAGGTCGACACGCATGGGATTCCCTTGTTCTTGGTGGGTGTAAAAATGACTACAAAGCTAAATAAACATATCAAAATGGGTATACAATTTAGGTGTTTTAATAACTCGAGCATAATCATATTATTGAAACTTAGGAAGACATTTTATTCTACTATATAGACTACTTAATTGACCTTTAGTACTAGTGTTACTCCATGTTATAGACTAAATCAACATATCAAATGGATATACAATAAATGATTACTAGTTCTAGTGCATTAATGAGTAGTATGTCTTTACATTTAAGTTTATAGGGGGCATGGTAGGGGTAGATCTATGTCTTAGTACCATTTCAAGCAATTATTTAATTTAATTTCAAAAGCTATCGTCTCGACTTAGTACCATTTCAAGCAATTATTTAATTTAATTTGAAGCTATCAAATTCAAGAAGTTTAATTCATTAGAATCATGTAGGATATGGTATGTCACATCCCTCTCTATAGCATTGAAATTTTGATGTAATAATTGACATATGTGATTGATTATGTGGAACTATGAATTATTATTATTATGTTAGAGTATTTAATTTTGTTTATTAAAATGTGATTTAGATAAAATATTATCACTGACAATAATATGATTAACACTTCCTATATTATATCATGTTGATTTTATATCATGATCTGGTTAACTACTTGTGTTTATTGTTATGAGTTAGTTGCATGATATATTGGAGGGAGAGCATCATCAAAGAGAGGAGAGTAGATACAAAGTTATGGTACCAAAAGAGAGAGGGAAATGTGTACCCCTAAACCTTAGCAATAACATAGTTATACCACTTGTAATCGTTATTATTTTATAATGGTGTTTCCATATTTTGAATAACACTATTGAAAAAAATTATTGTCATTTAAAAAAATAGTTTGAAAAAAATAATTGATTGCCAAATTTAAAATATGACAACATTAATTATTGTAGAGAGAAACAATTGTAAAGAAATGCGAAAACTTTTATTATTTCTCAAATTCATGGTTATAAGGTGATTGAATTATTGAAAAGGAATACATTGAAGAGTGTTCCTTTCAATAAATAATATGGACAATTATAAATGTCTCCTACTACATGCATTAATACATGATGGGATCTCATAAGGTTTTAAATAAGATCCAATTTCATAAGAATTAAAAAATAAAAAGTAAAGAATTTATTTGACAAAGATGGAGGGCCATCATTTAAAAATTTATTGCATTAACTATTGAGTAGAGCAATAAAGGAAAATAAATATTAAAAAAAAAAAAAAATGATTTATGAGGTTGGAAGGTGTGCCCTTTCAATTAATAGGTATGAGCAATTTTAAATGCTCTCTCCAAGATTCATTAAGAAAGATGGGCTCTCATGTTGCAATTAAAAAAAAAAAAGAAAGGACAAGATTCCTTTAAAGTAGGGACTCATATAAAAAAATCCTCAAATCTATAAATAAGGAAACAAATAAAGGAAGATGACACTTTCTTTTTGGAAATTTTGGGAGCAACAAATATGGGAGCAAAGATTTTTGAGCAGCATATTATCTTGGAGAAAATCTGCAAGTGGTAGAGAAGATATGAGCACATAAGAAGAGTGGAACGAGAGATTAGAAGAGTTGGTTGGTTGTTGAATGCTTGGACTGCAAACCAGAGGCAAGTTATTTTAATTAAAACATCTCTCATCACTCTTTAAACTTTTGAAAAAAATTAAGATCCCAAGAAAGGTATATTTGTTTTTAATTTTTTTATTATCATAAACTTATTTATGCGCTTATACTAAACAAACTTCATATTTATTTGTGAGACTTTGAATTATGTTATAAAATTCCAATCTAAGTCCTAAAAATGGTGTTCCCTTAGAATAAATAGAAGGGGATGGGGCACCTCAAAATTCTTAATATCAAACTTGAATTAATGTGGTTAGCTTCACCTCCTTTTACCTATCACCTTTGCATAGGTAAGAATAAGTAAACATTTAGCGGTTAGTAGTGAAACCAAACATGCATGTCCATCTAGGAATCCTATGATACTTTGCTCAAATATATGATTAAGTTTCCTTGTATTACTTTTATTGTTTAAATTGAATAGGCAATAAAACTTACTACATCCATTGTTATCATGTAAACTCTAGTTTAATCCTTAGAATTTTTAGTCGTTGGGAGTTTACAATCCCGGTGTCATGTGAGGACAATAATGCTTTATGAAATGGTATGGAACATTGATGTGATGCATTATCACCTACATACCTATCAAAGTTGTTCACATGTTAAATTTTTGTTTACCTTGTGGATATCAGTTGTCGTCCAGTATGGGGTCAGGAGGGATGAGATGAATCGGTAGCTATGAAGTTAATGTATAGTGAACATTGGAAAGTGGGACTAAAAGGATAAGGGAATTAGTTTAGTCTTCACCATGACTTAGTACGAGTGGATATGGGTCCTTTTGTGGGGTTACCAAAGATTGACCCAATGTTTGGGGTTACCAAACATACCTCATATACGAGTTAGGATACATCGGGGGTAACCCTTTGTAATCTAAGTCTTATGGCCATAAGCAATTAATACTTAGTATTAATAAAAATTCTTTTCTAGTTCACCATCATATTTGGTTAGGTCGTATGCTAATAGGGATTTATATACATGGAACACTCTCTCTTTTGGTATCAATTTTCATATCTACCTTCTTCATGAAGGGTAGGGCCACTCTCGGGATACGAGAGTTGTGTAGGGGAACCAAATTGGCTCTGTGGTTGGAGGAAAAACGCTATGATGATGCTCTCCCTCTCCTGCTTCATTACTGCGACCTCGACATGATCTCCGGTGTTATCTCGATGGTGCTCACATTGAGAATTATCCTTATGTTCTTCCATATCAGTGTCTCTCAAAGCAAAATATTGTATTCTTATTTGTAATTTGTATTATAAAAAAAAGAAAATCATGTTGAGCATAATGATCATGTAGTGTACTTGAAAACTAATATGTACAAAGTTGAAAACACATAATCTTTTGTACCATTAGTATCTTTATTGCCAAAGGAAATGGGTAATGAATTAGCTCTTATGTCATTACATTCATATGCTCTATATACTTAGTGGATTGACATTTTCTTATGTAATTATCTTATCGATTACAATAATATTAGTCAATTGATTAAATTGCAAATAGATGATGCCCTTTGATTATTGTACTTTCCCTTTAATAAACAAGCATTAGTTGTTCCCTTTGGTTTCTACCTCGTGGATAGTTTAAGTTAAGAACTAGGGATTTGATTCTCATCTTTGGTGGAATTATATGGAAATTCACATGAAGGAATGTATATAAATTAATTTTTAAAAAAATTCGGGGTGTTTTTCTAGTATTCTACCAAGGGGTTCTTACATGGTAAAAAGGAGGTTGCGTAAATGAGCTACTTAAGTATACAAAGCATTTGATAAAATAGGGTTCATTGCATTGGCCAAGCCATAATCCAAGGTAGCTTTAACATTTGGTAAGGGGAATCTTGATTACATTTATAGATGAACTCTAAATAGGGTATTTTATATTAAGAAGATAAGATTGAATATGATAGTTAAATTGATCTTTTGTTTTCCCAACCATGTAAGAGCTTGCTCTTAATTATTCAAAATATGCTTTAGGAAGTTTGTTGATGGATGTTTCTTGCTAGGTGAATTCGGTTTTGTAAGAATTTTCATCACGAATTGTTATTTTATGACTTGTGACCTCGTAATTTTTGATTGACAACTATGAGTTGCATAAAATTTATGCGGGGTGATCTTACATATAATCCATCTCTTAAAACATTTAAGATTGTGAGTCCTAAATTACAGAAAGCAATGGCATCAAAAAGTGAGCCAAAAATATTGAGATAACTTGATGAATGTGCAAATTTCACTCCATTAGCATTGTAAAAGTATACATTCCCTCAACATTAAAAATGAATGAATGACATTAGAGTCTTAAAAATGAATGACATTAACATTGTAAAAACCATACATTCCCTCGAGTCCTTGACACAAAGCTAAAGAAGGTTAATTATTTGTGCACCTAGTACGATGGATGCTAAAAGGATGTGAAGAGTATAAATGTTTATTATGATCACAATTCTTTGTCTTAAAATTAATAGGCGTATTGTGACATAATGTACTAGTTTGACTACATGAAGCACACAATAAGTATACAAGATTGATGCATATGAAAGAAACAAAAATAAACCTAGAGCAAGTTGTTGAAAGATATAAGACCTTGATGGAACCTCATATTTGATACTAGAAGTATTCATGATAAACGACCTTAACATTGTCACTACAAGAATTTAGCTAATATATCACTAAAAACAATAAAATTTAAGGATAATATGCTTATTTGTGATTTAACACCAGTGGTGTTAGTTTGATGGTAGTTGTTATGTAACAATATATATCTAACATCACCTATATAGCATTGAATTTAGTCTTTATATAATTGGAGTTAGCTACGAAATTTGGTGTTAGATTAGTGTTACACAACTACCATGAAACTAAAACCATTGGTGTTAAATCACAAATTGGTGTATTATCATTGAATTAAATAGTATTTTTGGAGATATATTAGATAAATTCTTGTAGTGACATCACTTACACTTCCCTCAGTGATTTTACTAAGTTAAATGATGTGTTGTATGTTCATGGTCTCTCTAAAAAAATATATTAGAAGTTTTAGCTATCGGTGACAAGAATTGTAGAGTGGACTTCAATTATCACTAGCGTATCATCGTGGATTAAAATCCCTAACCACGAGGACATTGACAAAAGGGGTGAGAGAAGGCGGGTTGTACAAACTCATGATTGTAAAAGGAGACCACCATTGCTTTGTCCACTATAGAGGTGAAGTATAATGGAGTTGTTGCGGGATGTGAGTCGGTATGGATATGACACATGCTTTTTGAATTCAAGTTTCCATAGTCCTTACCCTGACTCTTTGGTGCAATAATCATAGTGTCTTGCATAACTCTTGTAACCTAATGGAGCCACACACACACACAAAACACATTGAAATACACATGCATTATATTCGACAAGCTGATTTAGGACAATATTGTTGACCTTAAGTTTTTCCAAACAAAAAATCAAGTTGCGAACATCTTCACAAAGCCCTTGCTTGAGACCCAATTTGTTCAACTTAGGCAACTTTTGGGATTGAAAGAAGGCATTGTCAAGCCAAGATAGTTTAGTGTTCCTCTCTCCTTCCCTTTATTGAAGTACAACTTAAAAGTCGACTAATAAAGGCAAAATTTGTCAAATCAAACATTATTGGGTAATGAAGAAAAATATAATAAATTATTATTTTTCTAATTAAAAAAGAAAACCATACCTATATAAATGTATTTTAGAATTTAGAAAATATTAAAAAGTTAGAAGATTTTAATTGGCCAAATGTTTATAACAAAGTAATTTTCAGCAGAATCAAATAGAAATATCTCTGAAACCCGAAAAACTTGGAGCAGCTCAATTTTGAGTAGCCTACCATTCGAATACTTAGCAGGTGTTTTTCGAAAATCGTGGTTTCAGATGGAGGAAAATGGGGATAATCGCGATGCCCTCTTCCCCAACAGTTCAAGGTATATCCTATTCTTCCGTCTCTGTGACCACATTACTATTTTGATTAATTATATCATTAGTTGATGGTGTTTGATATGGTTGCAGCTTTAGAAGTGATATTCAATTAGCAAATAGAGTGCCCATTGATCGCCTTCCTCTATTCCTGGACCGCATCCTTAATAAGCTTTCGAAGGTACCCTTTAAATTTGAAAATTCAGATTCATTCAACCACCAAAATTTTCCACAAAAAATTCCCACCAAAATTTTCTGGATACTTGCAGTCGAAGAACTGGTTATTAGTGTTTCATTTCTGCTTTAAATGCTTTCATCAGGGCATATGCTCGCATATTTTATACACTTTTATAACAGAGGAATAAGTATAGCCTGTATAAAGTTCAATAAATCATATCATCATACAAATTTAAGAGATAAGATGGTTGATCCAGACCTTCTGCTCCAAATACCTAACAAATTGTCTTTGAAACCAACTTCGAGATCTGCTTCTTTGTATTCAAATCCAGAAGGCCTGCTTCCAAACCCAACCTAGAAAAACTAGAATAATTCTTCTCAGCAGAGTATTACGACAGCAGATTAAATGACGATATATGGACACTGGCAGATACCTATTTCTATTTTTCAGACATACAGATGGAGGGTATCCAGAATAACTAGAGAAAACCCCAAATTCATATCTATTAAATATCCAAAACCAAAAATACGACTGTTTTTCCTATAAACTTATTTCTATTACTACAATGAAACATGGAGAGATGGGGTGAAGACAAGGCCCCGAATTTTCAGCAAAAAAAAGCAGCTAATTTCCTACTGTGTTGGTTTATAAATAAGGAGGTCTTGAGCTGCCAAGTGTGTCACTGATTTAGGATCAATATTGGACATAGGAAGAGCCTATCTTACTGCCAAGTTACATGTCCAGTTGGCACCACTGGCAGTTTGGGCTTCCCATTGAGAAAGTTGTCTGCATGCAGGTTGCAGGTCGTAGGGTTGAGCTCCAGCGGCAGTGCAGGGCCGTGTTGTAGCTGGAGTTTTTAAAAACCAGTAGGCTGGGCAGTTCCTTGCTTCAGTTTGAATTGGCGGGGACCAGAAACATGCCACCAAGTTATGCCCAACGGTGGTACTAGCTCTCGGGTCTTTATAGTCCAGGCCGTAGGTACTGTAACTTCCAAAATGACAACTTAAACATCTCTAAAACCAAATCTTCTGTTTAAAATCAAACCTAGTAAATCATCTAGCTTTATAATGATTCTCAATATAATTAGTGCCAACATCCTGATCTAAGGCATTTGCACATCTGTGATGATCACTATATGTTTATCATGATTTTCAAAGCACATGGACTGATGATGAGCTAGAAATGAAAGACCTCACATACGAGGGCCAGAAAGCAGAGTTTATGTAGTAAAAACTAGGTCTGTTGGCAGGGTAAATCTGTTGAAGATATGTGGGCAGGATTGGTCTGATTATTTGGACCCCCAAAATGTTTGAGGATCGAGGCTCGGCAAAAATCATTAAGTTTCAGCCAAACCTTGTGACTATGGTTGCAGGAGGTATCTCTCTTGTCATGCAAATGGTAAATCCCAATAAACTCACCTCTGCCTACCTGGCAAGAGGGTTTGCTCTACCCTAGAAGGAAGGCTTTAGCAGATATTACAAACAAGTTATAACAATTAGAAGGCACTTAAAGTGACTTTTTATCACGTTACCAAATTGACTCAATTTAGCCATATAATGGGTAGAAGTTTGCTGTTTATGGAACACAATGCATGTCTAGAACTAAAGATAACAATTTGCAAAATTGTCCTCAAGTTTCAATGCAGATGAGCTCCTTTTACACTTGTATGAGATGGAATGGTTTCCCATTTCTGGTATGTGCTTGATTACCAGTAGATTTTTGGTTCTATTTCACATGAATGATAGAAATCTCATGGATTTTGAACTTGACTAGCCAAAGAAATCAGACTGTGGTTCAATGAAAAAAGGTGAATTGGCTAGCTACCTGTTGCAGAGTTCCATCATTACTATTGGCAAGTACTTAGTGCAACTTGTGATACCCTGAATTTTGGTTGCATCCGCACTCTTGCTACCCTGACTTATAAGATACTCTTGTACTTAACTTTGGTGCTGCCTCTCTTTTACTTGCACCAAGGTGCTCATGATAATTAAAAAATATCATCTGAACTTGTGACTACCACAAGCAAAAACTCGTTCTAGTGAAACCCTTTGAGATGACTGTTTGTGTTATTGTCCATGACCATGATGCATAATTCGTAATTGAAGAAGCCAAATGCTTGGGATAAGGGAAATTTTAAACAAGTCAGAACAAGAGAGTATCACAACTTGCTCCTCACTAACCTCAAAAGATATATTAGGGACTCAGATGGATTTATTAATCATAAAAACAGTATTGATTATGAATCTTTGAGTCTCAACAAGAATTATGATTTTCCCAGCAAAACACCAGACCATTCAACCAACAATGTAGCCATGGCATTTAAACCTTTCTTTGTAGTTGCTATTGCAATGGTTCTTTAATTTGAAAGCCTGAACTTCATGTATGGGCCTGGATTGAAATCCTCTTGCTCTTCCTTTCTCTATCAGAGCTTGCGTACTGTTTTAAGAAGAAAATCTTTAGTTCTTTAGGAAAAACACATGAAGGAATTTTGGAGCAAAATACTAATGCTAGAATCAGTATACAAAATTGTACCGCATGGTATAATAACATAGTGCAAAATGCAAATAATTATCATACTTACCTCGAGATATGAGGGCTCTGATACTGTTTACACCCAAAGAAATAAATAAGGGTTTGTTATAGAGTTCTTTCCTTATTTATTGAAAGGCATAAGGGTTGTACAGACTGTATATTCTGAATTAATTAATTAACATTAATGTGTAAAACAGAATATAATTTTAAATACAGTGTGCGATATAGAAACAATGAAACAATTGCTTAAAACACAAGGAGGGAAGAGTACTTAGCTGAGCAAAGAGATATAGTGATGGTCTGGGTGTAGACTGGATGTGTAGAGTGGTGAGGATCTGGAAGTGCTTCGTTTCTGGAAGTGTGCTTGCAAATTGGACTGGTGTGGAACCATAAAAACTTGGTTGGGGCATAGTACGGTCTAGTCTTGGGTTGTATGGTCTTAGACTGTGTGATATCTTGGAGTTAATGCAACTTCGGGTGATTGTCGGAAGCCTGGAAATATGCTTCGTTGTTTGATGCTAGGGTTTGCCAATGTGCGACACCTCCTATAAGTGAACTACAATAGATAAAACCCTAGATACCCACACCAACACTTCAAAAACACGATTGGATAACAAAAGGAGAAATATGTGTGTGGTAAAGTTAGACTGACCTTGACAATCAACCTCTGCTGAACCAATCCAGGCGCTACACTACATCCCCTTGCAAGTGGGAGCAAACTCCAGGCAGTTCTCCTAGTGTGTGTAATTGTGTATGCAAATCTAAGCCAATCCTCTATGTTGCCATTGTGTATTTTGACACAAAGAATGGCGGGCGTAGCTATAGATATAGTAGAATGTACCCTGCGTGGTAGTGATATAGTGTGTTGTGCTTCAGTTGCTATATTGATTCCCTTTGTCCCTTAGTAACTTTGGCAACGCTTTTTATTGACTTGCTCTTGCTATGACTTGGCTTTAGGACCTTTGGAGGCTTGTAGATGGGGAAGCTAGACTCTTGAACCTGGTTTGAATGCTTCAGACCTGAGTGGTGGCTACTCTTAAAGATGTGCTGCTGCTTTGGGAAGATTTAGGAGAGCCTTGAGTACTTTAGGAGTGTATTTTGCAATAGGTGCTCTTGAGAATGTCAGGTGAGTTATTAAGTGCATTAGACTTACTTATATAGGCTTTCGTAGGTTAAATGTTGCATTAAGGCCGACTCATAGGATAAGAAATAACCCAAAGAAAGATATCAAATTAGGAAAAGAGCCGTTGGAGAGCGAGAAACAGGATCATATGGGTCGGTCCATACTGTTGTACAGTTTGGTCCCGTACCATACGGTTTTGGACAAACAATTCATGATGGTTAAGCAAGATTCTGGGTGAGATGCCTGCAAGTGATATATTGCTTTGGATTAATGCAATGAGTATGTGAACAATAGAACAATGTGTGAAGTTAAGCAAGTCATGGAGAGATACGAGATAAGTCAATTAGGCGTAGGATGTGTGCACAAGTCATAGTGAAAAGATGAAGCTAAACTTGTCATTGCCAAAAGGTGTCTACATGTGCTCCCCCTTTAAGTATGAATTGAAAATTGTATACTTAAAAGAAAAGATACTTGAATGTGCACACACACTTTGTCTTTGCTCATAGTTGTTGATTTTGCATTGGTGTTGGCATGCTCCGTGATGAAACATGCAACATAGAGTGTAGTCAATGTCCATAAAAGAAATTGGACTGTAACTCAAATATAAATAACATATTTGTAACATTGAAAATTGAATTTGTAACAAAGTAAAGAGACAAAGCATGAAAGGAATACACATGTTTGTTTTGCTGAAGGAGAAGCTCTCGTTCTTGTTGCACTTGGAGTTTGGATTTGTACCGAGAAGCTAAATGATTGGGGGTGATCAATCCTCAATTTTGCTGAAGGAGAAGCCGGAGTAGGAGAGGAATTGAGTGTGCTTAAGCCAACACCAAGAGGAGAGGTGCCATAGGACATTTGTCCCAAAGAACCCCAAAAGAAGGAAGAACAACCTATAGAGTATCTAGCCACTCTGATATCTTCCCATAAAAAGATGAGATGAAGGATGTCACAAGGTTTTCTGGTCACCTTGATATCTTCAAATCCCACGAACCACATTGCTGCAGACAGATCTAAGCCCAAGTGTAAAATAGCACAAAGTTGAAAGGGAACGATATGTGTCTCATGCCCCCACCTCGTGTTGTAATTGTTGAGTCTGATATATGCAAATGCTGAATATAGAAAGAGGAGACTAAGGATCGTGCCCACATACCTTATATTTGAAATTGTGTCCTAGTCATGTAGGTGTCAAAGGAATGAAGTACTCACACCCGTCATATCTATAGTGTAATGCAGCAAATCCTACTCTAAGATGTCATATGTCTTCCAAATTTTTACCAGGAAGCTGTAACTATCTAAGAAAATATGATAATTTTGTAATTTTTTTTAATTCTACCTCCAGGACGAAAATGTCCATCCCGGACCATAGAGTATGAAGGTTTCGTCCCTTTTGGATGGTTCTGTACTAGAGTCAAATATGTTCATCTATGTTTGGATCTGTTTATGAGGATTTGTCCCTATATAATTATGTATTTGAGTCTTGAATTTTGTCTGTGTCATTAATAATTGTGTGATACACCCCACTAAATTCCTCTTGTTTTGAGGCGCGTGAGATGTGCCAAGAGAGCGTGTGGCTCAAAAGAAATGATGTGTACCCATGTCAGATTTATCTGATAATCTGCATTGGATCACATGGAGGGTTGTCTTGGGTGGCCACCGTTGAGGTCTTGTTCTTGCGAGGGTGCATATGGTAGAAACCATGGCGCACAAAGATAGCAACAAAACAAGAAGCAAAAAGCAATAAGCGCAAAAACAATCATGTGTAGTAGTAAACAAGCGCAGAGGCAAACAAGTATATAAGTAATCTAACATACAAGTACATAAGCAATGTCACATATGTTAGTCATATCAAAAGCATAGAGTTACAAACAAGGGACACAAAAGTGTCACACACACAACCAACTTAAGCAATAGGCTATAAAGGATGAAACAAGGGACACAAAAATGTCACCAAAACAATCATAGCAAAGGCCATAGGCTTACATAAGAGCAAGCATATAATTACACAATCAAGTGAATATAATTAACAGATAGTAGTTCGGAGGCACATAGATCAAGATACGCTAGTGCTGCACAAGACACACGTGTTATCCATATTAGTCCAAAAAATAGCATATACACAATATAAGATACTGAGATGAGCAAGTAAAGTAATTGTGCTGAAACAAAAGCACTGAATAGTCTGGGAGACAACCCTAGAAGATCGGGGTTAATTGGGAAGGGTCTAGGTAGACACATGTCATCGTGTATCAATTTGTGTATGTCCCGCATCAAGCTCAACATACCTCATGAACACATGTGTAAAAAGTATATAGAAAAATGTGCTTTCTATCAAACTATACGACAAACAACATATGTAAAGTAACAAGATAGCAAATCAAGTCACATGTAGGTCATGATATTGTATTTTTGTAAATACTTAAATGTTTTTGTATTTATGTGATTATCTGTATGTGTTTGTATTTTTGGATTAGTTATATATAGAGGTTAAGGGCAACACAAGAGCTACCCTATGATAGCGTCATTAGAAGGAGGGGCTGACCTGTCAAGAAAAAGAGGCTTAGACCTCAACTAAGTTGTATATGTAGGGGTAGCGGTAGGGATCTCACGAGAATGGGTGGACCCGTAAAACAAAGGGAGGTTCGATGAATTTATCGCTTACATCGAAGGATAAGGGTGGATCTCATGGGAGTGGGTGGACCCATAAAACAAAGGAGGCTCAAATAACATGTCTCATGTGTAGTAGGATAAGGATGGTCCTCGGGAAGCCGAAGTTGTGTAACTTGTGTAGGAGTCATAGGATGTGTAATAAGAGACCTAAGCGAAAGCGCCTGTGAGGGATAGATCTACTAGGGATAGCCTATGTATTAGGGGACCTAGGAGGAGGTCTACAAGGATAGACTTGCCAAATGTAGCATGTGTAATAGGAGATGTAGGAGTCCTACTGAGGAGAGACCCACTAGGTTTAACATGTGTAGGTGTAATAGGATTAGGTGTGGCAACCATCCTTTTATGACTAAGGAGGTTGAGTATTTCGGGGCCTCATATGGGATACCCTTGACCATAACAATTTGTTGATTGTAGATGAACTTGACACATTGTTGTAAGATAGATGGTATAGCCTTAATAACATGCAACCAAGGGCAACCTAGAGACATATCACATGAGCCAAGGGAAGCGGTGACTAAAAAAAGAATAGCCATAGTAGTGAGCCAACCGTGAGAGGTATAACAACATGCCCAAGAGATTCCTTAGTATTGTATGCCACATGTTTCTTAGTATAGCCAAGAGAAACAAGTAACTTGAATGTGCACATATTGTGTTTGACACCGTTGTCAATCAAAACACTATGAATAAGGTGTTGGCCAACAAAAGCTTACGCAAAAAGTGTATTAGAGACAAGATCATGAGCCATATCGAGTTATCAAATGTAATAACAAGCCTAGGAGGCGACATAGTGGTAATAGTACCAATCAAAGAGTCTAGTGGATGATCATAAGGAGGCATAACTCGATAAGCATGGTGCACTTCTGAATTAGATTTGGCAGTATTGTGATTAAGAAGCAGGTCATTGAAAATATTAAGCTTAGAATTGTCGTTAGTAGGCTTAGATTGCTCAGGGGGCAAGTCCCATTCAATAGCATTTGCATCAAGAAGATCTTGGATAATATTACGAAGTTTAATACATCGATTAGTAGAATGGCCAACACATCTATGATAATCGCAATAGGCATTAACATCAAAATGTTTACCATGAAGCTTGCTTGTATCGACCTCTAGAACCGGAGGGAGAGATACAAGGTTGCACTCTATCAACTTTTGAAGGAGCTCTTGGGGTGAAGTATAGGCAATTGTGTGAATTGCCGACTAAGAGAAGCTTGTAACCGAAGCTTTGTTGGTTGAGATACAATGTTAATAGTAGTTGTAGGATCAGTTTTGTTATCATTGGATTTGCCTTTGAAATTAGGTTTGCCTTGAAACTTAGGATTAGATGTGTTGAGAGCATTAACAACATACTTGAGCTTGTTCATTGTAAGGAGCTTAGCCTCACGCTTTTTTAGTACATGACATAAGTGATCAAATGACTGAAACTTGTCAAAGATCTTACAAAGAGGCAAGAAGGCTTTTAGTGAATAGATCTTGTAGATCATTATCAACTAGGATATTGTTCATCTTAGTAAGCATAGTCTTGTAGCAGAACATAATCACTAGTGGGCTTGTTAGAGCCTTGTCACATCTTAGACATTTGAGCATAGGATACCTTGTCCCCAATATTGATGGAAAATTGTGCAAGGAATTGATTAGCCAAAGGGGTAAAAGCCCGTACAAAATGAATGGGAAGATCATAAAACCATTGCAACACAAAGTCTTTGAGGCTTCTAGGAAAGAGCTTAGTAAGTAATACATCATTGTAAGCATAATCTAAGCAAGCGGCATGGAAAACACAAAGGTGTTGTTTAGGATTGTTTTTCCATTATAAATAGGAAGCTTAGGTGCAACAAACCCGATAGGTAAAGGATGAAGCAACTTGGTGCAAGTGGGTTGTGAAGTAACTGAGTAGAGTCCATGACATTAGAAGTGTTAGAGGCACCTTGTTGTAATTGTAAGATTTGAGCTTGTAAATTGTGAACAAGGGTTTTAAGAGCTTGAGTATTAAAAAAAAAAAAGAAGAATGGAAACTGCATGAGTGTATACGGTGGATGCAGGAATAGTAGACATAGAAATGGACATTGTGACACTATTGTCGGATGGGGGATTGGTTGCCCCGAGGATATAGGCATTGTGGAGGTAGCAATAGTAGAGCAATAGTAGAGGTAGCCATAGTGGAAGATGTAGGGTGAAGTGCTCCAAATAGAGATATCTCATTAGATTGTTGATCACGAGAAAACTTAGAGGGAAGGAGGAGCTTGATAATGTGATCGATATACAGGGGTTATTTTAAGCTATATAAAGTCGGATAAGAGCTTAACTTGATTAGGAATTTAGGATCCACATCATTAGTTTCATCATCAAACATAGTACTATTGTTTTCATCATGTGTTTCGTGGTGTGCAAAGGCACATCATGGACATTAGTGTTAGGATAGAATGCATACCTTTCACATGAAGCGGGGAAGAAGCCGTAAGAACTTGGTGCATGCGAGTAGCGGGAGGAAGCTCAATATGCTCAATGGGCTTATGATTAAGCCGATTATTGCACCAAAAGGGCATAAAAGGAAAACATTCACAAAGCTGAAATGAAACCCTATGAAAATTAGGGTTTGAACAAGGTAAGAAATTCGATCAAGGGTTAGGTTCACCAAATGTTTACACCCTAAATAAATAAATCAAGGTTTGGTATAGAGTTATTTCCTTATTTATTAAAAGGCGTAAGGGTTGTACAAGTTGTATATTCTGAATTAATTAATTAACATTAATGTGCAAAACAAAAAGTAGCTTTTAATGCAATGTACGATATAGAAATGATGAAATGATTTCTTAAAACATAATGAGGGAAGAGTACTTAGCTGGATAAAGAGGTATGACGATGATCTAGGTATGCAAAGTGGTGAGGATTTGGAAGTGCTTCGTCTTTGGAAATGTCTTGTCAAATTGGACTAGTATGGAATTGTATAGACTCTTTTGGGGTATAGTATGGTCTGGTCTGGGCTGGGCAGACGGTCGCAGATTGGGATATCCTGGAGTTATGCAACTTTGGGGGTTCATCCGTAGCCTAGAAATATGCTTTGTTGTCCAATGCTAGGGTTCGCCAATGTGCGACACCTCCTGTAAGTGACTTGCAATAGATAAAACCCTAGATACCTACACTAGCACTTTAAGAACATGATTAAATAACGAAAGGAGAATTCCATGTGTGGTGGAGTTGGATTGACCTTGGCCATCAACCCTTGCTGAACCAATCTAGGTGTTGCACATCCCCTCATAAGTTTGGAGCCAATTCAATGTAGTTTTCCTAGTGTAGTATGTGCAATTGTGTATGCAAATCTAAGCCAACCCCTATGTTGTCGTTGTGTCTCTTAACACAAAGAATAACAAACGTAACTATAGATAGAGTAGAATGTACCGTGCATGGTAGTGATATCGTGTGTTGTGATTCATATGCTATAGTGATTCCTTTTGACCCTTAGTAATTTTGGCAATCCTTTGTATTGACTTTCTCTTGATATGACTTGGCTCTAGAACCTTTAGAGGCTTGTGGATGGGGAAGCTAGAATCTTGAATCTGGCTTGACTGCTTTAGACCTGAGTGGTCTCTGCTCTTCAAGATGTGTTGCTGCTTTAGGAAGATTTGGGAGAGCCTTGAATGTTTTAGGAGTGTATTTTGCAATAGATGCTCTTGAGAATCCCAGGTGAATTTTCAAGTGCATTAGATTTGCTTATATAGGCTTTTGTAGGTTAAATGTTGCATTAAGGCCGACTTATAGGATAAGAAATGACCCAAAGAAAGATATCAAATTAGGAAAAGAGCCATTGGAGAGTGGGAAACATGATTTTATGGGTCAGCCTATACCGTAGTATGGTTTGGTTCCATACCATATAGTTTTGGACAGGCAATTCATGATGGTTAAGCAAGATTCGGGCAATATGCCTGCAATTGATATATGCAATTGAGTATGTGAACAGCATAGCAGTGTGTAGAGTTAAGCAAGTCATGCGAAGAGAGAGAGAGAGAGATAAGTCAATTAGGCTTAGAATGTGTGCACAAGTCATAGTGAAAGAGAAAGCGAAACTTGTCATTGCGAAAGGACAAGTTGCCAAATTTAGGTGTTTACAGGTATAGGGATGGGGCACCATTCAAACCAGGGTATGGCATAAATGGATAAGGGTACGGCTATATTATATATAAATACACTCATTTGAAAATGTGGTCATGGGGATGGTCCCTATACTATAGTGAGTAGAGAAATTGCATTTGTGCCAGTGCATTCAAAGATACTACATTGATTCTGTAAATATCTCAAAAAACAGTATGATAATTTTTGTTTTGAAACCTGTATAGACTTTTTTTTTTGTAATGATATAGAGTAACATTGTTTGCTAAAACCTGTTACGGCTTATAGCAATCTTTATGAAATCAAAAACATCCAAGTTCTTTTAGGTTTGTCAATGTTTATGAGATTAAAGCCATGAAAAACTGAATAAAATCTGTCTTATACTGATTTGTCATTTCTGCATTTCAGGTAACATATTATAGGATTTTTCAGTTGTATTTTGCAGGCTAAATGTTATACAACTGTGAGTTTTACACTGTAGGATGATTCACATTAAACCATGTGCCGTAGCCTGTAGTCTTGTTCATATTCTAAGCATTACTTTGGTGAGTGAACTTTTTGCATTGATATAAATAAGTTGTCCTAGTAGACACACAACTAAAATCTCTATTGGACATGTGATACAGGAAGAAAAACCATTTAACGAAGTTGAGTCATCCAAATTACAAGAAGTTCTGGGCCTTTCATCAGAGGAATTGCAGTCACTAATTGATGCTTGCACTTTTGCATTTGAGCAGGCAGCAATCAATTCTGTTTCTGTCACAAAATTTGTTGATAGTCTCAAGCTTTCTGGGTTGTCTTCTTCATCGGTGATTGATAAATTTTCCTTCCATTTTTGAATCGAAGAATAACTTCCAAATTGATTTCTTTTCCTTTGATATTTTTATTATCTAATCAAAATTATGGAATAACACAATGTGAATACTAAATTGTTTTAAATCCAGCTTCCAGTCTTTCAAGATTTATGGATGAGAAGTGGACCTGCATTAGTGATTGCATTCAATGAGAGGCCATTTGGTGCCCCTGGCAACAGCCAGCTTGTTGATGTTCAGTGGCGTGTTCATATGCAGGTAAGGTAGAGATGATAATTCTCTTACCTACTAATCCATCTTAAGGTTTTGGAAAATGTCAGGTCTTTGAAAACAATGATAAAATGGGTCACCCACCCTAATGCAAATAAAATTCCTTTTTTGATGGGTTGAAAAGAATAAATGCGGAGGAGACCAAGCCTTTAGGATTGTGTCTAGAAAAGAAGTACTATGCAGGGTGAAAGAGCAATCAAATCCAAAGAAGTAATCCAATGCTTGGGTAGAAAGTTATTACATTTGCATTAGGAGTTTTTTTGCCCTGTAGACATGAAACCGGTTCTCATACCATCTGTAGCATACCTGCAAACACGAGGTGCGACTACATGAAAAACAAGACCAGCTATACTAACTAGATTCAATGAATTTTTAAGTAGCTTCTCACACAAGCTAAAGCTCATTTTAATCACCTGCCTAACCTCACAACTTAAATAAAATAGTGTGACTAAATATGAGCTCTATAACAAAAAATTCATTAATACTACAAAACAAAACACGTGGTGTTTAGAAACACAACAATTATGAAGGATCTGCAGTTTGTTGAAGTATATTGCAATTCATTAGGGTGCTTTCTTTTGTAGTTTGCGTGGAGTCACAAAAAGTTTTACATAGTATTTTATAGTTTGTCTCTCAGCATTGCTTCATTTTTATGAAATTGCCTTTTCCTATAGTCCGTGTAGGATTTAACCTCTTCTGCACTGACATTCTTAACATCATTTTTGGATAGAAATTGGGTTGTTTTGCTATGTTATTTGATTCGTTACTTGGACATTGGATAAGTCGGATGGATCTCCTGCATCCAACCCCCCAACTTATAAAGATTTCATAGAGAAAAGTATTCTATTCATGGATAAGGAGACTAGAGACATCCTTGCATTGCATCTGGATTGTTCTTAGAAATCTGTTTCATCCTCATTGATGGTTGCCTGAATTGGATTATATGCCAACCCTTGTTGAAATCCATGCGCTATTATTAGAAATCTATCACAATGTAGATTTGTTGGTGTAGGATCCTTGTATTTGTGGGAAATGAAAGTAATATAACAGAATGCAGGAAAATAAACCATTGCAATAATATGTAGAATTCGTTGCTACAAGAATGAGCAGAGTGACAAGAATGAAATGAGCATAAAATATTCAGAAAATTAGATTAGCTGGAGGGAAGAGCAATTTCAGAACAAAAGGAATTATCACTTTTGTTTTGCTACCAGTCGTAAATGTGCTCATGTTTTATTAACTAAGCTATAAATTGAAACTAATATCTACATAGCTTCAAAATCAAATGTTAATTAAATAATGAACCATCAAGATAAGAGCTTAAAGGAAATGCTTCTTCAATACATAAATGAAATTACATACTAAGTTATTTCCTACTCTCTATGATTACTAACTTAAACTATGAACTTATGAAGAACATAAGCAATCAAAGTGGATTGTTACTTGATCTCAAAGATTGAGAATGGAATCTCACCAAGAATGGCTACAAGGCCATTTTGGATCTTCCCATATTACTCAATTTTGAGTGAAAGGATGCAAGATGGAGAAACTATTTCCAACAATGGAGAATGACTCAAGATCAAAATGCTTATAGTCTTTCACTATTCAAAGCATGGTGCAAGAAGAAAGGTAATAAGGAGGGTTCTTTATATAGCTTGCATAAAGAGGCAAGGCTAGCAAATTGATGAATGTGGGATAAAGGTAAAACAAGATTAAGAATAGATAAGGTTGCTTTATAAAAGGTAATCTTGATTTAAAAGAGTTTAATTTGTCATTAGTAAGTCATAGGAGTTGGGAGATGTTTTAATTAATTAAAGGTGATTAATTAATAGGTAGAAGTAAGCTTATAGAAGTTAATTAGAGGAAAATTAGTATGATTTGATGGATGTAAAGAGGAATTTGATCAATAAATGGTAATTTATTGATTTAAAGTTGAGTGTAATTAATTAATAATAATTAACTAACCCAAGTAGAATTGGATATTAATTAACGAAAGGTTGTTAATTAATGAATATGAAGAGGAATGTTAGCTAATTAGCGAAAAGCACCAATTATTACGAAAATGACGAAAGAGGATAATTAGACCAATCTTAGCATTAAAGGTTGCGGAAGTGGATTTTAGGTGTTTCTGATAAACCTTGTAATATGAACAAGAAAATCTCATGAAGAAAGTCATAGTACATTTTTGAATTAAAACATCGGATGTACAAATATACTAGTACATGGTATGTTCTCTTTGGCGTACTACATCAAATTATCCAAAATGTTTTTCTAGATACAAGCATACAAAAATGAATCGGCAAATGCAATCATTTGCTAGTATATTGTTCGAGCAAATGCAATCTATGCTTTGTACACTATTGTACACTAGATGCTTTGTGTAGTATAATAGATGCTAATAATTCATGATCCAATTCAGATCATACCTCTCCAATTAGTAGCTTTGATCCCCAAAAGCTTAGGAACATGCGAGATGAGGAAATTTCTTCCCGCTTCTTCTTTAGAATACAATTTAATTTGCCCAGCAATTGTCCTTTCAGCTCAACTTGCCAAATGCTTGCAATCCTCTTCTTGACGCTCTGTCCTTTTGCAAGACAACATCCTTGTCCAGCTCCTTTCGGCCATTAGGAATTTAGTCTTAAATGGAAGGTAACAACAGACCTGCTTCTTCATCTAGCATAGAAGGCTCGAAAAGATGTATGTTCTCAACATTCACAACTGGAGATCTTTGTATAAGGAGGTAGATCAAGTCTAAATGCATTTTTGCCAACTCCAGAATTTCAAACGGACCCTATCTAAGAGGCTTAATCTTCTTAGCAAGACTTTGGAGTATTTCCTTTCTTAAGTACAGCCATACCTTGTCTCCAACACAAAATTTATTGTCAACCCTATACTAATCAATAATCATGTCTTGTTTTGTACTTTGCTTGAAACCCCGTTAACCTCTCTTTCACTTGGAGGTGGATTTGCCGAATTTTTTCTATGATTTTTTCAGCTTGCCGAACTTCTGAATCCACTTTCTCTTGTCCCTTGTGTGGCTGGCTCAACACAACATCAAAAGGAGTTGGGGGTAAATAACAAAAACATGTCTCAAAAGGAGATATATTAGTAGAAGAATGAATAGCCTTGTTATAAGAATGCTGAATATACACCAAAATCTTGTTGCAAGTCCTAGGATGCTTCCTATCGCATCCTTTTAAGAGCTGAATCAAGGTTCTATTGACAACTTCAGTTGGCCCATCAGTTTGTGGGTGAAAAGCTGTGTATCTTTTCAACTTTGTATCCATATTCTCCCACAATGTGGCCCAAAACTCGCTCACAAATTAGTTGTCCCTGTCTGGAACATGGCAAACCAAAATGAACCCATACATTAGTAAAAAACAATTCAGCTGCATCATTACCCTTAAGAGTTTTCTTACATGGAATAAGAATACACATCTTGCTGAACGGGTATACCACCACAAACAAGTAGTCATAACCCTTCTTTGACAAGGTCAATTCTCCAAAAAAAATCCATGGAAATGTTTTCCCATGGCCTAGGCAAAATCGGTAATGGCTTATACAAACCCAGATTTCTATTACTTGGATCACTTGTGTTGCATAATACACATCCCCATATGAATTTTGAAACATCAACTTGCATATTTGTCCAATAAACACATCGCTGCAAATGTTCCAATGTCTTTGTCACTCCAAAATGACCCGCAACTTTGGAAGTACAAGCTTCTCTCATTAGCTGAACCCTTCCATCTTTAAGCACACAAAGCTTACCCAACTTGTAGAGAAATCCATCTCGGAGATAGTAAGCCTCCTTGGGCTCAAAATTTGCAATGTTTGGCTTCTTTGCTTGAAGAAACATGTCACCAAAATCTACATCGTGCTTATATTCTTCTATATATTCCTCTTACACAAAAGGCTCAAGGAGGGTTATAGTCCCCAAAGCTGAAAGTTGAAACCAAAGAATGTCTAGACAACATATCAGCTAACTTGTTAGTCACACCTTTCTAATATTTGATAACCAAATGAAAATATTGTAAGGAACCCATCCATTTATAATGGTGCACCTGCTGCAGTTTTGATTGTGCTTGCAACTATTGGAGAGATTGATGATTTGTGGGTGTAATGGTTTCTTTTCCCATTAGATAATGTGTCCATTTCTTAACTGCTTGGACAATAGCATACATTTGTTTGTCATAATAAACCATGAAAAACCCTGATGTTGACATATGGGCTTACCTCCTTGCAATAGGACAGCCCCCATAACATAGTTACTTGCACATTAGTTTTCACCCCAAAAGGTTGCTGTAAATTAGGTAAGGCCAAAATGGGTGCATTGCCAATCTTATGTTTAAACTCAACAAATGCATCTTGTTGTGCTTACTCTATTTAAACTTAAAGGACTCACTACCTGTTGCAATTGCACCCAAAGGTGCTGCTATGGTATAAAAATCCTTTTGAACTTCCTCAAATATTGATCTGTGCCTACAATGCTTCTTGTCTTGGTCACATTCATTGATGGCTACTACCTTTGCCAAATCTATTCTCAAATTCCCATCTCCAACCACATGCCCCAAATACATCATTCTCTAACCACAAAAAAGTATTGGGAGCATTACACATTCCAAAAGGAAGTACCAACCATTCATACCAACCTTACCTTGTCTTCAATGCTGTTATCCATATATCCTCTTCCTTTATTCTTGCTTGGTGATATCCATATTTAAAATCGAACTTGGTGAAATACTTGACATGCTGAAGCTGATCTAAGAGATCACCAATCTGAGGACGAGGGTACCTGTTCTTAATGGTTATTTTGTTCAAATCTCTATGATCAACACACATGCTCCATGAATCATCTTTCTTAGTCACATTAATAATTGGAGAAACACATGGAGAGTGCTAGTATAGATTACACCTTTATATAACAAAGACTGTAATTTCTTTCTTACATCATTTGCCTCCATTAATGATTTTCCATAAAGACCAATGTAGGGAAGAGGACATTCCAGTAATAGTATCTCATGCTCAATAGCCCTTTCGGGAGGGATGCTCATGGGTTCTTGGAAAACTTCCTTGAACTGCTGCAAAAACTCTTTCGTCTATCTCTACTCTTTGTTAATAGACATGCTATGAGAAGTCTTAAATTCAACCCCCTCATTATTTTGCTTATCTCCCAAAAGAAGTAATGCAAATTCCGACTTGCATTAATTAAATGTCTTGCTTGAGTGGTACTTACCAAGGAGGTCTTTGATTTACCTTCATAGGCTTTGAGGACATAGTTTTTCCCATCTTTGATAAACTGGTACTGATTTTACTTTCTCACAAAGATAACATCTCTTGCATACATATATGGGCTGCCAAAGACTACACCACAAACATTAAGGTTCATCAATAAAATTTGAATTTATCCCAAACTTAATTATATATTATTTGGTTAGCTTTATCTCTACTCCTTGTTTCACCCACCCCAAAGCATAAGAATTAGGATGATTGTATGTTTCCAACCAAAATCTGTCTACCATCTTTGTACTAATCAAATTTTCTTGAGAGCAAGAATAAAAAAGAGCATGAACCTTTCTCTTCCTAATCCGGCTTTTGATATGGAAAACTGTGGTAAGTTCACTTTTATTTTGATCATCACTCCACCCAAACATACTTCTCTATGCTAGGAGGTACATCACTTCCTCTCATCCACAGCGGAGTTGATCCTACTTCTTTGCCTTGAACCGAAGTCATATCCTTCTTTTCTTGTGCTTGAATGGATGCATTTCCAGATGCAACTTCCAACGAGTCTCATCTGTATGACATAAACATCACAATTTCCACAATGTCTCTTAGCATCCTTTTGAGAAAAAGTAGTAGTAGGATTACATTTACCTTTCCCTGTTGGTTTGGAACTACCTTTCTGTCTTGGAGCATTGGAAGAGGAAGATAGACCCTTTTCTTGTCCATCTCTAGATAGCGGTGTTGATAGCAAACTTCATCTATATCTTGAGGCTTGGCCAATAGGACGGGTCTCCTTAAATTGCTATGGAGCCCTCCAACAT
The DNA here is from genome assembly GCA_018340775.1 of Taxus wallichiana var. yunnanensis. Lineage (NCBI taxonomy): Eukaryota > Viridiplantae > Streptophyta > Pinopsida > Cupressales > Taxaceae > Taxus > Taxus wallichiana. Next base: position 837,244,904 of record CM031239.1, read on the forward strand.
ACTTCTTTAGGTTGTCATGATACAAAACATCTTTTCCCATATAGATTGCCTTCTTACGAAACATGCTTGTACACTCTTCACACTTTGGCCTCGCTTTTGCCTAGAATATTTCTTCACTCTTCACTCTTCACTCTTCATAACCTAATTCATTGCATTCAAATTCGTGGAGTATAAAATTTGTAAAAATTCATTACTAAAAAAATTCAAGATAGAATTTGTGATTAAATTTGAGTAAGAGATTTACTAATTTATTATTATTAACTAATTTAATTTATTAATTTACTATACAAATAAAAAATTACTATACCAATTTACTTAATATATTATTACTTATTATCATAAATTCATAATTATTACTTACTAATTCACTGACTAATATATACTTGCTGCTAAACATTTATTATTATTATATAATTAATCACATATATATTATAGAAGTGACATATGCAATCAAGACTAGATTGAAGGAATAAGCCCTATTTTATGATAAGTGGCCTGTACCTATTTATTTATATAGAAGAATGAAAAAATCAAGACTAGAAGAGTGGAAGGCAGATAGATTTCTCAGCTCCGAGTCTCCAGCGAATCGCATGATGCCATTGCCAACAGTCTTTAATTTAGCAAGTAAGGCGAGTCATTTATTCGTGGGTTTGAATCTTGTTGGCTTTGGTTAAGGGTGTCACAGTAATGGCATTTCGGTTCTGTCATTTTTAACTTCAAACTTAAATCTGCTAAGATACAAGGTGGTATCCACTCACAACAAGCTGTGTACATGGCAGTATCAAGAAAACCTGCAATCGTGAAATGAAAACATAACTGAAGAATTAAATCGCGAATCCCAACAAATTTTGGTGTCCATTAAGTATTCGGTGAATTTGATTTTTGGTTGAAAATTGCCAAATGCGGTGACTTAGTTCATAACAAATAGGATTAAATTTCATTTTTATCAGTATTTGGAATTAATCCCATTTAGTAAGTGGTGATAATTTCTTGACAACCAAGAAATTTACATAACTTACAAACCAAGTTAAAACATGATTAGACAGTTCCAATCTTGCAAAAGAAAATCGTTGTTCTTCATTTATCTGATGCAAACTGAAATATACCTCTGATTGGGCTGGCCAATGATCAAGCTTCTCTGCATTCACATCATTTTTGTAAGGCTAAATTTCAATCTAGTCTCCGCCTTGAATGGGGGTTGAGCTTGGTTGGTATGGGGCTTCTTCACCTTCTCACAGCAGGGAGTTTCCAACTCTTCACTCTCTTTAGCTGTCTCTGTACAAATGCTCTTTCTCCAACCGATCAAGTTTTGTCATGGAGGTTGAGTTGTTGGCAACTCTTCCTCCAACTTGCAAAATATTGCCTCTTCATCTTGGGGTGAGTGCTTGACTTCACGAGCCATGCTTCTCACTTCTCTATTCCACCTTCTTGTGGATAACTCTTGCTGTAAAGGAACTACAACACCCTTCTCACTAACACTTGCTGCTCTAGAAATTGGCATAAATTTGCAAAAACTATTATATAAACCACACAATAAAGGAACTCAACCAGCTTTGTGTTGGAGTGTGTGTTCACGCTGGCCAGCAGTTTCGGTTATTTCTGAACCAGCTTGGTGTTGAGCCGTGTTCACAATCACAAAGGGGTTAAGCTTGATTGGGAGTTAGTTTGTTAGGTTGTTGGAGGGTGGTTGTCTGAAGAATATTTGCACGTAAGTGAAAACATTCCTTCCCAACTATATTTGCTTCCTCCAACCAATAGAATAGACTATTGCCAACTATACATTGGAAACACTCCCGCTTGTAAATTAACACAACATACATGAATATGACAGACTCTTACTTGTGCAATATTTGTTTTGCGTATGTGCATGATTAAGTGTTCTAATTTGCTGTGTGAAATGGATGTGGCCGTGGTAATGGACTGCTGCTGCAGATCCTGGTGAATGAGAAGTTTACACTGTTTTGACATGGTATCAAAGTAAGATTCAACATCCATTACTCAGCCGAAGTTTCATTAGTCAGACCAAATTTGAAAAAAATAAAAAGCATATGGTTTGTAAAAGAATTGCAGATCTTTGCATTGAAGAAATTTTGCATCAAGAGTGCAAATTTTGCAAATCCTGTGCAGAGTTATAGAAATTGTTTTTGCATTTTGAAAAATTACGTTTGCAGACTTCACATTGCACTTTACTAAAAACACTTTACACTGAGGTGTGAAGACCTTGCATTTGTTGACATTGGTGGTTTGCATTGAAGCATTGCCTTTGAAGAGCTCCTGCATTGCACCACTGAGCTGCATCATCCAATTCCCCCTAGGAGAGCTGCCCCCCTACCTTGACAACAACTCGGATCCTCTACAAACCACAACTCGCCCCCCTGGTAGGTTACCCTAAGCGACCTATCGAACCCTTGTAGAGCAGATCTGCATCAGTCTTCAACTCGGCTGCGTTGGATCCTTGGTGGGCTGACTGTCTCCTCGGTAATGCAATGAGTTCCCTGGTGTGTTCCTTCCTTTCAACTTGGCAAGTTCTAAGCTCTTGACTACAAAAGACACTGACTTGGATCTCCTCGTAGATTGGACTGTTCTTAATCTAGATTCCTGACCCTACTCTCCTTCCGACCTCAGCTCCAAGAGGCTGATCGGTCTTTGCAAACCCCTGCACCGATCTTTCCTATGAGGACTCCTCTTCTATCCTCATGAGCAACAACATTCAAGCATTGATTTGGACTCGGCCTCGCTAGTTGCAAAAATTGAACTCGACTTCAGACCCTACAGTGGTTTACTGAGCTTCCCAACTTGGATTTCTTCGCTTCAACCCTGTTTCACAACCTCTTGACATTGAAAGGATTTCACATAGGTTCCTTGTTCTACGAATTTCCTCGGATCCAAAGAAGTGCGTGTTTAATACTGCTCGGCCCTAATTACACGAAGGCGTCCCCCTAGGGGAAAGGGCTTTGTGGACATTCACAGAACTATGTCAAACTTGACGGTCATTATGACGGTTTAGCTTTTCTATGCTATTTTTGCAGATTTGCTATTTTTAACAATTTTGCTAGCAGATTTGCTATTTTCAACAATTTTGCTTTTCCTATTTTGCATGCTGAAGTGGGTTTGCTATTTTTAAGTTTTGTTTTTTTGTTTTGGCATGCAATAGCCTTTAAATACTCGTCACCACACATCCAATGCTAAATACATTGTCAGGTATTCAATTGGCTTTAATTTGGAGCTCTTCGAAAAGCCTTAGCAGAAGCCTTGATTTTCTTTTCGGATTGCAGTTATCTTCTTTCTCTGCCGAGCTATTTTTACACACAAAGGTAGAAATACCTATTCCTATTCAGTATCTATTATTTTGCACACAGAGGTGAACCTGATGACTACTATATTGTTGAATTATTGCAGGGTCACTATTTTCACTTTAGCGTTTCTCTTTTTCCAGGTCACTATTTTTTTAATTTAGGTTTTGTGGTTTTTCGTTTTATGAATTTGGATCTCTCAGGGATTTGATCACTTGACCTTTCGGAACAACAATTTTAGGGTTTTGCTTGATCTCTGTACAGAGTAATTTACTATAAATATATGTTTGTTTTTCTCAGTGATTGATACTTTTTAATACATCTGTCTCTAATCAGCCGTGTTTGGAAGTAAAGATGATGCTCATGTGACATGGTTGATTTCACATACGTGTCCAAATGTGCTAAATTTGATAACTGTGTTGGAATGTTTTTCACCCATTCAACTGTGTTTGGAAGTAAAGGCAATTCTCATACGATCCAGTTGATTCCAGACATATGTAAGGACATGCACCCGTTCTACTCTGTCGAGGTATACCTCACCTAGAATTGGGTGCAGTATCTTACTCAATTTGACATATGAACATTTCTGTCTAGGATTTGAATCCCGGTCTCTGCAAAGAAAGTCCCATTTATTTATTTCAGCTTTTTCCACTCACAGTGATTGATACACGTCGATATATACACCATCAATCAACTGTATTTGGAAGTAAAGATGATGCTCATGTCCTGAATCAGCTGTGTTTGGAAGTAAAGATTATGCTCATGCAATGCACTTGATTCTATACATATGCATTCAGATGCTTACGCGTGGAAATCTATAAATTCTTATCCTGCATAAAAGAACACACAAGTTTTTTCTTTTCATGGCATCCTGTTTCTAAAACTTTAACAAATCTTGACTTGCTGTTGAACGGCTTTTTCATTTTACTGCTGCATAAATTTTCATCTTATACCTAGAATCCCATCTATGTTTTCTATAATGAAATACATAAAGTCTTTTAGTAAAAAGCAATAAGAGTCAGTCTCAACTACCCTACACAGACTTAGCCCTTGATCAAGTGTCCTCCAACGTGTGTACTGTTGGATTGCCTCCTCTTTATTTCTTGCATTAATTCTTCTTACCAGTAGTTGTTTCTTACCCCTGTTAGGCTTTCCTTTGTCCTACACTTTTCTATTCTAAATTAATTTGTTAGCTAGGGTTAAGTTGGTGTTGATAAATTTAATTGTGAAGAGGGTAGGAAGAATTGTTGGCATTGCTTTTGTATTGCAGTTCGTGTATTCTGTACAATTATACAAAGATTAGAATACCCCATATTAGTAAAAAGCAATAAGAGTCAGTGAAACACAATAGTTGAAAACACCTACAACATCCACAGAAAATCAAATTCTGAATTGACTATCAAAACATCCTCAAAAAGGAATTTACCATCAACATCGGCAACTCTTGCCATCTGAAGTGCATCAGAATTTTCCAGGTATACATTGGCGGGCGAAACAGCTAGAATGATACATGTTTCGTGTTTGATATATGACATAATCATTTTTCTAATCTGATGTTCAACTCATTAGCTGAAAAAGGTTATAACAGAATTACGAAGCGAGGAAATCGGCCAATTTGGTACTCTTTGTGCTGGTCTCTTGACCTCTATTTATGCTAGACTCCATTAAAATAATTATATGTTATTCATGTATTCATTGTAGTTGCTATTTTCACAAATTTCGGTGTTCAATTAAACTAATTATATGTTATCTAGAATTTTCTTTGAGTGCATATTTGTTCAAGTTCTGTTACAGATTACTTTGGGTAATTTTATTTGTGTTGAGATTACTGTGGAATCAAGGGTGGCAACAACTCTGAATTTGGTTGGATGTACAAGTTTCATTCGAATTTATTTCTCAACATGCAAGATTCAACCCCTCTTATTGAGGACTGGGAACTCCTAATGTCTCGCACAGACAAACACCTAACTCAGCAGGAGCTCAACATTTTAAGGGACACACCACATTTGTTTGCAAAAAACGATCTCGTGGACTCCCACAACCTTCAAATGCTGAAGGCATTGAATGTGCCAATCGCCCAATCCATTGTTGAAAGTAACAGGTGGTCTGGACCAAGAAATTCTGATGATGATCAATTGGAACACTAAGTTCTGCTGTGCAAACAATAAAAAATCATGCTTATTGCAAATTTATGGGTTGACGCAAGCCTCGTGAATGGTGGTGCTACAGGAACAATCATAGACATTGTCTACCACGCATCAATGCCACCACCAACATTACCTTTATTTGTTGTTGTCAAATTTGATAGATACAACGACCCATGTTGGGATCCCTCCAACCTGTTACATATTCCGATACCCCTATTTCAAGAGGGAGTGAAGACAATTGCCGATTAAAATGGCCGGGATTAACTATCCACAAGTCCAAGGGACTTACTTTGCATAGAGCAACTGTCGACATTAGAACCACTGAAAGGCAGGGTCTGACATTCACAACTTTCTCTAGAGTTCCCTCGCTTGCAAATCTACGCATTTCACCTCCTTTTTCATTCGAAAGGTACTAAAAATGGCGCACGTACCAACACTTGGAGCAAGAAAAAAGGAGGAAGCAAGAGTACTATCACTCAACCCGTCATAAATACTATACTCTACTTTGAGAGCACCTCTACTACTACTTTACTCAACACTTCTATCCTGACGACATTGTCATTGAGGGTATCAAATGTAGTCATGTTTCTTTGGAAATAAAATTGTCCACAAAAGGCTACCATTCATGATATAATTCTTTAAATGTACGGAGGTCTTCATGTATACATGTTTAGTTCAGATGTCGTGATATAAGATGTGCAACTTTATATGTACGAATTTGTAACAAATTTATATGTACACATACAACCTAACAATGTAATGTTTCATCTATATTCCTACACTACCACTATCAATCACACGCCTTATCGAGCATACGAAGTCTTCATGTATTCATGTTTAGTTCAAATAAACTACTCAGAAAACGCTACCACTCATGATATGAGATTTGTAAATGTATATGTACGAATTTGTAACAAGTTTGAAATGTAGAGATGGAACCTTTAAATGAAGTGATATCTACAATTACAAAAACAATCAAACCCCTAATCAACATCAACTACCAAAGTAATAACTATCCCTTTCAAACAAATAACATATACCGTTCGGCCTTCACATTGCATTGTACACATGCGATTGCTAGTTCGGACTCGCTTTGAAACAGTTTTAAAACATCTTTGCGACCTACTCAAGACCTCGAGAACCCTAACTCAGCACGTAGTTCGGCTTCAAACATGGGCTAAACACACGACATGGCTTTCAAACTCCTTCAAACCTTATCCCGGTAGTGGCGTTTGAAAATATAGCTCTATACCTCCACCTCTTGGCGACGAACACCTCTCCTCTTTGCAGAGACCAATATACACTTGCTCAAAACAAACACTTGCAAACCCTAAAACTCAAAACTTGAGTTTTTACTAAAGCATTTGCGAGCTCTTGAAAGGTTAAAACAAAGTTAGTGCATATTCATTTTTGAAAAGGCTTATAGCGCAAGTGGCTTTTGGTCTTATAGTAGAACATTCGGTTGTTGGAGGTCTAGCGATCAAACCCGCTCCCCCTCACTACGGATACGTTTTTGCTTTAACTTTTTCCTTAAAAAAGCAAATTTGGAGAAAAGTTTTGGGGAATTTTAGAAAAAGACAATTTCCAAAGATGGAAATTTATTATAAAAAATAAAAAAATTGGGTGATTTTTTTCCAAAAGGAAGGCAAAATTGTATTAAAAAGGGGTTGAACTTTTTCTTGCAAGGACCATTTCAAAGGCCACACATGTTCCATATTGTGCTTGGCAAGGACCTCAATTTGGATGTTTTGGTTGAGCAGCTTTGGAGCCCTTGTCAACCGAGACCTTGATTCGTAGAGTCGCTTCTTGAGGTGGACCCGGTAGTGAAGATTCACACATCAAATGAGGATCGAGTCCCAACTTAGTAGATAAAAATCATTGTGTTGGAGGAGCTCATGGAGGGATTGTTGGAGCAAGAGGGTGGTGAATTGAGGATGAGGATACACAAGCTATTCCTCTTATCCAAAAATGACTACCTGCGAAATGAATCTCAAATCTAAAATATTCCTTATTTGCGTACACTTCAGGAGGGTTTTAGTGAATCTAATGTACCAGAGCTGGAGTTTGCAAAATCTTCTTGCCTAAGAACCAAGACCCATATGATAAATTGCATTACTTCCTCAAGAACTTGGAGCCCATGTCTAGAGTGATGTGGATGTTGCCAAGAAGGTAAAAGCCCTAGAATGGGGAGTGTGGTAGAAGCAAATGCCTCTTATCATGTAGGAGGTGACTCAGATACAGGGGTTTGTGGATGAAGACTGCCACAAACAGCTTGTGCAGATCTGTGAGAGCCAGAGATGACTAAAGCAGCATACTTCGCAGATAACAGGGAAGTGACTTCCAGCTATGACATACCCACTTGTTTACCCACTACTGTGCCAGGTACTTGTGGAGCTGCATGCTATTGAGCACAGTTTTAGGCTCCAATATATCACATTAAAGAAGGCATCATGGGAGAAAAATGTTTTGATAGAGGAAAATAGGCAATTGGCTGAGGACATGGAGAGAGACATAAGAGAAAAGGATGATCTATAAATGAGGTCACAGGAGTAGTATCAAAGGTTCCAAGACCAACTCTGGCACAGTCATGGCTTACTCTGGAGCAGGTCCATGTGTCCAAGTTACAGGAGGAGCTTGCAGCTATGTGTTCTCGGCTCTGGGAGTTAGCAATGGTAGAGGCAGAACTAGGTCAACTGGCTGCCAATGGAGAGCTCATTGGTATGATGAAGGAAGCTGTTGAGATGGCGAAGTATAGTTGAGAGCAGGAGCTGAAAGTGGATTGCCATGTGAAGAAGTGAACAGAGGAGGTCCAGGCCCTTAGAGCCAAGGTAAAGCAGCCGATCCGATTCATTCAGCAGTTGTACCTACTACCTCCTACTTCAGTCCCTCCTAACTCAGGGGCGTCTTCTTCATACCCCCTTCCTTGTACTTCAACGAGTTTTGTATTATACTTTCTGTTGACAAGGAATCCGACTTATCTAAAGACCGGATGGGCGTAGTTTGCATGATTCCAATCATCTATTATGTTTATGTTATGTAATTGGAGTCTACAATGATTTTGTCTTAATATATGTTGTTGACCAAAGTAACGTACTTAATCATGTCTTGGTTAGTATTGTTTGGTACTGAGACGGTTGTGGTCTAATTGACACACCTCTCGGTCAGTCAACCTATACGTAAAATGATGGTGGCCAAGGAAGGAGTTCTCATACATTGTCATACTCTCCTAGTATCATAGCCGTTGGATGTTCACTACAGTATAGTATATAAATAAAATTGTAGCTATTGAATTCTGTGTTATGCACAATATCTAGTATGTTATTCTGCTCTACTTCTTGTCTTCTTCATTGGCATAACACCAACTAATTAAAGAGCAAAAGCGTTTGAAGACATACAAAAAAATCACCAAAGGTACACCATGTCATTGAGTTAAGGAGTAGATTTAAAAGATCATGAAATTTGCAAACTGAGATTTTAAGAAAATTTTCAAAGTTGATGTTAGCACGCAAACTTGACAAGTGGTCTTTTGTTGCTATCTTCCTGTTTTGATGTTAAAGAGATGATCATTCTTGAGGAACTTCCAGTGAAAATTTCTACAAACAACATTGTGCCCTCATTAATGAACACATACTTACAGAGGATCACGTAATTGGGTCAAGGATCTAAAATTTGAAGTCAATGCCAAATTCAATGGTCTTAAAGAAGACATGGAGGCCATGCCCATTAGCATACTTTCTAGAGATCTGAAACTTTGTTTGGAGGAAATTTAGGATTTGATTCTTCTCAGTTACATTTATCAAATTTTGGAAAGATTATACCCACACAAACAAATAATTTATAAATTCAACGCAAATTTTCTGATTATGTAAATTAGAACAGCCATTCCACTCATGATGTTTATGCAAGTATATATGAATCTGAGATGAATGATTTTAAAGAACAAAAACCTCATTCTTATTTTTGAGATTTATGTGATTCTTCGAGGTTGAGGCTTTCTAAAATGGGGGACTTGTAGCATACATAGTTGCTACCTTGTCTATGTGCTCATTTTTTTTTTGCTGCTATGTTGGACAAGTGTCTTGGAGTTCATCACCTACTTGTAGATTAAGGCTAGTTAAGGTTTAGCCATCTAATCATGCCAACTTCAACTACAACTCTTGGACTATTATTCTTGGGGCATCCACTTTAGATAGGCACATTACATTCTTGCATATGCTTCTCCTTCAGTTTAACGAATTGTTGCAAATGAGAATCAATTTAGTCTCAATCTCATTTACCATGACCCTTCATTTCCTTCATCTTTGCCATCATTAAAACTTGGAATTGCATGGCAAAGCTATGGATCTAGCCAAATTTGAGTTATTTGGAACTCGAAACTTTTGAGCATCCACTGATAATGATCACGGATTTTGAATCCTTTGTGTTCAAATTTGAGGATTATGGACTTTTTCATTTAGCTTCAAGAAGGAATTAACAATTTGGAACTTTGAGGAACCAAATGACATCTTCCAATTCTTACTTGTCACAGCAAACTTCCAGGTTCCAGATACATTTCTTCAATTTCTACACATGGTTGAGTTTTAACAAGATGCAATCCAACAATTTGAAACTTTAGAATATCAAGAATTTGGGGTTGGTTCAAATGTCTACCGAGTTGCTAGATGAATGGGCAGGGCAGCTTGGGACTTGGCCAGTTTTTGAGTTGTATTTGGCAACCTAAAGTTTGAGGGGGCCATTTACATTTTGTCCGGCTTTTAAAATCTTGAAGATCCAAAGAGAATAGCATTGACTTAGATCCAGTGGTGCCTCAACTGGGGTTAGTTAAATGAGTATTTGTATGCATGTATGAGGGTTTTAGGACTGACGTGGCACCAGTCAGCCACTAAACAGTACAACTGTAATAAATGCTATCGTTTGGTCAGGCCAGGAGAGTAAGACACTCAATTGTATGCCTGCAAAATCAGAATTAATTGAATGTTATATGTCAAGGTTTTTGAAATCTTACGGCTTCCTAATGCAGCTTCAGTAAAGAGAACTGGTTCACATAATTTCAATTGTCAGAGTAAAAGCAGGTTTCACAAAAATGAAAGAAATGAGGGCATTGCCCACTCCTTGAAGCTTGACCAAATTATGAGGATTTTATGCATTTAATGAGATTTTAGGGCCGACGTGGCACCAGGCAGCTCACTAAGTGACTAAACAGTACAACTGTAATAAATGCTATCACAGTGGTCAGGTCAGGAGAGTAAGACACTCAATTGTATGCCTGAAATATCAGAATTATTTAAATTCTGTATGTTAAGGCTTTTGAAATCTTACGGCTTCCAAATGCAGCTTTGGTGAAAGATATCCCGGTTCACATAATTTCAATTAACAGAATAAAAGCAAATTTGGCAAAAATGAAAGAAATAAGGGCATGACCCACACCTTGAAGCTTGACCAAATTTTGAGGATTTTTAGAAATTTGTATCATATACCAGTAACAACACTCCCAACAAAATTACTATAAGGGGTACTTTCGAGCAGGATGTGGAAAACGGAAGTTTGCTTTAGTTATCATTGCAAAAGTTCTTATCCTTGTGAATTTGGTGCTTCATGAGTAGGGATTAAAACCACCATGCACAATTGCCAACCCACAGCAAATGGAAACCACTAACTAAAGAAGATGGAACTGTCAAAATCCACTTATGATAATCACATGCTTTATGAGAATTGGTCTGATATGCATTAGACAGTAAATGTTCTATCAAAACGGATCACAGTAGCCTTCAATGCATATTAAATTAAAGGAACCTTTTCTTTGTTCCAACTAATTATGGAATATCTTATAAATTATCAATAGTAGAAGCATCATTGGAGAATGCCTTAACTGATTATTAAGTGGGAAATTGTATCTTTATTCAAAGCAGCTTACTGAGTATCGAATTGATTGGAAACATTTATCAATAGAAGCATCAAGGGATAAGGAGACATTTTACCACAGCATCCTTCTCTGCCTTTTCTTTCGGGATAAATCATCCTCAACAAAGGAGGTTTGTTTAGACCATAGTAAGAAATTATTGAGTAGGAGAAAACTTTTGCAATGAACGATTTCTTAGTATTGCTTCCATGTTATATGTATAGATACTGCTACTGGTTCGTTTCATATACATAGAGAATGGGATGCAATGGAATAAAGATATTTTTACTCAAGTCCACACCATTATTCATCCACCATTACCATGACATTCAGGGTTTAAGTGTTGTTTGTACTTCAGATTGTTTTTGATTGTTGTCCTGTATCCAGATCAGAAGCAATCTGCATTTAAATGATTGGAATGAATTTTGTACATTCTATGCAATTTTTAGCAAATTCTGCTAAATATTAACAGTGTACCCGAGGATGTGTCCCTGCTTTTTGGGGCTTTCCCTTGTAGGGGACACTTCAGGGATGGGAACAGGTCGGAAATGTCCCCTAGGCGTTCTTGATTTTTCATTTTTGGGGAAATATCCTTGGGATGGCAAAAAAATAGACAAGGTACGGCAAGGGATGGTTAGTCATCCCGATATGAGCGGGGACTTGTAGAAAACAAACATGGTACGGTTAGCCGTGCAGGGCTGGCTAGCTGTACCCTTCGTCCCAGCCGGTGTTACGCGGGGACACGTCCCGACCATTTTCCTCACGTCCGGGGACTTGGGGATGGGGACGGGACGGGGATGGGACGTTTCCCTGCCGTCCCTAATTTCCAGAAAAAGGGGCGTCCCCCACAAACCAGGAATGCACCGGGATGTCCCGGGTGCAAAGGGCCTTTGGGGACTTCGTGACGTCCCCGGGACGTCTCCGGGGGACTTCACGACCTCCCGGGACGTCCCGGGGACTTCACGACGTCCCCAACGAAATCTGCACTTTTCCAACATTAAAACATGTCGAATTTCAGTTTTATAATACTTTTTTTTAATATTTTTTAAACTTTTAATACATTCTAATAAAAAACAACATGCAGAGTTCTCATAATTGCCATAAACTGCAGTTTATTATTTTGGTTTGCCTGAAAGCAGAGTAACTGATTATCTGTCAATAATGACAAACTAAATGGAAAATAGTCAGAGAAAGATGAAGGCTTGTAGTAAGTACCATCCTTGTGAATGATGAAAATTCCCAATATATCTCACTGTTCTACTGAAGTAAGCACTGTCATTGTACTGGAATAATATTCTGAGGTGACCATTTTCGACATGTCACTTGCACATAAATTCAAACTTCATTAGGGAAAGACAAGCAGACCACATTTATTCTGCCTTGCCAGTACCACTTTATGTTTTGGGGCTCTCCATATGTCTAAGCAATACTCTCAATAATTGCCATTCTTGTTTTCACTTTGAATTGCCATATGCAAACCGCAAACCATAACACCCATAAAACAAAGGTTACCTTTTGACTTTTAAATCCTAGCAGCCTGTGAAAGAAAGAAAGAATGGATATATATATATATTTTCAAAACATATAGATCTACTTAAATGGGAAACATAAAAAAGTAAAATGAAATACCTCAAATAAAGACTCTCACCTCTTAAATCCCGTCAAAATCTTTTGAAGCTGATGCAAATGAATAATTGGATTAATCATTAATGGTTTCAATCTTCAAACTTTCAATTTTAAGTCTTAGTTTATTGAATTATTCATGTTATATTTGTAAAATTAATAAATTATATATATTTTTATTAGCCGTCCCCCTGCTGTCCCCAAATTTTCAAAAAAATTTGCTGTCCCGGAAACCCGTCCCTATGTCCTGACGTCCTGGAGTCTTAGGTAACTATGGTCCCGGCAGCTTAGAAAAACACTTTAAAAAAAGACACAAAAATGAAAAAAAAGGGACGGGGAGCCAAGTCAATTAAAAAGGATGAGGATGCAAGTTGAGCGAGCTGCTTTTGATTGTCCTTTTCTTGGTGGCGGTTTGATTCAAGTTTCAAGTTTTTTCTACTTTTGTTGTACAATGTAGTAGTATCTTATATTGTAAATCGAAAATCTATGTTGCACCAAATTTCCAAGATGGGGACACAATATAGATTTTGTATTTGATTTATGGAGAGTAAAAACATGTATGTGTATTGATATCATGGCAGTATAAACATTACATTTTTCTGTTTGAATGCTTTTTTTAAGCTGTTTCCATTATTCTGCCCAGAATGGTTAAGCTGCTCAGAAATGCACTTGACTCTGTCCTTTCTTCGTCAGATGTCTGAAGTGTCTCTAGTTTCTTTCTTTGCCATTAAAGTCGTTTGTCTGATGATTTTCTGTGGTACAAAGAAGCATCCTACTATCAGTTGTTAATTTGAATTTGTACTCCTGGTTTAACTAGTCTGTTATCATCCTGTCTTCGGCCTAACTTGTATGATTTTCAATTCTGTTGTTTTGAATTATTATATGGTATCATTGCATTCTGGATAAGTGTCTTCAAGGCCTTATTAGGGTCAACAATATATTTTCTATGGTTTTGTAATTTTGTAGTTGAAACTTGCAGCCATTAGGCATTCTGTTGTAACTATTATATATCTAATATCTGCAAATTGACTCTAATGTGAAATCTCAATTCAGCTCTAATGTGATGTATTAAGGTTCTATAATGTATGTGATGAATGCCTTATCAATGTTATCGTATAAATATTTAAAATTACCCATATTTTTAAAGTCACTTGGTTTTTAATGGCCGTCCCCTAAGAAAGGCCTCCCAAAAAATCGGTCCCGGAAATGCATCCCCCTGTCTCTTGCCATCCTTATCCCAGAAGCTAGGTATAACATAGAATAGTAATTTACCAGTTATCTCAGACATCCTCAAAGTTCTCAGAACTAGGACGGTCTTGCTTAATTTGTAAAATCTTTTATAATTATATATTGAACTTTTATCTGAAAAAAAGGCTAAATATTAACTTACTGGAAATTTGAATGAAAAGGATGTTTTCAATTGAACATCATCTTTGGGGACTGTTTTTAAACTGCACCTAGCCAAGATGCAATTTGAATTTATTTCTTAATGTTGTGCAAGAAGCATTTCATTCTCCATTACCTGGAAGTTCAACCTTGCGGCTATATTTGCCTTAAATTTAATCTTAAATATGTAAAATTGCATGATGGCCATTGTAAGTAAAGGTATTCTAATTGATGTCCTCTGCTACCTGGTGAATATCCCTTCATTGTTTAGCTGAACATGTGATTAGGTTCTCTTGTATTTGTTAGAAAAATCATAGTGAACTATTGTTTTCTTCAGGCTAGTATTTTTTCATTGTAGGTTTTGGATGAATTGTTTATTGTATGAAATGACTTTCAGGTTGCTAGTAGTAATGAAAGACAACAACGCGAACCAATAGGAATCCTTCAAATGAATTTATCAACTCCTGAAAAGGTAAGAGCTTGGAATTTGTGAAATTGTATAGTGATTGTTAAGTGCATTCATTTTGAATAGTCCCTTATACTTATTTTTACAGGTTTATAGATAGAAAATTGTGTATATCTTTTTGTTATCATGAATATGTGCAAAGTTAATATTGTATGAAAAGAGGTACTTTGCAATTTTGTCGTAAAGATAGAAAACATATATTGATACTTCCAAATATGAAAGTTACAAATCATAGTATTGAGACTTGGACTCAGATTAGATTCGGTGAGAAAATTTTACACTCAGACTCAGATTAGATTCAGCGAGCACGTTTTAGACTTGGAATATGACTTGACAAAAACTCAACAAAAATTCGGCATGACTGGCCAGAATAAGAAATTGTAAATTTATACATTAATTTATTAATAAAATTGATTCTTATGCATTCTAAAGAAGAAAAACATCAATAATATAGACATTTACCCAAAAATCTATTATTAAAATTATTGGGAAATTCACTCCACGACATCCCAAAGAACTTTACACACTTTAAAAGTTACCTCATTTCATCCCCTGTTTGAGGGTGGAGACTAACAAAGGATGACTTTTAACCAAAATTAACATTCACAAATCAACTTAACAAAAAACAACATTATTTCAAGATTTAATACTATTCGCTTTATATTAAGGGCTGTAGTTCTTGGTAGACAACTGGTTACAGTTCACTATCTTAGTGACTCCCCAATAAATGTGCCACCCAAGGAATGGCCATGTCCATCCGTTTACCACGCCAAAACACCAAATAAAAAATAAAATAAAATGCACTCTCCTATCTTGATTCCTGCTCTTGTAGGATGGTCCCGAAGAGCTTATTAAAAATATTTCATTTTATGGATAAATTTTCACTTAGAAGATATTATAAAAGTAGTAAATGATATATAGCCCTAAAAATTATAGATATTGAACAGCATAGTGATCAAACTAAGCGACTAAAAGTGATTGCTGCTGCTTCTCAATAGCAATATACCAAAGCAGTCGAAGCTTGTTCAATAAGCATGGATTGGAAGAGTAGACAATAATTCAAAGCATGAATTGCTTCTAAAAACACTAGTGTTCCACGGAGACTCAGAATGGGGGGATGGGTCTCGGAGGCTGGGGTTTGGGGACGACGGCGCAAATATATATATAGTACTTGAAAAATTAGCTATTAATAAATGTATAAGGAACAATAGACGAAACTTTGAGATACTAAACACATTGCATTGAACAGTGAAAATGCCAAATATCAATATATTAATATTTATATTCAAAATGATGATTACATTCAAAATTCAAATACAGTTGGCTAGTGGCTCAATGCCTCTAATGAGTCTAATCATCCCCAAAGTCTGTGGCTGCGCCAAACTCCTCATCACTTGAACTGCTAGACTCCTCAAGGTCAAGCTCCTCCAAACCAATTCCAACCAACCCTATCTATGCCACATCATCATCAATCTGAGATGGCTCCTCTAGCTCTACATCCCATCAAGCTGCTGGACTCTCCTTGTACATAAGTGTGTTGTGGTCAATGAGATGCAAGGTGCTATGTACAACTACAAGCTTCTCCGCCCTCCTAGAGGTAAGCAATTCCTCTTCATAGAGTGGATGAAGCCATAAGTAGACCAGTTCCTCTCAGAAGCAGAAGAACTAGAAACCTGAGATAGTAAGTGAATGGCTAGTGTGGTTGTCAAAGAATCAGGCCCATGCATAGTCCACCACAAAATTGGGTCCTCCTGTGCCATAGTCTCCCTATCCATCTTAAGAGTGGCGAATTTTGTCCACTCCATACGAATAGTGCTGACATCTATAGAATTGTACATTTTCTGAATAGCCTTCATGAACCCCTTCTTCACCTTCGCATCTTGTATAGGGGTAACATTAAATGGAAAAGCGGAAACATTTAAATGTTGTTTTTAGGGTTGTGTAACTGTTGTTTTCAAAAACAGTTCAACAACCCTAAAATCAGCATTTTAATTAATTTATTGAACAATTTATGATTCTAAATTGAAATAAAAAATTAAAAAACTAACTATGAAGGGCCATGGGTCATGGCTTACCTTGAAGGCTTGATGAATGCATTGAAAACTTGAAACTTGAACGGTTGAGCAATGAAGACTTGGCACTTGCTAACTCTTGTTGTTACATGTTGCTAATGATGTCCTCTCTTCTTGCTAATGCTCTCACTCTTGTTTGCTAATGTTTTCACTCTTGCTTTGAATTTTTTATTGTGATTTGGAGTGAGGGTGTAACTCTTATTTATAGTTTTTTTTAGAGTGCTTAGGGGTGGGTGGGGCCCATTGAGTATTAGGGTTTAAGGTCGGGGCCAAAATATATATATATATATATATATATATATTTAAAAAACTTGTAGACAACCTTATGTCGCCAAGGATAGTGGAAGTCTTTGGGATGGTTCTAGAGACTTGGAAGTCTCTCGGGACGTCCCAAGTCCCATGAAGTCCCCAAGGGGGGCATTTCAAAACATCCTCTCTTTGAGGTAAACATTTCGAGGATGTCCTTGTTTTTTTGGTGACGGTGGGGGAATGGGGCTTTTACCACTGTCCCCAAGTCTCGAGACGTCTCGAGTCTCCAAGGCGTCACTTTTAGGGGGACGTATCCCCATGGAACACCGAAAAACACAAGCCTCTCCTAGTACTTCACGCAAAATAGAGACATAGGAAGTGGACTTGGTCCTCATTCGACATAACATTATCCTCCAAAGCATTATTTTACAATAATGACTAGCAACATATTTGTGGAGAGGATGCAAACACTTCACATAACATATTTGTGGAGAGGATGCAAACACTAAACATACAAATGCGAATCCTTGCATAACATTCACCACAAATCTTATCCGTTCTAAAGAAATAGTAGTTAGAGCCATTGTTTGGTACAAATCACTTCCTACAAATTTTCGTCCATAGCTGTATGGCAAGTTGATTGAGTTGGGTCGCAAAACTCATGGGCATCTGCTCATTTCATGACTCCTTTAGTTTTGCAAAGGCTCGTAGAGTCTCAATACTATGTTACAAACAATCTATCAACCTTGTATTATGCAAGGTCCCATGTGTGTGTGGAGTTTCCGGTTTGTATATGCACGGAGATTTATAGTAGTTGGAGGAGTTTTAGATGTATTCTTGAAGTTACATGAGCTAGGTCGGATAACATAAAGAGGTCTCCATCTATGTAGTAACAAGTATTGGGAACATGAAGGTGTTCTTCAATCCATTTTTGAGATCATGGACAATAAAGAATGTAAAGTAGATAATGATCCGTAAACCGATAGAAAATGTCTATTTTTTAGCTCACATTTACAAGGATCTTTTAAACCTTATCGAGTTCTCAACCTTTTATCAACTTGAATCGATTAAAATGTGCGTAAAAACTAAATTAAATTGCTAAGAACTCTTTCATCTCGCTTATCCATTTGAACCATTTAGATTTCCGTTTTACCCCATTTCATCGTTTTCATGTAAAATGTTATATTGATTAAACTTGCTTCCAAAACTGAAATCTGAATTAAATAATTGAAAATAATCAAAATGAAAGCAAAAATCGAGAGAACACAACACCGAAATTGTTTACGGAGTTTAGCAAATTCCTACGTCACCAGGTTCATACGAACCGATCCATTAACGCTAATTTTGGAAGTATAATTAAAATCTCACAAAACAAATAATGAACCTTTTAAAATCTGCCGGAAGACTCGAGAACCCGTGAGCTCGAAAAAATATCGAGTGTTCGCTCTTCGTGTTTGTTCGGCTTTGGAAGTTGAGGTCTCTTCGAGTTCTCCGTCAAAAGCTACACAAAAGGCTTTAAAAAAGGCGGCATACGAACTCCAAATTGGACAAATGAATACATTACCAGATTTGTCTTTGAATTCTGAACATTTTTCTAGTTCACTCTGAGACCTGGTTTTGCCCTTAAGTTTTCTTCAAAATCTCTATTTTCCAAAACTGCCTTCTTATCAGCATTTACACAATCATTGGACTTCCCTTATTCAAATAGAATTGTCCTTTTATAGCCCTGTCAACCACTTGTAGTCTAGTGGTAAGGACTTTTTTGTCATCGATCGGTCTAACCACCTTCTCTGTTTTGTTTAACCAAACCGGGGAAAAAACCCACATGTATAGGGAGGTTGGCAAGGGGTGTATGTTTAAATTTAGGCAGCGGGTAAGCCAAGTGGCTTTGGGCCACATTTTGCACATGCCACGTTGTGGCGGTCAGCTATGTTGGGACGACCGAGTTGTGTTGGCGGTGGGTGTGCTAAGTTTGGATGTGTTCGGCGAGGGAGGAGCTAACTTGGGCTTCTTGAGTTGGCTCGGCCGTTGATTGCTCACGTAGAGGAAGCCAAGTTTGGCTAGGTTGGTGGGAATAAGGCCGAACAACGTGGGAGGTAGGTGAGATGGTGTGGCAAGTCGGTGAACTACTCAAATGCAACTCGGTTCTTCATAGTATATAACATGATTATAATACAATGCAATATCCCACATTCACCATGCAAATACTCTCTAAGGCATATATATACAAAATTGTGGCAATAATTGAATGAAGTAACGGTGTGCAAAGGCACCTCTCCAATAAAAGAGTGTTTCGACCCACCGAGAGGCCCCAACCAAAGCAAATAGCGAGGCCCACTGTCCAAAAACAGTGTCGAAGACCAACGTCGCAAAACCAATTTTTTTTCCTTTTGCTCCATATTATCTTGCCACGTGTCACAACCTGATTGGCCAGCCACGCCCTTACTTTTGCTCCTCTAACTAGAAACTTCTACGAGACGAGAACTTGCTCCAACGGAATCCATTTTTTGCATTCAAATAGGCGATGGATAGCTCTCGAAGTTTTCTACCGTCTTTGTAATGATCTTGGGAGATTTAGGGAAACTCTGTCCATTGAATTGATCTCCGGATCACACCTCCCCACTGAGAAGGCTTTTGTTCCACAAAAAGCTATTTTTACCCACAAATGTTGCTAATCATCTTCTTGCATATCACAAACACATACATGATCCATATAAATAACATTATGAGCAATATCACTGTAGATTGTTGAAAATATTACCACAAAAAATTGATCGATTAAAGATAGACAATTGTTTGCTAAAAGATGCAATTGTCAATCGATACTCTATGATTCTCGCTAGTCTCTCGCAAACAATGCGAACCCATTAATTGTCATTCCATTGTGATTGCAATCGCCATCATTAAAAATGATCATTCTAAAAATAGACAATTGTTCGCGGAAGAGGCAATCACAATGATACTCGTGATACGGCCAATCACCGTAAACACAATTCCCCTCAAAAGATCAACACAATTCCACTCAAATAGATTAGTATATAAAGACATCTACATGCCAAAAATAGGCTAGTGTCCATTGTCCTGTGAAATTGTCAATCATTGCAAATATCACAAACATGATCCAAAATGTTTAGATTACAATATGCCAAAAATAGACAAGAGTCAAAATTGAATCATGTGAATCATGCCAATGAAATATCTATCCCAACATTACGAATCGTAAATAGGATAGAAGCAAAGTGCTCGCATACCAAAAATGGTGAAACTGCTATCCACTGCAAAAGATCACCCTAATTGTAATCAATGTACACCTAATTGTAACCACATAGGATAGTTACAAATAAATGCCCAAAATAAGGGACTTCATATATGTGCAAATACCCTATGTGGACACAATGAGTTTGTATATTAATTACAATACAAATGGTGCCCATATTTTTTTGCACAATAAAATCAACAACGAGATATCTTTGAAATGCACACTCGATGTCAAAATGGATTTTGTCAACCTCAAATGTGAGAAGTAGAATCTGAGTATGATCTGTAAACTCTTCAACTTTGGAATTATCCACAGAATCACAAATTAACGCTACTGTTCTACTTTCTATTAGAAAATGACAAAGATAGCTAGTGAATGAATTTTGCTTATGCTTAGAATCCACAATTGTAGGAAAGGAAAGAATATAAACTCATAAACACCAACAAGTTTTTATCTTGGAAACCTCCAGAGGAGGAAAACCAGTTGGGAAGGGCAATTGCTCTTTCTTCCCACTTTTATTGGCCAATTCAAAACAATAAGTATAGAATTTACAATAAGTATGAAAGAGAAGTAGATAATATCTCACACTTCCTCCCAATTATTTGCTTGCTTTGTCTCAACACTCCTTTCTTCTACAAAACACAATTCCAGCACTAAGAACTTCTTTCTCACTTGTTTTCATGCTTCGATGATCTTATTCTCTTCTACAAACATATATTTATAGCCTTTCTCATGTCCTCTCGTGCACTGGAGAATGGGAAAGGTCATGGAGGAGAAGAGACACGGACAACCTTTCAAATTCTGTGGTTGTTCGTTTCATATTTTTGTTTTCTGTCCGAAGAGCTAGGACCGCCGCCTAATGTAGACCGGGCGGTCTTAGGACTACGCTTTGGTTGGGCGGCGGTTACTCAGAACCGCTACGCTCGCATGGAGCGGCGGTCATGTTACTATAAAGACAGAACCTCCGTGTATTATTTTTCCTTCTTCGTGTTGACTGATCTAATGAAGTAGAGTCATTTTGGATCCCTATGGATCAAAGTACGATAAATCTGTCCCTCAACTCTTCCCTACAAGTGACACCATTATTCATATTTCAAAGTAAAAATGAATATAGCAAATTTTCCTTTCTTCATTCAATGGAATCCCACAAAATGCTCGAAAAATTATGCATACTAATCAGCTATGCAAACATGAAACTAAGAAATTTACCAACCAATTTTATCAAATTATCCTTTTTGGGTGGTTCAATTTTCTCAGTGTATACAGGTATCTGCATGGGTTATTTTAGCAACTATTGGTTTCACAAAGCTTTCCTTTTCCACAACTCTCCATTGTTGTTTCGGACGAAGCTGCCAACACATGTTAACCTCATGACCTTTCCTGTGACAATGGGTACAATATCTTTTGTCCACTTTTTTAGGAAACTTACCTAGATTGCCATTTTTACAACCATGTGTATGAGAATGGTCTTTCAAAATTCTTCCCAATAATGATTTCCTTTTCCAACATTTAGCTACATAGTGGTTAGATAATCCACAAAAATTACATGGATAAATGTACCACAAATTCTGTGTATAATCAAAAGGAACATGGGAATATTTATGTTGTTTAAAATCAACGCTTTTAGATTTTTTCCCATTACCATTTTTACCTTTCGTGGGCTGTGGTGGAGGTTTCTCCTTACAATCTTAGCTGTCTGGAGCATTCACCTTTTTCATTCGACCACCAAATCTGAATCCCAAACCTGCATGGTGAGGCCTATCCTCTACCTGAATGGGGTTAGCAATTCCTTGGCCTTCTTTTCCAAGGATTTTTCCATTAAATCCCATTTTAAAAAGTAACTTTGAACCTATTCCCTTAGTATGTTGTTCAAACTTACAAAAATCATTTTCAATTGATTTGCAATGGGAAGATTCAACAACTGGCGGAATACTTATAGTGCTTGAATCAACTTGTACACTTGTGGGAGAGGAAGGTCCTATTACACAACGGACTTGTTTTTCCCCTTCATGTCACCACCAGTCTGTAACTTTGCCAAGAGCTCATCCTTGGCTTTTAATTCCATTTTCAATTTCTCACATTCCTCTTCCAAGGAATAATACATTGATCTCAGGAGAACATTATCTTCCTGGATCTAGCGGTTGAATGCCTCAAACTCTTCGAGCTTTTCCTGTTTAGGCAACTTGCCCATTGTGCACCTGTATTTGTACAATCACAACTGAACCAACTGCACAATCTGAAGCAACAAACTGTCGATCAACTCGCTCACGATACCAAACATGATCCGTAAACTAATAGAAAATCTCTATTTTTTTAACTGTTTACAAAGATCTTTTAAACCTTATCAGTTCTCAACCTTTTATCAACTTGAACTGATTAAAAATATGATTAAAATCTGATTCAAATGTGTGTAAAAACTGAAATAAATTACTAAGAATTCATTCATCTCAGTTATCCATTTGAACCATTCAGATTTTCATTTTACCCAATTTCATTATTTTCCGTAAAAATGTCATATTGATTAAACTTGCTTCCAAAACTGAAAGTTGAATTAAACAACTAAAAATAATCTGAAACTAAAAGCAAAAATCAAAAAACACAACACCGGAATTGTTTACGGGGTTTGAAAAATTCTTACGTCCTTGGGTTCATAACCAATCCATTAACGTTAATTTTGCAAGTACAATTAAAATCTTACAAAATAAATAATGAACCATTTAAAACCAGCCAGAAGATTTAGAGAACTTGTGAACTCTGAAAAATATCAGTGTTCGCTCTCTCGTGTTTGTTACCGGCTTCACAAGTTAATGTCTCTTCAGTTCTCCGTCAAAAGCTACACAAAAGGCTTTAAAAAGACGGCATACAAACTCCAAATTGGACAAATGAATACATCACCAAATTCGTCTCTGAATTCGAACATTTTCTAGTTCACTCCAAGACCTGGTTTTGTCCTTAAGTGCTTCAAAATCTGTTTTCCAAAACTACCTTCTTATCAGCATTTATACAATCATTGGACTTCCGTTATTCAAATAGAACTGCCGACCGCTTGTAGTCTAGCGGCAAGGGCGTTTTGTCATCCGGTTGGTTAGGGGTCGAGCCCTCTAACCACCACCTCCGTTTTGTTTAACCAAAATGGGGAAAAATCCCACATGTATAGGGAGGTTCGCGGGTTGAATGTTTAAATTTAGGCAAAGGTAAGCCAAGTGGCTTCGAGCCGCATTTTGCACATGCCACGCTGTGGCGGTTAGCTATGCTTCCCGCACGTCTATCTTTAGAAATATGGCACTTAGCTATGGCCATTGACTCTAGATTGTGAATAGTTGAAACATGAGTGTCGGATGTGATAGTAAAAGCCATTGTTTGTAAATATATAATTCTTCGATCAACTTGAATTGAGAGTGGAGTATGAAGTGACCGCTTTATTGGGAATAACTTTAAGACTTTGAGGCAATCATTGTTGTGGTATGCAATATGTATCATAAAGATTTTTAGGATTTTTCCTTCTTTGGCCTGCAATAGGAAGAGGTGCAACGAGTCAATAAGCTGGGTTAATAAAGGATGACTTTGTGGCAAAAGGAAATTCTTGTTTTGAGACATAATATGGAAACCACTAATGCATTCACGCTTTTTGTTTTGTCATCCTTGCGTTCATATATACCTTGTTTTCTAGCAATCGATTGTAGTTTTTGTCAATAATTCATTGACGATGTTTGGTTTGCCTTCTCGACATATTTTCTTATAGCTACCATTTGATGATCATCGAGTTTATTACCTCTCATCATAGCAATGGCTCAACCGTGAATAGACCTACTTTTTTTTTTTTTCTTTAGGAGGCCTCAAAGACAGCTCTATAGCACTCTGTTTTCTTCTCAACTCATTTGAAATGAAAATATGCCAGAAGTATTGCCTCAGCCTAGAGAGTCAAAGCAGCTTATGGATAAGTATTATACGAAATCCTCGTAAAGAAATTGAACTAGAAAGACTCGTGGATTTGTTTATTTCATTAAAATAGAATGGTACCCAAATAGGAACCTTTTCATAGGTTGTAAGGAAATGGTTTCCTTATGTATTCAATTTAATTGAGAATCGATACTAATTTGAACTTTGTGACTCACCTTTTGGTGTTGGACCTTTCCATTTCTTGTGCATTGTAAAGTCACATTGGGCTTTGGCTGCCGCTTGTACATCGGAGTGATGGTATTGAATTATCATGTTATTAGTCCTTTTGTCCCAAAACATGATTTGATTCTTTTTTAACATGCTTTCACACTAAGTTATTAAAAACGTTTTTCGAAAATTGTGTCTTATTTTCTTAGGTCGCACTTCACAAATTACTTGTTTTGGTATTGCGGGGTTGTTCAACTTCACGGGAGAAGTCTATTGATTTAGAATTCTTATATACCGAGCTATTTGACTTTTATGAGAAACTAGAGAAAATTCAAGAGCGGTTGGATTCTCTATCTTGAGAAACATATGTACTCGGAAAGGTAATCTGGATTTGGCTTATGCATCCCATTTTACTTGAGTTTCAAGAATAAAAATGTTCCGTTTGCAGAAAATAAAGTGTTGTAATACTTCTTCGTAAACATCTTTAGTGGCTAACATGGGCCCTCAAAGGGTCTCCTTGGTATTCCTTATTTATAGAGGTTATCTCAATTCAACATATTTAATTAGAGCTTATCATCCTAATGTGTATTTATAGATAATTTCATCTTGTAAGATTGTGCTTCATTGCACATTGTCATTATTTACCTTCTTGATTAATTAGGCACATAGCATACTTGCGCTACATCTTTTTGGTTTAGTGTTGGAGGAAAATCTGTTTTTAGTCTTATAATCAATAATCACTTGTAACATTTGTTGTATCGTGAGTGAGGAGAATCTCTCCAATTTTGACAAGATATGCCTTAATTATGCTCATTTTAGAATTGGTTTATATCTTTTGAAACTTTATTTAGATTTGTGGGATATTTTTGTCCAAGAAGTGCACAACCGCATTGTTACCATATCCCTATGTCATAGTTGAAGGTTTCTAGTTTTCGATGCTCTAGTCATAGGAAGATAGTTGCAATGTTGACTCATTTATTCTCTCAGCTTTGGGGGTATATATATCAAGTTTAACACATTCAAAAGTTTTCAAAGCCCGCCCTTACAAAGTTTATGAGTACATGAAGGAGGGTTGTATTGAGGTTTATTAGCGATGTCATTTAAGTGTGGCATTGACTCAAGAATAGAGCAGAGGGGGATTAGGAGAAGAATCATAATGTAAAGCAAGTACAATTGTTAAAACAGTTTTGCTTATTCATCAACTATAATGAACTTTGAGTGCTTTGGATAATTGATTTCTTGTCTAACATCCAACACATGTTTTGAGGCATAGGCACATAAACACGACAAATAAACATCGTCAAATGTTTGAAACAATGATATTTCAATTTAAGAAAGTCTCATGTGTTTCACTAATTATCAATTAAAGCCTAAACATACATTTGTTGGAAAATAATCCCACATAACACACTTATGATCAATTAAAGAAAAAACATGCTTTTATTCACCAACATAATAATTTTAAAGCATTTTATCTAATCAAATAAACATGTTTTTATGTGATAATTTTTTAATGATGTTTACTATCACATATGGCCCTAATACACCTTGAGTGGGAAGACTAGGAGCTTGGAAAGGCGACAATGTTTTGTTGTAGGTTTGTTTATATGATCATTTCTCATGTCACCAAACCTCATGATCTTTAAGAGTTAGAGTCTATGATCTTTTTGCAAGGATTTTTTTCTCTTTCTTGCATCTAATATCAATTTGTAGTATTTTGAAAATTGTTGTTTTTGGGTTCAAGGCAATGAGAACTCAAGTTCCCATGGCTTTGTAATGGCGTTTCTTGCCTCTTGCCCACTGACGATGTACTATGTAACATTTTGGAGCAATAAAATCTATTTCGTGATGCATCTGTCCATCCTTGGCTTATTTTGTTGTCTCTTCTTACCTCTCGTCGTTGCAGGGTATACTATGCATATTCTGATGTTTGTTGCAGGTCCTAGGAGTTGTGTTTAATGGGTTTTGAAGTGGTGTTCTATGTGAAATCTATCTTTGACCGTGGTGCATTCTGTCCACCCTCTCCTCTTCTCACCTCTCTCGCTTGCAATCGGGTTTGTGATCATCCACTTCCTTTCTTGGTGTATCACCGCTTGGTGTAGGCTCTTTCACTATCTCTCTCTTTCTCCCTGTCCCCTTGGAGCGGTTAGATTATGTGAGTTAGATTCGCCGCACCTTTGGAGTAGCTTGAGTCGAGTAGATTAGGAAGCAAGAACCGACTTTCTCTGGAGGTCCATCTCAAGTTTTGCAATGTCCCACATCTTGAGAGATGGTTCCATGTTGTGTAATCACACCGGATGCCCCACTTCACACTCGGGCCATTCGGGGGTGTTGTGATTCTCGCACTCACACCGCCTTTTCACCTTCACTATGAAATTCAACCAAACCTATGGTCATGCTCTTAATACACCATTTACTTAGCATAAGGGGAATTGAAATGATGCATTCTTGATACATTTTCTTTCAACGAGCAACCTCAACAATTGAAGGTTGACTTAACCAAGGCTTGAGTTTGATAATTAGTACAAGCATATGCACTTCCAAGATATCATGAGAACTCAATTTAGATACCGAGAGGGATTTCAAAGATAAGAAACATCTTGTATACCAAAGACTATGCCATTTGATCCTCATGCTTGAATGAATAGGCTCTAACACAAAGTTGAGATGATCTAGCTAGGAAGAATATGTTGTAGAAAATCTTCCAAGGCTTCTCTCATACTTACGGGACCTATACTTTGACTTTAGAAACCAACCACCTATCGAGAATGAGTTTGTAGCACCTTGAATTTGCACTAGGCCAAGGCCTAGAATGACTTGACTTGACCCATACACTTTATTACAATCCATGGCTGGACCATGTAAACATGTTTGACATCCATAACACCTTTGAGAGACACCTAGATCACCTAGCCAACATGCTTAGATCACCTAGCCAACATGCCTAGATCACCTAGACCCATGTGACATCAATGAACTTGACATCAATGACAACACAAGTGACACACTTCTCCAACAATTTCAATCAAACCAAATGTAGCATAATCACATACCCATAAAATAAAACAATGAAACCCATCAAAATAAACTCCATTAGAAATATATGCAATTGATTGATGAGCTTGCTTACGTGAGGGGGAAAAAGAGAGATCATAATCGACCATATGTACAAATGGATAAGATCTCCTCTCGCTTCTAACAAGCTTAACCCTACTTCTTCACTAACTTTTGAATCAAAGAAAGGAAAAGTCACGTGCATGGAGCCAAAACAAAAGATAAAGTAGGACTGGAAGTTGGAATTACATCTTGAGATCTTGCCAATCCATGAGATCACATTTTTTAAGGAATATTTTCAAATAGTTCACATGCTTCTACATTTTGCATATATATATGCCATGGATCTCACAACTGAAACATTTGAGAAAAGTTTCTCCACAATGTTATGGAAAATATCCACACCCGTTTCAACGTTGCTAGCAAAACACTCAATTTTTTCAATTTGTATTCCTATGTGGCTAGGCCCAATCAGTAACCTCGGGAAGGATCACAAGTCCTTCCTTTTTTGGGATTGACTCGCATTTCACAAATTTAGGACTATTAGGCCAATTGTGTGGATGATTTTGAATTCATAAGACAAGACTATATGAGAATGAATGTGGATCAAATGAGAGATTTCAAACTTGAATGATTTGTTGAAGGAGTGACTGATGATGGATCTGACCTATTTGACCCTAAGTATTAAGCAATGCGGTCATCTCCTCTTCCTCCCACTCCATATAACATTTGGGAGTCTCGTGACATCAAGGATATGACCATGTAAGTAATCAAGAGGTCAAAAGAATGGTTCAAGCAGAGAAGGGATTCTAACATTGAGAGTGGAGAAACACTATCTTCTTCCAAGCAAGTGTCTTCACTTCTTCTCACATCGCATCTGATATGGCCACTAGTTCCTCTCATTCAAAAATATCATCCAAGAGAAAAAGAGCATAAGATGAGAGAATTTATGTTTCCCCATGTGGAGATTCACAAGAAGGCAAAGGTTGGAGAAAGTCCTATGGAGCAATTTGAACTAGGAGAGATTGACCCATCTCAATATCTTGATCATCCTAGGAATCCAACTGTCTCCTCGGAGGCAATGGAGTCATCTCATCTCATTCATGTTGTGATTCCATATCAAACACATGAGATTCCTAACTTCATGTCAACACCTTTTGAGCCTTTCCCATGGGTACATGAGTTTCTTGGAGGAGAATCAAGAACGGTGAAACAAGCAACAACACCTAACTTTGAGGCCATCTCAAAGTACATCAAATCCAAGTGGACCAAGAAATCCCAAGTAACTTCTCATTTCTTCGTTGAGGCTTCCATAGTTCAAGTATGTGGAAGTTACACATACTAAGGTGAGTAAACCTATGGAAGAGATGAAACTTGATGACTATGTGTTAACAAAGGTTTCCTTAGGGCAAGCTACACACGAGGGAGATGTGAATTTGTTCAAAGAGTCTATAGCCCGATTTCTCACAAGAAACATAGAAAATAAGCAACCGTGAAACAACTTGAGGAGCATGTCAGAACCTTGACTGCTTATGTGCATTCATTCCTAGAGTCCAATGCATCATCTCTCCCTCCTACATAAGTTATCCCTCCTATTAACTGTTTTGATCCCCATATGATCAAGAAAGACCAAGGGTACACCATGCAAGGAAGAGCCAATGATTGATGGGTGGAGAAGATCATTGAAAAAGGAAAGGTGTTGTTGCATGAGGTTCTCTCTCCATTCAAATTTGTCTCGGTTGCTATTTCAAAGATCAAAGTGACTAAGGGTGAGATTTAGAAAGAAAAATTCCTTTGTGAGAGCATTCTCTCATTGGTATATAAGATGAGTTGTCTCGACTCTTACTCCTTGGTGAACCATAATATATTTGTATCCATCTCTCGAGAATTTGTCTCACATGTGGTCATGCACGATGAGTGTTAGGTGTGATGTAATGGGTGATTCCATTTTGGAGCTTGATTCCCCAAGGGAACATGCATCGAAATATTAGAGTGTTATCGAAAGAGTGCAAGAGCTCGGATCATCCTCGGTGAAAATTCATCTTTGGAAGAACTCTTGAGTGCCTTTCAAGAACTAGTTTAGAAAGAAGCTAGAGATCCATTTTCCTTGAGGAAACCTTAGAATCTCTCGGGAAATTATAGGTTTCATCTCTAATATTGCAAGAAATCACAACGTTTGGTTTGCACAAAGTGTAGAATACTTAGTGGTATTTTGGAGATCGTGGTCGTGTTTTTGAACAAGTGGGCATTTCGTAGTTTGAGAAAGTTTCCTTCGCAGCCGATACAATTAAACAAGGAGATCAAAGGAAAGGAATTCATTCCTAGAGCATTTCCACGTGGTACTATGGGAGATGGATCATATTCATTAGGGGCTTCTTCTTCTTCAACACAATCATCTCTCTTCTTCTCTCTCTATGTTCTATTTCTTCATTGGGAAATGTACTTTTGTAATTTTTCGTCTTATTCACTTAAGTGACCATTGTAATTTTTCATTATAAAAGCCCCTTTCCAATTAATAGGCAAGAGAATTATTTTTCATTCCTAGAGGAATGTGAAATGTCACAAGTTGTGGGACTACGAAAGGTCATGTGGGGGGTAGATGAAGGGATACATTGTAAAGTTGTATGTAGACACCAAATTTGGGTCACACTCCCCTTCGCCCACTTCAATTAATTAACGTAACATATCATGACCCCTTCATCTCATATTAATATCCATCTTCACATTATAAATTAATTTAATTCTTTTAATTAAGTTAATTTCATCCTCACACCTCCACCTCATCATTACACCTCACCCTGGACCCATTCTAGGGGCATTTAACTCACAATGACCAAGTCATCACTCTCAACACTGAGTCATCACTCCCAAGGTCTTTGAGTTATTAGTTGACCTAACTAACTAAGACTTCTTCTATGACCTTCCTACCTTTTCTAATGAAAAATCCACTTCCCTAAGCAGACTCAACCTGGAAAACATGCCAAATATGGGAAGATCTCGCCTATTTCGCTAAACCTAGACTTATCGCTTAAGCAATGCCGGTTATCCCTCGACCGACGCTGGTCACCTAACCGCCATTGGTTACTTTATATACAATTTTACAACCTTTTACCTAGGTTGGTCATTTTTAGTTTTGAGAGAACTATTACATTCAAGTGCGAATCCAAATCCTCTCAAAGATCCAAACGACACAAAATACTCAACCATAGGCCCAAACAAGCATCTGGTTCTCCTTCCAGAGTATTGGAATACTCACGGGAACACTACGGGAGTATTGCCGTGACACTGACTCAGAATCTCTTCATGGATCAACTACCATCCACCTTCACCTACCAGATCTGTAAAGGCAAGTAAGTATTCGTGATTTTGATCATATTATGCTTGCTTAAAGTATAGATTCCTTACCTCTTTCATTATACTTTATTTCTGCATGTATTCCTTTATCTCCACCTCCTCACCAATCTACCAACCCAACCACCTATAGCCTTTTTGCCTTTCGTGACTTCCCCTCTCGTATCCTTGAGTCTTCTCAGTAATATTACGAACCTAACCACACCCTTCTCACTCTCTCTGTGCAATCATACAGAGCCCAAAACCATTTTTATCAAATTATTGTCAATTTCCCCTACCGACGCCAATTACCTAACCGCCGTCGATTTCACCTCTATACCAACATCGGTCACCTGACCGATATTGGTCTCTGTGTCATTTCATTCCTTTTGACCAAAGCCTCTCGATCAACCAAAACTAACCCAGACCTCACTTGATCAATGCCGGACCCTGTCGCCGACTTGGAAACCCGAATAACCTACCAAACCTCCAGATCTAATCATAACCTTGCCTGTTAGATTAGATTTGCTTATTGTATTTGCACGAGATACCTAAATCGTATAACTACAATAGGATTTCCTTACTTCATGATATTTGCAATATTAATTTATATTTGAAAGTGGATTGACAACCTTCTAGGAAGCACCTCACTTCCGGATCTAGCACTCACTAGGCAGTCCACTAACCTATATTATTAATACTATTTGGTGGTCTTGTTGTGTTTCTTATACAAGTCGTTCCTCCTAGCCAAAGGGAAGCTCTTCATGATCAACTTGGATCAAAAAGTCATTAACGCGTGTATTCAACCTTCGACCTACATATCATAGGTATTCCTCCTTAACCAAATTACCTTCTATCTATTTCATCCTAGAAAGTATAAAACATATTGCTGAAACATTTTGGCACGCCTGGTGGGACCCATTTGGGTTCTTTGCATTGTTCATTCTTAGGGAATCATTGTGTGTTTATTTCTTTTTGAAAGAGAGTTCACATTAAATCTTCTCCCTTGGAAACATTCTTCTTCTCCTACTTGTCTTAGTGAAACTTGTAGTTTGGATTAAAAAGAACACTTCTTTTTATTCTGTATTACATTAGTGAAAGACATACTCTTGCCTATTCATTATTGCTCTCATTGAATTTCATTGTGGATTTGGGTTTAAAATCTTTGCATCTCATTTCTGTATGCTGCATTGTAGCTCATTTAAATTGTGGGCAACCTATATGTTGGAAGTCATGACCAACTGATGGTTGACAAATTGAACCGTAACTCACATTTTGCACACTCTCTATACCAAATAACTAAAACAAACTACGCAGTTCTTAAACAACATCTTTCTTGGAAGAAGATGTCAACGATCACACGATCATACGATTAGAGGATTGATAGTGGGCTTCACTGGTTTATCTGTCCAAGATCATCTCGGGAAGGATCTCCCATGCCAAAACTTACCTGAAACCAGCGATAGTTGTCGGCTTTTATATGACACCTTTGTTAACCAAAAATTCTATTCTACTTACAGTCTATCATAAATGGCATAAGCCACAACATAAAATCCACATATTAGGATTTCGTGTTTATTATCTTTTTGTCTTCTTACGTTTTGAGGTGTGAGTTGTGTTTCTTCATTCTTTCTTATCCTTTTACACCCCACATCACGACTGGTGTATTCTAGTTTTATTCTGGGTTTATTAGGACTCCTCATAGCCATACTCAGTCTCTGGGTTGGCCCTTTTATTTGATCTAAATCACCAAAACTTCATTTTTTCTTCTCTTCCCAGATTTCACAAAGAACCGATATCGGTCAATGGCCGACATCGGCCAGATCATCTTATCAAAGATTGGTTAACTAACCGTCATCGTTTATATGGTTTTTTCATTATTTTTTCCGAATAGTATTCTCCACCTTCCTGTTCTTTTCGTGGCTTGTTCTACCATTTTTATCCCACTCTTGAGTCTTTGATATCATTTTTAGGATCCAAGTTGACCCATTTTCACCTTTCATTGCCAAATATTTGAATCTCTTATTTTTCACAGTAGTCGACATCGGTCTTATCCAACCGACGCCGGATATTCCATATCGGCATCGACTAACCCAACCGACGTCGGTCTCTGTGTTTTGATTTTCAATCAGAACAATGATCTAATCAATCATTTTTAGACTAATTTTCCCCATTCCTTTTGTGTTTATGCATCATCAATAGGGCTCAGAATACCCAATCTACTATAGTCACATGGTTTTGACTTGTAAACAAGCCAATGCTCTCGTGTTTCACGCTAGCCAACAACCGGTCCCACCTAGCCCATCACCATCATCAATCTCATTCGCCCATGAACCCCAATCGGTGGTCTTTCCATACCCACTGGTGATGAGGAGTTCGCGAGAATCCTTGATCACAACCTCGCTGATCTGTAGTACTATCTCATTCATTCATCTACCTGCAATTCATCAGGGTAGCTTGTATACGACATTCCCGTGTCCATTCCTCCTACCCGCATGCCCATCTGCAT
Source organism: Taxus wallichiana var. yunnanensis (assembly GCA_018340775.1). Classification (NCBI taxonomy): domain Eukaryota; kingdom Viridiplantae; phylum Streptophyta; class Pinopsida; order Cupressales; family Taxaceae; genus Taxus; species Taxus wallichiana. The sequence continues at coordinate 837,278,298 of CM031239.1, forward strand.
CAACTACTACTAGCTTGGCCTTACCCTCTTCCACCTTACCACTTGTGGTTTCCCAGCTTGACCCTACATCATTGATATCTGTCGCACCTATGGCATCTGTCGTGCCTTTAACGTCTGTCGCTCCTATGATGTCAACTATTCCTTTATTAACCATCTTGAGTGTAGGTCTATCTGCATCCGCCACCTCTCATATACCTATTACATCTCAGCCACCAATGGTGACGAAAACCCATACTCCCTTCCAAAACATTGTCCTCTCCATCCCGTAGTCTCTTCCTCCATTGCTACAAGAATATTTACGTCCACTCCACCGCCCACACTTATCACCAAGAACCCCCTATTTCATCTATCACTTATTTAGGATACTTGCCATTTGCATCTATTTCATCCTACATTTCGTCCTCACAATTTTCATACTTCAGCACCACCACATACTGGGATTCCGCCCATGTCATACTCTCCTCATCTACCCCCTTATATTCCAAGGGGCACTCGGTCATCACAACCTATCAATGATCTTATCAAAAAAATGATGGACAAAATGAAAATATTAGAAGTCTCTTTCTTTGGCTTGTGTAACACTCTAACTTACAATGAGATCCGTAATAAGCCTATTCACTTTTCTGTACCGATTCATCCATACCCTACGCATTGGGAAATTCCTAAATTCAATTGATTCAACAACAAAGAAGACCCACAACAACACTTGCGATCTTTTAAACATATGTGTTATCTGATTGCTCATGATGACGTGTTACTCCTACGAACATTTCCAATTTGACATGACTTGCTTTGGATTGGTATAGTGCTCTACTTAGGCACTCCATTTTCTCATTTAACCAAGTAACTCAAGCCTTCCTAGACCAATTTTCTATCAACATTGTCAAGAAGGTCACCATGACCGACTTGTACGCGACACACCAATACGAAGATGAATCTATCGCATATTTTGTCACTCGTTGGCGGAGCCTGATCAACCAACTCACATTCCAACTACCTCAAACCGAGTTAATAGAGTTGTTCACTAGAGCTTGTGCTAGACACATCTCACCAAATCTCCAAGTTCAAACCTTTCGCACGTTTGATGAGGCATTCACCATGGCCCGAAAACTTGAAATTTGTGCCATTGAAGAGAAGAAGATACAATTGCGTAACAAGAATGTTGCGTTTAAATCAAATGATACCTCTTCTTCCAAACCGCAAAATAATTATTCTAAAGCAAAAGGATCTGCCAACGCAGTAGTTTTGAAAGCCGACCCATCTCACCCATCCAACCAATCAAAGCCTTCTTCCAATATTTCTCCTGTTTAGGATTTCCAATTCAAGCGGGAGCAACAAAAATATACTCCCATAGGAGAACCATACTCTTGCTTTTACAAAACTTAGAAAACCCGTCAAACCACATATTGGTTTTGACCCTCTCATCCTAAGCCTGCATGGTACAAAGAAAATTATTACTGCAACTATCATCGCATTAAAGGTCATAATGACGGTAATTGTATAACTTTCAAAAATATCGTCCAAGAAATGTTAGATTATGGAGATCTCGTCTTGGATAATCCTAATGCACCGCCAATCGAACCTTCACTTTTTCAAGAAGCCATTCCCAAATAATACCCAATCGTCTAACCCAACCGACAAAACCTTGACCAATGACGGTAACGTTCATGAGGTTCATGATGTTTTCAATATCATACCGGTTCTTCTGCTCAATTTCCTCCTACTCCATCTATCGAGGATATTCTTGCACGATCTCCTTCATCCATGGAGGGACTTGTTTCATTTGCTCCTTTACCCACAGAGGAGTCTCCCTTATCTCCTCCTTCACCCACAGAGGAGTCCACCATATCTGTGATGCAGTTTCCCCACTCACCTCTCAACTTGACGAACAACCCACAGTACTTACTCTTCTACCCACGGAGAGTCATGCTTACCTTCTTCTTCACCAAAAGATGAACTTACCTCATCCAACTTGTCATCTCCCCTACCCACAGGGGATCCATTAACAACATCCCTTCCTATTGGTGACAATTCTCCATTATATTTCAAGGATCCTATTGATTTGATTTCGTCTCTTTTACCCACAGAGTGAAGCCAACCATTTCCCTGTCTCACATACATTCTTTACAGGATTACTACCAAATCAACATCATCCCCCTAGAATGGTGCCATTTTCTCGTTTGGTTGACCACTTGGATCATGTTGAAAATTCCATACTTTTGGGATGCCTTCGATTGCTTGTCTTAACTCAAATGTAAATGTTGGTTGCCGATATTTCCTTGATCTATCCAAAGGTGTTTTGACAACCAAACCCACCATGCCCATGCCGGTTGTAGCGACCCATTCATCACCCTCACACAAACCTAAACCTTTACCATCAAATGAACTTTTGCCTATGCCTAAAACCTTACCCGCACCTATATCTTCCTCTCGTGTCCAGACCCATTACCACATTGAGAGTCATGCCAACATCAAGCCTAGTCCATCCCCTTTCTAAATGGATTTGGCCACACCCTCACAAGCCATTGCAAAGACTATTCCCCCACCTAAGAGGAAGACCTAACCTCTTAGGCCACATACACGGCCGCCCACTACCCCTCTGTCACCTTCACCACTTCCATCTATCCTAGGTCCCCACCCATCAACCTTGGCCAAACAACCTCCTACCCAGAGTAAACCAAAAGAACAACAACGTACCTCGTCATGATCCTCTGTTGCACCTAAATTACCTATAGAGCTTACGTCTGCACTGTTACCTACATCCTTTCTACCTCCTATACCTACACCACTTCCAATATCCTCATTATTACCTATGCCATTCCCTTCTCTTCAACTTGTATCTTCCACATTTCCTCTTACTACAACCTTCACCGCACCTCCATTATCGCTTGGATAACTCCGACCCCTTCCGCCATCTGCCTTCCCTTCTACATCACACACTTCTTCTTCACCTTTACCCAAGAAGGTGCAACCAAATCCCAAGAACCCACTACCCTCCAAAGAGGTAGTTAAACCTACACCACCTTCAACAACTAGTTCACCTGCTACATCTTTACCTAAGAAGGTGCAATCCAAACCTAAAACTATACTATCTACCAAACAGGTGGTCAAACTTACTCAACCTCTGATTCCACCTCTAGTGGCGCCTCTCCCACCAAAGTCACCCACACTTCCATCCAGACCCACACTTACTTCACATTTTGATCCATTGGCAGGGTCTTATGCCAATATCTTAGCTAACCTTTTGGAAACCTCTGTCATCACATTGCCACCACTTAGACCTTACGACCCACTCAAACCTAAACCAGAAGGGTTTAACGATACCAAAATTTGCGCTTACCATCGTGTGCCAGGGCATGATGTGGAAAACTATAAGGCTCTTAAGATTATTCTTCTCCAACTATGTCCTCTCGAAGAAAGCTTTGACGATGTTGATCTTGTCGATGAGGACCCTCTTCCACCTACACCCACAACCACACATCCTCGTACCATACCTATTCAACAACCTTAATCTCCCCCTCCACAACCCTTTTATCCTCCTCCAACATTTGAGATCAATATGGTCTGCATAAGAGAGCTAGCCAAACCTCCGCCAAAATGCCAATGTGTTGCATTGTTTTCACAAAACTAGTATATGCCCTCACCATATTTTTTTCCCATCCTGTTATTGCTACACCTATCACGACTCATTTTCTCCTTTACCACATATTAAAATGGTTCAAATTGCCACTCGAGCCCAGAAGAATAAAGTACAGGAGAAAAAAACTAGCTCATCTACTACTCTTTTACCCAATATTCCATCTACACCTGCACCAAAAATCACCATCCGTGGACCCACATACCTTATTTCTGATGGGGTTGCCAATCATACAATGCTTAAACAATTACACCGGTCTCCTCCTCGAAAATGTATTTGTATGACCTTGTCCAAACCTCTGAGTCTCATCGACAAGCCCTCATTGAGGTTTTGCATTCTATTGAGGTTATACCTAATGACCCTACTCATGTTGCATCCATTATCACTCCTCACCATGTGGCCTCTCTCACCACTTCGCCCCCTTCCTCCGTTCCCGCTACAACTCATCAAGTAGCCGTTCTCAGTTTCTTTGACGATGAGATTGTACCTCTCCAATCAGATGATCTTGATCCCGCCCTATTTATTATCATCTACGTTGATAATATACGTGTTTGACACGTTATGATTGATGTCGGTGCCAATATTAACATCATTTCTTCCCATGTGTACAACCAAATGCGCATTCGCCAATTACATGCATAATAACCTAGTTATGTTGCGTTCATTCAATGATGCCATGACTTCCACCCTTGACACCATCATTCTCCACATTCGTGTAGGCCCCCGTGCCATTCCTAAATTATTCTGTCTTAGAGGGGGAATTCTAGTACAACATGCTACTTGGCCAACCCTGGATTCACACCATGGGTTGTGTTCCTTCAACCTTACACCGTTTAAAATTTGAACATGAAGGGAACAAATATACCATTCTAGCCGACCCTTCACCATTCAAGACTGTAATATGTTATATCGACCCAATGATGTCCTTATACCAGTTAAGGCATCTACCACCGCTACCACTTCTTCTTCAGCCACTGCCTCATCCACCAATGCTACCGCTACATCTTCCACAACTAACTCCTTTATTCCCCACTACTGTCACAACTTCTGCAGATGACCCATTAGCCAACCCATATACTTCTCAAATAACTAATGCTTCTTCTTCTCAACTGTCCAGTGATTCATCCATTCCTGCTACCCACATAGCAACTACTGATCCCTTAGAACATGTTTTTCAATGCCTCACTCTAGGGAGTACCGTCTTTATAACATTGACACATTCCTTACTCCTTAAGAGTATGGTAAACTTCACCAACATCCCTACTATGATCACCACATAGGCGAGGTTTTCTCCTGCTCTCTTCCCCACATTCACACCAACTTAACGTATGGGGTACTTGATCCTTCCACCTACTCGCTTGAGCCACCTTCCCAAACTGGACCATTTTCCTCCGACCTTCAATCTCTCACCAACCTCCACTTCACCCACACCTTCCTCCATCATTGTGCTTGGAAGGGATTTGGCTTTGGTTTCTATGAAAAAGGACACCATACTGTCATTCCTTGCACCTCGTAAACATAAAGACCGCGGTGGTATTAGATTTACCGAACCACCTTGTAGAAAGGCTCCGAGTCGAATTCATTGAGGACGATAAACATTCCCCACCTCGTTTACCAACTTCACCACCTTCACCCAAAGAGTATATGGACCAAGAATCCATTCCTTCTAACATTTTTTTCGTGAACACCGTTTCCCTGGTACCTTTGATTTATCAACGTTATGACAAGGCTCCCTCTTCTCTTCCCTTCCTGTATCCTAACATGGTCAATGACAATACCCCTTCTATTAATGTCATTCAATGTCAAGACGATGAGTCTATTCTCACTTACCTTAGTGCGGAAGATTCTTATATTCACCGGTCATTACCTTCTTAGACACAAACCATGTTGAATGAATTGACCATCGAAATCAATATTCACACTCAGGACGACCCGCACATTCTAAAAATAAGCCAATCTTTAGATTCTTGGTCCTATGTTGAAATGCCCGGTATTGTCCCAAACATTATGGTCCACAATATCGTAACCATTCCCGATGCCAAACATGTGAAATAAAAGCTATGGAAAATGCATCCTCACATTGCCCTTCTTGTCAAAGAAGAACTCCAACACCTTCTTTCGGTTTCCTTCATCCTACCCATTGATTATCCCTAATGGATCTCTAACATTTTTCCTGACACAAAAGTGACAGAGGGTCTCTGCATTTACATGGATTTCTGCGACCTTAACTTAGCTTGCCCCAAAGACGACTTCCCTGTACCTAGTATTGACCAACTAGTTGATCTCACCTCGACCATGAGATGCTATCACTCATGGACGGTTTCTCGGGTTATGACCAAATATTACTCGCTTCAAAGATCAACACAAAACCACCTTCATCACTCCTTGGGGGACCTTCTGTTATCGTGTCATTCTCTTTGGCCTTAAAATGCGGTGCTTTACATATCAATGGGCTATGACTTATATCTTTCATGACATCATGCATAACATATTGGAAGATTACGTTGACGATCTTCATGCTAAATCTAAACATCGGGTGAGCACCTTGCTATCCTTAAAGTTGTTTTGACCGTCTCATCAAATAATGTGTTCGCCTTTAACCTAAGAAGTGTGTCTTTTTGTTCTCTCCGACAAGCTCCTTGGTTTTATTGTTTCTTTGCGTGGCATTGAAGTTGATCCCGCTAAAATCAAGGTTATTCTTGAAATGCCTCCACCTATTACCCTTCGTTAACTTCATAGTTTTCAAGGAAAGTTACAATCTATTCGTCACTTTATTTCTTATCTTTCCGACCATTGCCATCCATTTCATCATCTTCTCAAAAATGATGTCTCCTTCAAATGGGATGATGAATGCCATAAAGCCTTCGACGCCTTAAAACAATACCTCCTCCAACCACCTATGCTCATTCCCCTAAGGATGACCAACCATTTTACCTTTACATTTATGCTACTAATCATTCCCTGGGTGCCATGCTCGCTCATCGTGACAAGAAACACAGGGAGAAAGTGGTTTATTATATAAGCCATACACTTTTAGACTACGAAACTAGATATACTCACGCTGAAAAACTCTACTTAGCCTTAGTTTTTGTCACCACTAAACTTCGCCATTACCTACTCAACCACAAAACCTTTGTTGTCACCAATACTAACCCCTTACATTACATGTACGCTAAGCCCTACCAACATCAATGTGTTGCACATTGGATCATGCTTCTTACAGACCTAGATCTTGAATTCATCCATAAAAAATCTATCAAAGGACAAACCATTTCTGACCAACTCATGACGTACCTCTCTCAAGAAACCAACCTTCTAACTTCAACTTCCTTGACGAATCCATCACTACCCTCTCCTTGGATGATACCATTTACCAAATGACCTTATTCTTTAATGGTTCTAAATGTCAGCGTGGGGGTGGTGCCGAGTTATCCTCATTCCTCTTGATGGTGAGCCTATGCCATTATCTTTTAAACTAGATTTTGATTGACTAACAATATCGCCGAGTATGAAGCACTTGTGTTAGGTCTTCAAACCGCCATAGCCTTAAACAATAAATCAATTAATATCTTTGGTGACTCTCAACTGGTTGTGAACCAAGTTAATGGTATATACCAGTTTTGTAATGAGATACTTTAAAAGTATAAGCATCATGTTGACATGATTTTGACTACCTTTTACCATTATGAACTTCAAACCACCCCACGTTCCACTAATAAATTTGCGGACACCATGGCCTGTCTTGCTTCTCAAATCCCCGCTTCACCCTCCAACTCAAAAATATTTTTCACAATACAAAGGTTACAATCACCTTCTTATCTAATTCGAGACGTCAACCTTGTAGGAAACATTAAACTGACCTGTGACATTTGGTATAAGTAATTTGTTGACTATCTTTCCCTTTCAATTCTACCTCCAGATCTTACTCGCAATGGACAATGAGCCTTTCTCAAAAGTGTCTCTCGCTATGTCATCATGGGTGGTCTTCTCTATAAACGTGGCTTTGATGCTATCCTCTTACGATGCCTTACAAGTTTTGAAATTCCATACACCATCAAGGAAGTTCACAATGGGATTTGTGGGGGTCACTTCAGTGGCTTAGCTATCGCTAAGTGCATCCTTCGCCTGGGCTATTACTGGCCAACCCTAAACCGTGATTGTTGTGACTATGTCAAGTGTTGTGTGAAGTGTCAGCAACATGCTAATCTTCATCACACCCCTAGTCACGCCTTACAAGTCACACGAGACCTTTGGCCTTTCTCTCAATGGGGTTTGGATCTTGTTAAAGAGATCAACCCTCATTCTTCCCAACGCCATCAATGGATTATTACCGCTACCAAATATTACACTAAATGGGTGGAAGTTGTACCTCTTATTTCTACAAAAGCCGAGAAATTTTGTGAATTCATCAACCATCACATCATTTGTCACTTTGGTGTTCCTCACCGCCTCATCACTGATAACAAAAAACAATTCAAAAACAAAACCCTATGGAAACTTTGTGATGCCTTCGACATTCAACTCAATTTTTCTTCACCTTATTATCCTCAAACAAATGGCCAAGCTAAATCGACTAACAAAACCTTAAATAAAATTCTTATGAAAGTGGTTGACGATATTGGTAAGGATTGGCACACGCACATTCCTTTTGCCTTATGGGCTTATCGCACTAGTATTCGCACCTCAACTGCTGCCACACCTTTCTCTTTGGTCTATGGTATAGAGGTTGTCTTGCCTCTCGAAGTCCAAATTCCATCTCTTCGTATCTCACTCAAAGATATGCTCAACGATGATGATTTTCGCCAGGATCGTTTGGCACAACTTGAGTTATTAGATGAACACTGTCTAAATGCTCTCAATTATCTCCAAATCTACCAAAACGTATCAAATGTGCCTACGATAAACATGTCCAAGAACGAATTTTAAGGTCGGTGACCTTGTCCTGAAGGAAAATCAACATGTAACAAAAGTGGAGAAGAGTAAATGAGGAAAGTTAACTCATAATTGGCTTGGACCTTATATCATTACTTATGCCTATAGATCAAGTGCTTATCATTTATATTCACTCGAAGGTAAACCTGAACCTAAGCCCCTCAATGCCTTGCATCTTCGACCATTCTATTGTTGAATCAAGTCCTATATCACCTTCTGTCTATTAAACACTCATCCCTTGAGAGACATTCACCTTCCACTTACCTATTTTTAAGGATCAATAATCAAAAAAGAATCATATGATTACCCATCACCTTTCAGCCTTATCTTCAATATGAGTACCACGGCTCTACTCATAACATGATTCTCATGGATAATTTTCATCCTTTTTCAAGTTGGAATCCCGTGGTCGTTTATCACTTAAAACTCTCCTTCATAGCTAACCCCCGTATGCTATGGTTTTGTATTTATAAAAGAATCCTATACTTTTCTATAGTCTTGTCTATGACCTAAAAGTCCAAAAAAATCCAAAAGTAATATACGAGATTTTAAAATTCAAACTCCTTAAGTCAAAATTATAGAAAATAGATGACTCCCTCAAAAAGGACATCTATCTTTCTATCTTGTTGCTATAAATAGACTGCTCCCTCGAAGGACAACTATACAAAGCTAGCCATACTGTATATAGTCTATCACAAAAAGAAGACTATTTCTGCAAAAATAAAAATGAAGTATTTTGAAGCTTCCTGCATCGATCACTTCATGAAGACCTCAAGGGGATATTCTATTCATCCCACATAGACTTCCCGCATCAATCAGTCTATAAAACAAAAGCAAAAAGAAAAAGATAAAATTTTTGTCATGGAATTGCCTATTTTGATCTTGGGTATCTTGTAAAAGAGGCGTGTTGTCTCACACCGTATTTTATTTCTAAACTTCTAGCTACTTAAGGGACGTGCCACAAATGTGAAATTTTGTGGTCATGTGATTTTCTTCACCCTTAGAGCAATCACTCGTGCAACACATTTAGGGTCTTGCGTTCATAAGCCAATCTTTGATATGATAGACTCATAATGGTTCTTACCAATCATGCGGCTTTTTGTCTCCTCTTACCATTCACCTCTTTTCTTACTTATTGATCCTTCTTCATAGGACTAGACCTTCAACACTTACATTATGGGATTTCTTTTCCCTCAACCATGCCTAAATGACCTAAACTCAACCATGCCTAAATGACCTAAACTCAACCATGCCTAAAATGACCTAGACTCAATCATGCCTAAAACCTACCAACCCATTCATTTCCCCTATCCTATTATTCCCTAGCCTATGTGAGAAATACATCGGCATCATGACCCTTTTCGTTGGGGCTATGTAGGCAACACTCCGAGGGCATGGAGCCCTTGGATGTAAGCTCGGCCACCTTTTCCCCTAACCAATTTTCCCCCTTTATATTCACATTTTACCCTAGTTAGTTTCCATTTTACACAAAAATGGGAAATTAATCTATCATAAAAACATACATACCTACCATTTTATAACATCAACCATATCATACATCAATCATTTAGCATTTCCATGATATCAAATACTTGGAAATTTAACCATAACATACATACAACACATTATTTCCATAAAATCAGTAACTTGGAAATCACCGACTCAATTATGCCTATGATCTAGACTCAACCATACCTATTCAACCTCGACTCAATCATGCCTATACCGCCTCCACCATGCTTATACCTAGCTCAACCATTCATGACTCGACTCAATCATGTCTATACCGAATCCACAATGCCTATGCCGAATCCATCATGCATACATGAACTCAACTCAATCATCATAGTCGACTATGAGAGATCAGCTAACTATGATATCTACTTGAGTCGCTATGCCGGTGGTCCACCTACTCCCTCTCTCACCTCCGCCATGCTAAAATTCCGATCCTTTCCTCACAACCAATCAAATCGATTCAATCAATCTCGTGGACCGCCTACCAAATGCCAAATCACATGCCTTTGGTAGCTTACCAACTCAACTAGAGATCTCATGCCGCCGCTTTCCAAATTTCCACTTTTCTCTGTCATTTTCCACAAATGACAAAGAAACAAATGAATCAGAAACACGGATTTTACCTTTTTAGCCCCAAATCGACATGACCGACATCGGTCAAGTCATGCCCTAGCCAACCGACGTTGGTTAAGCTCTAACCGACATCGGTCACCACACATATCCATTTGACCCACACTATGCCCACTTTGCCTAAAAACAATGTTTTCAAACAACTTTTACCCTTCCCAACACCTATTAAAAACTCACCCACAAGCCTACATTACCTGTACATTTCCTTAATTGTGCTTAGGGACATGTTATTTACCTATACCTCGGCCTTACCTATGCCTGACCTACATACCCTGACTTGAACCTCCTTTTGTGACATTTAAATTTGTGTATTCACTATAACTTGCGATGATGCTACTCGTGTGGTTTAGCCTAATGACCTTACCTTGCCTAATGTCATGATGTTTATCTCGACCAAACCTTTGGTGCCCTGGAACAAAACCTATTACCCGTTCCTACACCTTGCCTAGTTTTGATTCAAGACCATATCATATACCTTGGATACCTGAACCACTTCAACCTTGTTTGGATAAACCTATCGACCTTTGACGAAGTAGAGTTTGTAAGCTCTTCAACTGGTACCTTATCGCAATCTATACGTGTGCGTGCATTTGATTTCCATTACCTATTACCCAACCCGACCATTACCCTTACCTATAACCCATCCACCTTTTTTTAACAACCTATTTATCAAACCATTCACGACGACATTTCCTACATCATTAATTCCCGGTTCGAGGGGGATCACTTTCATCCATACTGAGCAACCTAATCTCCGCTCATACTTAGGACACCTAATTTCTATTGTTGTTAGTGTCACTTATCAATACAAGCTACGTGACAAAAAGGGAAAAATGTAGACACCAAATTTGGGTCACACTCCCCTTGGTCCCCTTCAATTAATTAATGTAACACATCATGACCCCTTCATCCCATATTAATATTCATCCTCACATTATTAATTAATTTAATTAAGTTAATTTCATCCTCACACCTCCACCTCATCATTACACCTCACCCTGGACCCATTCCAGGGGCATTTAACTCACAATGACCAAGTCATCACTCTCAGCACTGAGTCATCACTCCCAGTGTTGAGTCACTACTTGACCTAACTAACTAAGACTTCTTCCTAAACCTAATTGGACTTCTTTTATGACCTTCCTACCTTTTCTAATGAGAACTCCACTTCCCTAAGCAGACTCAACTTGGAAAACATGCCAAATCTAGGAAGATCTACCTATTTTTGGTAAACCTAGACTTATCTGCCTTAAGAAACGTTGGTTATCCCTCGACCGACGCCAGTAACCTAACCGCCATCGGTTACTTTATAAACAATTTTACAACCTTTTACCAGGTTGGTCATTTTTAGTTTTGAGATAACTATTGCATTCAAGTGCAAATCCAAAGCCTCTCAACATCCAGACGACACAAAATACTCAACCACATGCCCAAACAAACATCTGGTTCTCCTTCCAGAGTATTGGAATACTCACTAGAACACTATGGGAGTACTGCCATGACACTGACTCTAGAATCTCTTCACGGATCAACTACCATCCACCTTCACCTACTAGATCTGTAAAGGTAAGTAAGTATTTGTGATTTTGATCATATTGTGCTTGCTTAAAGTATAGATTCCTTACCTCTTTCATTATACTTTATTTCTCCGTATTCCTTTATCTCCACCTCCTCACCAATCTACCAACCCAACCACCTATATCCTTTTGCCTTCCGTGACTTCCCCTCTATATCTCTAAGTCTTCTCAATAATATTACGAACCTAACCACACCCTTCTCACTCTCTGTGCAATCACAGAGAATCCCAAAACCATTTTTATCAAATTATTGTCAATTGGCCCTACCGACACCGGTTACATAATCATCATCGATTTCACCTCTATACCGACATCGGTCACCTGACCGATATCAGCCTCTATGTCATTTCATTCCTTTTGACCAGCAAACCTCTTGATAAATCAAAACTAACCCAGGCCTCACTGGTCAATCCCAAACCCCTCGGACCGCAAAACCTAGAATAACCTTCAGAACTCTAGATCTAATCATAATCTTGCATGTTAGATTAGATTTGATTATTGTATTTGCACGAGATACCTAAATCATATAAATACAATAGGATTTCCTTACTTCATGATATTTGCAATATTAATTTATATTTGAAAGTGGATTGAAAACCTTCTAGAAGCAACTCGCTCCCCGGATCTAGCACTCTGTAGAGCAATCCACTAACCTGTATAATAATACTATTTGGTGGTCTTGTTGTGTTTCTTATATAGGTCGTTCCTCCTAGCTAAAGGGAACCTCTTCACGGTCAACTTGGATAAAAAATTCATTAACACGCGTATTTAACCTTCGACCTACATATCACATGTATTCCTCCTTAACCATCTTACCTTCTATCTGTTTCGTCCTAGAAAGCGTAAAACTTATTGGTGAAAAATTGTAAATTGGAATGGATTCTCCATTCCAAAGGGTTATATTTTCTTTCTTGATAGCTCCCATTGTCTTACTACAAGCAAGAAACTACAATTCTTCTATCTTCTTGTCTTATGTTTTCCTCTCCATCTCAACTTTACTCCATGAGCATTGTTACTTGTGCAATATTATGCAAATAAAATTTGATTTGCTTGTGTTTTGTTCCTTGTTCCTTGACATGATGTCTTCTCATTCATAACTTGGAAATATTATGATTTTATGTTTATAAACTCATCTTATTATTTATTGAGTAAAACCTCCTCTCACTTTCTCCCCTCTCTCCAAACACACAACTTTCCTCTACCCTTTTTGCACAAAATTTTAGTGGAGTTTTCTTGTGTGATCCCCGGTTAAAATTCCACTCATGATGGTTAGAGTAGTGTATATATTTCTTATTTTCAATAAATGGAGCTGTCCCATTCCTCGGTAGAGGGACCTAGTCCCAAAGTGTTGTTGAAAGCCCCTAATTTTCCCTTGTGATAAATTATTTTGCTAACAAGTGCTTTGAGGTGTTTTAAGAGAGATATGATGCTTACGTCCTCCTTGAACCACTTCTCCAAATTTTCTCCCATACGATCCCATGTGGAAATTAATTGTGTAGCCAAATTTCTATACCAATCGTTAGCGTTTCCTCTAAAATAAAAGGCAAGTAATGTAAGGCATATGTTCTTTTATATGATATTATGTATGGAAAAATGATTGGAGGCATATTGAATATGTTTAATAGATATTATAACATCATTTCCATGAAAGAGGGGTAAGGTTTGAAGGGTTGTTTTGGGAATATCATCCCACGGTTGGAAATTTAGGGGGCTAGAGTTCTAATAAGAGGGGAAAAGGGTTTTGTGAAGAGCCATGGAAGTATAAGCTCATGAGAAAAAGAAGAGAATGAATAGAAATGGTTTACAAATGATTAAAATGGATCTTTGAATCGGTGAAATCGAATACTTAAAAACATGTTTAAAAAAAAAAGGTAAGAACACACCAAAACTTGCTTGTAAATTAGAGAAGCATGCATCATTTTTCTAGAGATACTACAAATATTCAACAAGAAATCACATATGTCATGGAACACTTGAAAAATGAATAAAATCTAAACAAAGTGTCCCACCGAGTGTGCAAAAACTAATGGAATAGTTCAAGGTACCAATGTGGTTAGAATGTTGGCAATGAAGCACTTGAAAAATAAGAAAAAAATCTAAAAACGTGTCCCATCGAGTTTGCCAAAAACTATTGGTCGGTTGAGATGTGCACCCATAGATCACCAATTGAGAACTTGTAATATGATAAATAACAATGGGAATGCCTCCAAGGTGTGGTACACTTAGATCCTCGAGGTAGGCCTCCAAATAAAATTAGATCTTCTTATAACTACTCTATGTTATAACTAATATAATCTAATCCATCAATTACAGGAGAAAAGGGATGAGAAAACATGAAACAATGAACATGGTGATGCACCAAGTTGAAAGGGCATCACACTCCCTATAAGGGTTAACAATAAAGAGGAAAAAATAAAATTCTAACGAAGATATGAGCCACATGATACCAACATCTAGATCTAACTCTTTCTCTCAACCTTTATAAGACACAATGAATAAGAACCTTTAAATGCTACACACAATAAACCACAAAGATAACATATAGGTAAATGACAATTAACACAAAGACAAAGGGAAGTTATGATCCACAAACATATATATATTAAGAACTAAGATATAAACATTTTGCTATCAACATAATTCAAGGCAATTGTGCATTCACCGAGCTAAAAAGTAGAGGTTTAAGGGAATCGAAGCATTACACTAAAAATATTTTAGTAACCTTGCATTCAAGGAAGAGGAACCATTTTTAGATGAGTGATTTGACCCATATATAGAATAGGGAAGAGAGAAGAGATAAGGGAAGATGAGGATTAAAAACATGTTATAGTATGTCTCCTTTATCATCCGTATCTCTTCCACAAAGATCATAGAGTTCAAATAAGATGCATAGATGAAAATATCCATTTAAAACCACCCTAAGCATTATCATAGGATCTCTTTGTTGGCACAATGATGATCCACTACCCATGAATCATGGCTTGGGAATGGCCTAAAACAAGCCTTCATGATATTTCAAGAAAATATATATTTTTTTGATTTATGCCTTCATTTGTAAGAAACAAGAAGATATTTTTTTTTCAAATCGATCTCTAAGAAAGTAAAAATGCATGCCCCGAAATTAGTGGGATGAGTGGGTATTAAGCTACCATTTATTCACATATCTTGATTTTACCCTTGGGATCACTATGAAATATTATTCTTTTCATCCATAACTTGTTTATTATCTCCTTGATTTTCATTTGAGTGGGGCCATGAGGGGAATATAATCTTAAAACCATCTTCACAAGAGAATAAAACAACTTAGAAACAATTTTAGGTGGTTTGGGGTCCGTTTGAACTCTATACAAGTAAAATTTATCGAGAACTTTTTAATGCATTTCTCACATATCCCTAAACCATTCTCCTCAAAACCAAGACTACTCTAAATCTCTTTAAATTACTTTCTAACGATAACAATTATTCATTAATTGGGTGTCTCTATTAAAATATAAATGAAAAACCATAGATTTGTTTGTCACCTTTGTCTTGGTTGAGGTTCTCGTGCTTTGATTTCCTCTAGGTGAAACCATCAAATTTAAGGTGGTGAATAGACATTGTAGTGAATTTTCATAATTCATCAATTTATGCCACGTGTAACCCATGCCACTTGTCAAAAATTGGTGTCTTGACATTCAACGGGGAGAGGAAGCATAGGAATTTTTATTGAGACAATGCATGACATCAATCTATGCCACTTGTCTATAATCCCACATATAACCCATTGATATATGCCACTTGTCTATAATCCCACATGTAACCCATTGATCTATGCAACTTGTATGAAATTCCACATGTAATCCATCCACATATCCTTCATGCTACTTGTCTCTCATCGATTTTTGTAAATTTTGAGGTAAAACTTTAACATTTGGATAACACAAAGCATGATGCCTACCACTTGTTCTCCATGCCACATGTCATTGATCAATACTTTGCAGAAAAGTGAGGAAAAAAATTAAGTTCCCATATGTGCAGAGATCGGATGTCTTGACACTTGTCATCCATCCATCAAAGGCACTAAAAAAATAAAAAGTGACTAAGTTTGGAAACTCTTCCGAATGCAAGAAATTCGATGAGTGACACACGTCAAAGCTCTATTAGAGGCACTAAAAACTATGAAATCAACTAAGTTTAAAGGATTTGATGGGGTAAAGAGATTTTGAGTGGCATGTGGCACTATTTAACACAATTAAGAGTGACAAGTCTGTAGTAATGTAAAAACAAGGATTTGGATAAGGGAACACTACATTGGAAGAGCAAGAATATTCTAAGTTATTTTTTGATTTTTTGCGTGTAAGCATATAGAAAACAGAAGGTAAGTAATTTTAATGAGTTTTAATCACAAGGGTGGGTTGAGTTTCGCAACAATATGTTTTCAATTAGGTGAGGTATCATGACTTAGGATATTAATGCAAGAACATCTAGGTTCACAATAAATCCCATATCAACCAAAACCCATTAGAACATGCTTGTGTATTTTCATATTTGTTTTATTTTGTAGCACCAATAGAGAAGTTTGAAAGGTTCATAATATCATTCTAATAGTAGTGAAAGAACCCTAAACTTTACAAAGAAAATTGCATGACTAACTAAAGAAGGCTAACACCATTGCCACCTCTAGTCAAGGCTCTAAGTCTAGGAATGTAACATTGAGATAGAAGCTTAAAGGAATGCTTAGCTAACATGAATACAATTCAAAATCTAACTAATCATGCCTACTAATATGCTTAATTACCTAACATAAGCCTAAATATACCTAAGAGGGAAATCAAATGGGTATGGTTGCTACGCTAAATAGGGTGAAATGCCCTCTCTAAATGACTACATGGTCAATTTGGATATCCATCTACTAACCTTGTTCAAGGCTTTAGGCAAGGATTGAACTTGACTATAAATCATATTTCTTATATGAGATGCAAATCAAAGCATGGTGTAAAGTATTAAGGTATGAGATGAGTCCTTTTTATAGTTTTCCATTTTGGTAAAAATTGTATTTTGGTGCATGTGGGACTAAAAGCACAAATTAGATTAAAATTGTTAATAATGATTAAGCCTTGCTAATCACAATTAGTGAATTAACAAGTGATTAAGATGTGTGGAGTCTCAAAAATTGCTTAGGGTCAACTTCTTGGAAGCTAGGATAATCCTTTGAAGCTTGCATTGAGATGTTGTGGGGGAAATGGGGTGATTTTGAGTGGTTGGAAAGGGGTTTGAGTCAATAGTAGGGTATATTGACCAAAACAAGGGAAAATAGGCTTAATTAGCTAATAATCGCTAATTATCTATTTTGAAAAGGATTTTGACTTATAATTCGTCAGTAAAGTGACATCCGAATGCGAAAGAGGTTTGGTGATCAACAAAGTGCTTGTTAATTGACCAAATTGGTAAGAAACATTAGTTAAATAGCGAAAATCACTAATTATAATAGAATTGATAAGAATGAGAGTGATTTGTGTGCGTTTGGCAATAAGATTGCAAAAGCGGAATTTAGGTGTCTGCATTTGCCCCTGTTTGAGGTGAAGTAAGTGACTTCACTTGAAATATAGTAGACAAGCAAAAACAAGTAAATTTTTGAAGAAATATTAATAGAATGAAGGATGCCCTCTCGAGTGTCGATAGGGTGATAGAAGAAGTCAATCGATGATCGAAAATATGATTGAAATGGATAGAAGAATAGGATAGAACGAGCGCAAAACCCTTTGTTATTTAGAAGAAAAAAGGATAGGGATAAACATGGTTGTTTATTGCCCCAAGTGATTTGGAAGAAACATTAGTAGTGATAATAAATTATTATGGAAAAGAAATGATAATGAAGAATATAGGAAAAACCAAATCTTTGCATCCAACCTTTCAAGTAAGTAACTTGGTTGTATCATTTCCCCTATATCTACATCATCATCGGACTTTATTGAAATAAACAAAAGTGTAAGATAACATGAAAAGCTAAATTACTAACATTTGTTCATCTACCTAACTCCATACGCAACATACATAATGTAATAGAATACACGAAAGTAAAATGATGCTTAACCCAATGCAACATACATAATGTAATGCAATACAAGAAAGTAAAATGAGCTAACCTAACAGAGAAACCAATACAATCACATACACTCAAACAAACAACATTCAAGACAATTGCACCAATGTTTTTGTTATCAAGTTATGGTTCCCAAATGTTCGTGTTGTAACGAAAAGGGTTAAAAATGGTGCCCCAAGCAAGGATACATGTGAGGGGAATAACGAAGGACACAAGTAGTCCCATGGAAAATATTTCGTGCACTATGACACAATCTCTGGCAGCTCACTGTTGCACGGGAGTACCGACATAGTATGCATCCTAGATTTTGTTAATGGAGATAGATCACGATGATCCGCAAGTCGTTTGATACAAGAACAAGAAAGAACCATATAAAGATGTTTTTGTAGGACATATTTCAATGTTTGATGATAATGCAAGTGATACAGGCTTTAGTTGCATGCATGTTGTTTACCAATTTTTGCAAAATTTTAAATTTTTACAATTTTTGGATTTTTACCATTTTTTTTTGGAAAAATTGGGGTTTTTTGAATTTTAAATTTTTACATAAGAAAATATTATAAAAGAAATAATGAAGTCATGAGTCAATGTTAAAAGTGATCGTAAGGCAAAAATATGCCCAAGTAGTAGAAAAGGCCCGGAAGCAAAAATATGCCCCAGCGTAGCGAAAACGTGTCGAAAATAATTATTTATTAAAAATAATCACCGCGGAAAGTGTTAGAAGAATTTTAGAAGAAATACGACGGTCTCAAGGCACTTGAGAGGAGAAAACACTTCGAGAAGGTAAAAATGGGTATATAAGCCATCATGGCAAGTTTATTTACCACATTCACTTACCATTTTACTACTGATTTGAGCTCGACCTATGGGAGGAAATGACGAGGGTACCGAACCGGAGACACCGCGTGGACCACGTGAGGGACTACATGAGGCTCCCAAGTAGATGGACCACAAGTACACAAATCTTTCTTTTAACCCTAGTTATTCAAAGCATTTAAATGTTTTGTTAAAATGCATGTTTTAAGGCAAAACTAGGGAAAAAATGGGGAGGGGGTGCGCCTATGTTGTGCATGCATGGGCACATATGCGCTAGTGCATAACTAAATGCTCCTATGCTTTGCATTATTTTTCATTGTTTAATTTGTTTGGTTGTGCAAGGGCACACATGTGCGGTGTAAAGAGGGGTGCGCCTATGCACCATTTGTCGAGGCACGCTTGACACATATGTGCCTATATTGAGAGAAATGTGCCTACGTTGAGTAAAATGAGCCTATGTTGAGCAAAATGCACCCATGCTTTGAGAAAGATGTCTTTGGTGCACTCAAGGGTGTGCCCATGCACAATGGCCATTTTAGAATGCGTTTAAAAGAAAACACAGTGTTAGAAAACCTAGGTGGAACAAACATGAATAATAGAAGAATTTAATGATATAATAGAGGAACTAAATGGTATAATAAAAGAATATAATCATAATAAATGACCGATTGGTTTCGCGGGGAGGACTTGGATGTGTTAGTGACGCGGGAGCAACATGGGCGACTCTAGGCCTATAAGGTGATGTTTAGCTAATGTGACCATATTTTTTGGAGATCACCTTCAAGGTGATCGTTTTATCTTGTATAGCTCATATGCCACAGATTACCTTAGATCACAACCTACTCATAACCTTAGCTGAGAGATGGAGTGAGAGTCAAACATTCGACCGCCTACCGATGAGATGAGTATTACATTGGAGGATGTTTGGTGGATCTTACGAGTTCCTATTCAGGGTCACTTGATTACATACAATGGTCTTCATGACCATACTGAGTGATACACAACCATGATATTTGGAGTGAAAGATATACCCCGCTAGGGTATGACATTTTTCATTAAGAGGTTCATGGCCGATCTGTGGCTACGAAAAGTCCATGTATATTTACTAGCTCTTGTCGGTGACATGTTGCTACCTTACAAGACGGTGCACGATTCCCTCTGGGTCTCATTAGAGTGATTCACAACTTGCTTCAAGGAGAGGTGTACTACTGGGGTCAGTGTATACTAGCTCATTTATACTTTGATTTACACTTGATAGCTTATCATGGATAGAGGTCAGTGGGCCATGCCACTTTATTACGTGATCCGGGCTTGGAGAGGTCGAGTTGTTGGAGAGCCTTCCGTTATGGGGCTGGGGGGATGGGTTTCAGATGGAGATGACATTTGCAGCCACAGGGGAGACACAAACTAGTACAAATGAGAGTTGATGAGGTATAACCCCATATGATCACATGGTGGCCATACAAGTTATACCATTGGCCTTAGGATGTAGTCGAGTTGAGTACAACTACAGTGGACCATTTCATCATTGGGAGCAGGAGCTATGTCCTGGAGTGGTACAAAGTGGACAGGGTCCAACATTAGTTTGGTCTCATCTAGGGATTCCTAGTGATGAGATGTGGTATGCGCATCGGTACAAAGAGGTCTACCACATGGGGCCTCAGATTAGGCTCGGCCGAGTTGCACGAGCATTTTACAAGTGTTTCCACAGCCTTGGGTACAACAGGCATAGATAGTGGATCTAAGGACTACCCCAGATTATGCAGCATGGTATGTGATAGTGCTGCCACGTAGATTGACCATACCACATGAGGTATTGGATGCAATAATGCAGGGGGACAAGGCCCAGATCCTAGAGCGTAGGCACATGGCGCAGTCCATGGGAGGACCGCATATGGGGGTACTAGTGCAGTAGGTGATAGTACAATAGCAGATTTTAGCACAACACCAGGTAGTGGTGCAGCCATAGGTATTGGCACCATGGATGCCCCTTCAGGTTCCATTACGGGCACCATTGCAGGCACCTCCATCACCCCCTCACGCGAGTCCACAACACAATCCACCAGGAGGTGGAGGACATGATGGGGGTGGTGAGGATATGGAGGAGGATGCTCAGGATATTCAGGATGGTGGGTAGATGGATACCTTGCAACAACAATTATAGTAGGTGAAAAATTTACATCTCCGGATGACAACCAAGAGGGATTAGGTCATTACTTAGAGAGACCAGGCTATCATAGATGGGGATTAGCTTGTGATAGAATGAGATCGTGCTCGAGAAAAAGAGATTATAGGCCATGACTGAGCAAGATCAGGTGATAACATATAGTCTATAGTTATAAGAAGAGAGGTATCAGGCTATAACAAAGAGGGATCAGGATGTAGCAGAGACATAGCCCAACCACGGATAGAGCTAGCTAGCGTGAGAGTGGAGCGTGATACACTTCAGCAAGCTGGCACGTCTTCAGGGGTATAACTGATGATTGGGCACAATGCTACTGTAGTACTATGCGGCCATTTTGACCGAGCAAAAGTATACCTTCACATATTATAGGATGTTGTACTACACGACCATTTTGACCAAGCAGAGAGCTCTTGAGTATAGTCATATAGTAAGCCACACGTCCCGTCTAGATCCCATAGGACATTGCGATCAACGCGATCTGTACAGGGTCCTTCAGGATAACACGCTTCAGAGCCATGGGTCAACACAATATGGCGTATCACCTTTTACATTTCCAACACCTCATATGCCCCCGCCTAGCGGTGGACCTGGACCAGGCAGTCCTGATGAGGGTGAGAGTCGTGGTTGACTCTCTTATTGATGTACTAGATGTATTTTTTTGGTGTATCGCCTCGATATGAAGGCATACTTGACTGATGTATATGTATTATTATTTTTTATCATGCCTCATAATGAAGGTACATTTTTATACAAATGTATGTTATATAATGTTTTTTATTATGCCTCGTGATGAAGGCACTTTTTTGTATAGATGCCCATGATGGCTCATTGTATCAGATGTACCTTTTGAGACACATTGTTTTGTACACAAACATTTATATTTTTGATGATGTATGATGATTTGATGGATTACTGATGTACCACATTTTGCTTATGAGATATCATGTTTAATTTGTATGTTTATATTTTTATCACATGTTAGATTATGAAATAGCCTCACTGATGTCATATTGCATGTTGATGAGATACTTTAAGTAAAACATGCTTTTATTTTTTATATTGGTGTGGGGGGATAAATTTGTGATCATGTGCAACCCCTCTTGCCCCATCGATGATATAGTACTTGATGATTAGCTTTAGCATACATGTATGATGTAAAATTAACATTTATTGATATATGATGTATAAATGTGATGATTATATGTGATATGACGATGAAGTGATAACACAATGTAAAAGTAAAAATTAACAAGCACAAGTTAAACAAATCTAATCAAAGTAACACATTTACTTTCAAGTATTCAATATAAAATAAACTCAATGCAATACACTACGACTAAAGTGATAGTCAATCTAAGTAAGCAATTAAATCCAATTTAAAGCATACAATATGAAAAAACAATGAGAAAACCACTAATTTGTTTTTGTGGGATAGTTTTGGGACATTTTTCTTTGTTTTTGGTTTTATCTCTAAGAAAATTTTCTATTGTTTTGGAGTTTTATACGAAATGTATTTGAATGTTTTGATTTTTCTAAAAGTATTCCAAAGAAAATGTGCAAGGAAATAAATAAATGTGGATGCCCCCAACATTAGATGGGATGTATAACTGACAGAATGCCACTTGTTATTGTTATCCAAAATAAGCCCCTTGCTCATTTTTTGGCTAACTCCCTTCATTCCTTCCTCCCTTGTGTCTCAGTCAGAATTTTTTTATCTTTTAGGCACTCAAAACATTCTGGAAATGGTTTCATTGGATAAAGCATCTTCTCAGCTTTCCAGAATGGTAAAGTTTTCCTTCTAACTCCTTATATTTTTCAAGTTATGGCTCGATGGAGTTTTGGAGGGAAAATTTCCCATGAGAGGCACGCGACCAATCAAAAGGTGCCACGTGGCATCGGAATGGCGGAGGGCGGAGGCAACTTAGAAATTTTTATCAAGAATAGGTGGGGTGCACAAAGAGTTTTTTTTCCCCACAAGCCCGCCTGACCAATAAGAGGAGGCCACGCATCCTCGGTGCCATCGGAGTTTAGCTCGGCGGAGAGAAATCGAAAAAATGTCCAAGTTTGGCACAAAAAAAAAAAAAAATTGGAAGCGAAAGCCCACCACCAAATCACACTCGCCACGTGTCTTAGGGGTGTTGGGAGGCGGATGGGCGGAAGGAAATTTTCCTTTTCACCAAAATAAGGAAAATTATGGAATGAAGGCCCAACCGTGATGGCCCACGCCAATCAACAATTGCCACGTGTCCATGTGGTCGGCAAAAAACCTTAAGACAGGCCCACGGAGGAGAAGAGCTTGTTCAGGCCTGCGCCAATGCCAAGGCGCCATGTGTCCCATTCGGGAAATGGTCAGAGTCAAAGAAAAAAGGCGCCACGTGTCCCATTCGGGAAATGGAAATTTTCCCAAAGTCAAAAAGAGGGAAAAGAATTTCAAAGATTCAAAAGTTTTTGGAAGCGCATAACTTTTGATCTAGAGCCCCGTTCTTGGGTCATTGGAAAGTTAGAACTCTCCACATGGGATTGATTTTGAGTTTTGGTGGGGTTTGGAGAAAGCGGAGATTTTTGGACATTTCAACCACCATTTTTAATGAAGTATGGTTCACATTTCCCAAAGTCAAAAACATTGGGAAAACTCTCGAGGGTGCCCATGGAAAATTTTGAAGGTTCCTTCCATGTTTTCCCGCGTTTCTCCTTCCTATGCTCAAATTTCACCATTAAAACGATTTGGCTCATTTTGTAAGGGTTGGACATGTTTTGCAGACTCCTCTTTCACCCTAGAAAGTGATTTTGTTGAATTTGAGACCTCTTTGTTGTTGTAATGCATGTATTTTTGACATTAGAAAGGACAACACAAGTTCTATGAATGAGTTTTAGTCCTCTGCTTGTGTTGTTTGCTTCATTTCTGATCTTTCATTACATTTCATCAGTTTGTGCATGATGTTTTGTTGCATTTCTATGATCTGTGTCAATTTGCAGAAGTAAATGTTCACCACTCCTTTGGTGTATCACCTTGTTAGTATTAGTTTTATTCTTTTGCATTCTCTATCTCTGTCCCCTTGGAATTTAGAGTAGGATTTATAGTTTAAACCTCTGCAATTTGTAAGCATACATCTAATCAGAGGAGTTGAGGAACCAACCTCTAATATGGAGATTCTTTTCCCATTTTTACAAGTCCCACACTTGGGGAAAATATTCAATGTGTGCAATCACACTGGATGTCCAAATATCAAACTAGAAATCTGATAAACATCCAGGGGTGTTGTGATATGCACTAACAGTTTTGGCATGCCCGATGGGACTTTAGAGGTCTTCATCTTCATTGTAAAAAAGTTGATGTGCATTTGTTGCAAGTTTCATGCTTGAAAAGATCCTTGATCTGCACATCTGGTGGCTCCAAAGAGGAAGAATCAACTGGTTTCAGCAGTCATAGTCTAAAGATTCATGAGAAGAATCAACACAAGATCAAAAGCCTAGAGAAGAAGGGTTGTCTGAGTATCTGCAACTATCTCCTGGAAGAAGGCATAGAGGAAGGAGGATTCAGAGGTCTCCATCTCCACCAAATAGGACTCTATCAACTCCTCCACCTTCTAGACCTTTCACTCAATCAACAAGGGTTCTCAGGCCAATTAGAATGGCACAACCCAACCCTTATGTCAATTTCACTTTGGCAAAGAACCCACTTGCTCTCAATGCGCAAAATCCAGTTTCGAAATAGCAGATGAAGAGCATTCCATTCTTCACTGGAGAAAATCAGACCACTCCTGGTGATCATGTTAAAGACATTGCTAATGTTTGTGCAATCCATGAGATTGTTGAGATGCAAAATTGTCAAATTGTTGGCATCTTCATTCAAAGGAAAAGCATTGCAATGGTTTAGAAGCCTCGGGGCTGGTTCTATCCAAAATTGGAACCAATTGTGCATAGCTCTCCATGAGCAGTTTGGAGAGAAGGGAGATAACTTGTCTCTATTGGAACAACTGACTACCATCAAGAGAGCTCCCAATGAGCAGATGATGACTTCAACTTCAAATTTCAAAGGACTTGGGATAGAATTCCAGTGGCAGTAAGGCCAACAGTTGAAGGTGCTTTTCTATACTATCTTAAAGCTTTGAATTATGATATTTCTATGTTAATTCAGTCCATGGGAGGTACAACTATACCTACAGCTTATAGTATTGCCATTAGAGCTGAGAATTGTTTAATTCAAGCTGGTAAACTAGCTCCTAGGCCTCCCATGCCCTTATACCCAAATTTGGAAAATCCAAGCACTAGTCAAACACCTACTATAGCTCCTATTCCCACTCCTAGAAATCAAAGCTCAAATGAAACTTCTACTTCATCCCCTAGCGCTTCAAATGAACTCCAAGAAGTCATGAAACAATTGCAAAGTCTAGGCAATGAGCTGGTTACACTCAAGAGGTAGCAGCCCAAAGTTTTAGGCCTTCTTATCAGTCTCAAGCTCAGCCTAATAGGCAACCATATCAGCCTAATAGGCCACCCAATTCTACTGCAAATCAAAATCAAGTTAGGCCTCCTGCCAATAAACCATTTCAGCCCTATAATCCCAATGCTGCATTTGCCTCTAAAGCTTTAGTGCCAGTGCAAAATAATGTAGCACGAGAATATGATTGGTCCTTCCCATACAATGAACCTCACAACCAATCTACGTGCTTCAATGGTGCCTTGAACCAAGCCTTAATGGTGACAACGACTGGCATAGAGGGTGAGGTGAGCTAGGAAACAAACCAACAACAAGGAACATCCAAGAAAAATGCAGTTCCAAATGAGACTACACTAGTGAATTGGCAGGCCAAGGATTTTTGTGGTATGAATCAAGTAATGTCTCAGGGTGTAGCAGCCAATACAAGGTCAAAAAAGAGGAATATTGGCGAAGGGTAGTCATTGGCTCCAGGTGATCCACAACCTTCCATCACTCCACAAAGTGTTGGCAAGCAAAATGCAGTTCCAAACATACAAGGACAGTCCAAGCCACCTTCTAGACCAATTCAAATGCCAGCTGTTGTTGTCCATGTGCAAGAAAAGAATGTGCAGACCAAGGGGCAGCAAAGAGATGTTTCATCCCCATTCAACATCATTGATAGATGAAGAAGACAAATGTGAATATATCGATGTGGGAGTCATTATCCATCCCAGGCCAAAGGGATCTACTACAAGCTGCCATGAAGAATTGGTCAACTTCAAATCAACAAGTTCATATGCAAGAGAAGGTACTCACAAATGTTGCTCAGCCTGAAGGGAATCATGGAGGACAACAAGGTAAATTTTGAAGCCCCCTCCATTCTATGTTTCATTGATCATTGGAGATAAGTTAGTACACAATTGTATGATTGATTCTGGGGCAAGTAGTTCTGTAATGCCCAAGCAAATAGCTGATCAGCTGGGTCTCCAATATGAGGTCATATCCAAAGGGTAGTGCTGTTAATGGATGTGACAAGAAGAATAAATGATGGGAGTGATTAAATATTTGAATCTTACTTTGCATGCATGCCCCAATGTTACTGTTTTGCAAGATGTGTCAGTGATAGATTTGCCACCACTTTTTGCCCTATGTTTGTGAAGGGATTTCATAGCTAAAATTGGAGGCTACTTATCTGCCGATTGGTCACACATGTTGTTTAGAACCAGATATGGGACTAAGGCCACAATCAGGTCTAAGCCTATTGCAAATTTTCACATTGAGCCCCATACCCCAAGCCAAATCAATGCCAACTGTTCAACATTTGATCAAGAGGATTATCCAAGCACAAACGAAGCTGACACCAAGGTTGGAAGCATCCCAGATTTAACTCTTGATGAATGGGAAAGCAAGGTACATGATTTTGATCCCTACCAAGAAATAGAAGAATCGAGCTACGAGTTTATTGCATACATTAAGAAAATCAGCCTATTCCTAAAGCATCACCAAATCGGACCATAAAGATGATAATGAGGTATGGCATTTGTTCTTCAATGGATCAAGAAGTAGACAAGGTGCAAGAGGGGGAGCAATGCTTGTTTCACCTCAAGGCATCAAATATTATTCAGATTTTAGGTTTCAATTTACATGCTCTAACAACACTGCTAAATATGAAGCTTTGATACAAGGATTATATTGGTCAATTAAAAGAGGTATCAAAAATCTATAAGTCTTTGGTGACAAGTGAGCTGATTGTTAATCAAGTTAGAGGACAACATGCTGCCAAAAATGATCTACTCAAGCGTTACAAAAATAGGGTGTGGGACCTCATTGAAGATTTTGAGGGCTTTAACATAAATTCCATCCATAAGAAGGAAAACCAACTCACGACAAAGCTTCTACAGCATTTTGGCACCTTTGATGTTGTTAAAAGTATCGAGGAAGATAAAGTACAGCCAAACATTCATGTGATTGTAAGGTCATCGATGCTGCACAACAACGTACGCTAGCAAGTGTTTGAAAATGATCAACAAATAATCAATTTCTTGCAAGAAGAAGCTGAATTCTCAGTCAAAAATCAAGAAAATTAGAACAAAGTATGGTGATCGGGTAAGACAGTGAGAACCAACAAACCGCCAAAAGGACTTGTCACCTTGGAGTCCATTTTTAATCTAAATGATCAATTTAGGAAGGAGAAAGCAAATGTCCAAGTCAAGAGAGAAGATTCAATGCCCATCTTGGTTGGAGAAGGCAAGTCACTTCAAATTGGTAAGGTGACAACCAAGCAAGAAAGATATGAGTTCATGCGCACTTTGCCAAGAGTTCCTGGACATATTTTCTTGGAGCTATGAGGATTTGAAAGGTTTCAATCCCAAGCTAGCTCAACATACAATGAATTGGATCCAAATGCTAAACCCATCAGACAAAAGCAAAGGCCAGTCAATCCACACATGGAGCCTCTTATGAAGAAGGAATTGAATAAATTAATAGAGGCAAGTATCATATTTCCTATCAAGCATTCCGGTTGGGTAGAAACTTAGTTCCAGCTTATAAAGAAGAGTGGGGAAATCAGATTGTGTGTAGACTTTAGAGATTTTAATAGAGCATCTCTCAAGGATCATTACCCACTTCCTTCTATGGAGCAGATTTTTTAAGTTGTTCTTTGCTCTCGAGAGGTTTTCATTCCTAGATGGCTATTCAGGGTATAATCAGATCATGATCAAGGAGGATGATCGATTCAAGACAGCCTTCACCACCAAATGGGAAACTTATTCATATAGAAAAATGCCATTTGGGTTGTCCAATGCCTGGAGCTACCTTCCAAAGGGCAAATGTATATGGAGTTCAAGGGATTGATCAACAAGATAGTGCTGGTATATTTAGATGATATCACTGTTTTTTCTAAAAATACAGCAGATCATCTCTTTCATTTGAGACAAGTGTTCCAAAGATGTAGAAGATTTGGGGTATCCTTGAACCCCCAAAAATGTATTTTTCTAGCTCATGAAGGAAAGCTCCTTGGCCATATTATTTCAAAAGAAGGACTAGCAATTGATCCAAAGAGGGTTGAAGCC
Organism: Taxus wallichiana var. yunnanensis; assembly: GCA_018340775.1. Lineage (NCBI taxonomy): Eukaryota > Viridiplantae > Streptophyta > Pinopsida > Cupressales > Taxaceae > Taxus > Taxus wallichiana. The sequence continues at coordinate 837,307,163 of CM031239.1, forward strand.
ATAAAAGCACCGCCATTACCAAGTCATAAGAAATCCCTTCAAAGTTTCTTGGGAAGGATCAATTTTGTTCGAGAGGTTTGTTCCAGATTTTGTAGCCCTTGCCAAGCCAATAACCATGATGTTGAAGAAAACATGGCTTTCAAATGGACAAGAGAAAGTAAGGCAAGTTTTGGGGCAATCAAAGAGGCTATCTCACAAGCTCCAACTCTCATTAACCCAAATTTCTCCAAGGATTTCATCCTTTATGCATTTGGAGGTGATGATACAATCTCTGTAATTTTAGTATGACAGAACAAAGAAAATGCAGAGCAGCCAATTGCCTTCTTTAGCCAAAGCCTGGAGGACTATGAGGTGAGATATTCGTTTATTGAGAAGCATGTTCTTGCGGTAGTGATTAGGAGCTTAAAGAAATTCAAGCATCTAGTTTCAAACAACAAGGTTCAACTGTTGGTTTCTCATGTGGGAGTTAAAGACTTCCTCCTCAACAAAGATTTAAATGAAAAATGTGCAGGGTGGATTACTCATGTCATGGAGTATGACATTGAGATCAAAGTCACCAAGCTGGTCCGAGGAAAAGGATTGTGTGAACAACTGGTTCTAAGCAAATCAATGGAAGCATACAATGAAAAGGATGTTGTTTTGGTGATGTAAAACAACCAAGAACAAGAAAGTGTTCAAGAAGAGAATGATGGTTTCCTCACTCTCCGTTGGACCCAAGACATAATGCACTTCCTACACACAGGCCTATGCCCTCCAGAGATGAACAAAACCAAGAGAAGACACTTCAGATTGCAAGCTGTCCCATATGCACTTGTTGATGGTGTTTTGTTCAAAAGGGATGCAAATGGAGTGCTGTTGAGATGCATTGGAACAAATCAGATTGATAGAACATTGGAAGAGTTCCATGGTGGGACTGCTGGAGGTCATTTTTCCCCAAGAGTGATAGCCCTCAAGATCATGAAGGTTGGCTATTATTGGCCCAAAGTATTCAGTGATTTTTATGCATGGATCAAGAGGTGCAAGAGTTGTGCTTTTTTCATAGGCAAAGAGAGACTAGCTGCCCTTACATTGCATCCAATCTCATTTGACCAGCCATTCATGCAATGGGGTTTGGACTTCCTTGGAGTCATTAACCCAAACTCGAGCTAAGGACACAAGTGGATTCTAACAGCAACAGACTACTTCACCAAATGGACTGAGGCAGTGGCACTCAAAGAAGTGAATGAATCTAACATTCTAGACTTGTATGAAGGGATAGTAACCAGATTTGGTATACATGCCACTATAATATCAGATAATGCATTGGCATTCATAGGGTTAAGGGTGACTGAGTGGGCTGTCAAAAATGGGATTTATCTTAGCACTTCATCAAACTATTACCCTCAAGGTAATGGCCAAGCTAAGTCTAGCAATACAAATTTGTTAAGGATCATCAAGAGGACTCTTGATGAAAATCAGAGGACTTGGCATACTAAATTGAAATTAGCCTTATGGGCTGATAGGATCACTCCCAAGAGATCCACAAGTAATTCTCCATTCAAGCTTGTTTATGGAAGAGAGACAATTTTTCCCATGTCACTTGAGTTGCCTACGTTGGAACTCATGAAGCAATTGGAATTGTTGAAGTTTGAACCCATGGAGGTGAGATATGTAGAATTAATGGAGCTCCAAGAAATCAGAAATCATGCAGCCCAAGCGATGGAGAAGGATCAAGCCTTGATCAAGAAGACCTTTGATAGGAAAGCTAAGGCTAGAACCTTCCAAGTTGGAGATCTAGTGTTGAAATGGGATGCAGACCGAGCAAAGCCAAGAAGGCATTCAAAGTTTGATGCCATTTGGAGTGGCCCCTACATGGTCACAAAGTGTAAGAACATCAATGCCTTCCAATTGTCAACATTGGATGGTGAAGAACTGCAGATTCCAATTAATGGAATCCATCTAAAGCATTGCTACTAGAGGGAAACTCTCTACCTTGTACATATTAGCTTAGATTTTTATTTCTTCAAGTGCTTATGCACATTGTTTTGTGTAGCTTAGCTTTTTTTCTTTCCCTAAGTGGTTTGGCACAAGCTTGTTGTCCCAACATGCAGTTCTGTAGGCCATGTTCCAGATCAGGTAATGATTCCACTCTCACAATCTCCCTCCTTGTGATTTTCTAATCAATTGGGGTACCAAGCAGAGAATTTTATGACTCCATGCCCAATCAATTTCTTCAGAAACCGGTAACTTCATCCAACAGCGAGATGACCCCTTCGAGTCGCCAAAATTATTAGCTAAAATAAGCCCCTTGCTTATTTCTTTGGCTAACTCCCTTCATTCCTTCCTCCCTTGTGTCTCGGTTAGAATTTTTTATCTTTCAGGCACTCAAAATGTTCGAAATGGTTTCATTGGATAGAGCATCTTCTCAGCTTTCCAGAATGGTAAAGTTTTCCTTCTAACTCCTTGTATTTTTCAAGTTATGGCTTGGCAGAGTTTTGGAGGGAAATTTTCCCATGAGAGGCCCGCGACCAATCAAAAGGTGCCACGTGGCATCGGAATGGCGGAGGAGAGGAAAATTAGAAATTTTTTATCAAGAATAGGTGGGGCGCACAAAGAAAATTTTTTGGCCTGCAGGCCCACCAGCCAATAGGAGGAGGCCACACGTCCTCGGTGCCGTCAGAGTTCGGCTTGGCGGAGAAAAATCGGAAAAATGTCCAAGTTTGGCACAAAAAAATTTGGAAGCGAAAGCCCGCCACTGAATCACAATCTGCCACGTGTCTTAGGGGTGTCGGGAGGTAGAGGGGCGGAAGGAAATTTTCCTTTTCGCCAAAATAAGGAAAATTATGGAACGAAGGCCCAATCGCGATGGCCCGCACTAATCAGCAGTTTCTATGTGTCCATGTGGTCAACAAAAAACCTTAAGACAGGCCCGCGGAGGAGAAAGAGCTTATTCAAGCCCGCGCCAATGCCAAGGCACCACGTGTCCCATTCGGGGAAATGGTCAGAGTCAAAGAAAAATTTGGAAGCGCACCCCCGAGGTCCAATTAGAACTTGCCACGTGTCATCAGAGCTTCGGGTAGCAGAGATTTTTGGGGAAATTTTCCCAAAGTGAAAAAAGAGGGAAAATTTTGAATTTTCGGCCCACCAATTCAAATTTGCCCTAAATCTTCAGAAGGGCATAAATTTTGATCTAGAGCTCAGATTTTCATGTTCTTGGTGTCATTGGAAAGCTGGTGAAATCCTCTACACGATGGAGGGCTCGATTTTGTGTTTTGGTGGGGTTTGGAGAGAGAAAATAAAAATGCCTCTGTCACGTGGAGATGAACAGAAATGACATTTCAACCACCATTTTTAATGAAGTATGGCTCGCATTATCTCCCAACATGGTAAAAAACATTGGGGAATGAACTCTTGAGGGTGCCCATGCCGTTTTAATGTAATTTGGTCGGTGGTTGAAGGTTCCTTCCACGTTTTCCCATGTTTCTCCTTCCTAAGCTCGAATTTTCACCATTAAAAGCTAGATTTGGCTCATTTTGTAAGGGTTGGACATTTTTATGTTTTGTAGACTCCCTCTTTCACCCTAGAAAGTGATTTTGTGGAATTTTAGACCTCTTTCAGGACTGCAGCATGTTTTCTACCTCTCTGCTGTTGTAATGCATGTATTTTTGACATTAGAAAGGACAACACAAGTTCTATGAATGAGTTTCAGTCCTCTACTTGTGTTGTTTGCTTCATTTGCTTTTGTTGCATTTCTATGATCTGTGTTAATTTGCAGAAGTAAATGTTCACCACTCCTTCGGTGTATCACCTTGTTAGTATTAATTTTATTCTTTTGCATTCTCTATCTCTGTCCCCTTGGAATTTAGAGTAGGATTTATAATTTAAACCTCTGTAATTTGCAAGCATACATCTAATCAGAGGAGTTGAGGAACCAGCCTCTAATTTGGAGATTCTTTTCCCATTTTTACAAATCCCACACTTGGGGAAAAGATTCAATGTGTGCAATCACACTGGATGTCCAAATATCAAACTAGAAATCTGATAAACATCCGGTGGTGCCGTGATCTACACTAACAGTTATATGCCATAAGTGACACTGCAAAGTTTCCCCAACGTGAGATGGGTTCATTCAAAGTTAAATTCTCCACATTCAAAATGTTGGATCAGCCGAGATCGGGAAAAGAGGGATAGGCTCACAAGGGACTCAGACAAAGGTAAATACCAACTTAGGAAAAATTTGTTGTACTCCTAAACTTGAATCGCCAGGAACAACGAACCCTTCCTTGGCGCCAGAAACCATTTTTCACCAAAGGAATTGTCCAAAGTGCCACCATTGCATGGTTTTCACTATTGGATGCACCTATTTATTTCTCTTTTTCTTTTTATGTTTTTATCCTTTTTGCTTTTCGATATTTTAGAGACCCCATACTTAAGCATAGAAGCGCTTAAGATGCATTGCATTCATGGGTTCTCGAAGCTCTTGGCCATCTGAATGGGCTAGCTTATAGGCACTGAATCGAAATTGGTAACCACAACATATGATCCTAGCCAATTGGGTTCAAATTTCCCTTTCTTTTCACAATCCTTATTGGTGTTCTTCTTGATTCTCTTTTAACACCAAGTCCCCTACCTCAAATTGATGAGGTATGACTCTTTTATTGTAGCTTTGTTGTACTCGATCATGATACACTTTAAGGTGATTGGGAGCATGAAGTATTTTATCATCTAATAGCTCCAACTCTGCCACTCGAGCTACTATGTATTCCTCTTCATTTAGGTAGTCCCTTAGCTTGATACACAAAGAAGGGATCTTGATCTCTAAAGGTAGTACGACTTCCGTGCCGAATACTAAGGAGTATAGAGTGGCACCTATGGGGGTGCGGATAGAAGTTTTGAATTCTTAGAGGGCAGGGTGAATTTGTAGATGCCAGTCACGACCTATCTTGTTCACCATCTTCTCCATAATGTGAATTAGGGTTTTATTGGAAGCCTTGGCTTGCCCATTACCTTGAGGGTAATAGGGGGTCGAGAACTTAAGGGAGATTTGAAAGCGTTTGTAGAGTGCTTTCATTGTTTTATTCTTAAATGGCTTACCATTATCAAAGTGATAATAGCATAAGGGATACCGTATCGACAAATGATATGGTTCATGATAAATTTAGAGATTTGGGCACCTTCAACATAGGTGAGAGGAACAACCTCTACCCATTTCGTAAAGTATTCATTTGTAGTAATGATGAATTTATGACCATATGAAGATATAGGGTTAAGTTTCCCTATTAGATTGAGACCCCACTTTGAGAACAGCTAAGGGGTTGTGACATGCCGCAAAGATTGCTTTGGCGCATGTATCAAATTGCCGTACTTTTGACAATCCACACATTTCTTCACATGCTTATAACAGTCATGCTCCATGGTAAGCCAATAATAGCCTACTCTGAGAATTTTATTTGCAAGTACAATCCCATTAGTATGAGCCCCGCAGATGCCTTCGTGCACCTCTTTAATTACTTGGATAGATTCATATGAACTTAAACGTTGCAATAGATTCTTATGTAGCCTCGACGGAAGAGGGTGCCCCCAAGCATGATATAATGGGCTATATCTACTTTGGATGAGGGTTCATTTTTCAGCATGGGAAATGTTTGTGGGAAAGGTTTCATCATGGAGGTAATTAAAGATTTCAGCGTACCATAGGGAAAAGGGACCAACAACATCACACACCAAACAAGAATCTAACATATCATTTACCAATGTTCTAATATTTTCTATGAAGAATGGCATATCATTGTTCCCTGGAAAAATAGTCAACATGGAGCCTACTGTAGCCATAACATATGCTATTTTGTTATGTGCTCTTGGTATTTGCTCAAATGTTATTTTCTCAAAGAACTCCTTCAGAGAATCAACCATCCTTTTGTATGGAAGAAGTTTCTTGTCTTTGACCTTTTATTCATTTGTGACTTGTTTTTTAATGAGCATTGAATCACTAATGCAATTAACTTGTCCGATATCCATGTGATGAGAGATTCATACTTCGTTATATTATTTGTGCATGCGAACACGAGCTGGAATGCTTGGGAATCAAGTATCCTGTAGGAGTGATTAACACAACTCTGAAACCTGAACCATGAAAGGTAAAGGATCCATCAAAGTATAGTTGTCAAACGATAGTTTCCTCAAGGTACATGATAGATGCATATGGTAGTTCTAGACTTAAAGGTTTGGTACTGGTAGTGGAGCTTTTGCTAGTTGACCTCTAAGACTTGTCCCTTCACCGAATTTTGATGAACATATTCAATGTCAAATTCACTTAACAAGATGATCCAATTAGCCATCTTACCTATTAGGGCGGGTTTTGACAATAAGTATTTTAAAGGATCAACCTTCAAAATAAGCTTGACTTTATTGTTGAGTAAATAGTGGCGTAACCTCGGAAACCAAATACCACGGCTAGGCAAGACTTTTGATCTATGAATAGTTGAGCTCATATGCTATCAATGTTTTGCTCAAGTAGTAGACAACTTTTTATCTCTTTATATATGGGCCAACAAAGTGCCCCAATTGCAAAATTTGTAGCAGAAATGTAAAGCAACAAGGGTTCTCTTGTTGTGGGCGGAATGAGAACATGGGGTTTAGCCAAGTATTCTTTTTAGAGAAAGCACTTTGCCGTTGTTCTAGTAGAGAAAGCACTTTCTTAAGTTGTGAATTCTGACACTTTCCCCAGTTGTGAAATTAACATCTTTCTTAAGAATTTTTGTGTGAATGTATTTGACAATTTTTTGAGGCATTTCCATGATAGCAGTGACCTTTTCAGGGTCCACTTCTATTCCTCTCCTTGACACAATGAATCCTAGTAATTTCCCAGATAGCACATCGAAGACACACTTCTTCAGGTTAAGGCAGAATTTGTAGTCTCTTCTGAGTGAAAGATAATCGTAAATCTTTGGGTGCTCCTCTCGAGTTCTAGATTTAGCTAGTATATCATCTACGTAATCTTCTATGATGTCACTTATCATGTCATGAAAGATTACAATCATCACCCATGATATGTAGCACCTGCATTCTTAAGGCCGAAGGGCATGACTTGGTAACAAAATGTCCCCCATGGGGTTGTGAAAGTTGTCTTGTGTTGATCTTCCTCCACAATATTTATCTAATTATAACCTGAGAATCCATCCATGAGTGATAACATCTCATAACCAACAGTAGAATCGACAATCATGTCGATGTTAGGGAGAGGAAATTCATCCTTGGGACAAGCTTTGTTAATATCTCAAATCGGTACACACTTTGATACCGACTAGATTTTCTCGAATCGGTACTATATTAGAAATCCACTTTGAGTAGTCGATAGGCTTGATGAAGCCTAATTCTAATAACCTTTCTAGATCTTCCTTTACCAGTAAGGTGACACCAGGATGCATCTTCTGAAGCTTTTGTTTGATGGGCTTGACGCCTAGTGAAAAACAAGATTGTGCACCACTAATGTAGGATCAAGTCATGTAATGTTTGTGTAAGACCAAACAAAGATATCTTCATACTCTCTCAAAATTCATGTAAATGTTTTCTACTCTTGAGCTAAGAGTGAAGCTCCCAACTCAACTATTCTAGGAAGCTCCCCGCATGCCAATGTTAACATCTATTGTATCTTCCACTAGTAGCTTTGACTCATCCTCCATGCATGTAGGATCGGGAGGAAGATTGAGATCTTCCTCTACCAAAGGTGGTTCAGGGAGATCCTCATATTTATATGGGTACACTATCTTTTCCATAGGTTATTCTGCTTGTTTGTCCATAAGCGCCTCAAAGAGGTTTTCACTATAGGACTTCCCCTTTTTCTTTCCGTAAGGATTTTTTGTAGGAATCTTGCCCTTGCTCACTTTTTTACTTAAGTGTCCACACAATTCTACCTCCTCTCCGAAGTACGTGCATGCGTTGAGTTGAATGGAGAAGCCTTTCTTGTGATCGTTTCTTGGAATGTTATCTCTGATGCCCAGGAACTCACCAATAGCCTCATCATTCTGAAACACGTCAATAGGTACGTGTTGTTGTTGATCCCAATTCATGAGTGATGGGTAGATGAGGTTTAATGTTTGAGTTATAGGGGATACGACAGGTGTAATAGGGGTTATGGTAAGGATAACCATGTTAGAGAATAGGTTCGTAGAGGTGAGGTCTTCATAAATACTACACCGGGAATCTATTTCGCTTTCATTTTCGGACAAACTATCCTCACTCTCAAAAGAAACATACTCGTTATCTAAAGGGTGAGACTCATACAAATGGATGCCAATACCTGATTTACCCATTATACAATGAGGTATTGGAAGAGATTCTAATAGACCTTGTTCTTGGTGGCCACAACCACGTCCTTGATATCTCATAGTAAGCATGATTCTGTTAGGAATAACATACCTAGATGACTTGTAACACAAAGCCATTTCATCATCTTGAGGATGAAATATAATATCGTTGAGGATTATTTCATCTTCTAAAGAAGCCACCTAAAGTGAAATTGTCAAAGGGGAAATTCTCCCTTGATCTTTGGAATTTATAACACGGTCTACCCTGTGCTTGGGCTGATAGCGGAATGTTTTAAACCATAAGGGCTTGTTGAAGATTATAATCTCCATAGTTGTTGCCTATGACTTTCATCTCCCATGTAGAAAAAGGAGATTCTGATGTAGATGCACTATTGTCATTAGGAGTCAGGGTTTCCAGATCCACTCGTGAAGTGAGGGCCTCTGATTGAACATGGATAACAATCTCTCGTAGAGGGACACTCGTAGATGGTAGGAAAATAGCTCGACAATGCTCTACAATGAGAAAATGGTTGGGGATCCCCTTGTATAGTAAGTGTATGTCCTTCATGCTGCAACTTTAGACACTAATGATACGTTGATGGCATGACCTACATGACATGAATCCATGGGCGACTAAGAAAGATGTTGTAAGGGAGCTCTAGGTCCAAGACATGGAACTTCGTATCATGGGTTATGGGACCAACTTCCAATGAGAAAGTGATCATTCCAATTGATTGTCTTTCTTCATTTTCATACGCCTTTATGGTGATGACCTTTGTCTCCAAATCAACTTTTGTGCAACCTAGTTGACAAACTAGTTTAAGAGTACAAATGTTGAGACCCGATCTACCATCCACAAGCACTCTCTTGACCTTCTTATGCTTGATTATTACCTCAATGTGTAAGGGCAAGTTATGGGAGGGATTTTCAGTTAAGGATTCTATCAGACTAAAGGTTATGTGTCTTGCACAAGTGATTTGCGCTACCATGTCTTGTAAATGCATTGGTTCAACATCAATAGATACACCCGATCCCTCGTAGAATTTTACAAAGTATATCCTTTTGGATGTTAGAAATATTTAAGGTCTAAGATTCAAATTTTCGTTGTAGTCTTCTCTAGTTCATCTAACACATCATAGAGACTTTCTTTAGGAGGAGGGGAGTAGGTTCTTAGATAACAAGGTGAGCCCGTCTTGTTTCCATGACACACTCTCTTGTTTTAATTCTAATCGTATTGATTTTCTGAACGAGTGGATCAACATAACCTATCAAGGCATCAAAAGTGTCTTTATTTGACACATAGTTAGCATTCTTATTTTGAGACGATTATCCCGATCTGGATTTTTCTTTTCTTCGTGATTGGGAAAAGGATCTTTGAAGATCCCTAAGTTTGCATTTGGAGATTTGGCAGTGGTAGTGGAGTCTACTTCTATATCACCATTGTCGACTAGGTCTTGAATGTAGTGTTTTAATCTTAAACACTTGTTAGTTTTGTGACCCTTTACGCGGTGAAACCTACAAAATTCATTATCTCTAAACCATGATGGTTTAGGTGCGTTGTCCCCATAGGGTTGTGTTTTAGGGTACTTTACCATGTTTACGACCTCTAACTGCTTTAGTATGGACGATATTGATTTAGATAGAGGTGTGAAAGTATGGTGTTTATACTCCATAGGTGGATTTGCCTTTGCAACCTTCAAAGGTGCATGGTTCTAAACGACTTGTACTCGCTTCAAGTCTACTATCCCATCACTAATGACATTTTTGTTATTATTGTGAACATACTTTGGTTTTTTGTTATATTTAGAATCATTATGATCACGTGATAAAGGTTTTAGAATCCCCCTAGCTAATAATGATTTTTCAATTTGAATTCCTTTTTCAATTATCTCTTGAACATGTTGCCACAATGAATTTGCAAGTGGAACGTAATGTCCGGATGGAGGTTAGGAAAAATATTCTTATCAACTATTTTTGGGTATGGAGAAAGGAAAATAGCTAGCTAATCCTCTCCATTGTAAAAATGAAGCTAAGTTTTTGTTATTTCGTTGTTTGGCATTGTAGAGATCTAACATGGTGATGTGGCTCTCAATATTGAATTATAAGTGTCGTACAAAGTGTTCAGCTAATTTTGGCCATGTAGATAGATATCCCTTGGGGATGCGCACAAACCACTCTAACGCATGTCCTCCTAAACTCTATGGGAAGAGGTATATAAGATAATTGTCGCTAAATGCAACCTCTTGGCATGCCATATAAAAATATTTAATATGGTCATGAGGGTCACCTTTTCCCTTATACTTGTCAAATTTTGGAAAATCGAAGTGTCGTGGGAAAGGTACCTATAGCATGGCCCTATCAAACGGATAAGGGCACAACTCATTGAACTGGTATTTCTTACTGTTACCAGTTTTACCTTCTTGTAATGCTAGAAGGGCATTCTTCATAGTTGACCACTCTTGATTGAAGAGTGGATCTTGTGTGGGTGGTGTAGGTCTATACGTAGGATTAAATCTAGGTGTATTCCCACCCCTATTTTCTATGAGAATTTCTTCATAAGGATCTCTTTGTGTCTCCCGTCGAGGAGTGTTTATTGGGAAATCGTAAAACAAAGCTTTATGTTTTCCTTTGGTATAGCTTGTTTCACAACTTTTGGTTGTTCCTTTTGTATATGTGAAGCCAAACTTTCCAATTGGCAAGTGAGGGCTTAGACCTGTTGTTATAATGTCACCTCTTGAATAGGAACTTCGTTATGATCTTTGTTAGGGGGAGGTTGTGCATGATGAACATGTTCCTCGTTGTCTTCACAACATATTCTAACAACATGGACCTAATAATCTTCGTCGTTTTCAAAAGGTACCTCCTCATTAGTCTATAGTGCAGAAGTAGAGGCATGACTTGGGTTTAATCTTTCATTAACAATACGATGAGGTCTATCTATTTCTTCTTCTCCTTGAACCATTGTGGCAATGAGAGAAAGGTAACTTAGCTCCTAGTTCCATAACATGCATAAGAACCTTGTGTTTGTTTTGAAAAATGTAATCGTCAAAATTGGTGAGAGGACACTCTATATTCATATGAGGAGAATTTTCCTCTCCACCACTATGGTCAACCATGAGATTATCCTCTAAAAGAGGGTTGTTACATCCAAATATATCAACTTATAATCTTCAGGATCCCATTCTTGTAGTAGGCATACCGAAAGAAGAGGTACAATGCGAAATATTTCCACTAAGGTTTACTCAAAAAGGACCTTAGTCAAATTTTTGCAGCATAACGACGCTAAGTCGTCAAAACAAGGTGACTATAAAATAGCCACAAAATCAATAGGTCAATGTGAACGTATGAACCAAAGAATAAAGAATAACCTACCCTAGCAAGGCAATATATACAACACAAGTTATCTAAGACAATGTAACGACGTCTAATACTCAAACTTTAGTCACAACAAACAGTTTACTCCCTAATATTTTTCTAGATAGGTTTGAAACCAAATAGTGACAACACAATATCACCAGTTAGGTCAAGTTTGAAATAAACAAGACCTAAATGCTAAGATAATGTTGACGTGATCCTCTAACAAGGTATACTCAAAACTAGTTTCTAAACACTAACAAAGTCTAAGTGTTGTAAAATGGATGATACAAATGTGAGTAGCGTAACAACGCTATTTAGACACATAATCCAACTTTGCGAGAAAGTAATATTTTAGTATCAAAATGGCGTTATAGCGATGCTAACAAAGTAACCTCAACACTTACAAAAATCAAGACAATGCTAGGATGTTAAAACTACGTCTAAGTATAACAATAAATTGCTATGCACGCGAGCAACATAACAATACAATATAGAGATTTAGGCCCATTTTCACCATGGAAACAAGACATAAATATCGCAATTGTATGGCTATAATGAGGGCATCAGAATAACTCAAAAGAAGACAATGATAATATCACCAACTACAATGATAATGAGTCTCAAATACAAGTTTTTGAGACAATGGGGGCCTACTAAATCATGAGTAGGTCCCATGCACACTTTCAACACTTGCACTCTGGAATTGTAACCTAGTTATGCAAGTAGAATACAAAATTGGTGGACACGTAATATGATCAAGCGGTATCCATATATGTTTTTCCCTTTTCTCCCAAAATGGGCAACAAGAAAACAAAGGTGTAAACCAAGTGGTGTTGAAAATACTTGGTGCAACTTTGGCAGAGTTTCGCCTTATCTTAGGACAAGTGAAAAACTAGGTCAAAGTAACACTAAATATATTTCATGATGAAATGTCACACGGTTTCAAATTTAAGAGATTATTTCCCTTGTTCGAAAAACAAGAGTTTGAATCCAACAAAGTTGTCACTTTATGAGAGCTCTCAAGTATAACAACTAAGACAAAAATTGGCTCCAAGCCAACAAGCTTTCCTAGGGGTTCTCTCTCTATGTGTCACAAGATATCTCTGTGAGCTCGATTTACCAAGGTTTCCCAAGGAGTATCTCGACTTTACTTTACCCCCTTCTAATACAATGAGAAACTAGTGCGTTCATGTGTATTATCACTGGGGTCACAATGGAGATAACTTTGACTCTAAACTTTCAAGGAGTACTAGTCAATTCGGTAGTGTGGAACACTTTCTGTTTCATTCACAAGGTTCCCTCTTGCGTGAACTATTTTAGGGTTCCTAAGACCACTCCCATTGTTGTAGCTTAAAGCTTATGCTAAAGGTGTTATGTCCTAGTTAAGCAGACAAGCCATAGCTCTTAACCGAAATTTGCAATACAATGTTTTGAATTTTGTGTTGGTGTTTTTTTAATCTTTTGGATTGAGCAATTTGGTTTATACTGTCGTTGGCTACCTACAACACACGTGAATGTTAGAATTTGGTTTGAAAAGAGACCTTCTTTCTTTGACAAGCGTTTTAGGTCCTTCACACAAATGGTTAGTAGTTAAAAAGATTCACAATATCATAAAAAGATAGCAATGAAAAAGACTTGTAAATCAACTAGCTACCATCAAAATTTGCAAAAATAAGGTTTATTCCCAATTAATCCAAGTTCTTCTTAATGAAAAGACTAAAATTGCTTTTGGTTCCCAAGATCACACTTGGTGCAAGGGAAGAGCATACACAAATTTTAGCCTTGATTATTTATCAATTGAAAAAGCTCTTAAACTAAAATATCAAGTACATGTCAAAAATGAAAGTTTATTCCATTAAGCACAAAAAGAATGATGATTATTCCTAATTACTTCCTAAGAAGCAAAAAGTGGTTTAGAGGTGCTTTTGATTCTCAAGATCACACTAAGTGATCTTGTGCAAGAGAAGAGCATACTCAACCCTATTCCAAACTCAAACAAAGTATGAAAACATACTCACTCATTAAACCCTAAGCCAATTTAATAAAAAAATCCCTTATGAAACCCTAAGGAAATTTTGTTAGGAATATTGCTCTAAAAATCAATAAATTGACAAAAACAAGATATAAAACCCTTAAAAATGATAAAGCAATCCTAAAACCACGTAAATTGAAATTTGGAAGTTTGAGGAAATTTTACCTTAATGCACATCCACACTTCTTAGTGCATGGGCGAACTCAGTAGAGCATGGGGGCAAATCAGAGTGCATATGCGCACAAAGTAGTGCACAAGCGCATCCCTCATCAATTTTACACAATTATTTATGCATGGGCGCATCCAAAGTGAGGTGTAAGCACACTTTCGGATGCATGAGACGCACTTTACACACAAAGAGAAAAAATATAGGGTTTCACAGTGCACTTTTACTTGCACAGCGCACTTCCCTCCACACATGTGCACTTTTGTGCGCACAAGCGCACTTTCCTCCGCACAAGTACACGCCTCCTCCGCACAAGTACACTTTCCTCTCGCACATGCGCACTCTTTCTTGTAGGTGTTAAAAATCTAAGTTTTGAAAAGAATTTCTTGAAAAATCTCAAATTTTTGGTATTTTGAGGACATTTTGACAGGGCTTCACCTCATTATATCCTACAAATAACATGAAAATACAACTTCTACTACTAATCTAGTTGAAACAACTACCTAGCTTGAAAAATTGATCTATAAAACTTTGAAAATTACTCTAGAACTTTGAATTTAATCTAAAATGCTTGAGAAACTAATCTAAAAATCTTGAAAGTACTCTAAAAAGTTTGAAATTAAACTAGAAAACTTGAAATGAAAAACTTTGAAACTAAGTTAAAAAACTTTAAAATGGTATTGTCCCACCAAAGTGCATTGCAAATGAAAGCACCCTAAACTTTACAAAGTAAATTGCATGACTAACTAAGGAAGGCTAACACCATTGCCACCTCTAGTCAAGGCTCTAAGTATAGGAATGTAACATTAAGATAGAAGCTTAAAGGAATGCTTAACTAACATGAATACAATTCAAAATCTAACTAATCATGCCTACTAATATGCTCAATTACCTAACATAAGCCTAAATAGACCTAAGAGGGCAATCAAATGGGTATGGTTGCTACTCCAAACAAGGTGAAATGGCCTCTCCAAATGACTACATGGTCATTTTGGATATCCATCTACTAACCTTGTTGAAGGCTTTAGGCAAGGATTGAACTTGGCTATAAATCATATTTCTTATATGAGATGTAAATCAAAGCATGGTGTAAAGTATTAAGGTATGTGGTGAGTCCTTTTTATAGTTTTCCATTTTGGGAAAAATTGTATTTTGGTGCATGTGGGACTAAAAGCACAAATTAGATTAAAATTGCTAATAATGATTAAGCCTTGCTAATCGCAATTAGTGAATTAATAGTGATTAAGATGTGTGGAGCCTCAATCAACCGCTTTGGGTCAACTAGGAAGCTAGGATAAGCCTTTGAAGCTTACCGAGATGTTATGGGGGAAATGGAGTGATTTTGAGTGGTTGGAAGAGGGGTCCGAGTCAATAGTAGGGTATATTGACTAAACAAGGGCAAAATAGGCTTAATTAGCTAATAATCGCTAATTATCCATTTTGAAGAGGATTTTGACTTACAATTGGTCAGTAAAGTGGTATCCTAAATGTGAAAGAGGTTTGGTGATCGACAAAGCGCTTGTTAATTTACCAAATTGGAAAGAAACATTAGTTAATTAGTGAAAATCACTAATTATAACGGAATTGATAAGAATGAGAGTGATTTGTGTGCGTTTGACAATAAGATTGCAAAAGTGGAATTTAGGTGTCTAAAAGTAGTAATGGTTCTTATAAGTTTACATAAGATTTGGTTAATTGAGCAACATAAAACTTGTGTTTGAATAGTTACACGCCATGTACAAGGAAGAAAGACTCAAAATGTATCGTGACGTCTCTATATTATGCATGCAACTTAAGGGTAATGACACAAAACTAGAAGTACAAGACGATGAAATTTTAGATAGTTAAAAAAAAATCACCTTATCTTGCATGCACCATAACACATTTCCACTTCTTAGAGGATCACATTATATCAAGAGAATTATATTGATGGTCTAAATCTACTAACTAGCAATCGCATGTGTACAGTGCAATGTGAATGCCAAATGGTATATGTTATTTGATTTAGAGGGATAATTAATTAATTTTGTAGTTGATGTTGATAAGGGGTGTAATTGATAGTGTAAGTGTAAGAATATAGATGAAATATTACATTGAAAGGTTCTATTTGTATATTTCAAATTTGTTACAAATTTGTACATATACATTTGCAAATCTTATATCATGAGTGGTAGCCTTTTGCCGATTTTTTTATTTGCACTAAACATGAATACATTTGATGCCATTTTGGATACAAGAAGTGTTGAGTAAAGTAGTAGTGGAGGTGCTATAAATATTTGGTTGTGTGTATTTTAGCTATTTAATCTATAAGAAAAGAAGATCCATTTTTAAGCAAACAATTAATTAATCTACAATAAAGCAAAGAAGAGCATTAAGAAACTCCAACCAAGAATCCAGATCTATTTCAAGAATTCAACAAATCCACCACAAAAGATTTCAACATATCTTATATGTATTGTATGACTAAGACCTAATTCGTATCAAGTAACACATTGTAAGATGGAAACAAACGAGAAACTATAAGACTGATAATCTACCTCTAGGAGTTGCAAAATAGCACATAAATAACCCTATGAACATATGGGCATTCTCAGGTTAAATAAGTTACATCCATTGCAACAGTCTAATGTGGGATTCTCTTGATTTCCTCATGACATGTTTCAACATAGATTTTAAGGGATATGACTGGAGGTGGGTCACAATGTAATAGAATCAAAACATAAATTTTCCTTTAAAACCCAGACTTTTTTCATATGCTAGTATTGGGCCAAAAATCTCATATTTTGGTGTCAAAAAGTAGATAATGTAAAGATAACATTGCTCACATATGAGCCTAAACCATATACACATGGATCATTAAGTTACAAAACGTGCATTGTTACAACACCCCCGCAAGAAGTTTTATTTAATATGGTCTATGAAAAGTAAGTTTGTATTCAGCCATATATAACATTTGAAAAAAAAATTGACCATCTGACGGGATGAAAGATAGATGGTAGAAAAGTGGAAAATTGATAGAAAAATGATTCAAAAGCATTAACAGAACTGCAAATGAACAGAATGGGAGAGGAGGGAAAAACGAGAAGCAAATAGAAAATACAGTGGATGATAGACAACTTGGACAGAGAGAAAAAGAGAACCATTGAAAAAAAAGTGTAGATATGCAGTGAGATAGTGATGCACACATAGAAGGCACAAACATGACCGGGTAGATTGATCTGTCAAGAATAAAATTGGACACAAAGTAGGAAACCACAAGATAGTGCCCAGATACCAATTAGATTGGTGCACTCCTCAATTTAGTCCATCTTGGATGAAATAATACAACAAACTAAAAACAGAGAGCCAATGAGTTATTGTTACACTTGTTTTCATATTCATACACATCGAGAAATAGTATATCTCCATTGTGACTAATTATTTACTATAATTATATTGGCTAATATGATCATTGTTAGATACAAATTCGTAATAGATTATCATACTTTGGAAAAGGAAAGTTTATGATCAAGGAAAATGTTGTAAAGAAATTGGAATAGATTGAGCAGTGATACTAAATGAAATTGGATTGTGAGGAGAGAGTTGAATATGGTGCTAAAGAGCTAAGAGAAGGCAGATTCAAAATTTTGAATAACTATTTTCCTAAATTCATTCAAAAGAAAAAAAAATTAACATGGAACCTAGAGATGGTAATTGTTAATGATTTAAAGCAAGTTAAAGCCTTATAAAACACAAGGAAAAATCACTCTAATTAAAGAATTTTAGAACATAAGGTAACATAGATTCAAATTTAAAAATAGAAGGGTGGAACTCATAATAAAGGTATCGAGGTTTTAAGTAGGCAGTTATATTTAGAAGTAGGTTATTAAAAAATTCACGAGTTACTCACACCTTGGCATGTGTAGACGCATAAAATTGATGACTTAAATGAAGCACTGAATGTAAAGGGAATTGGTTTTATGAATAGAAAGATTGTTGCAAAGGTTGGGAAGTCAAGAATAAGGTTACATGAGTCAAAATAATCCATTAGTAGCCCAAGTGTTAAAGAAATAAAAGTACAATTAGACTGTGACAATCTTGATGGAAGGGGTATGACAGAGATATTTTGTGGAAAATCATGAAGAAGATGGTAAGACAAAGTGATTAAGAGGATAGAGGAGTGTTATAGGCCTAGAGGAAGGATCATTAAACCTATCAGAACTCCAAAATAGAGAAAATAGTTCATTGTCATGTTCTAGGACAGTCAAGGACTTGTTAAGAACCAAATAAGCTAGAGAGAATATATTTTGGCAAGTGTGAGAAACTTGAAGGAGTTAATGAGTGACACATGTAAGGAGAAGGTATGAGAAGTGAAATCGAAGTATTTAGGAGTTTGGACCTAAGGAGAGCCATTAAACACGAGGGTCCAATGACTACCTTAGGTCTTGCATTGAAAGCTTAATTAGGGAGGATGCCATGTAAAGCGATTTAAGTCTAGTAAAGACAATTTAATAATCAATTTCATCCATAGAAACAAAACTCAACACTCCAGTTCCAACATGAACTAGATTTTTCTACTTATGCTTGCAAACTTATAAAATACTAATCAGGATTCAGGAAGTAAAACCCAAAATTGGAAGTGATAGGAGGGGGAAGAAGTAATTGGCCAGCCTTTAATGTGAGATGATAAGATTCCTTCATAGACTTATGCCTAACCAATGAAAAAGGGAACAAATGCAAAATAATACCTAGAACAAAACAATCTTGATTCAAGTTAATATATATGTCTTAAGTCACATAAGAGTTCAATCCTACAACTAAGAAGAACTTTTAACATCCACAAGGCTAGTTGCACTTCTGTTCGAGTACTAAAAAAATTTAAAAAAATGGTTACAAATTTCACTTCAATCCCCAACTACTATCATTCTTGACTTCACAAAATTAATACAATAATCAACTACTATACCTTTTTTTGTTATATCAATTCAATCCTCCAACTAGGTGGAATTTCATCACAAGATTAATATTGGACCTACATCCTTTTTTGTTATATAAGTTAAATCCTCTAACCAGTGGAAGTTCATCACAAGATTAATACTAGACCTAAATTTATGCTTTTCCATGTCAACATGACCTAGGATCATGCAAGAAAATCATTCAAAGAGAACACAAACCCAATAAGCATATTATTCTTGTCATTTATCTATAAGTCTTTTTAAGGTTTTTTTTTGGAGCATGGAGCAATCAAATGTGGATGGAGTTGTCTTTGACATTGGCATGTGAACACAGATTCTATCAAAAGCAGACAACAACATAGTCATGGAAATAATTAGAAAGGAATGCCATTTCTCTCCTTACATGGAAATAATTACAATTAGAGAAGGCAAAAACATAAGAGTCTACTACTAGTAATATCAGAAGTGGATTGATTTATCTTTGACGAAAACATTCCTTTGGAGAATTGGAAAAGGAACAAAATGCCCAAAAGCCAATTTTGCCCCTTCAAAAATAAATTCGGTTGCACTTTTATCTGTTTTAAGGGTTTTAGACTTATAGCTTCCCTATTTAGTGGAGGGATTTATTTCTTCAAGATTCCCTATTTTAAACACCCCTCATACACACCTCAAATCCTCAATAACAGAAATGTCTCTTATTCTTATCAGTCGCTGCTTAAAACCCTGTCTTGGGGTTTCATTGCAAAAATATTCATATCTCCGTTATTTGATTACCTCCAAAGCCCAAATATGAAAGAAATCACCTACATAAGGAGTTAAAAAGGATTAAAGTGGTTGCAGAGGGTTTGCATTTGTTTCAAGAGAGATCTGATTGACAGTTTCTAGGATTGTACTATGTGACAAGCGAAGAGACCTAATTGGTCAATTATAACTTGTGAATTGGGTGTGTTACCAAACCAGATAAGTTATTTTCTTTTTTTGTCCTCTCAGTTATCTATCGATGACAAAAGTCAATGGAGATGCTAAGCGGTATAATCTATATGAACAAAAAGATTAATAAAACATAAATAATAGAACAAAATCCTGGTTAAATTACATGCACATGTTTATAGACCATAAGAATATAATTTTGTAAAAAAGGAGAAGCTATATATGTCTATTGAATCTGATAGAAATCTACAGAATTTATTATTTGAGATAGATTGAGAGTGATATCAACTAAAATTTCAAGGCCCAAAATCTAATATATTATTATTCGCTACATACATTCTCAAAGGCTTTCGCAAAACATAATACTAGAACTTAGAATAAAATGGAAGAAAGACATGCGTCCACTAAATCTCATAAAAGGCTACCAAATTTATGTTTTGGAAGATTGAGAGCAATATTGACTGATAACTTCAAGACCTAAAATCTATAAAAATTATTCTCATTGCATATATTATCTCTGTTAGAATTTGAGGATTCTAATAAATATGGATTTAATCAACTTATCTATTATATAATGTTACAATAAATATTTAAATAAACATTACATCATAACATAAATAAATAAATACATACTTACAGGAAATAAATAACACATGTGACACAATATTTATAGTGGAAAACCTCAATAGGGTAAAAACCACTTTGAAAATAACCTTTTACTTTAGAGGATTTATTTACATCCAAAGAAGATCACCTCCTTTGAAACCCTATTTACCAAGGGTAAAACCAAATCACTTGATTTGCACACCTTTGATATATTTCCCGAATATATCAAATGAGGACCTAAAGTCCTTTTTATATAAGGTGATCGGGTATGTCTCTCGACCCACCTTTTCAACCTAAAATGGTTGACACATATACCTAGGTGAGTGTATTTAATAAATAGAAACATAAATGATTCACATTATTAAATACTTACCTAATGTATATTACCTAGGTATGAATATTTAATAATAGAAAAGTATTTCATATTATTAAATATTTAACCTATATAATAGTGATGGACCCATATTAATTAAGGGTTGGCCAAACCACTTAATCATTATGTTCTAACATTCTCAAAGGCATTAGTCACCATCCATGAAGCTAATATGGCACAATCCTATAGGAAAACATTGTAAAATGAGCATCTCGATGGGATACATACCTTTTAATGACAGATGATCAGATCCATTGGTTCTCTATTATTAATTCGTTGATGATTGTTTTGTTCCTTTAAGAGAATTCGATGTTTTGTTGGGCTAAATGAGCGTTGAAATGAGCATAAAAGGGCAGCCAAAGAACAGATTAATTCGGTAATTTTACCAAAAGCGGCCGCCCAAAGAATGCAACTACCGCATTCAACATGCAATTGCCTCTATTTTGGGGAATGGCTAAAAATTGTTTTGGGAATGGCTAAAAATAGTAAAAATGTTTAAACGCCCGTCAAATTTAAGCCCGTAATGTGAACAATCGAAGGTTATTTCCCATAGGAAAACAACTTTTGGCATAATGAAACCACATAGGCAAATAATGTGATTTGAACTTCCAGGTAGGATTTTTATCTTAAAGCCTTCCGCACATGAGTTTAATGTTCACACATAATCGTAAAAGGAGCACAATTGTTTGACTTCAATTTTCATTAATTAGGGAATGAAACCAAAATGTTGTCGATAAAGATTAACCTAACCTAATATTGATTTTGTTGAGATGACTTGTGTTCATTGAGTTTAGATATGCTTAATATATGTTACGAGGTATTTGGGCCTTGTCTTATATTAAATCATTGTAACACATTTAATTCCATATGGGTAGGACATAGATGAGAATAATATTTTAAGTATGTGGTGTTTGGTTCTATAAGAACTCACATTTATACTTGAGAAATCTACTTCCATTAGAGCTAGCTTATTGGAATTTTGTAGATTATTACAATTTTTATAACTTCATCCAAACAATTTGAATAGTTATAATGCAAGATAGTATTTATTTTTACCATTCTTGAGTGTGTGTGCAACATTTTTTCCCTCCTTGAAATCAAGTAAAGTGTTGGTTATCATAATTTATTCAATGCATAAATTTTTGATTCATTTGAATATTGTGTTGGTTATAAGGTTATCCTTAATCGATTCCATAACCATGACTACATCATTTGGTGTCAAAGAAATTTTATTCATTGCAAGTGGGCATGGATTATCTATCTAACATATTTGTGAGTATGGGTAGTAAGTAGTGAAAAATCTTCAAGTTATACAATTGTTGTGTAGAAGGTGTGGAGGTTGCAGAGACCAAGACATCTTGTTTTAAGGAAAAGTCCATGTGCAACACGAAGGAGATTTTACTACAAGAGAGAAAAGGGAATCTAGAGCGCAAATACTTTCTAGATGTTTGGAATTGATGAGAGGAATGTGACCTGGTTTGAAGGCAAATGCCATTATTTGAATCAATTTGTGTTAAAATTGACATTTTAAGGATTTTCTCGACATGTTTTTATCAAGAATACGTGTCAAAAATAGTGGCACAAATGTTGCACAAGTTTGTGTTGGGGTTGTAATATTAAGCGGGAAAATAACTTAATAGAAAACCGTCAAATACTAACAATCATGGCTTATGAATTTAAAATATAAGCATGAACTAAGTCGACATTAAGAGTGACCCAAATTGGTCACCCACCTTATATAAAACAAGGTGATCTCATTATAGATTGATGATGAAAATGATACAAAAATATGAAAGAAAGAAGTGTGAGTAGTTTAGAAGATCCATAAAGGTGTAAAAACTGTGGATCTTATGAAATAGTGGGAGTGTTGGGTGAAACATATATTCTCAATAAAGATAAGTGATTTTCAAGTGGGTTTTTACCTCTCATGGTTTTCCCACTTATATCTTGTGTTCTTATGTTGTGTTTTGTTCATTTACTTTCATGTTCATGTATGCAATCTAATATCTAATTCATATTGTGATATAATTCATATTAATTTATTTTCAATCATAAACTATAATTCTTGGCTTGTTTATTTTGGTGGATATATAAATATGTAGTATTATCTATCCCTACATTTCTTGACATGGTATCAAAGCTAGATGTTTTTGGTTATGTATGATAAATTTGTTTTGTAGGAGCAATTTAAAAGTGAAATATTTCAATAGATTATAACACTTCTTTATGACATGAGTATGAGTTCATTAGGACCAATACTTGATGTCTATTGTTTGCTTCTAAGGACTGTCATGACGGTATACATTAATGAGATGTAAAACTTTGTTAAATTTTTTTGTTTTATTTTACTATAGTTATGCAAATGATAGAGTAATACACTTTTATAATTTTTAAATTGTGTATTTACATATTACAAGACTATTAATCATCGAGGGTCGTGATATCAAGAATAAAATGTGGTGAGGATCTTGATTACAATGATTTCATAATAGAGAATGATGATGAGGACAATGAGGACAATGACATTTAGTAGTCTAACACTTTATCCATTTTGCTTTATAATTTAGATTTGGAAGGGAGCTTAATTATATTTTACTCCCTCCATATCATATTATTATACATTATTGTGTATAAATATTTGAATTCAAATCTTATTACCTTTAATTAGTCAAATAAAAATAGAAAATTAGAATAACAAATTATGTCATAAATATATGAAGGATAATATAAAAATATTTTAAGTTCATTTATTTTACAAAATCAAATAAATAATTTATTTTCTAACATGAATACACTATAATTATTTGAAATTATAGATAATTTAAATACTTATTTTTATTTCAAATAATCATATTATATTAATTTTTTTAAAAATTAATGGTCTATTTGTATTGAATTTTATATTAATATTATTGGCGCAATTCTAATGCAAATGGACACCATAAAAATGCTCGATGGCATCCCTAAAATTTTGCATGCCATGTAAAAGTGACCAAAAAAGGCACAAACACACTTCATGGAGTAATGCATGGAGAGAAAAATTGGTTGAAGCCATGAATTGATCCTAGTTATGAGATAACCTTGTTCGGTATAGTGATGGTGTTTAAAATTAGTGCCTTGTTACAACATTCCTTATAATTGTATACTTGTGCCCTTGAGAGGTAAATTCCTAGAAGCCTTAGGAACATGAGTATGTAGGAATGAAATATTCTTATTATTATTATTTTTATTTTGGATTGTTGGCATTAAGAAGACAATTTTTACATTATGTTACATTTGTATAGATGTTCCCATGCTAAGAGTGCTATAGTAGGTATATCATGAAACACTATTGTAGTCTTTGGTGTTTTGTTACACTCCTTAAAACTTGAGAAAAATGAAATTTAGTTTGTGAAACTTGTGCTTAAGATTTGGTTCTTCCACGAACGGGTAGATTTAGTGGGACAACACACTTATAATCTGAAACAAATAGATAAATATGATGGAATAGGGTTTGTATATATATAGATGATAAAACTTTGTTGTATTAACCTTGGGCATGATGAAAGCATGAAATAAAATGATATGATTTATACTAAGGGGAATAAACAATAAGTGGTTTTCTAATAAATGTTTGTAATCTTGAATCACGACTATGAGGCACGTAAATCATGGAACACTAACATGAGCTATACATATAGATGTATAAACATCATGTTCAATATTCAACACTATTTCATAAGCTTGTTTACAAGGATCAATTAAAAAAATGTTTACACTATTTCATATTCTTCATATAGAAACAATTTCATAAATCCATTTAGAGTCTAAAATAAGCTAAGTCTCTTTCATGAATTGCCCATGGAATGTATCTCTTTGAACTTGAATCATTTCAAGGTTTGTATGAGTAAAAAATTGACTTGTATGGGATTTTTAGTTATAATTTTCCATCCATGGGCTAACCCAAACCTAAGTGGGCCACATCTCCCTATATTAGATTTTTATTTGTGTTGAAGTCATTATAATATGAGAGTTTCGTAGTGTTATACTTGTTTATTAAAAAGGAATCGGTGGAGTGTCACCATTTGGAAACCTTGGTTTTAATATAAGAGGTTGGGTATTCATATAACAACAAGTCATGGTAGAATGTCACCATTGGAACATCTTTGTATTTCCCATCGATGTCACTCCACCATTAACATGTTACTAATAAAATTGGAAATCAAAAATTTATAATAGAACATAGGTTATGATACCCACTCTCTTATATTTTTATAATCATAAAGTGAAATCCAAATTCTAAACAACTCGAGTCTTTCTTGTCTTTTTAATTTAGTTGTTGATCTTAGGTTCTTTTACCTAGCACTTTATATTGTAATTGGATATACGATTGAATCCCATTGACCTAATTTGGTCATTCGTAGACATTAATATAACATATTTATTTATTTCTACAAAAGTCAACACTTATCTACACATGTTTTATTTTATAAAAATTGTGTGATGTTTTAAGTATTCAAAAACTAAATCATTTTAATAGTTTATCAATAAAATGAAATAAAATTTGATTGACAAGAAGAACTAAAATGAGAAAGCCATCAAAAGATGATGACATAAAATTTAAAATTGAATACTTTTCCAAGAAGATGTAATAGCTCAAACTTAAGTTGTTGCAACTTGTGTACTTTCATGAAATCCTATACAAACAAGTTGACTAAATCATAAGATATATATTATTTTGAAAATTGATCAGTTGTTGTGTTTGTAATACTTTTTAGGTTAAACAATATCTTTTATGACGTTGATGTCATTATTTGTATTTCAAAGTGCTTCTCACCCTTGGTTGCTTTTTCTTTGGACAATGTTATAATTTTGTTGATTTATTTAATACTATATATCACATAAAAATTATATGAGTTTTAAAGTGGCCCAAGGCGCACTTATAAAATGCACTTGAATATTTTTCTTAAGATTGGAAAATCATAATTTCTATCGGATATCAAGATCAAGAAATGCATTAAAACAATAAAACAAACTTGATGTAGATTTTGGTCTTATCACACAATCATGTCACTTGTCTTAGGTGTCCGATGAAAATATAGTTTGCTCACAATCTTAAAAAGTGACGGAAAATATGGTAAAAATAATTATATAAAATTGAGAACATAACCAACTAATTTTCTCAAAAATGCTTTGTTGCATGTTGTCTCTTCATATATACATGACCTATAGTAGAAGCAAATAGGGCCATGGTTTGTTCTTGAGTGAATTTTATGGATTGGATTCCCTCTAGTCATTGTGGTTTAACCAAAGAAGGATTTGATGTAGATATACACTTATTAGCTTGTAAATAAATCTCTAATCCATAAATATGGATAGAGATGTCAATATTTACGTACCAATTCAACAATATGCAATCTAAAAAATAAAGCGGCGTGGAATAATTGGTACCCAATAACCGCCTAGTTAACTCCCCATAATATAAATTACTCATAGCTCAACTCTAACCAACCCAACATAATGGTGCAAACTAAGTTGCTAGTAGGCCCCTTTCATCTTTGCATCCATGTGAGGTAATTGTGTCACTAATAGTAACGAAGAAAATAAATGTGACTTGATTTAAAATACTTGTGGAGTTTTAGGCATGTTTCATGAAAACATTATCTACCATGTAATCTCATGCAATATTAATTCTCCATTACTTTGATTTACCCATATAGAGATTGTATAAAGTCATGTGATGTTGTAAGTCTACTCATGGAAAATTCAAGCATCCCTAAAGAAGAAACCCTCACCTTATAGCTCAACAAATTTGAAGGGACTAGACATGTCACTATAAAATTTTCAAATGTTATTAGAAAGCATGGTTGCTTTCCCTTGTGTTATAGATTTTTAGTCTCTAATTCAATCTCTCTTCATTCTTCTAATTCCAAACAAAAAATTGATTGAGTCAAGTTCATTGTGGAAAAGACGTAGACATATGGTGAAGAAACCACTCTTGTTTCTTTAGATAAGTCATAGGAATTTATATCTTCATGTGTCAAGTTCTTGAAGAGTGTACTTCATTTTCTCTAAATAATAACCCTATCTCATTAATTTTTTCCACATAAAACCCCTTTTATGGTGAGAAATAGGCTCATTTTCAACCCAATATACTAAGGGGAGAATATATCCTTTGGTAAATCTTCCAATATTGTCACAATGGAGATTTGCATCAACAACATTTCTAGTATGCCTTCCTTGGAGTTATATTTGAAAAATATTTCCTTAGCCCTTGTTCTTGCTCAAGCTGAATAATGTTTTATGTCCAACATATGACACTTAACATTGCAAATCTCTAAGAATTTTTTTGTCTCAAAGGATGGATATTGGGCATTTAAAGTACTATCTTATTGCAATTTTAGTTTCAACATGGTTAGGTCATTTCAATGTAAGTATTGGTTATGTGTATTCCTTCCAATACAAATTTCATGTTTCTCTCAAAACAATCTTCAATACTTCTTATTGTGTTCTCTTCACCATCTTTATTAATATTTACCTTCCGAGACATCCTTTTAATAGTAGTGACACTCGACTTGAGGTCTTGTTATTTTCTCTTGCTAGATGTTAATGTTGTGGGAAATGAAGGTATATTGGACTACAATTTCTCCTCAAAACAATGAGTATATTTATTGATTTATTCGATACTCTAGTTTCACTTATTTATTCATTTCTTTAACCCTCACTTAATAATTTACGGTTGTGGGGTTTGAGAAATTTCTCGAGATCCTTGAACATTTTGGTTTGAGGATGGTATCTATGATTGCAAACCTAAATATACAAATAATGATTTAATAAAAAAATTCTACATTGATACAATCGTGGTTAGATGGTCCAATGAAGGAGAAATGTAGTTACTCGTACACATAATGATGTACACATGTGTAACATGAAATAAAAATCTTCACTTATTATTTCAATAGAGGAATTACATATGTAGGCACAAAAATGAAAATATTTTTGCAATATTTAAAGGACAACTACATAAATCCCAAAGGGTACACACAAAACATAATCACACTATCTAGAATTGCAAGATTTTCAAACCTCTGCTTAGACTCATATTTGATTATTTCTCACACGAGTCACAACTAACTCATAGTCTTAGTTCTCCAAATTAAAATCTCTTCTACAAAATTTCAGTTGCACATCATGTCCCACACTTTTTATAGGCATTCCAACAAGAAATTATTAGGGAGTTGGATTGATTCACTCTTCTAGCTATCGAGAAAAATGTTAGGATTTTTATACTTCACTTCACATGACACACATTTAAAATAAAAACATAGCACTTTGGAACACATTATGCATTGTAGGTATTACCTCACATGAGTGCATGAAAACCCCAACATTGTGTGTAATGGTATTATATCAAGTGAATGTGTAGGATCCATAGGAAATTACATAATGCACAAGAAAAATACAATTGCACAAGAATTCTCATTGCACACGAATCTAAGATTTGCATAGAGATTCCTCAAAAGGTTTTGAACAATACACTCGTGTAATAATTATTCAACACTTCTATGTAGAGCTCAAAAAGAGTTTCAATTTTCATGCGAGACTTTCATAAAGCTACAAAGAGCTTCCCAACCTTCACACAAGTGTTCTAAAGCGTGCAAAGGCACAAGTATTAAATCTACAAGGGTTATGTGCACAATAAAGGCGACACAAAACTACATTATTGTTACACTAAGTATTTATGGGAAAAGAAAGAGTGAATGTGAACTCGGATGATCCCACACCATACAACCCATGTAAGAGAAATGAACCAAGAGATCTTTCCCATGTGTATTCCATGATGTTTTCTATTGATCTTCCATGCTTTCTAATTTCCGATGTGCTCAACCATGTCACATATTTAACTCTTTGACTTTTCCACTTCACCATATATTATTTATATTCCTTTTTTTCATGTACTCTTATTGACTATAGAATTAATTACTTGTTCAATATCTTCACACACTTTCTCTCGATAAAATTTTCCTCCAATCTACCTCTCCAAAATTTCCACTATCATTTTCTTCACTTTTTCCCAACTAATATGGGTATAAATATGTAATATTTAAGAAAGGATAAATGTCTACCCATCAAGGAATCTCATATGCATTGGATGCAAGATTCCCAACACTTTACACTTTGTCAATTTGCTTCCATTTCAAATTATCATATGTTCCTCTTGGGAACCTCTCTTTCCCAAATGTACTAAGACCATGTCTCCAACTTGGAACTCTTGTTAACTCCACCTATATGCATGTCTCTTATAATTCACATCATTATTCTCTAATTATGTATATGCTTGTTGGTGCACATCAAAAAAATACTCATGCAATGTCTTATGATTCTACATTCTTCCGATTTTTGTCTTTGATGTCACACAACTCCACAACACCTCTTAGAATATGTCATATAAACTTCTTCTAGTGGTTCTACTTATTGAATCATTATAAGAAAATTCAATTTGCACCAAGTTTGAGTCCCGTTATCCATACTTCTTTAACTAAACACTTGAACATGCTACCAAAGTCTTGTTAACCACCTCGCCTAACCATCCGAGGATTATTTAAAAATACTTACTACAAATTGGTGTTAATATTTCTCTAAATTTTTCTCTACAAATGTCCATCAAAATCGATATCTTTATTAGATAAATGTTGTGTGGAAATTTATACACCTTGTCATTTCCCTAAATACTATTAGCTACAAACATATCATTATTAGTATTTTTACAAGAAATAAAATGAATCATTTAGAACATATACCTAACATAATTAAGAAATAATCATAGCCATTTTGCATGTTGGGAAAACTAAAAACAAAATGCATGCTCAATACTTCCATGCTTTTTCAAGTATTGACGGTGGTGATATAGCCTTATGTTATAACTTCTCCCAATTTCCAATTGGAAAATTTTGCATCTTTGCACATACCTCTACGCATCACTAGCCAATTTAGGAAAATGATTCCTTTCACTTAGTTGCACCTATTAGGATATAAAATGGAAGATAAAATTAACGAATTATAGATCCAAAGAATACATTGCCAAAGATTATAGATTATGATGTGTAGTTAACCATTGATTTAGATGTTTATATATTATAGATTACATAATGTAATAATAAGAGTTGAAATAAAATAATAGTAAATGACATAGGAACACCAAATTTAAGTGGGAAAACCATGAAAGGTAAAACCCCACTGAGAAATCACTTATCGTTATTGAGAATATACTTTTACCCAACACTCCCACTATTTTACATGCAATTACGCCTTCACTAAGGAATTCTAAACTGCTTCACACATTTTCTCATGAGACTTACTAAACTACTCACACATATAGCTTGCACACAATGCTACAACCTATGTAACTAATCCCTAAAGGATCACCTTGTTATATACAAGGCGGGTGGTCATGATCCACTCTTTAAAAGCCAACCACTGGTCATTTGGTGGTTTTATAATAAGTAGTTTCCCACTTAATATTATAAACCCCAACACTCCCCCTTAATGTTAAGTGGGGAAACATGCAAAAACATGTTAACATTTGTTCCTTATGCCAAGTTACCTTTTGGTACAAAAGGATTTACAATCCATAAATCAACACATGATTTAGGCTAACATCCAAAAAAATTATTCCACGGGTTTGCAATTTGCAAGTAAAGTGCACTACAATGTAAATTTGCAAGTTTTTCAAACTCATAGTATACTACCACAGTGTCCCCATAGACTTATACAAACCACAAACAATGCATTGTGGGTTTTAGAGAAGCCATGAGACACTGTTTTTTCATGGTTCAAAACATTTCTCCAAATATTCCATAAAAATAGAAATATAAAGCAACATATACAAATTCTCAAGATAAAGTGATTAAGGATGAAGACTTACATCATCTTATGGAGCCTTTTATAAAACAAGGCATACCCATAACTAATGCTTCAGTTGAGAATTACAAGTAAAATTCATATACATGACAATTTACTTAAACAACATAGAAATAGTCTTGGGAGTATCCACTTTGACACATTCAGGCCATTAAGAGATGACATTACATAAGAAAAAAACATGCAACATGCTCATTTCTTATTTTCCCCCTCAAGGGAAGCTCTGAAAGGCCAAACAACACAAGCTCACAAGAGCTAATAACTGAAATGCCCAACATAACACATAACGTGTAGAACTTGTAGCATCAATGGTTTAGCAAAAATTCTACAATGTGCTCAAAACTTGAGATCAACATCACCATTGAGAACTCTTTTCCGGATGAAGTGTACATGAATCTCACAATGCTTGGTTCTTTAATGTTGGACTGGATTATTTGCAAGAGTAATATAACTTTGGCTGTCACATAAAATTGGAATGCTTCCTTTAACACCTATATAAGGTTCTTCCAACGGTATTTTGAGCCACATGGCTTCCTTTGCTACTTCCATAGCACTTATATACTCTACTTCAGTAGATGAGATATATATTGTTGGTTGCTTCTTGCTACTCCAAGTGATGACACTTGCACCGAAAAACACTTGGACACAAATCTAGATGTATATCCAACACACCATCAACATGGTTAGAATCACAATAACCAAATAATTGTGCATTATCACAAAACATAATTGATTGTACACATAAGGACCCTGCATGAATCTAGAAACAATTTCATTTGTATAGGGTATATCAGGCCTAGTGATAGTTAAACAAACTACCATAGGAGTAGACACATGCTTAAAATCATATTAAACCTTTTGAGAAGGTCAATAGATTTATGATTTTGACAAATAACATACTTAGCTTGTGATGCAACAATAGATTTGTGATTTTGAATGTTTTCATTAAGTGACAAATAAATCATTATAAAAAAACACCTTTTTATTAGGTTAACCAAACTTATGAAAGAAACTAAATCCTAGTTTGAGTCAAGGTTTGAGAGATCTCCCCCTTAAAGGCTACATCCATCATAATAGAAGGGGACTGAAAAAATCTAGCGAGCAGTTTTGATTTAGGACAAGAAGGTGATTTACAAAGGTTTCTCAAGAACATGCACATAATTATTAAAACAAATATGTCTCTGATTTCATCATGACTTCTATTAGGAATGACAAGCATATTTCTAATGATTCCATCATAATATTGTCACAACATCCCGACTTTGATGAGGGGGAATATATTTTATCAACAATATATATATCTTAAATACCTTATTCTAAGCCTTTAAATAATGAGATAAGGCTTGATAGATAATTGATCTGAACAGATAATCATACAAGAATAATCACTGAAAAACATGATCCACTAACTGTGGATACTTCCTATGGATTTATGTGGAGTTTTCTTCAAAAATGACCATGTAAGCACCCTTTAATATATTTCATAGGTGGAAAATTTAATCCTAAACATGTCATATATGCCAAAAAAATGAACAATAGTTCAATTTTGAATAAACTACCAGAAAGAACGAAGCAAAATCTTAAAACACATAAAATCCTTTTTTCAGTTAAATCTAGTTTATTTTCAATAAACCATCTAAGTTAACTATGGAAAAAACTTAAATTCAGTGCAATATATTTAAACAAAATATATGTTTTTCATTCAGAGGTGATAGATGTAGTTTATAGAGTTATTACATTAGCTCTATGATTATTCTCATCAATTTCATCTTGATTTTGATATGATTTATTCCATTTTAAATGCTTCAAATAGAAATGGAGATAAATTTAGATAAAATAACAACCTGGGAGAACCAAACAGAGAAAAATCAACAATCTACAAAATTTATTTTTAGTTATATGCTCAAAAAAAGAGAAGAATAGGTGCATGAAGGGAACAAAGCAAAAGATCTAAGCATTACAAAATTTAGAATTCATGGGATGAATGAACAAAGGAAAATGCGAATAAAGACTTAGAAAACCCGTAAGAATGAAGAAAATTAGAAAACCCGTGGTATAAAGGAAATAGAGAATATGCGCTCCAAAGAAATTTGAAAAATTGCAAAGACAAAGAAGAACTTGATAAACCCATCGAATAAAGAAACTTTGAAAAGTCCGTGAAACAAGGAAAGATTTGAAAGCCGCAATACTAAGGAAATAAAATTTGACACTGCGAAAAGCTAAATACACGTGTAGCTTTTCTATTAAATCACACTTTGTAGTCAAACAAGTTGGAAGACAAATTAAAAGAGAAAAATAACCGCAAAACCGTACACACGTCAAAGATCAAAACAAAATAATAGGACACATGTCGACTTTCCAAAGAATTCCAATATAGATCCCCTGGTAGATGTGAAGTCCTGGAACTAATTATAAATAAATAAAACATTAGGTCCCTAACTAAGTTTTAAAAAATAATGAAAAACAAATCAAATGGCACCACTTGTCTTAAAACTAACGACAATCAAGAGACACCTGACGACTTTTTGTCAAACTTTAATAAATGGCTTTGGGCGGACTTAAAGTCCCTGGAATAAGCCAAAATTTAAAATCAAATTTGGGTATAAAATCAAAAGTCAGGTTTCAAAATATTAGTGCCTAAGATAAAGCAAATATCGACACCCCGAAAGAAAGAATCTAAAACTTGTGAAGATTAGACAAGCACTGACACAGTGAAAAAAAAATACACGTGCCCAAATACAATTGGTTTCGCACTTCATAGTTCTACCAAAATGACTAAGGAAAAAAAACACACATGGAGCCTTCTTAATGGCTCACTTTTCACAAATCTTCCATAGACTAACAAATGCAAAAAGGTGGCTAATTCTAATTGGATAACCACTGCCACAATTTAAAAACTAACAATTACGAAATGTGAAGATACTTGAAGCAATTCTATTGGCTCAAATTTTGCAAATGACAGAAGAAACAAACAAAAGAGTGACAGAGCAAAATAAGGAGCTACTTGGAGCAATCTTATTAGCTCGATTTCACTGAGAGACAGAAAGAACTAATAGAATACTGACAATGTGAAATATGAAGCAATTTTATTAAAGACTCGACAATGTAAAAATGAATATTTTATTGAAGAGATTTCACAAAGACAGAAACAAACTAACAAAATCCTGATAACATGAAGAAAGAAGTGACTTGGAGATTTCATATTGGATTGGATTTTGCAAATGACTAGGAAAGATAACCTAAGTCTCGACAAACGAAAAAAGTGGAAAGCCCTTATTGGATTACTTTTCACAACTTATAATTAGATAAACAAAAAAATGACAATGCGAAGCAAGATGGAGCCTTCACGATTGGATTGGGCTTCATAAAAACAAAAAGATCTATTGAAATACTAGCAATGTGAAGATAGATGGCACAAAATGATTGGATCAAGCTTCGCAATAGTAGAACTTCACATAAAATGAAAAGAACTAACAAAATCGACACAAAGAAAGCCACTTGGCATTTAATGATTGGCCCGAGCTTTACAAGGAAAGATCTAGAAAATAAAGCTATTTACTATCGAATAGACTTAGAAGCACGAACTAACCTGGATCTAAAGAAATGTTTCAAAACCACAAATAAAAATATCCCTAATGGCTATAAACCTTAAAATAAGCTCACAAACAAGGGATTTAAGCCGAAAATGATGAAGAAAGATCTTTGAAGTACAAATCTAAGCACGTAATTTCTCAAACAAGATCTAAATAGCCATTTAAACATTATTTTAAATAAATAGTTGGGCAGAATTAGAATTTTAACCCGATTAGCTTCAAGACAAGCTGCTGAGAACAACTAGGGCTTCGTAGATTCGTAAATAGACTTCAAGCTTCTTTTCTCTAACTAATTAAAAGCTTCCAGATTGATCTTGCACATGCATAATCACTGCTCTAATACCATGTTAGGATTTATAAGGAAGATATAATTAACGAATTATAGATCCACAAAATAAATTGCCAAAGATTATAGATTATGATGTGTAGTTAACCATAGATTTAGATGTTTATATATTGTAGATTACAAAATGTAATAACAAGATCTGAAAGAAAATAACGATAAATGACACATGAACACCATATTTAAGTGGGAAAACCATGAAAGGTAAAAACCTCACTGATAAATCACTTATCTTTATTGAGAATATACTTTTACCCAGCACTCCCACTATTTCACATGTAGTTACGCCTTCAATAAGGAATTATGAACTGCTTCACACATTTTCTCATGAGACTTACTAAACTACTCGCACATATAGCTTACATACAATGTTACAACCTATGTAACCAATCCCTAAAGGATCACCTTGTTATATACAAGGTGGGTGGTCATGATCCACTCTTTAAAAGTCGACTGAGTCATTTGACGGTTTTATAATAAGCAATTTCCCACTTAATATTATAAACCCCAACAACACCAATCCAACACCAATTGTTGTGTTTTTCCTTAAACAAATTATCTCACACAAATTATGTCGATATGCACAATTGTGTTCCTTTGAACAACAAACCTTCTTGCAAAAAATAATATATTTGTGTTCTATCTACACTCACCTTTTTTCACATTTCCTTAATTCTTCTCTAAAATATTCATCTTCTATGTGAAAATACTTCATTGAATTGAATCCCATTAATTCCTCGTGCATCTCAACCAATAAGACATGACTTCAACTTAACACCATCTCCAAATTTATTATACTTTATAATTGTATGCTTCAAGAAAAATGAGTAGCTTTGCAAGAAATCAACCCATTTCATGTCTTTTGAGTCAACCTTACCTTGAATATTTATGAACTACAACATTTGGTGGTTTGTGTACAACCAAAACTCCTTGGGAAACAATTCGTGTCTCTATTTATTTAGGGCTTGCACTATGGCATACAACTCATAATAAAAAAGTGTATACTTTCTCCTTGCATCATTTAGTTTCTCACTTGAGCTATAGGTTTTCCTTCTTGATTCATCATGCCTACAATGGTTGTTTCACTCGCATCAAAATTGACTTGGAATATCTCGTTGAAATCAAATAGTGCTAATATTAGGTGTTTTGTCACCTTCTTCAATTAATAGAAATCATATTTATCTTTTATAATTCTAGTAAAATCTTTCATGTCACTCATCATCTTTGTGATGTTAGGAAATAATTAAATTAGTGCTCATGTATGGATTCATATTAATTTTTAAGTGATTTATAATCATGTAGGTATATTGGTGAGTGAGTTATAACAACTCACAAATATAGGAAACTAGTGAGATATTTAGTTGAGGAAGTTTCCTATATTTTAGGGATGTAAAAGCCTACATATATGGGCTTGTTTATGTTGTGTATTCATTAGAATGAGAAGAAGTTTATTGTTTTTGTCTGTGGAAATTTGTTCTGACCTATTTATTTGGTATCAGTATTTGTTCAATGGAAGCCTAATATAGATTGGTAAGGGTAATACCAATTTCTCGGTTGCCCTGTTTGATGATTCAGTTTATGCATTTATCATGGGTTGATTGTATTGTGGAACCAGATCTTGTTAGCTTTCAACATTGGATCAAAGGCGTGATTGTCATTACACTTCGTTGTTTCCTTGAATCTCAAAATTATACCTTTCAACACATTGTTCCACACCGACAGCTAGTTGTCCCCACAAATTCAATATTTGTACGTGGTTTCATTGAGAAAGTCTGATACAGCGTGGATACTTTTGCTGCAAGTGAATTCACCAATTGATCAAATCCATTCTGGTTTGTTGTGTTGAGTGCGTTGTTATGATAGATGTTTTTTAGTAGAAGCATTGATATATATTTTGGACTCTTGTTAATGTTTACACCCATTTCTGGTTGGAAATCATGTTTTGAGCTGATACCATTGAGGTAACATAATAGCACCCATTGAAGCGGATTTCAAACTCAAATTTCAAGACGTGCTTCCATTTTTCCATTACCGCCTTCCAACATTTGCATGTAGATTCTAAAACGAGAGCCGTGGTGTTATCAGAGTAACATTCCTTTGAGTCGCTTCATACTTTTGCAGCGCTGTTTTTGGATCTGGATTATTCAGATTATTTTTCTTCCACATTTCATTGCAACACGTGTTCAAATCTTGAGATATATAGTGCATCCACATTCAGCAGATGATGTCAATCTTGTAAGACTACTCGAATTTGTTTGTGTTTAAATCTGTTTGTAGAGTCGTTTAGTTATGGTATTTGTCAATGCATTGTCTTACTATAGACTAAGTCGTTTCACTCAATATTTAGAGTCTTGTCTATAAGAAGTTTATTCTTTAGTTTGTTAATTTCTTGTATTAGTGTGTCATGTCATCGAGAGTCTTAGTGTCTATTTTAAAAATTGTTAATGTCATTTGTAAAATATTTATCTAGTGTCAAAAACATTATTTGTCCATTAGAATTGTTTGTATAGTCTTAAGTTAAATATAATAATGTCACAAGGTCAATTTGAGTTGATGATAGTGTTAATGTTGAAAAAATAAAAATTAAAATAAATATAATCGGTAATGTTATAAAACCATATTCACCATCATTATTGTCATGTCATGAAAAAAAGGTTAATCGTGAGTCATCATTGTTTGTCATGTCTAATTTTTCATCACTTGTCAAAAGAGTCGTCCTCAATAGTCCAAATTTAAAAAATAAAAAATAAATTGCCTCTGCGGATGCATTTTCGATGGAATCCGATGTCCGATCGAGGTATGTAAAATTGAGCTTCATGATCAAATTCAATTGAGTTAGCGACTTCACATATGAGGACGGAGCCAAACGAAGGTTGGAGGTCAATCAATGACCTCTCGCTTGATCACCAATAATGGGGCCGCATCAAGGTTTGGTGACATTTTCTAGTTGTGTGTTTACTTCCAATTGTGCATGGTGTGTTACAGTTTGCAGTGTTCTTGTTTTCAATAAGTGGAAATTTCACATTAAGGGGGAACATGATCCAATGTTCCATTGTCACTTTTGAGTTTGTGTATGAGCAACATATTTCAAGATAATTTCCTATGTTATTCTCTGTGGTGAAATGTGATGAGGGATGATAATAGTACTTGGCACATCATGATATGGTTGTAGGTAAACCACTTTAAAACCTTCATTTTTGGTTTGTGGTACTCTAATTGTAAAACCACCATTTTCAATTCGTGGTCAACCATTTGAAAACCATACAACAGTTTGTGATCATCCTGCATTAAAAAGCACCTAATCATGAAAACATGTGTAATTACAAAGGCAAGTTTTCCCCATGTTCGCACTAAGGGGGGAATGTTAGGAAATAATTAAATTAGTGCTCACATATGGATTCATATTAGTTTGTAAGTGATTTATAATAATGTAGGTATATTGGTGAGTGAGTTATAAAAACTCACAAATATAGGAAACTAGTGAGATATTTAGTTGAGGAAGTTTCCTATATTTTAGGGATGTAAAAGCCTACATATATGGGCTTGTTTATGTTGTGTATTCATTAAAATGAGAACAGTTTATTGTGTTTAGTCTATGGAAATCTGTTTTGACCTCTTTATGTGAAAGGTGCACAAACACCGCTAAATTTTTCTTATGAAATTCTTATACAATCTTACCAATCCATGGAAACTATGTGTCTCAAATGTACTCTTGGGTGATGTTCATTCAACAATAGCTCTCACCTTCTATAGATCCATCTTCAATACTTATTCAAATATCACAAAACCCAAGCATACCAACTCCTCCATAAATTTTCTTTTCTTTAGATTTACAAGAAACTTATCTTCATGAAAATGTTGCAACAGTTTTCACAAGTGCTCCAAGTTTTATTCCTTTATCATACTGAAAATCAAAATGGCACCCAAATACATAATGATAAACTTACTAAGATAAATTTTCAACACTTCATTCATGAGTCACATGAATGTACTCATGAGTTAACCCAAATGACATGAATAACTACGCATATAACCCATCATATGTTTTGAATGCGGTCTTCCATTTAACCCCCTCATTTGAGTATGATATGTTGACATCCACTACTCGATTCAATCTCTCGTGAAGTTAAGTCATCCAAGCATGGAAATGGAAATCTATAATTTATAGTTATTTTGTTTATTGATCTTGAATTAGTACACATGTGCCACTCACCTCAATTCTTTGCCACAAGTGTACCGCACAAGCTTATATTTTCTCTAATCATCTCCTTCTCTAGAAACCCGTAAAATTGCTTTCTTAATTCATCATTATCTTGTGGTGCCATTTTTAAGCACCTTTGTTTTGAAAATTGAATCCTAAGGTAATATTATGATATGATCATGTTAGTGTAGGATATTATTTTCCTTTTATTATTTTATTAAGATTATTCCTACTCTCATGGGTAAGCTTGCTTATGTGGAATGTGTCATACATAGGTTTCATGTATTATTAGGTTAGTGAGTCATAGAATTTACACTTGATTTGGTTAAGTGTGTGACCAACTATTATGGGAATGTAACTCTCATTCATATTCTTGGTTTTTATCCACTGTTATAGGAGCAATTACACATTCAATCTCCTATATGTACACCTCTATTGTGAGATATTCATGTGGTCAATAGAGCTATTGGAATACATTCATATTACATCAATCTTCTGTGTTGGTTTCTCACTTATGAAATCTCTTAGTGTTATTGATTGACTCTTTCCTGAACTATGCATTTATTGATCCATTGATCCTCCCAATTAAATACCTCACTCGATACGATATCAAATATTTTTGGTATACATATTTCTTGTCATTTTGTTGTAAGATTTATTTGAAATCCCATTTTTCATTAAACTTAACAGGGGTTATGTGCAAATTTGGATTTCCATTGTTTGTATCTTGTGTTTTGTGGAGTATCTTAGTTGGGTGGCTTTTGCAGTCTAATTTATCTCGGGAGCTCCTTTGCATCATCCTAGATTGCTTTGAATTTGTGACTAGATTTGTGTTCCTTGGCTTGTGACTTGGCTTTACATTGAGTTTTTGGCTTCCCACACTCAACTCAGTTATCTTTGCATGGTATCTTTCCACACCTCTCACTTAAATCAGATCACTTTCAATCATATCCAACACATCTTTGTTTTATCTCAACCCTTATCTTTTCATGTCTCGGCTCTACCATTAGCTTAGTGTTATGTCAAAATCACGGCCCCCCGATTACTTGTGATCTATGTGTGAGGCAATCAGTGTAACCTACATAACATGGGATTATCCTCTAGTGTGGGACGTTGCAAGTAGGATAATCCTCCGGAAAAAGTTGGCTCCATCTCCTAACCTAGTGCCAACTTCTCCAAAGTGTAGAGAATGGAAGGGTAAAGTAATCCTATCCTAATGCTTTCCAAGAAGACAGAGATAGAACCATGCATGAAATAAAACTACTCTAAATGAAGGTGATGCACCAAGAAAGGGTGAGACAATCCAAGTGAGTGAAAGATAGAGAGAAAACAAAGTAGGAGAGGGATGGTAGAAGCGCCATAGTCTAAGACAATATTCAATTCCCTATATTCATAAGGAACAACAAACTACAGACCTTGTAAAGAGATAGATACATGCACAATATACTTGCAAATATAATGGAAGGAAAAAGATGTAATTTCATACAAGCTAGGGAAAAAATGGCCACAAAACATGAATTTTATTGCTCATAAACATGCACAATCCATTATAACATAAGCACAAGGAAAAATCCTTTACAATAAGCCCAAATTCGAGGCCTTTAGCTCACAAAAGCTTTGGAACAATTTTGACAGAGTTCCTTTGCTCTCCAGAAAATCTCCCCTCAAAATGAGGCAGATTTTACAATATATAGGAAATTTGGGTCACCAACCGGCATGATGCATTAATTTATTGTACGAAGGTATGGGTGACCATACCGATTTGCTTTCCAATGGTACTTTTCTTGCATGACAAACATGGGTGTCATACCTCATTAAACCAGTTGTTGAGATACCTTATACGATGTAATTAATGCCTGGTCCATAGCTGACATTCCTTGCTAACGCCCAACTAGAACCACCAACTGACGCCCAACAAGAATGGGAGGAGTCGATGCCAACAAGGGAATGAGTTATAACACAACAAGAAGAAATGTTGTCGCACGACAGCGAGGGAAGGTTGACGTGTGTCAAGATGGAATATAGACATGCGACAGGAAGAAGGTAGTTGATGGGCATCAAGAAGATAGCGGTGATGCGTGATAGGAAGACATGATGCTGATGTGTGAGAAATGGAATACATTTGACACACATCAATAAGGGAGGTTGATGCGTGACTAGAAAATGGTTGTCGTGTGTCAAGAAGCAATGGTTGTCGCGCATCAAGAAGTAGTGGTTATCGTTGACAAAAAGAAGCGATTGACATGTGGTTGACATGTGACAAGAAGATATGGCTCCAAGGCTTTGCATGTAACGAAACTATAAGGTGTTGCTTGACCGATCAACTACCGACGCCTTGACTTGTTTTGTTGTCCATTTTACAGAGATGAAAAATATGGATAAAAATTAGTGACTTACGAGGTGATCTTTCTGTTAAATATGAAAGACCAGTAACCTTGGAGGATCCATTGAGCATGGAGTCATTTAGATTGTTGAACCTAATCGATATCGAAACCTCTCAAACTTCTCGGAACACTTCTAGGACATTGTTTCATCATCATATATTTCCTAAAACTAGAAAGTGCAAGAGCAACAAAGCACAACTATATACAAACATAAAATTCATACACATCCCAAATGGGATATGCAGAGAGTGCACAAGTACTTATTACAAAATCAACCCTACACTACCAACAGAACAATGTGCTATAAGCACTTGGAGGAATTAAAAACTCTAAACTAATATGTACAAGAGAGACATTTCACCTAATAACAATGTTTGAGATAGATTCCATTAATTGGAAGCCACAATTATTCTCCGTCCAACCTTGATAGTTAGAAAGCATTTTTTTCTTTGCATCCTAAAATCATATAAGGGCCACTCCATATTGCATCAAACTTGGAGTTTCTTCTTGGTTTTTCCTGTCTATATCCCATTTTAGGACCAAGTCTCCTTCTTGGAATGTTTTGTTTCGGCCTTCTGTGAAAGCTCATCTTTATTTAAGCTTGGTATTTTTCCATTATCTTCATGGCCTGATTTCTCAACTCCTCTAGCTCCATAAGCTCTTCATACCTCACTTCCATAGGCTAGAACTCGGATAGCTCTAGTTGCTTCATGAGTTCCAATGTCGGTAGCTCAAGTGATATAGGTAGCCTTTCCTCCCTTCCATCAACTAACCTGTAAGGAGAGTTCCCTGTCGACTTCTTGGGAGTAATAGTATCAGCCCATAAGGTTGATTTCAACTTAGTATGTCATGTTCTCTGATTCTCATCCAAAGTCCTCCTTATAATGCTCAAGATATTTTTGTTTATATAATCTGCTTACCCGTTACCCTGGGGGTAATAATTTGAGGAGGTGCTCAAATAGATGCCATTTTTCACTTCCCATCTAGATATTTTTATCCCAAGAAAAGCCAAGGCATTATCTAATATTATAGTTTAAAAAGGGGTTCCAAATCTAGCTACAATACCCTCATAAAACTCCAAGATCCTGGCCTCATTTTCCTCCTTGAGTGCAACCACCTCTGTCTACACGGTGAAATAATCTGTGGTTGTAAGGATCCACTTGTGGCCCAAGCTAGAATTTGGATTAGTCACCACAATAAAGTCTAACCCCCATTGTATAAATGGTTCATTTACATAAATGGGGTGGATTGGAAGGGCTATTAGCTACTCTTTATCTATGAAGAAGGCACATTTTTCACATTTTTTACATTTCCTAATCCATGCATAACAATCATTAAAAATGTTAGGCCGTAATAACTAGCCTTCATGATCCTAAGAATTGTTGCTTTCGAGGAAAAGTGGCCACATGTTTCTTCATCATGAAGCTCATGTAATACCATCTCCACCTAATTTGTTTTTATGCATCTTAGGAGGAAACCATTCACATCTCTTTTAAACAATATTTCGTCAATAAGAAAAAATGGAATGGATTTTAATTTGCCACCTCAACTACTGCCACACCTTTCTCTTTGGTCTACGATACAGAGGTCATCCTACCTCTCAAAGTTCAAATTCCATCTCTTCGTATCTCACTTAAAGATATGATCAATGATGATGAATTTCTCCAAGACCGTTTGGCACAACTTGAGTTATTAGACGAACATCATTTAAATGCTCTCGACCACCTTCAAATCTACCAAAAATGTATCAAACGTGCCTATGAAAAACGTGTTCATGAACAAACTTTCAAGGTTAGTGATCTTGTCCTGAAATGAAATCAACATGTAATCGAAGCTAAGAAAAGTAAACGAGGAAAGTTTGCTCTCAATTTTCTTGGACCCTACATTATCACCCATACCTATGGATCAGGTTCTTATCATTTATCTTCTCTTTAAGATAAACCTGAACTTGGTCCCCTTAATTCATTACATCTTCGACCATTTTATTGTTGAATAAATTACTACATCACTTTATGTCACTTACATGCTCATCCCTTGAGCGAACCTCTCCTTTCATCTACCTATTTCAAGGACCAACGACTCAAACAGAATTGTGTGATTATCTGTCACCATTCAACCTTATCTTCAATATGAGTATCATGGCTCTACTCATGGCATGATTCTCATGGATACTTTTCATCCTTTTTAGGATGGAATCCCATGGTTGTTTGTCACTTGAAACCTCTCTTGCATAGCTAACCTCTTTTGTGTTATGGTTTTGCCTTCATACAAGAGGCTTATACTCCTTTATAGTCTTGTCCATGACTTCAAGTTCAAAAATAAAAAGCAAACATATACATGGGATAACCAAAAACTCTACTCCTTGAGTCAAAATTCTTGCAAATAGATGAATCCCTCAAAAGGAAATCTACCTCTCTTTCTTGTTGTTATAAGTAGATTGCTCCCTCAAAGGACAGCTATAAAAATCCATCCACTTATTGTACAATTCTATCCACAAAGAAGAGTATTTCTGAAAAAGCAAAATAAAAATAATTTTGGATCTTCTCGCATCGATCAGCTTCAAGAAGACCTTAAGGAGAACCTATTTTATCTCATTATAGACTTCCTGCATCGATTAGTCTATATACAGAAAAAGAAAAGAAAAATCAAGAAAAGTGCAAAACTTTTGGTCATGGACTTGCCTATCCTGGTTTTGGGTATCTTGTAGATGGGGCATATTGTCTCACAAACAAGGTTACGCTAAACAAACCCTTCCACCTTACCTATTGTTTTATTATCTTCTAAACTAACTCACGGGACGAAGCATGTATTTTACACATTGTGATGATGCAACTTCTTTCACCTATAGACCTATCGCTCATGCAATGTACCTAGGGACTTAAGTTCACTAAGTCTAAGGATATAGCTTACGATTCTGAGTGTTTGCTAACTAAGGATCATTTCATTTCTTTTAATTTCTCCTTTGCCTACTTTTTGTTTCTTCGACAAGAAAGGATCATCGAAACTAAATCAACCATGAAACTTTCGTCTATGCTTATTACCTATTCAACATTCGACCTTGCCTATATTTAAAACATACCTTACCCAACCTACCTATTCATTTGACCTAACCCAATCTCATTCTTCCCTGGTTTATGGGAGAACTACATCGGCCTGAGGCCCCTTTCACAAGGGCTATGTAGGTAGCACTCTTAGGGCATGGGGCCCTTGGAGGTTAGCTCGGCCACTCTTTTCCTTTCCTCATTTT
The DNA here is from genome assembly GCA_018340775.1 of Taxus wallichiana var. yunnanensis. Taxonomy (NCBI): domain Eukaryota; kingdom Viridiplantae; phylum Streptophyta; class Pinopsida; order Cupressales; family Taxaceae; genus Taxus; species Taxus wallichiana. The sequence continues at coordinate 837,351,514 of CM031239.1, forward strand.
TCCACTCTTTTACCCATCATCATTCCCCCTCAAACAAACACTTAGTTAGTTTCCATAAAAACAATAATGTGGAAGTTAACTCAAAACTAAACCATACATCATCTATCATACATCATCATTTTATTTTCCATGGTACCAATAAACTTGGAAATTAAATCAAAATAATCAACACCAAACCATGCCTACATCTAATTTCCCTAACATCCATAAACTTGAAAATTAATCATTCATTTAAAGCATTGACTCAACCATGCCTAATCACCTAGTTTTCATACAATCATTAACTTGGACATTAAACCAAACCATGCCAACATGTTCTCTCCATGATGACAAAAGAAATGGAACTGAAAATGGAATAACATCATAACAAAAATAAATATCATCATCCATCTATATATCAAAAAAATTGTATATCAATACACTGAATATACATATATAAATACAAGTCTCTCAAAACTCTTATATACATCACTTCTTCAAAGACACAAGCATGTGTGTGTGTGTGTGTGTGTATAATTAATTAAAATACAATGTCTCTATATCTCAATATAATCTATGTGAGGGGTCGGAACCTCTGTTGCTCTATATATATAATCGAATACAATGTCTCTATATCTCCAATATAATCTATGTGAGGGTCGAACCTCTAATGCTCTCTCTGGTACCCTCATCTGGCCCCCACCTCTGCCTACTCATAACCTCTCCCTGACCCTGTCTATGAGGTTGATGGCTCTCTGAGCTGCTAGAACTATGATTCCATGAGCTGGTCCTGGAACTCACTGCCTACTATGCTCTATACTCTCCATAGTTAACATACTAGATACCATCCTCCATCAATCAGTCCTGATAATATCGAGCCTTCGACATGGCATCTCTCAGAATCGACCATAGAAATCACCTACGGCGGTGTCATAGCTCTGGCACCTACCTATAGACCATGTACTTGTACCATTGGTCCATGTCCTCCTATCTGTAACACGGGATAATGTCTCTCTCGGTGCCTGTGACTATACAATGGGACCCTGTCCCACTGCCAGTGCCCATGCCTGTGCTCTGCACATGTACCTAATCTTGTGCCAACTGGCCCTGTAAAGTGAAAACTTGTGCGTGTAATGTGGCAACCTATGTTTGTATCCCTGTAACCTACCCCCCATCTCCTACCTACACTTGTGCTCGAGTTTGCCGCCAATGGCTCTGAGAGTAACGATTTGAGCATGTAATGCGGATACCTATCCCCCATCCTTTGTTGGTGGTTGTGTAGGATCCGAACTCGACGAGCCTACGCTTGCGCTTTATGCCAACCGCCCATGTAATCTAGTGACCTATCCCTAAAGAGTGGTAATATGGGCCTACACTGAGTAAGTTGTAGTTGTAAAGTTGTCACACCGAACTCGTAACTAGTCCATATGCACTGTAACTATGGCTAGATTAGGTTGTCCTGGCCTCGGTGGTGTTTCCTATAGCTAGGCTATCCACCGGCGCATGTATCCATCCATAATACCAATGTCATAATCCACCGATATGTAATATGCTCCTCCCTGTCCTATCGGATCTATTGGATGAGGTGGACATAATGGTCTCTCCACATCATCCCGGCGATATTGTGGAAATAGTGAAGGAACATCCTGTCAAATCCCAAACTATCATCTAACCCGGTCCACCGATATCATCTCATGCTCCCTAGCCCTCCATCCATGTATCCACCTAACCAGTTGTAACCCTCAACTCCTCTGCCATGCCCCCATAGGATGGAAAATCAACATACGGATGCCATACAATATCTAAAGTGTATAGCACCTCTAGTGTCCGCCGATAGTATGTCACATCTCATGACGCCTCCTCTACTCATGGATGTGCCCCTACTGGCACCCATATCCTATATCCAGCTCTATATACACCTATATGGCATTCATGTCATGGAAGGCCTACTAGAAGTAAACACACGATGTGCTCATATTCCCATAAGCAATGTAGTAGATAAGTGAAACAAATACCAAACTGCCGAATCCTCCGATACGCCCACAACTCTCTATACAACTGTACCAAGTAGGTCGGTGCCCATGCAAAGCACACTCGCTCCTCTATCATGTCCTCCAATACACCCATCAAGGCCCAGGAAATCTCCCACCCTTTGAATTTGGGAGAGCATAGCATCCAACAACTACCATCATCAGAACTGCCAATCTCGTCTCCTGAGGATGTGTAGCATACATATCCCCGTAACTGATACTAGCACTATGATATCTCAAGTCACCCATCGCCTCGCCAAATATTGTCACTATCGGCTCAACTGATGCCTCTGAAGAAATCTAATATAATGGCTCCCCAACAATCGGTAGCCGCAAAATCCTGTAGACATCCTCTAGCGTGATGGTCATCTCACCAATAGGTAAATGAAAGGTGTTGGTCGTTGAATCCCATATGTCGATGAGAGTGACCATAAAATTTTGATCTCGTATGATGCATCAATATCACCTCACAACATTGAGCCCAACATCCTACATATGCAACCACTCCTCATTTGTAACACTAGGCCACATTTGTACCAAAAGAGGTGGCACCATGTCCCGCATAGTCAATTTTGACGTGCTTGCATCATTGCCATTTACACTTGTCAATCACCTAGCTCTTTTGATCATTTATTCTATCCTTCCTAGTCACACCCCACCTACAATTTTACTAGCCTAACTACCTTTTATCCCATTCACTTGCTTATTATATATTCTACCTTGCCTAGACATTTACAATTATTCTGATTCACTCTTTTCACTCCTTCACTGATTTACCCAACTTTCACCTAAACTCACCCATTCATACATATAATCACCCTAAATCTCACCAAAATCTATTTCTCCCAAACTCCTAACCTATCCACACATGTTTCACTACACATTTACCCACCATACCCTTCCTTTTTTTACCTTCCCAACCCCCATTTTTAGGCCTTAACCACTTTAAATAGTGACGGCATTGGTCACCCCGACCGATTCTCGGTACCCATTTAGCCACACTGCTCGATGTTGGCTAGCCCACCGATGTTGGCCAAACCTCAACCGGTGTCGATCCACTGGTTCGGCCCTAGGGCCGAAACGCCGACGCCCCATTTGGCAAAAAAATTAACAAAAGACCTACCAAAACCCCCTAAATTACACCTTCATTCCTTTTACCACCTATTTAACTAACATTTGCCCCTCCCCATACCCGATTTAGCCATTTTCTACCCAAATTTCAAAATCAAATTCAAAATCCACATTTTTCAATTTTCCACTTTAGTTTTAATCAAAAACACAAATGGGGATTGACTCCTACCTCTACTCGATGTCGTCATCTCCATGGTGGGATGTCTAGTCTCTACATTGGAGGACCTCCAACACCCTCTCCTGCCTCTGTCATGGCTCACTCACCCTCCTCAGCTATCAACCAATCTCATCACTCCAAAAGATCTTGTGGGTCCACTCAACTCTCTCCAACTCATCTGGATAGTACCCTTGTCCTTTTCTCCCAAGTCAAAAGCCCAAATCCCCTCTCTCTGTCATTTTCCAAAAGTAGTAATTCACAAATGAATATGTTTTACATGTATTTTTACTTTTTATCCCCAAATTGACATGATCGACGTTAGTCTCATCCCCTAGTGGACCAGCATCGGTTATCTCTTACCGGCATCGGTTCACCCTTAACCGGTATCGGTCACCTTGCCAACCCAATTATACCTAATTTACCAAAAATTTTGATGCAAGATGCCAATTTCTTGCAACCACAACCTTACCCCAGCCCTACAACCCCACCTAATTTCCTTATTACCTCACACCCAACCTCACTATCATTTGGGGCATGTTTTTTCCTATACCTTAGCCTTACCCATGGCCTCGCCTATACACCAAGCCCGAACTCGCTTATTGGACACTCGAATTCACCTACTCGTTATACCTTGTGATGATGCTACTTGTGTTATTTAGCCTACCGACCCTGCCTTGCCTAATGTCGTGATGTTTATCTTGACTAGACCAAACCTTTTGGTGCTTTGGAACCCACCTAATGCCCGTTCCTACACCTAGCCTCGTTGTGTTTCAGGACTATATCCTATACCTTGGATACCTGGACCACATCAACCTTGTTTGGATAAACTATCAACCTTTGACGACATAGAGTTTGTGAGCTCTTCAGCCTAGTGCCTTGTCACATTTTATATGTGTGTGTGCGTTTGAATGCCCCCACCTATTACCTACACCCATATCACCATTTCTTGTGCCCACACCTTACCTAGTTTAGTTTCACCTCACCTACCACTTTATCAAACCCATCACCGATTTAGCCTCTTACTTCATCAGTTCCCGGTTTGGTTTGGGGATCACCACTACCCGTTTGGCACAATCTCACCTCCACCCATACCTGGGCAATAACTATTTTTTTGCAATTTTTGCTTATCAATACAAGCTACATGACAAAAAGGAGAAAATGTAGACACCAAATTTAGGTCAAAATCCCTCTAGCCCCTTTCGATTAAGTAATTAAACACATACACTGTAGCCATGACCCCTTGTACACATTAGTATTAATTTAATTACCCATAATTAAATTAATCTTCATCCTCACACCATTATTTATTTTAATTACCTTAATTAAACTAATATCCATCTCACTAAGCCACCTCACCTTTCCACCTCATCCTAGACCCATTCCTAGCCTATTAATGAACCTAGACCAAGTCCCCACTTATCCTAACCAACTAGGACTCTTTCCAACCCTAACTATTCATGACCTATTAATCCTCTAACTAATTCCACACTCTAATTTATGCCATTCAACACTCCAGACCCAGACTAAGCTAAAGACCATGCCAAATTTGGGAGAAAAACCCTATTTTGGCAAATTAGACAAATTCTCCTTAACCGACGCGTCGGTTATCCTCGACGGCATCAATTCTCTAACCACCATTGGTTACCTTAAATAAGATTTTCTAACTCTTTGCACGGGTTCTTCAATTCATTCATTCACTCAAGCTTTGGCATTCTAACTCTCAAGCATTCAAGCTACCAGACGATGAACTAGAGCACATCAAGTCTTCACCAGCAACCAATCTCTTCCTCCATAGCCTTGGATCACCCACAACAAAGCACACAGGCTCCATTTCCGCGACATTGGACACAACCTTGTTTCATCTCCGAACACTCATCAACCACCACCACCTTTAGATCTACAGGTTCTCAGATAAGTAACTCACTCTTATTTGTTAGTTCTGGTTTTTGATCTTAAGACTTTTATTCATTTCTATTATCTGACTCTCCTCTGTCCCGAATATCACCCTTCACCCATCTACCTTCTATTCTACCAACCTAAACAATTTTTCCCATCTTAGCGCCTCTATCACCCTTTCTGGGTCTTCGTATAAATCATACCATCCTTCCTAAACTCCTCAACTCTCTTGTGCAATCACAAGAGAGATCCAAAACACCTAATTTTAATATTTTGACCATATTGCCCCTACCAACACCGGTCACCCAACCGGCGTCTTTTGCCGATTGGCATCGATCGCTTACCCGATACCAATCTCTATGATTGGTAATTTTTCCTAGAACAACGAGCTTATAACTTTCACCAAACAACCCAGAACATAACCAAACTTCATACACCTGACCTTTCCCAACCAAAACCATACCTTTCCTAATGCTAGATTAGTTTGTACTTCAATACTTTTCTTAATCTAGTGTGTTGATAACATTTTGAGACACCTAAATCAAAGTGTTAGCAATAGGACCTCTATTTCTTGCATTTATTTTCATTAATTTGATAAAAATAGTGGATTGACAGCCATCTAGGAAGTGTCATACTTTCTGAAACTAGCAATCCTAGGCAATCCACTGTCATTTGCTATTTAATATCATTTGGTGGTCTTGTTGTGTTTCTTATACAAGTCATTTCTCCTAGCCAAAAGTAAGCTCTCACATTTAGTCTGATCAAATTCTATAACACGCGTAACCTTCTCCTGACTATTAACAAGTACACCTCCTCACCCTTACCTATATTTGTTTTATCACATACTTTTATGTGAAACGATCCTAAGAAAAAGGTTATTTTCTATGGGTTCCATGAAGAATCGGAGCATGGGAATTATTCCATTCTTCTCAAAATTATTTTTACAATCAAATTCATATAAATAAGTGCCAAAAAAGACCTTTGGATGATCCATAAACTTCATCGTCACGTCTCTTTCCCTGGTAAGCTTCCGAGACTTAGCCAATTTCAAGGGTGGACACATGTCACTCCCAGGATAAAAATGCACTTTTTTACCTCGTCTATCCTTTCCCCTTGGGAAATTTGGGACAAAAAAATGCACCCATGCCCAATTAATCCCCCTAGATCATCATGTGACCTTAACGAAGCCCAAAGTTGTAAGATAATTCCCTTAATCCCAACCCTTTCGATCATGTAATCACAAAGTGACACTTATCCTCGTCGTGTGAGGTCACATTTTATTACACCAACTATCACATCTCCTTGGGATTGTTGGGACACAAAAATGTGCCTATTAGAGTAGGTATTTACCTTAGCTCATGTTCACCTAGGTAATTTATTTACCTTTATTGTATTCATCCTCACTCACTTATGTGTGTGGATATTTCTTTATCTTATTTAGATGTTAGGAAGATTTTATCTAGTTGTTAGGTATAGTTTTTCTTTGATCTATGGTATTGACTAGATCTTTGATGACTAGTTCTTTCTTTGATCTATGGTATTGACTAGATCTTTGATGACTAGTTCTTTCCTAAATCTAAGGTCTTGAATAGTTCTTTGATGACTAGTTTTTTCCTTGATTTATGGCTTGATCTATGGCCTTGAATGGTTCTTAGATTGATCTTCCTTGCCTATATAAGCAAGACCCATTCTCATTGTAATATATGAGAGTTCCATAATAATATATGATATTACTGCTCTTTGTTTGCAAATTCTTTTGTAAAGTTATTCTAGTGAATTTCTTTCAGCTTATCAAATGTGGTGTGTTATGATCATTTGAGATCTTCATGGCTTGGAACGATCTTCTTATCATTCCTTTCATGGTATCAAAGTGATAGATGATGTAGACATCCATCTGTAAGTTTTTCTTTGCAAGCAAGGGTTTATTATTTTCATGTATTCGGAATTTGTTATCACTTTTCTACAACATGCATTTTTATGCAAAACAGAGTGTGCCATTAGATTTGGAAGGTGCCAAAACCCTAGAATCAACTGTAAACTTGACCATGTTTTGAGACAGTGAAATTTAGACATTTTAAAGGGTTTTTTGGCACATTTATTTTAAAATCCATACAATTATGTACCAAAAAAATTTGACACAAAAATTATATCAACTTTCTGGGTTTTTCGAGAAAATTTCTAGGTTTCTCTCTATTTTTTATATAAGTGCCAGAAAAAGAGATATTTGCAGTCTAAGTTTGTATTAACAATTGTACTTTTTGGGTACATTCTTTTATCCACTTGACACATATTTGTACCCCCTGGTGCATTCTTTTATCCATTGGATATAAGTGTGTATCTTCTGGATGCATTCTTTTACCCTCTAGATATTTTTTTTTGGATGCAGTCTTTTATCCACTGGACGCAGATCTATACCCTCATGGTGCATTCTTTTATTTGTTGGATATAGACGTGTACCCTCCGGATGCATTCTTTTACCCTCTGGATATTTCTTCTTTGGATGCACTCTTTTATCCACTAGACGCAGTTCTATACTTTTTGGGTGCATTCTTTTATCCATTTAATACGTTTGTGTACCTTCTAGATGCATTCTTTTACCCTCTGGATATTTCGGAGTTTTGGATGCGATCTTTTATCCACTAGACGTAGATTTGTACCCTCTGGTTGCATTTTTATCCATTGGATAAAGGTGTTTACCTTCTGGATGCATTCTTTTACCCTCTGGATATTTTTGTTTTGAATGCGAGTCTTTTATCCACGAGATGTAGATTTGTACCTTTTCTATGCATTCTTTTATCCATTTGATATAAACGTGTACCCTCCTAATGCAATGATTTACCTCTCTTGACATTTAGGTTTTGGGCGCATCCTTTGGTCGCAAGCTTGTATCATGTTGATGCACTCTTTTACCCTTTGGAATTTTGGGTGTCACGTGTACCTTTAAAACCATCAGCATTAAAATATTATTTTTTAATAACAAAACCTTCTAGAGCTCATAACTTTTGATCTGTAGCTCAGATTAAGGTGATTTTTTTGAAATTGTGTATTTTTTTATATCTATGCATTGGTGACATTTTTATACACATATTTTAAATGTAAAAGGTACTTTACTCATTGTAATATTTACATGCACTTAATTATAAAGTGTCAAATTTGGAGGGGTGTTGTAATCACTTATGGACACAATTTCGGTTGAGTCGACGTCCTAAACTTTTGGGTGTTGCATTCTTGTATCTATCATGGATTATAAGAATGATATGCTTTTCTCGAAGTGTGTGGAATTCAAGAGGATATGGTCAAATTTGTGGAACAAAATAGATCACTTAAAAAGCAAAACTCTCTTCTTCATAACCTCATTTATGAGAAGGATACACTAATACACTCCCTATAGTAGACACTTTCTCACTTACAACATCACCCTCATATTGTGGACAATCATATCCATGCTCCTAGTCCACTTGTAGTTATTGCTCCGGCACCCACTAACCTTGATCTGTCATCGGGTTTCGAAGTTTGCTGCTTCGCTCCTGAAGCTCGTAAGTCTATTAGGCTTGTTACTGCATGTTCTTCTACATTTGTGCCTATTGGAATTACACACTCTTAGTATCCCATATTAGCTCATACGCTCACATACATGACTCTTTTGAGAAGCATACCATGGATTCGAGTTCTCGCATGCTTTGTTCTATGGGTTTCACTGGAAGAGGTATTGGTAAACATTCACAGGGTATTTATTCCCCTATTCCACATGTTATGTGGAATTTCCACCATGGAATTGGTTTTCGAGTAGATACTTTATTGGGATCACACATTGACAGAGCTCCTACTTTTGTTTGCTCAACTCTTTTCGTGGATTCATGAGTTTTGCACCTTCACTCAGGCTTGAGAAACTTGAGATTTTAGTTCTCAGACATGATCAACCTGGCACACATTCTGATGTTCCTTTTCATGAATTCATTGTGTATTTTGCACCAAGTCATATGAAGGCATCTTCTTCATCCATCCATGTTGATTTGGCGTGGATATCTGATCACTCATGGTGGTGACATAAGAATTCATTGAGAGGACTCTACAAGCATGGCTCCTCCACCATTCGACCTCTTGCTCCACTTTATATACCTTCTGCATTGTAATGCTCTTTGTTTTGAGCAATTTTCTTTAGCAGTTGTAGTGTATCTCTCTTGTTTGTTGAGAGATTTTATATCTGTATTTTTGGCATGTTGACAATCTCTCTTGTGGGAGAGTTATTCTGGTGAAGCCTAGTGTTATTTTTTCAAAGTGTTTGAGTAGTTATTTTGACAACTCATATAGATTTTTAGCGTCATTCCACCCATTTAATAGTATGTGAGGGCATGGTGTTGATCCTGTTTCTTCGGGTTTTGTTTCCTTGCCTTGTTACTTTAGCTTTTCTTGGATCATGACACTCCTATTTCTTTGGATCTTGTGTCCTTGCCTTATTTCCTTGGTTATTGTTCTTGGATCTGTTGGTTCAAAATCATCGGGTGGGCGAGATCTATGGACAGAATGATCCCAGCAGTGTGCGAGGGCATAGCCCCTCTTTGAGTTAGCAAGAGAAACCGGTTTATTCTATTCTACTAAGCAGGAATCTTGCGCAAGTCTCACAATATTGCGCCTTCGGGGTTGGGATCTCATCCCAAAGAGAGGTATTTCCAACTATAAAATAAGGGAAAGGAACGAGGTGGGGAGATGGGAAAGATCTAAAGGGAGAAAAGAAATGAATTCCAAAGCAGAAAGGTTAGAAGGTCTATGATTTGGGTTGGTAGTAAACAGAGCCGAACCTACTTGCATAAACGAATAAAGCAATATCGATGAATAATGACAACAAAGTAGAAGTAGATTCAACAAAACAATCATACGAGATCTAACATAAGAAAGGTCGATGTAAAAACACGGTATTCAAAGACAAAGTCTAAATATTGTATTAATATTTGCTTCATCATAAAAAGTTCAAAGTCTTTTCTTCTTACTTCTATTTTTCATCGAAAAGTATCCACACTTGAATACAACAAATATTCAAGTATTTATAAGAAGAGAAGAGAAAAAGAAGGAAAAAACAAACCAACCACTTAATTACAAAATATCTTACAAAATATCCTAAAGTCATTCGTTGACTTTTGACAACAGTGGATGACATCATCCCATGGTGCAACATGGATGATGTCATCATTTGTCAACATACTTTAGATGTTTACAAAGAGAAGGTCGAGAAGAATGAGACTATTCATCGTCGTCCCGTGGCTAAAAGGGGGTATCCTACTTCTGCTGCTGCTTAGGAGACGTGATGTGGAACTGGGCACGATATTCCATGAACTTGCTAATCATGGGCTGAAGTTGATCCTAGGAAGGATCCTTGTGACGATCACTGATAGCCTCGCAAGTCTCCCGCTCATCTATGAGCTTTTCTGGGAGCTTGGAATATTCATTTTCTGCCTCTATCAGGTACCCTATGAAGTCATGACAGGCCAGCAGGTTGTTGATGGATTCGGCGTCGAAAGTGACTTCTGGTCCCAGCCCTTGTGAAACGATCTCCTTGAAGATCCGAATAGTTTCATCAACCTTTCTCAAGGTGAAAGAAGGAGTGAGCAAGCCCGGAGACATTCTCAAGACAATTTGCTCCATTTGATGCATTGCATCTAGGGCTTCCTCCTTGATTTTGTCAATCTTTTCCAGGACAAACTCCAACTGATCGACCCGGTAGTCCAGAGTAGAAAGGATTTTGTTGAGGGCCCTGGGGTGACCGAAGACGCCGAACTTGACCAGATCTTCGACTAAACAATCGAGCATTTTTAGAAGGTCTCGTGCTGCATCCTAGCATGGTCCAGCTCTTCGGAGATAGGTCCTGCTATCGCCTGGAGCTCTTTGTTCACCCGACTGATATTCTGATACAATCACGGTGAACTTGGCGATTACTCCCTCACTTTCCTTGAGGATTTGGCTTCTCCAGGTGGAAACTACCATACCCTGCTCACCGATTTTGGCGTATTCATTTATCTTATCATGGCTCAAAGGCTCAGGAGTTTCGAGTGGAAGTTGTAGGAGGTGCACTGCCCATTTTCTGCAAGGCGTGGAGAAGATGTTTATTTTACTCCTTTAATAGCCTCTTTTCTTCCTTTACTTCCTGGAGCTTCTTGCAAAGGGCGTCAACTGCAAATAGGGCCTCTCCTGAAGGCTTTCTGAAGATGTCCCCATTGTGACTTGGGTCACTATATAATCTGTCGAAGACAGATCCTTTTTATCCTTTAAAGGATTGGGATACACTATCTCCATTACTCTCTCTCCTGACGCACTCTGAGAGAAGCGGGTTATAGGCTTTTGCTTCTTGGCCCCCTTTGATGGGATGACGGAGAAGTCCATCGGTGCGATGGGAACTTTCCTCTTTTGTTGGCTCAAAGGTTGAGAGATCCACACTGGACTTATGGGAGAGGGGCCGGAAGTAGAAAAGGGAGCATTGCATGATAGTAGAGGGAAAGTGTGTTGAGACACTTGGAGGCAGCATTGAGAGGGAGGCCGAGGAAGTGCTCACGGGAGTAAGATATACCTTGTAGGGGAGGTGGACATGGGAATGGAAGGGAGCCGAGAGATGAGGAAGAAATGGTGGGGACAGCTCCGCGAGAGAAGAGAAGATGGATGACGAAGAAGGGGGAACAGTAGAAGATGGGGGAGAGGATACGACCAAAGGAATGGTCGCTTGGATCATGCGAGGAGGAGAAGGAGGAGAGGGAGAAGGGATAGAATGGACCTCAATAGTTGTAGTAGTGGCAACATCCTGAGTGGATTTTCCCATCGAAACATCTTCGGCCGCTTCTTTCTCTAGAGAAGCCAGAGTTACAACTTGTTCTCGTGTGGCGGAAGGGGGACTCTCAGGAGCCTCTTCTTGGGTAGAGCTTGACTCGCCCTCTTTGTCTTTACCTCTGCCCTTTGGCAGATGTTTTGGCCTAGAAGGTGCGTTGCCCAATGGAGATGTGGTGAAATCTACCCGAGGTAGATGAGGCCATTCATCCTGCACCAGTGTTTGTTCTTCATGAGTTTCTTTGAGCCTTTCTTGATGATGCAGGGCACTTTAGTTCTATCGATTATAGAAACGGCCAGTTATCCCCATCCGTGTCAAGATATACCTGATCAACTTCTTGATCAGTAGTTTGATAACCTTTTGGGACAACGGCTACGCCGTACTGAATGATCTCGGCCAAAGCCAAGTGGGAGTGATCTTTTCTTCTGAGCTCGACCTCATGATATAGGTCGATATAAATATCCTCGATCTGCGGAATGTGGATTGGATCGAGTTTGGCCCTGGGAAGGAAATTCCTTGGGTCGAAAGTGGGCCTTGCCGGGAAGTTGTGCTTTAGATTGAGCAGTTCTAGCTCTGCAAACATCTCCGGGCTTTGTGGTGGGAAAGACAAGTGTACACGCCACTGTGAGGGGGAAAGGAGTTCCACCCTTCTTTCTCTTCAAACACTTTTCGTGGTAGGTTATGAGCTGTCTGGATAGCTCCAACAGGATCAACTTAGGGCCGACATATCTTGGAAATTTGGTGGGTTCCCCCAAGAAGTTGGTTGCCCTTAGATAGGTGAAGGTGGGAAATTGTGTGAATAAGGCCCCCCACTTCTCCGTTGCTGCAACAATGCTCTTGGTCATACGACCGTGAGTCATGTTTGGCCTCAAAAGGTAGACGATGCCGTAGAAGAAAGCGTCGTTGATCTTCGTAAACTGTGAAATACTATTTTCTAGCTTTAACTCGGGTAGTATTCATATATTTTCACTTGGGGCCAAACCCCGCATCGCATCAATGCTAGATAATCCCTCTCCGAGGCTGCAGCATAAACTACGTAGGAGTTCATGTAGAACCTCCCCATTGTGGTGAGTTGTTGGAGCTATTCGGATATAGTGCTGCTTATGATCTCCACCCACTCGAAGCGTTGATCTGGCACATTCTTGTTCATTGTCTCCAGGTACCTGAGCATCCATTTATGAAAGTAGTGGGCGTCAGGAAGCCCAAATACTTTGCTTAGGAATGTGATGGTATCACTTAGTTCCTTGGAGAAATCGCTGCGATGAATGACCTGTGGCCATCTGGTTACCACCTTCTTGTTTTTCAGGTATACCTCATTCATCAATTACATACACTGGTCTTCGTTGTCCTCCCAAGCCTTGGTGCAGTCTTCTTGGCTTACGGCCACAAAGTGCCGAGTGGTGAGGAATGCCAAGCATAATTTCAAAGTGCCGAGCAGTGAGGTTGATCACGACCTCGCCCTTCTCATTTTGGACACACCTCGTGTCTTTGTTGTAGCAGCGGGCCACTACCATCATGAATTCATTATTTATCGCACTGACTGGGATCCCCCCAGCAAAATGCAAGCCACTGCCTACTAGTTTGTCCATCCAAGGACTTCCTGTGACCCTCCTGGTTCTGGCCCAGAAATCTTCCATATCAATGTGACCGAGCTCAGAGTCTCTTATGTCCAGGTCACATTCTACCTAGGATTCGGGCATCCTGACCCTCTGATATTTATACTTCATCTCTTCCTCTATAAGCTTGGCTTTACCCTTAGACTTGGTTGGTCTCTTGCTTGATGTAGACATATGTAGTTCTGAACTCAGTTGCTGATCTGCAAGAAGAAGAAGTGAAACCCAACGCAGAAGATTCATGTTAGCTGTTTGATCTCCCATTAAAGCATTGACAGAAGGAAGAGTTAGCAATTTTAAGGCATCAGGGCGCAAGGCGCATGAACACTACAGGCTGCAGGGTTAAATAGTATGGCACACAGAAAAAGGGTGTTACAAGGGACAAATCAGCGCCAAAGGGCGCAAGGCGCATGGATCTTTGCACATGACATTCTTGTTACATAAGCGAAAGTGTGTCTACGCCATTTATATGTGTTTTATAACGGCGCAGATAATTTTCATGTTGTCAAGACGGGGATGGGATGCGCAAAGGCGTAGGTTTAGTGTGTGTAACATCATCTTTACGTGTGCCATAGGGGAACTTGGCGCGGCGCACAAAAAGGTTTACATGACATTGTGTTACTTTAACGGGGGATGCGCCTGCGCCTTTTAATATGTGAGCTTTTATACTTCACGTAAGTAAGGTTGGTGTTGCATGGATGGAGGGTGCGCAATGGCGCGAGTTTTCGTAATGTTAAATAGGAGTTCGGTGCGCCAAGAGAATGCAGAGTTATTGGGTGTTGCAAGCAAGGAAAGTGCACTTTGAGGGCGAATCGTATTTTATGCGGCAAGTAGGGCGAATGCGCCAAGAGGAAAATACAAGTGCAAGAACTTTTAAGTCTTGTTTCTTTTCTCTGGATGGGTTGAATGTGTTTTAAGCCTCTTCGCGGGGTTTTGGATGGTGAAGCGGGCATACTAAGGAGGCCCAAGTGATTTTTTTCTAAGGCAAAGTCCTCCTTACCAGTAGATCTGGAAAGAGGAGGAAGAGCATGGGAGAAGGACAGCAAGAACAACAAAATAAGGGTTTCACAAATCCATGCCTCCTACTACACAAACAAACAGCCAACAGAAAAAACATAAGAGGAAAAGGACCACCTACTCGGATATATATAACGTGAGAGATGAAGCGGGGTCCATGAACGTGATACAAGGATGATAGGCGTCTTTGAAAAGTGCGAGAGGAATAAAATCTATCACGTGTGTTTTTAATTGTGAAAGTGACAAGGCGAGATGCGCCTATATTTAGGAAAAGGTGCAATAAATGCACCAACCACTTTTGAAGAGGCGCATCAAAACACCTGTCGACACTTCAAACCTTGCACCCTTTGGCGCACCAAAATGCATGTTAACACGTGATTATGTGCGCCTTTGGCACAACAAAAATAGTGTCAACACAGAAATACATGCACCTTTGGCGCAACAAAAATGTTGTTGACACGAACGGCGCGTGCACCTTGGCGCATGCCGAGAGGCGCACCACGGGAGGCGCACCAAAATGTGTGTCGACACTTCAAAGGGTGTGCTAAGGGAAATGAAGGGGGCGCAGTTACTCGTGTTGCATGCATAAAAGGTGCGCCCAACCAAAAAAGACCAAAAATGGCTAAGTTCGTAAAACTAGATTTCCCGAGAAAGGACTTTACAATGTTCCGACGTAAGGGGTCCCTGACGAGGACCGAGAAAAAAAATTTCCATTGGCTACCCACGAAATTGCCCTTGTCGATTTTATGGGATAACAGGATCGTGGCACACCTATTTTTAGCGATTGATCAAATTATATTTGGTGCACTTTCGACATCACTCCGTTGACAATCTCCTTGTATGGAGCTATTTTAGTGAAGCCCAATGTCAATTGTTTTTGAGTTTTTTGATCAAGCAGTGGATTCAAACCACAATGCACACCAAACTTCTTCAGCATTGTATGATTTTTTAGCCAAGCTTCTTGGGATGCCTTGCAACGGGTTTTTGCTCTCTTTACTTTGTTATTAGTGGTTTTGGGTACCTTGCGGTGTCCCTTTTTCCAAGTTATTACACATGAGTACCTCATCAATCCTAGTTGTCGAGACCGATACTATGGATATTCTACTTTTATTCTAGGCCCCTAGCTTCACTTGAGGGGGTGTTAGAGTAGGTATTTACCTTAGCTCATATTCACCTAAGTACTTTATTTACCTTTATCATATTTATCCTCACCCACTTATGTGTGTGGATATTTCTTTTATCTTATTTAGATATTAGGAAGATTTTATCTAGTTGTTAGGTATAGTTCTTTCCTTGATCTATGGTATTGACTAGATCTTTGATGACTAGTTCTTTCCTTGATCTATGGTATTGACTAGATCTTTGATGACTAGTTCTTTCCTAAATCTAAGGTCTTGACTAGTTCTTTGATGACTAGTTATTTCCTTGATTTATGGTTTGATCTATGGCCTTGACTGGTTCTTAGATTGATCTTCCTTGCCTATATAAGCAAGGCCCATTCTCATTGTAATACATGAGAGTTCCATAATAATATATGATATTACTTGCTCTTTGTTTGCAAATTCTTTTGTAAATTTATTCTGATGAATTTATTTTAGCTTATCAAATGTGGCGTGTTATGATCATCTAAGATCTTTAAGGCTTGAACAATCTTCTTATATTTCCTTTTAGTGTTCATGTTTATCTCTTTCTTAGGTTCTTCATATGACGCGGTCTCACACAGGTGCTTATTGTTTGTTCTTTCTCTCTCTCTCTGCAAGCAATCACGAATGACACCTGTCATGCTCAAAGAGGGCACATTTTTCTGCCCCATCGTCCCATCCCTTGGAACAGGTTGGGACACAAAAATTTTCCCGTGTCCAAGATGGTCAAAAATTAAAAATTACAAATCTTATAAATGTTGTGTTTCTTCCTTCCATGTGTGTGCGAGAAAGGTGTTGTTGGAAGAATGTATAAAAGCCATTGTAACTCATTTCCCCTTCATATTTCCTCTAGAACTCCATGAAGGTTGCTACAAAACCTCCATTAAACCTACAAATTCTTCAGACACCATGTCAAATTTCCCTCGAAGCATCTATGGTTGCAGAATGAATATTTTTTCACTACTGGCGAGTGAAGGAATTGTTTGTACCAAGGTTTGAGCTAATTTTTATTCAACAAAACATCTATGTGATATCTGAAGCTTAGTT
The DNA here is from genome assembly GCA_018340775.1 of Taxus wallichiana var. yunnanensis. Lineage (NCBI taxonomy): Eukaryota > Viridiplantae > Streptophyta > Pinopsida > Cupressales > Taxaceae > Taxus > Taxus wallichiana. The sequence continues at coordinate 837,368,337 of CM031239.1, forward strand.
ACTCCATTAATGGCTGACATGGAAGCTTCGGACCTTAAATCATCACCAAGAAAAATTTCTTTTTGATTTCCAAACATTCTAGCAAGCGAAACACGGTGAAATTTGAAGCACGAGATTTTGAAGAAGAGACGAATCTAAAAATAATGTTTCCGTCACAAACCATGGTCATTTTTATCACTTACTAAAAATAGCATATGATATACCCCTCCGCATGCTAAAAATAGTAATTCCCCAAATTGCAAGTTAAGATCACCTAGAGAATTCGTAAACAAGGCAAAATTGACAATTTTCCCAAAATAATAGATCTAGAAAAATAACCGCTAAAAATAGAAAGTGGCTAAAAATATTAATGCATCACTAATAGAGGGAAATTGGAATGTTCCAAAAGGTTCAAGAGGTCAAGTTCGAGCCAAACATGTGATATGTCCCAAAATAGTAGGTCTTGGTCTTACTTGCTAAAAATAGAAAGGTTTCCTTTTGGGTGCAGAAAGTTGTAAATGGCTCCATTTTCACTCATATTTCCACTTTTGGACTCTTCATAGGGTTATGGGATGATCTCGTAGCTCAAATAGAGAAATGAAACCTCCATATGGGTCTTGGAAACATCATCTTGATTTCAACTATGTCCAGAAGCATGGTAGATCAACTCGATGAGCAGCGGGAGAAATTCAAGGACTTTGTGTAGTCATAAAAGATTCAAAGCTCAGTTGAAATTCAAGCTAAGAGGTCATTGTTTCTCATTGGTCTAGGTGGATTCATCATCATCCCTCGGTGAGTTGGGTGATTTGAGCTCAGTGAGTTGATTTGAGCTCACCGAGTTGATTTGAACTCTGTGAGTTAGGTGAGAAGGTGAGATGGGTGATTTTAAATGGTTGAGTTTATTGAGCTAGCCAAGAAAAGTGAGCTAGGAAAGAGCTCACATCTCTTAGATCAGTAAAGAAAAAGTTTGCAATCTTGCAACACAATGTGCAGAATAGGGATGCAAGTATCAAGAGGTTTGAGCATCGTGGATGACAATTGTGAAAGCATAAGGAATAAGAGAGTGATCCTCACTCTCGTTGTGAGATCAGAATGCATCAACATAGATGCGGTTCATGAACTCATCTCAAGCTCACATTGGGAAGTCTTAAAACAGTGTTTCTAAACACTCATTCAAAGGTGGTCTAGGTATTTGTGCATCATGCAAAAAAAGGATATTGTGATCATCATCAAGCAAGTTCTTCATCAAAAGGAGCTTCTTCAACAAGTTCAATCAATCCCCTTCCCTTCTTCTCATCTCTCCCTTTCTTATAATTCTTTGTTGTGTGCAATTATGGTATTTTGTCTTATTCACTTAAGTAATAATATTTGTAATTTGTAAAAATATTCTCTCAAAATTATAAGAGAGATACCAATTTTTTTTCTCTTCTAGGGAAATTGAAGGTCACAAGTAGAATAGGAACACGAAGAGTCATGTAAGGGGAGATGAGAGGCTAATTCACAAGGTTATAAATTGGGATGGCTTCTCCATTCTAATTGAACTCTGAAATCCTAAATTTTATCTCTTAGTAGCAATTGTGAATTGTTTTAGATTGATTGATGTTTTATATTCATCACTACACAAGAAATGAAAGCTATATTTCTTCCCTTTCTCTTTCTCTCTCTATTATGCACTTTGTAAGTATAGTGATCAAAGAGAGATTTGTATCTTCGATGAATAGGCCTTAGAGAACTCTATGTGTGTGGATTTTGTTTCTCACTAATAGATTCATTGTGTTTTCCTCTAATTGAATGTTGAACTAATTTTGTTATTGGGTGTGAACTCTGCAATTAGCCTACTCACAACAATAACCTTCCTTTTTCTAATTTCTCTCCTTCACCCCTCCATCGCTACAATTCCCTCCTCGCACCAGTGTAAGAACTTTCACAGTGCTCAATGAAGTGTTTGTGTTGGGTCCCCAACCTATTTGGCCGAACCCACAGTATTTAGATAGGAGTAGATTAGTTTACATTCAATAAATGGGAGCTACTACATTCAATGCAAAGGGACCTATTCCCATGAGTGTTGGTGGAAACACCTGATTTTCCATACGTCAAATTATTTCACCAACAAGATTTAAAGCAATAATATCCTCACAAACAATTATATAAGCTATAAGGTCCCTGTCATAACAATAGTCTAGATACAATGAGTCGTTATCGACCAAAATGAGAATACGAGAAAAAGGCGAGCACTATAGAAAACGTAAGTAATATTATTCTTACACCAACTATAGGTAAGAAATTTCACTAGGGTGATGAAGGAACAATGAGTGATGAAGGAGGCGATGAAGGAATGGTGAGCATTGTGTCGCGGTTCTAGCTACAGAATGTCTACTTTCTCAGCCAAATCTGGTTGTGAAAGGGCATATTTTTGACTTGAATCAAATAGTTGAAAATTCACTCACATAGTTTGATACAGAAAAGGGATCCACCCCTTTTTCTTGGAATAAGATTCTCAAAGAACCTCCAGACAAGAATGTGGGTCCGCAATCACCAAAGTAAAGGTGCAGTTCATGAGTGCAAAGGATAAGGAAGGCGTGACCCACCTCAGTGTGCCAGATGGATGTCTGTATCGGGCAAATGGGTAAAGTAATCTTTCACTAGTTGGTAAGTTTCTCGGCTCTAGACCTAATATTGATGCTATTAGGAAATGGGCTCTAAGAAAGTGGCAACCAAAGGGTGATCTGATTATTACTACCATGTCACGAGGTTTTTTGGCTAAATTTAATCAATAGATTGATTTGGAATCGTGCTTCTGGGAGGGCCCTGGTGCATGGGAAATATGGGCCTTTTTTAAAAATATGGTATCCAGGGTTTGATCCCAATACTGAGAATATACACACTATCCATATATGGTGTAGACTCCCAGGACTACCCCTTCAATACTGGGATGATGAGATCCTGTTAAATGTTGCCAAATCTATTGGATCTCCGATTGGGCTGGATGGACCAATGAGGAATAGATCCAGACTTTCCTTTGCAAGATTCTACATTTCTTCTGAAATGGAACAGGAACTCCCAGAACATATCATTTTACAGTCAAAATGTGGTTCATGGAATCAAAAGATAGAATATGAAACTTTCCATTTGAGGTGTGATAAATGCCATCGAATAGGTCACTTCACCAGAAAATGCCCAACCTTGGCTAAACACAAGGATAAAGGGTTACCTCAGGTGAATCAAATGGATAAAAATGATATGACAAATGATGGATCTAAAAAGGCACCTGAAGCTAGGAAAGAGAATGAGCTCAGGATCCCAACTGAGGGTACTGAAAAAAGGAAACAAGGTCAAATAGAAGGGATTAATTTGAACCTACCAGATCTGAAATATAAAAAGGAAAAAATGGGTTCCGAACTCCAATCAAGAAACCTCTGGTCTGTAGGAAACTCGTGCCCTAAAACTCCAGTGGAAAACTAGTATTACCAAGCATAAAAGAAGATCTAGCAATGGAGACACCTGTGAAGGTGATTTTGGAGGTTGATGAGAAGACCGCTACAGTAAGAGTTAATCTTTTATCCAAGGATTCAGAGGGCATTTTGAATATGAAAGATAGACTGGATTGTTGGGTCATGAAAATGAGAACAGATCGGAATCAGGGGAAGAAGAGACAAAGAGGGGTGAGAATGATCCCTTATACATCATAGAGGAAGAGCTAAATGATGAAAAAGAAAACATGGAACCAAACCTACTAATGAAGGAAAACTTCTCTTTGATATAAAATCTCTCGCCTAAAGATGGGCAACCTCTTTCAAGTAATAAAGTAGCAATTTCACAGACATACAAGGATCAAGAACAAGGAGAAAAGGAGGAAGGAGAAGTAACACCATTCAAGACACTTTCTGATGATGAAACTGATTCGATCAATGGGTTTATAGAGGTTAAATCCAAAAAAAAAAGAGTTAAGGGTTTTGAGGAGATCCCGGATATGCTATATAATGATAAAAAAAGAAAATAGATAATTGGGATGCTTCAACTTCTAGAACAACTAGATCATCTACTAGAAGGATAGTAGATTTTGGAAGCAACTCTAAAAGGAATACCTTCAAAGAAGGAGCTTAGAAAAAGAAAACAGAAAAAGATATTGCAAATGGAACTCAAAGTCAATTGAGCCATCGGAAAATTCATCCCCCATACTATTTAGATGAAGATAATCTCTTGGAATATAAGAGGGATGAATGGGAACTCTAAACAAAGAATACTTAAAGAGTTAAGATTCTCAAGTAGGCCTAGTATTTTGATCTTACAGGAAACTAAAATGAATTCAAATATCCTTGAAAATTGCAAAAAGAATTTTTGGGACAACTCAAAAATTGTTGTTGTCGATTCTCAGGGAGCTTCAGGTGGCTTAGCTACTTTCTGGGACAAAAATATTTTGACTGGTATGGTAATCTTTGACACCAACCATCATCTTGTTGTTAAGTTTTATGTTATTGATAATAATTTCACTTGGATCCTTTCAAATATCTATGCACCTAATTCGTAAATGGGAGAAGGAAGCTCTAGAATGATCTAAATCTCTTTAGAAGTCAACACAAAAATGACAATTGGCTAGTTATGGGTGACTTCAACTCCCCTTTAAATCCTGGTGAAAAACAAGGGGGTAATCCTGCTTTCTCCAATGGCATGGATGAATTTGTTGATTTTGTCTCTGATTCAAATCTCATGGATGTGGAACTTCATGGTAATCAATTCACTTGGACAAACAAAAGAGTGGGAAGTGAAATGATTCAGGTTAGACTTGATAGAGCATTCATCTCTGCCAATTGGATTTTGCATCAAGACTTCCATCTTTCCTCTCTTCCAAGAATTGGTTCCGATCATAATCCGATTGTTTTAAATCTTTTCAACTAGGCTAAACCAATGCATAGCTCTTTTAAATTTGAAAATATGTGGATGGAGCATGATGACATCTTTGATAGAATTAAAGAATGGTGGAATTGGGATGGTGAAGGAACTTCCCAGTTTAGATTAATTCAGAAATTAAAAAATGTTAAAAAGCAAGTGAGAAAATGGAATAAAGACGTTTTTGGCAATATATTTTTCAGAAAAAGGAATTAAAGCAAAAACTACAGGAGTTGGAATCTCAAATTACTGCAAAGGGCATGTCTTTGGAGGATCAATTAGCGGAAAAAATATTTTATCTGAGCTGCATATGGTCTGTAGCAGGGAAGAAACTTTCTGGAGGCTTAAATCTAGGGCAATTTGGCTGAAAGAGGGAGATAGAAACACAAAATTCTTTCATATGACCACCATGAAACATAGAGCTTGCAATAGGATAATGGAAGTTTCAAAAGGAAATGGTGTTGTCATCAAAGACCCTAAGGATATAAAGGATGAAGCTCTCAGATTTTATGAAAATCTACTCAAGGAGAATAGTGCGGAAAATGAAGAGGCTACCTCTTTTTGTTAGAGAGTCCATTCGAATGACAGAATAGATGTGCAAAAACTAAAAGACCTTTCTAAAACAGTCACTTTGGAGGAACTGCAAAAAGTTGTTTTTACTCTTGAAGGGGATAAGGCACCAGGCCCTGATGGTTTTTCTACTAATTTTTTTAGAAGTTTTGGGAAATATGCTCAGATGACTTACTAAGGGCAAGTGAATGAGTTCTATAGAACTGGTAATCTCTTAAAAGAGCTAAATAACACCCACATTGTGCTTGCTCCAAAAAAATGGATGCTAAAGATTTCAAGGACTTCCACCCCATTAGTCTGGTTAATGTTATTTATAGAATTTTTACTAAGATTATTGCTACAAGATTCCAGACTATTCTAAATGATATGATCTCAAAGAAGCAGAGTGGATTCATAAAAGGTAGGATAATTCAAGATGGGGTGATCATGGTGCATGAGATCATTCATTCTATGGATAATAATAAAAGAGCTAGCATGGTTATGAAACTTGATATGAATAAGGCATTTGACAAAGTCTCTTGGTATTTCCTTGACAATGTTATGGCTAAATTTGGTTTTCCTAATAAATTCAGAAGAATCATTAAGGCATGCATTTCTACTGCTAGATTTTATGGTGGTGAATGGTGAGCCGGTGGGCTTCTTTGCTAGTAGTGGGGATTAAGACAAGGTGATCCTATATCCCCTTTTCTCTTCATACTAATGGCAGATAGTCTTAGTAGATCCATTACCAAAGTCGTTAATGAAGGTCTTCTAAAAGGAATTAGGCCTACTTCTACAAACCAAACAACTTCACATCACAATTTTTGGATGATACAATTCTTCTATTGATGGCCTCTATCCTTGAAGCTAAGGCTATTAAGTCTATTCTAAAATTTTATGAGGTTGCCTCAGGGCAAGAGATAAATTTTGATAAGAGTTCCATCTTCTTTTTAATACTCCTCTAGAAAGTCAAAAAGAATTGCTCAAATTTTGGGGTGCAAAATCAATTCCTTACCCACTACTTACTTGGGTCTTCCTCTTGGAACCAAAAAAATTTCTACCACAGTTTGGAATGGTTTACTTGAAAGATTTCAAAAGAAAATGGCTGGTTGGAAAGGGGCCATACTTTCTAATGCTAGAAAATTTCGTTAATCAAAAGCACTCTTCAAAATCTACCTATTTACATTATGTCTCTATACAACATTCTTGTTGTCTTTAGGGATAAAATTGAAAGGATTTAGAAGCATTTCTTATGGTAGGGAATGGAGGAAAGATTCAAATACCACTTGGTGGCTTGGGATCAAGTATGTACTCCTAAAAGAATCGGTGGGCTAGGCATAAAGGATATTAGAAAAATGAATATGGCCTTGATTGCAAAATGGGCTGGAGAATGCTTACTAAGGAGAAACCTTGGATTGATTTAATTAAGGCTAAATATCTAGCTCAACAAACTGTAACTTCTTTCCTTCATGATGACCAACTACCTCAAGGTTCTATTTTTTGGAATAATTTGATACAAATCAGAATTTTATCAAACAAGGTTGTAAATGGAAGGTGGGAAATGGTAGAGATATTCAATTATGGTGTGATAACTAGACTAGCCTCAGTTTAAATGATAAATTTGGTTCTATCAAAGATATTTTAGAGAAAAAGTATGGAACTAAAGTCAAAGACTACATTGAAATGGAGGGTAATAGAAAAATATGGAAGCAACTTAAGGTGGAAAGCGATGAGCTAAATCTCACAATCTCCTTATTACAAGTGGAATTTGGATAGCATACCCCTGAGTCAAATTGAAGTTAAGGATGAACTTGTTTGGAACAACTCAAGTGATGGGGAATACACTATCAAAGTTGGATACAATTCCTATTTTGAAAACATCTAGTGTGATTTCAAATGGAGTAGGATTTGGATGCCAGAGCTAACTCCTAAAATCAATTTCTTCTTTTGGCTTGTTCTCAAAGGAAGAATACTCACAAATGAAAACCTTATCAAGAGAGGATTTATAATGCCAAATATGTGTTTCCTATGTAAAAAAGAGGCTGAGGACATCAAGCATATTTTTTTTGCATTGTGAGTACGCTTCAAAGATATGGAGTTATGTTTTTTCAAAATTCAATGTTTGTTAGACAATGCCAAAGGAATTTCTTCAATATTGGATTTAGTGGGATCCTCCTTTTAAACATTGTATTGTTCGGAGACTTTGGAAATTGGTGATGCCCCATATTATATGGAGAGTTTGGAAAGACAAAAATGACATAATTTTTAGAAATAGCAGACAACCTTGCAAGAAAAGCTTTACTAAGATTGGTAATGCAATTAAAGACAATATTGAAAGATTTAAACCTCCCAAGAATAAGAAATATCCTGAAGATGAAGAATTTATTCTCTCAAATTGGAAGATGGATATTGAAAATGTTCAGAAACGAAGAACTTCAAATATTGATGGTCTCTAATTCATTGGATCCCTCCTCCAAACTCTTGGTATAAACTTAATTTTGATGGAGCCTCTAAGGGAAACCTGGGGCAACTACTAGTGGAGGAATAATTTGGGATCATAAAGGTTGTTTAGTTGTTGCTTATGCTAGTAGAATGGGCAATCAGACCAATCACTATGCAAAAGCTTTATCAGCTTTATGGGGTCTAAGAATTATTAGGGATTACAACATTCAGAACATCATTGTTGAAGGTGATTCCTTGAATATTATAAATCATCTTAATCAGATACACCCTCCAAGTTGGACTATTAAAGATTTCATTCAAGAATCTATTAATATATGTCATACCTTCAAAAATATTAAAATTGGTCATACTTATAGAGAGGGCAACAAGGTGGCGGATACCTTAGCTAACTATGGTACCAATAATAATTTCACCACTTGGGATAATGAAAAAACACCCCCACAGAAGTACAGAATGGTATTACCAAGGATAATTATGAGCATTCACATCTTATATAGAATCTCTAATGAGATTGTGTGGGATTTGATGGATAAGAAAGATGGCACATGCGAGAGGAGTTATTCTAATTACCACCATAAACTTTCGCATGCTTCTCGGACTTCCAGCTGGATACTTAAAAACTGGTATAGGCAAAACAAAAACAACCTTTTCACGGGTGGTTTGCAATAGAGTAATCATGGAAATAGTAGAGGAAGAAATATGGGGGAGCTCCGTGCCAGTTAGAACCCAGCTGCGATCCTGCTTGGAAGGATAATGTTGAGCTATGGAATTATCTTCAAATGGGGGGTGTCTCCAACTTTATCGAGAAAATCCAAGGTCATGATCAGCACATTTCAGTGCATTTTTCCATAGATTGGAAGGACATGAAGGTTAAATATGGAGGAAAAAGGGTGTTGATGAATGAGGAGCTAATTGCAGAGGTTACAGGCTAGCTTTGGATGGCATCCAGTTCTTCAGCAAAAGGGTTGACAAAAATGTTGAAGCAAAGAAGTTTGTTGATGCAGGGGAGGAGATCATCTTTGTTAAGCTCCGAACCTTTGATGCATTCAAATAAGCTTCATTCCAGAACCCTTCGATGAAATTACTAAAATGATGGTGAACATACTAGGGTCATCCCCATCCACCAGGGGCTCATCTTTCTCCTTCATAAGCATTGCCTCATCAATTTCCCCACCATTCTTATTTCCCCCAACGTTCAACCCACTCCCTCTCACAACACACCCACTCCCAACCCGACCAACTCTTCCAATATCAAGAATGTCAAGGCTAAGAACCCTGCACCCCACAAAGTGACCCCACCTCCCTAGCCGTGTCCTTCAGAGTAACAAGGATATGGAAATGGTTCACAATCTCTTACACATCAATAATGTAGGGTAGGACAATGCTTCCCAACAAGAGAGGGAAAATATTCTCCTTAGAATGGAAACACTGGAAAATGAGGTAGAAAGTATCAAGAAAGAGATACATCAGTTAAACAAGCAAAAGGGGAAAATAAAGATAAATGATGATGCGGGTTTTGGCACAAATCAGACTGAAGAAATTTACAAAAAATTGAACTCACTAGATAATAGACTGGGGAGATATAAGGATAGACATGACCACAATATGGCCATCTTTAAAGCAATAAGTGAGTTTCTTGAACAACATGTCAAAAGCATCACATTGTTGAGTGGAGTCCCTGAGGATATTTGGGGTACTGAAAAGGAGAGAAATTAGGTCATCTCGCAACTAAACATTAATGACCCAACACATGTCACCACTCTAGCGCTTTTTACCTCCCTGCAGATGATCAAATCAAGGATTGAAAGGGCCTCAAAGAAATAATACCTCCGGGCAAAGGTGGAGGAGTTCAAGTTGTTGTTTTGTTTCTGATAGTTTGTTGTTTTTTTTGTTTAGTTAGTTATGTCCTTGTTTTGCTTTTATTAGTAGCTTATCTTTTGACTACTATTCGACTTATCATAATATCTGGATTCAGATCCTATTTTGATTCTTTTTCATGTTGATCTAGCTGTTGATCCTTTGTTGTAACAGGGTATAGTCCCTTCAAAACTATTTGCCTTTAATGAAAAAAACAATCTCATGGATTATTTTAATTGAACCCGTTAGTGGGGTAAAGTTTTATATAAAATCAAATGACGTTAATCTGTGTAACTAATGATATGGTTATATCTTTATACTTCTTTAAAAAATTATTTATCATGGGAGAATTATGAAATAAGCATCTAATACTTACTTAATGTTTTAAAAAAATGTCCCAAATTTTACATGATATTTGGATGGTTATTTTGGGTCATGAAATCATGGGCATGACACAATGTAGCCCTTAGCATTCCATATTGAGATTCATTCTTCACCGATTCCATTACCGATAGTAAGCTACTTTGGCTTCAAGATTTTTGGGAGTTCATGAGGCTTCATCTTCTAGGGGCACTATCTAGTCCTCCCCGCTTATTTCTCTCTATTTTGGAGGGCTTCTCTATGTTCTTTTAGGGTACTTTTCTACTAAGAGATATATTCTTTTCACTTCTTTTTTCTCTCTTTTGGAGAGAATTTTTTCCTACGAGGTTTCTCCTTTTCACCACTTTATGAGAGCTACTTTGTGTACCTCATCGTGCATTTTTTCGAGACCCATTTGTTCTATCCACCAAAGCTATGCTTAAGGAGGGAATTAGTGTGGGATATTATTTTCCTTTTATACCTACTCTCATGGGTAAGCCTGTTTATATGGCATGTGTCATACATAGGTGTCATGTACCATAAGAGTTACTTAATTGTCATTATTAGGTTAGTGAGTCATATGAGTTACTTAATTTTCATTATCAAGTTAGTGAGTCATAGGAGTTATACTTGACCGATTGACCGTGTGACCGGTTATTCCATGAATGTAACTCTCATTCATATTCTTTGTTTTTTGTCCACTATTCTAGGAGCAACTACACATTCACTCTCCTATATGTACACCTCTATTGTAAGTTATTCATGTGGTCAATAAAGTTATTGGAATATATTCATATTGCATCAATCTTATGTGTTGGTTTCTCTCTTACAACATCTCTTAGTGTGATTACTTGACTCTTGCCCCAACTATGCATTTGTTGATCCAATTATCCTCTTGATTTTGGACCTCACTCCAATACATCCATCCAATGACTCTTGTTTTGCATTAGTGGAAACCTATTTGAGATATTATTTGAAATGATATCATTATACTCAACATCTTTTGAACCTCACGTAGATGTGTTTTTTCTATCTTGTTTTCTCATCCTACATGTTCTTGGGAATGAAATCATATCATACTTTCTCCTCAACCTCATTCAAGAAATTTTTTTCTAATACTAACAACACTTTGATACTATAATCCATTTCATCACTTTTATCCCTCAAATAATTTAACATATACTACTTATCATCCTTCATCAAGGTGTAAGTATTTTCTCTTCCATCATGTAGAGCCTTCCTCTAAAACTACCAAGGCCTACTCAATAAGACATAACATACAACCATCAACATTACGTTGTGCACGGAACTTCTTCCTTGTATGCACCAAGCTGGAAACTAACCACACATTGTTCATTTACCAATAATCGATGTCCCTTCAAAAAACATGACACCTTGTATGGATTTGGGTTTATAATCCTCTTCATATAAATTTTATTAACCATCTCTTCGAAACAAAATTATTAATGTAACCACTATCAACAAATACCTTACAACACTTACCTTTAAATTTGCAAATAGTTCTTAAAATATTCTATCTTTACGTAGGTGCATTCTCCTCTTTCACTAGTTTCAACAACACTTCATCATGAGAGATTATCTACACTCTAGCTCCTCTATGTGGTTGATTAATGCAATGCTCTCCTTTTCGGCTTCGCACACCATCATTGCATGCTAAGTTACATTCCTTCAACTACCATTGTTCTACTACGTGTGCGGACACTCAAATGCTTTATGCCCACTTATCCACATCTAAAACATGTTCCAGCGAATCCTCTACCTCTTCCACATCTATTGATCCTCTTCCTCACAAAAAGGATCCTTTCCCCTTTTGTGCATGATCATGACTATGTGTGGCACTTGTTTCTCCCTCATGTGTGTGATATGCTTTGTCGTTGTGCATTGATCCTTCTCTTCCATGGGAAAACTTCCCTTTCCCTCATGTTGAACATGTTGGAGCAATAATATTTGTGGGGACACATTCGTGTGGCCACCATTTCAAATATGCATTTAAACCTAAGTTTGTTTAATAAACATATCATATAACTTATGTTATAAGTTTTATAAAGTTATATAAAATTAATTTAATTAATTGTAATTAAGAGTGAAATGGTTCAACCGAATCGAATCACTCACCCTTTTTAAAAGGTGAGCTCCCATTGAGGATGGGCAAGTTGAACATATGTTTGGTTGCATGCTTTGTGCAATCAATTTTGTTGTGAAGAAGTTTGAAGGAGATCATTGTTTGGTTAGCCTATATTCATCGGATGTTGTTCCTCTATTATTTTTATCTATAAAATTAGGAAGTGCTTTCATAGTGAGTTTTTACTTGTTACCAAGTTTTCCCCACTCAAATCATGTGTTAATGTGATGTGTTCATTATATTTACTTTCTATATTTTTTATATTTATGCATGTTTATTAAATTAATGTATAAATAAAACCCGACATTACAACTTGGCATCTAAATATCTTGAACAAATGGATGGATGGATGGATGGATGGATGGATGGCCCGACTCGGGTCGAGGCTTGGGCCCCTAGATATATAGGCGAGAGCACCCTAAAGAAATATATGGCGAGAGGTTGAGCCTTTAGGCATAAGGAGGCATAAGGGTGGGCCCCCGAGGGGCATTTCTACGGCGAAGGAGGGAGATGTACTTTGGGCCTTTAGGGACCCTTATAGATATAGGCCAATGGGAAAGGACTCAACCAAATTTCATTTATTATTAAATTCATTATGAGTTCTAACATGGTGTTACATCCTGCAGATGAATGAGTTGTGTGTAGGATTAATTTTGGAATTAAAAATTATTCAAAAGAAAAATTATAGTTACAAGTTCAAAACCGATCTACATTTTTTATAGAATAATTTTGTAGCTAATTTACAAAAAAATTGTTATGTGGTTGACAGGCTCATTCTCAGCATATCTCCATTAAATACCCGCTGAAATCTCCTTGTAGATATCGTGGTTTGCTTGGATAACCTTGTTCAACCCGTTACCACTTTGTTTGGCCGTGTCATAATGATATCCTCTAAGCAGAGATGTGTGTAGCCATTCCATGGCCCTATAGGCACCTCTAAAGATGGTGGCCAAGAAACAAATGATAATAGACCAAATAGAAATTCAACAGTTGACAAATACAATGTTATAGTTATGCCAAATGCCAAATTCAATAATATATTCAAAGGAACTCCCATACTTTACTTTGTAAATCAAATACCATGAATTTTTAATGACATTAAAATTGCCTTAATTAACAAAAACTTAGATTTGTTGACCCAAAATTCATTACATAGTGGGTGGTCAAGCCCTCTTTATTAATTATAAATAATAATCTAAGTGACAAGTGCAATTGATGAACTGGCAATCCAAGCCACACTTACAATCATTTTGCATGACCTCATTAGTATGAACACACTTGCTCATAGAACAATAAATCCCATTTAATTTCGCCAAATTTTATACAAGATTTGTTATGTAAAAGAGCATACCCATATACAATTCAAAGAAAAGAAATCAAAACCAAAATAATCCATGCTCCATTTTATGACCCTTATCAAGGTTTTCTATAAAGCATAAGGGAAGATAACCTTCATATTATCAAGCGTAAATCGAAGGTGGACCCAAACCTTGAATCAAATCCTTTTCTTCATGCAATTCTTAGCCCCAACAAGGAATGATATCCTTTTTCCCCTTTTGCAACACCCTGCCCTAGGCCCTTTTATTCGCTACCTTTAATTATTCACAATGTTCAATTACCTAAGATTTTCATTCCCTATTCTATGTATTTTCCAATAGTGCCCATGATATGGACCTCCAAAATCATTCTCAAAAACAAGGATGTCTCATTAGCAAAGGGTAATAACATGTTATTAGTCTTATCTGTGTAATCATAGTTTACGCATGTAAGACATGTTTACAAATATACATCTTGCTTTCACTTGCACATTTGCCTAATTGTTTTCCCTTCTTCGCAAGCAACTAGGTTGCTTAAACTTGAACTTAGCTACTCCTTCAAACCTAACTTCAACCACCACATAATGTTTTCATCTTTAAGCTCACTCATGGAACTAACATTTGACCATGGCTCGAGAAAAACTATTCAAATATCTTGCTTGGCATTTTGATATGGGTTATATAAATCTAAATATTGTCTTAAATTTATAGAATAGAGAACATTTAAAGACACATAACTAAGTGAGGAGGTAATTCTTTTTTAGTGAATATGATAAATTGGTTGCTCTAGCACTCAAAGCAGTTGTTTTTGCTAAGCAAATTTCATACACTTTAACTATAATTTTTATTTATTTGGTTAGTAATGACTATAATAATAACATGGTTGTAGAAAGTCTATTTTTCGGATATCTTGTAGGTTTAATGCAAGAGCTATCATATGCCTAAGAATATTGTTGTAAAAACTCTCTATGAGTGTCAATACAACATGTCTATCAAAGTTGCATAGCTTTAACCAATATCTCAATACAACATTAAAAGACTTCCAAAAGATTATTTTGAGAAGTAAAAGATAATACAAGATATCAAAATGGATATGCAACCGCATCTTTGTGTATATGTGAGCAATATCAATGGATGATGTCATAATAGTGCATATATTTATTATGAGATTAAACTTTTCTTTCGAGGAAATCAATCTTTATATAAGCGAGCTTTTTTATTAGATAATCTCTAATAATTTGAGTAAATTAGTGTGTGATTACTAAGAACAATATTGTATGCACATCGAATGACAATTAGGGATGCCCTTTCAGATATCAACATATTGGAGATGTCCAACATTGATTGCATTTTATATTTGTAAAATATAAATCACATATAAATTTAGGATAGTGTCCTACTATATTAGTTGTGGTATAAGTTATATTCTAGGATCGGATCTCAATTATTGTCTCTCAATCTTAATTATGATTTATATTATTTTAGTTCTTATGATGCCCGGTATTATGGTTTTTTCTATCCATGTTGTGATGTGCTAGAGAGAATATCTATGTCTGGATATGTTTTCAAGTTTGGCATAGGTGATATCTGAAAGCGATAACAACAACCAACAAGTGCATATCCCTTCTATTGAAGTAAAATGTAAAAGTTTATATAGCAACAACTAAAGAAGTCATGTGGTTGAACATATTGTTGGAAAAAAATATGGATGCCAAAGGACGTACTCCACTTCTTTATGGTAGCCAAAATGTATAGCTCTTGTGAACAATCTAGTTTAGTGTCAAAAACAAAACATATTGAGATTCATGTATTGTTCATTCAAGACAAATTCATCATTGGTGAAGTTGATGTTCACCTCTAAATCTAATGATCATGCGGTAGACTTTGATCACCACCTCTAAATCTAATGATCATGTGGTAGACTTTGAATCAAATGACCATATGGTAGACTTTGATCTCCGCCTCTAAATCGATGATCATATTGTAGATGTTTTACCTAAAGATCGAGATGCAAATGTATTCATGGAGCCCCTATGTCCTTTAAAGTGTTGTAAGTTTAGAGAAATGCTTGACCTTTCAGAGTTGCCATTGGGGGAGTGTGCATGACAATGCCACCTCCTAATGGCCTTTTTTGTATCTTCCTTCTCTATACTTCTTCTACATTGTAATAAAAGGCTTTGTAAACATCACCATCACCCTATGCGAGTTTACTTGTAATCCAACGAAACATTGTGTTATGGAGATTCCTTGTTTTATAAAAAGACTCTAGAAACTCATATAATACTTCATATAAGCACTTTCCCGAGAGGAACTAGGAATCTTTTCATTAGATTATCCTTATAGACATGCTAACCTAAAATCATCTTATATGGTTTAAGGATTGTAATTCTTTTTGTATAAAAAGGTGACTTTGGCATGTATCCTCACTAAACATTAAGGGGGAGTGTTGGAGCAATAATATTTGTGAGGACATATTCACGTGGCCACCATTTCAAATATACATTCCAACCTAAGGTTATTTAATAAACAACATATAATTTATGTGGTATAAGTTATATACAACTATTATAAAGTTATATACAAGCACTTAATTAATTGTAATTAAGAGTGAAACGCTTCAACCGAAAGTTGCAACCGAGTCGCTTACCCTTTTAAAGAGTGATCTTCCATTGGGGATGGGCAAGTTCAATGTATGTTTTCTTGCATGCATTGAGCAATCAATGTTGAGAAGAAGTTTGAAGGAGATCATTGATGGGTTAGCCTATATTCATTAGGTTGTTGTTCCTCCATTATTATTATCTAATAAAATTTGAAAGTACTTTTATAGTGGGTTTTTCCCGTGACTAGGTTTTCTCCACTCAACTCTTGTATTAATGTGTTGTGTGTTCATTATATTTACTTTCTATATTTTTTTATATTTATGCATGTTTATTAAGTTAAAATTGGAACCTGTCATTACAACTTGGCATCTAAATACCCTTAACATTTCATTTATTATTAAACTCATTCGATTTCTAACAAAGACGTAATTACCTTCTAAACAACCTCTCGGTGTTGAATGCAAATTGATAGGCTTCTTCTATTGATTTCAAATAGATCATACGAATTCATCTTGAATGGATGTGCACACCATTCACATACCTCGAGACCTTTTATGTACCATCTTCTATCCGACATGCTCAAATGGGCAGTTTATAGAACTTTGTGTAGTCCTTCACACTCATCTCTTTTTGTCTCAAGTTTTGCAATTTCTAAAAAAGGCCCAATTGCACTCTCGCATTTCACCTTTCACTTAACAATCATTTTGCTACAAGCTTAAATTTTATCTTTTTACCCTTTCTTTATTTCACCTTCGACTTAGCAACCATTGTGTTCCAAGTTTTAATTTTATCTTTTAACACTTTCTTTTTCTTTTGATCAACACATGATCCCTCCAAAAGGATGCTTTTCCTTTCAATTTTATACACGTGAAACCAACCTTCTTAGGGTCTTTTATGGATTTGAACTCAAAAGTACTTTTCCAATTCTACAATCCAATCTATCAAATTTTATGAACAAACTTTGTAAGTAGTTTGGAATGTTCGTGTGTGGTTTCCCACCTTTAGAAATAGCCCTCAAATATAAATCTTCAAGGGCTTCATTAAATTCATTCATATTAACCTTTGGTGATTCATCTGGAATTTGAGTCCACTCTTCTTCGTAAGCAATTTACACAACTTCCAATATTATGTAGAGGTCTCTCATCAAATTGGTGTCAAATTGTCAATGGTCGTTTGGTCCATTGGTGAAGTTGTTTGGCTCACATAGAGTCCACCAGGATCAATTCTTGTTGAATGCAAAGGCCTCTCACACCCGACATGAAGAGTCAAGCGATTGACGCCAAGATTGTGGCCTGAGTGATTTTGACAACGTGAATGCTTGCTCATAGTTGCTTAGCTAAAGGTGCTCACTAATTTAGTTTGTACACTTACTCAATATTGTAATTTTGTTATATGTTTCCTTTGAAACATGGGCAGAGATGTCGACAATCTATGTAAGTCGTGCCCATTGTAGTGTGTCATTCAATCAAAAAAATTGCCAAAGTGGTGGTCGACTTCCTCATCATATGCCTTCAACAAGGATTCCTCTATGTGCCATTTATATTCCTTACAACAATTGCACCAACTACAACTACCACAACCTCCACATCTTCTATCCAACACCTCTCGCATTGGAAGATGCCTTTGTTGCTTTCTACTCATAAATGTGGAAAACGGAATTCACTCACGAATACAAGTTACCATGATATCAAATGATACAATCAAGGTTAGAGGGTCCAATGAAGAATTGTTTTATACTATGCAGCCTTGTTACTCACATACAAGATCAATGCAAGCACACAACGATGCACCCATGCATAACTCAAAATAATAATCTTAAATTTACTACTTCATCGGAAAAATAATAATTACGGACACTCCAAAGTAACAATCTTCTTACAACCTCGAAATGACAACTACAACAATCCCAACTGGTCTTCACATCAAACAATTTTGCTATCTAGACTTGCAATGTTTGCAAATGCTTTCTCGGAACAACATTTAATTCTTTCACACAAAGGTCACAACTAGCACATAGACTATGCTCTTCAGATAGACTTTCTTCAATAGGTTTCCAACCCTTGAATTACAAAAACAAATCTCACACCTAATATAAGCATGCTAACTAGAAATTGTTAGAAAGTTGGAAGGATTCCCTCTTCCATCTATCAAATAATTGGCATCTCCATTTGACACTTCAATTTCAATTCAATTACTATTTATAGGGTAGTGTTGCGCACAAGAGTCTTCCAACAAGTGACTAAATAGGATGTGCAAACCATTGCACCATACACAAGAGTGCACAAAACAGACCCAATTGTGCAATATTTCTCATTGTGCATGAGTCCAACCCCTCTATGTGGCACATGCAAACCTCCCTCTAAAGGTGTTGTGCAATACACTCATGCAAGTCTTCGTAACATTTTTCACAATGCTCGCAAAGCTTTTTCACTTTTGCACAAGCCTTTCACAAACTGCTCCGTGCAAGACTTCCAACAAGGCGCAAAGATATGAATCTTGACTCTTCCAACCACAAGGGTGGTGCGCACTTCAAAAGTTGCACAAAACTATCTTATTGCTACAATAAACATTTTTGGACGATGCAAGATTGCTTGTGAACCGAGATGCTCTTCCATCATCTACATAGTTGGGTTACATACATAGAATAAATAGTTAAGATGAGAGAGTTTAACATGAAATGAAATGTCAGTATAGCCCATAGACATTTTCTTTTCTTATAATGGATTAAGGAACTTAGATGGCCTTTACCAATGATATATCTTCTAGATTAAAAGATGTTAGGTTTGGTTTGTGGTTGGTCACTAGATGTCCTCAAAATACTTCGAAATTGTTGGGAATGAAAATGGTTTTACAGTCGCAATCTTTGAGGTCAATCTGCTCTGTTTTTTCTTTCAAATGTTTTTCGTCTTCCACTTGTTATATCCTCTTCAAGAGTTGAAGCTGCTCTATGTAAAAATATATATGTAATGCAACTTTAGCCTCTTTTTAGCAAAAATAACACTTGGATATTGGCAATTTTAATTATTAACATTCTTTTTGAGATAATGGCTAAATCATCCTCTATAGTTTTGGATTTGCACTATACCTTCCATTCCTCAAACCAGGATAATTGAATCCAATCTTTTCCTCTCCACACTGTAGATGCAACCAACTCATTGGAGCAGTCTGCACTTTTTCCAAAGGTATTTTACTGCTTTAGCTGTAGGAAACTACAATACAATTAAGTTACGAGGAATATAGAAAATTATCAATTGCACAATATCTGAATTTAACCACAAAATCATACCTACACAATACTACAATACAATTAAGTTACGAGGAATATAGAAAATTATCAATTGCACAATATTTGAATTTGAACCACAAAATCATACCTACACAATATTAATTTGCTAAATATGTGGAATTCATGACAGTTCTGAATGCTTTTGTGCAGTTAAATACTAAAAACATGTCCTCAATAAGATAATCTAATATGTCACTCAGAGACATTCTTTAATCTAAATCGCTCTAAATAAAATCTGCTTGAGGGCAGAGCATAATAACAAAGTTTTTCTTCTTAACGACAGTCCAGGATGCCAGACAATCCAAAACCAAGAAATTAAGTATTTCAATAAGCAATCCAAATAGTCGATGCAGACATGACATTTAGGCAAGCTAAATGAACAAAAATCTAACTGTTACTCAGCATTTGATAGCATGATTCATCTAAGAATTGTGATTGATAATCAACATAGCAGAGGAAACTTTTCTATGCTATAGATATTACAAATGTAATGACCAAACAATAGGCACTTTACTGAAGGATGTTTCACCATTCCTCATGTAGGCTTCATTAGGGCTGCCACTAACAGCGTTGATGCCAAAACTGACAATTTGGGTTGATCTCAAGGACTTGACAGACATTTTATATGGGTTGTAAACAGCCAAATCTCATCTTTAAGGGTATTAAAAGCATGTAAAGGAACTTGAAAGCCATTTTAGACTCTGTGAGGGTTTTAGAAGGATGTAAAAGACATCATATACATTTAAAGGTGTAATTTTCTTGACAGTAGATTGCAACAGTTCGAAGCAAATGTTATCCTAAGCTTTGGAATTTACAGTTATTAGAACACAATCTCACTTTAACTCACTTTTTTCACTTTTTATGTCCACCCTAGGTTGATATTCAGGGCTTGACCGCCATTTTATGGGTTCTAAACAGCCAAAACTTTATCTTTAAGGGAGGCTAAAGGATATATGTGATGTATCTTCTCCACGTGAGGTCGGTCTTCTTGGAGAACCAAGTGAAGATTAAAAAGTACACTTCTCCTTCATTAAAGAGGTCGGCCATGAGAGTTGATCTTCTAATTCATCCGTGGCGCCAAAGAAGGGTACTTAAGGTTCGAATGGAGGAGGGGGATCATTATCATTCATCATTTTTGACATTTACTTGGATTTGGAGCTAGTGTAGCTTCTTTTCTTGCCATTGAAGGACAAAATCCCTTCCTTGATTACCTATTGAGGATGAAAACCTTCAATAGGATCACGCTTGGGGATAAAAACCCTCTTGTGTGCATTGACGACTTCATTTGGAAGTTACGAGTGGACTTCATTGGCAAATTTATGGAACACCAAGGTTTATAGGGCACTTCTATTCCAGCTAGGGCACCTGTAAGGGTGTCCTCACCCTTCCTCCACTTGATCTACCCATTTGGGAAATTTGGGATCACTTTTGAACGGGTTTCCGTGGTTGGAAAATTGTGATTTCACTTTTATTTGATAGTTGGTCTCTCCGAGATCATTTTGAGCATTTGTTTGTTGAAACTCCAATTATTGGAGTTATGAATTTTCAAAGTTTCAATTGTGTTTACATTTGCATTAAAATTATAAAATATATATTTGCTCCAAATTTCATCTTGCCGAACTTATGAAGTGTTTGAGATATTTTATATTGATTTTCAGTCTATATTGCACGAGAAT
Source organism: Taxus wallichiana var. yunnanensis (assembly GCA_018340775.1). NCBI lineage: Eukaryota > Viridiplantae > Streptophyta > Pinopsida > Cupressales > Taxaceae > Taxus > Taxus wallichiana. The sequence goes on from CM031239.1 coordinate 837,389,453, forward strand.
ATTGTCTTGAAAAGCCCATACAATTCATTGCCCTAGGACATAGAAAATCAGCATCACTAGGGCTAAGTGTTGATATTGTTGGCTGCCATATGAATTCTTTGTTGTCATAAATATTAAGATTTTTCCTTGTTGCTAATGTCATTTTCTGTTTGTTCCTCTAAGGTTAAAGTGATTGACAAGTGGTTGTGATAACAATCAAAGGTTGTCATTTGAGTTTGAGCCATAACCTTTATTTTCAGTTTCAGCCCTAGAAAAGGACATTGCAATATAAAAGGATTTGACAACCATTTCATCGTGTTTTTACGGGTATTAGAAGGATGCAGAAGACATCCTTAGTTTTTAAGGTATAATTTTCTCGACAGTGGATTGCACAATTTTGAAGCAAATGTATTATAATTCTCAATCCGAGTATTTTTCAATTAATATAACATAATCTCAGTGCAGCTAATTGTTTCCCATTTTGTATGCCTGAGTGTCCATTTGCTTAAGTTTTTCATATCCAAGTGTCACCATCTATTATAAGAAAGAAATGGTTCCATATACACCTAGACCTTCTATTTGTGCAACTTATATCATTTTGTATGTGAACATGACTTGCAATGGAGAAAAAGAGAGTGTTTACTTTTAACTTTGGATTTCTATTGATCGCTAATACTACCATGTGCAGAACGCAAATGGCTATAACAATTCTCGCTGCTGTCAAAGGATTCTAGACATACCCAGCATATATGTTTGCTGCACTTACAATTGACATGATTACAACCTTCACTTTTCTCAATTGTGAAACTACAGACAGGACATCTTTTGACATTCACTTTATCTTTGCACCATTCTTTTAGAGAAGCATCAGGATCCTGTTTTAATTCTCTATACTTCTCACAAGAGATGTATGGATGATATTCTAGATGACAGGTGGTACATAACTCTACTGAACAACTGCCACAAACAAATAGTTTGCCAGAACTGGACACCTCGTACACAGATGGGCAATCTGGAGTGGTGCAGAATCTGTAGGTACCTTTACTGGAAGCCACAAATGCCCCCAGTGAAGCTCGAAATAATTCATCAAATTGTTCAAATGAAAGTAGAGATCTTAGATCTGAGATAATGAGCAAAGCGTCACAGTTTTCACAAGCACAAGCAAGTGGAAAACCCTCATGATGCCGCATGGCTGAGTTACATTGGTCAACTAAGCATGACCTGCAAAAGGCATGCCCACATTGTTCAAGTCTATAACAGTCTTCAATATCACAAAGACAAATAGGACAAGCATTTTCCCTGTCCTCAACATCTTTTAGCAGCTTGTTTGCAATGCCCTTTATACTATTTGCAGTTTCACTGATGACCTGCTGAGCTTTACTTTTGGTCTCTCTGCTACCTTGAACAGACAAAACATGACGACGTGTGTTGAGAATAAAGTTTGCCTCAGGAATCATTTTTTTAAGTCCAAATAGATCCACACCAAATCTTTTGACGACTTCCTTCATCATTCCATATGGTATCCCTTCCCCTCTGAGGGATATGTCATAATGTTTGTTCTCAAACAGCATCATTAAACCATCTACCACATGTGTAGCAGCTTCCTCACATTTATCAGCTGAACTAAAATTCTGATACTAAGACTACGCCTTTCGAAGAAAATGTGTGTCTTAGTCTTCTGTTCCAAAACCTTAGAAGCTGGACCCCTTCTTGAGTAAATAGCAGCTGTATGGCTGCAGGATCGAGCCTATCATGTGCCACCACAGCCCCTTTCAGAAGTTGTTCCAATGAAAATCTACATTGTGCAACACCTTCCAATGTGTTTGAGATTATTTTCACTCTCTGGGATCCACGCTCAGTTTTGTTCATGTCTATCTTCAATCCTACACAACCGATTTGTTACAAGTACCAGACTATAGTCAGAATCAGAATTAGTGTATATTCTCATAAGATATTAAAATGCTTGATACATCAATCGGTTTCAAAACAACATTTACAAGCAATCACAGCATATGGCACTCATATACCCTGCAAGCAGTCACGCAAAACTCTATATTAAGTTGAAATTTATCAAATTTTCGCTTAAAAATTAAAAAGAAATTATACCAATGTCCACGAATAACCAAAATAGGGCAATGGAACTCATAAAGTACAATCAATTATAGCACTGTGAGAGAAGTAGGGCATAACTCATTTGCGGATATATAATCGGATTTGTGGTTATGAAACATGAAAAGTAATGAACACAATTTGTAACAAAAGGTCAACAAAGAAGGGAGAGGAACCTAAAGAGGTTAAACTCTGATCCATAAGACATAGTACAAGTATTACTAACCCTATGACGGAAGTCTGACATAACTTCCATAACATTTGACATCAAGAGAACACAGTCCTGAATTACAGTACCAAATACTTTAGTGTCTCATTGTAACTCGCGTACCCTTAATTTAGGAACCTCACACACTGTTATGGCAATAACAACTTCTTTGTATGTCTACATTCGTGTTCAGATCTTGGTTATGGATACTTGGATGAAAAGGCACATCTGGCTAAACTGATTGTAATTATACTTGATAGATAAAATACCAATTGATTGAAATGAAGAAATCAATCCTAGCTACCAATTAAGTCTATTTTGGGAGCTTGATGTCATGGTTTTGGGCTGGGAAAAGCGAAAAAATTATATTACTACGAGTCAGATGCACAAATTTACATCATCGGATTCCATATCCACCGATCAGAGGACACTGTACAAAATACCTTCATATTTTATAGATAACATCGAAAGAAAAAGTTGTATAGTGCAGGATGTTACTTGTAAATTTGTAATAATGTTGTTGAGGTAATTAACATGTTTTAAGATGTAATATAAGATACGTTTCTAGAAAATAATCAAAAGAAAGCTCCAAGTCTGAATAGACTCTATATACAGAAATGATCAGAGGGTAGTTCTCCAAAGATTCTAAACAAACAGCCTAAGCCGATAATTTCCAATTGATGCAGGTGCATCCTCGGTATGGACCAGCTATCCGGCATAACCAAATATATTACTAGATTAGCCGATAAGTGATTATCTTCATGTGGTGTTTCAAATTGTTTTGAACTCCGAAAAGGTCATCATGCTAGGAATGCACCATACAATGGCACAGTGAAGGTTGAGAAGCTCTAGGAGCATTCATGACAAACCAAGCACATTTTCCATCTGGATTTTTGCACCTGAAAGCATTTAAATCATCATATTTAGAATTTTAAATGTTTTCTCCAGATTTTGGAGCATTTTTGCCTCCATGAAACCAAAAAAGGGCAGTTGATTGATTGGGAGAAAGAATAGGTCATTGCAGCATGGAGGCCAAGTTTCATGATGATATTGATGGTGTTATCCAGATCCCCCAATCTCAAAACTTCAAGATAATACCCCCACTTGCGCTTCTATAGGCAATCATAAGTCAATTACGGACAAATCCTTCACAATTTGCAACCCACAACACCAGAACCCATAGGTGTCCCTCTTCTCATTGGTGAGTTACTCCAAACGACCCATTATTCAATCATTATTCTGGTCAACAATGCCAAATGCGGGCCCTGGTTTCAGATGTAAACAGGTAGTATGTGCTGCATGAATCAAGATTAAGTGGTCCACGGGGCAACTACAGTGGGGCAACCAAGACGTCATAAGGTGAAATTGCTAACTCTTATACCAAATGGACGAGGCTCGGTGGGCCCCACTCACCGTGCTATGTGCTATCCCAGAGGTGCCATGTGTCACATGATGAATCGTTATCCTGTGAAGATAAACTTCCACACCAAATGCTATCGTATAAGGTGGACTGATATTTGAAAACACTCCAGAATGTAATGTTTATTGAAGGGTACAAAGTTGTCTCCAGGTGGTCAAGGGTATTAATGTGTACATAGTTCAAGAGCCCAATTCAAACGCTAAATGACTTTATAACATTAAATCATATTAATTCTATTTGAATTAATTAATTTTTGTGCAGTCATAAAGTGGGAAAACCAAGGTTAAATCAAATGGGCTGGTATCATGAGCATCCAAGTCAAAACTGGGTGCTTTTGTAATGTCAAGTTGAATTAATTCTTTTAGAATTATTTGATATTATAAAGTGCAAAAGTCACATGCATAAACAATTGAGAAGTAGGCAAACTCTGGTTAGAGCAAGTGAAGTATTAGGTGGAGATAGGTGAAATGTGACTTCCCAAAATCCCAACTACCTAGCGAGTGGAAAATTAAAAATATGTAGAAAAGGCACAGTTGTTCTTCTCTCTATACTGCAACTTTAGGTGCTGCATATTCTATTGAAGGTGTGTAAATGGAATGAAAATTCAGTGTGAGCAACAAACTGCTTTCAATATTGACTGTAATCGGTCTTTCTTTACAAAATCTGTCACGTCCCCTTTTCAAATCTAAAGTTCGAAGACACTTAACCTATTTTCCATTTCCCATAGGCTAAAGTGGTTGTGCAAGGGAACTAATTTAATAATTTAACTTAAGCTGTCCAAAAGGTAACTTTAAGTTATATTCATAAAAATGCAACTTACGTTTTATTATTAAAAAGGTGATTGTTATTAAAGCAACTCAAAATTAAAATAAAAGGAGGGGTCATTATTTTATGATGTTTTTTTCCTTGAAAAGCATAAAAAGTGAAATTATAAAATTGGGGCGATTGGGCTCATTTGGAGATCATGATTTTATATGACATTTCTTCATTGTGAGAGTTTTGGCTTGATTTTGCACCTAAGGAAGAAAACCCTTGGCTATTTGGAGATCTTGGAGGACAAAAACCCTCTTGGTTTCCAAGGTTGGATTTGAGGACGAAAACCTTTTGTCCACAAGAGTGATTCCACCCAGAGATCGCATTTGTACTCAAAGAATTTAAGTCATTTTCAACTTGCTACAGTCTTGCTACAAGAAATTAAGGGAAGACTTTAGCAAGCAAATCATTGTTTGGGGCGCAAAATTCATATGTTGTTGTTCATCATCAATATTCATTGTTTGGGGCACAAAATTGAGGATAGTCATTATTTGTTGTTGTTACTATAAAAATCAAACTTTATTCAACGTTTGCTACTGTCATACATTGCCATTGTTCCTCCTAGTGCCACCGCTGCCATACATCATTGTCACGCCATATATCATTGCCGTATCATTATTGTTGGGGAGTTTTGTGAGTTTTCATATCTAACATGAGTTTGATATCATTGTTCTCATTTAAATCAATAGGTAGATTGTTATCAACATTTGACTTTATATTGTAATCATTGATGTTATCAGTTAGCATTGATATTTTGTGTTGATTGTTAAAATTTGGTGAATTTGAGATAACCGCCCAATTAGGGGCATTACAATGATATCAAAGCTATATTTTTGCTAACCTACAGGGTTAAATATAAATTTAATGCAGCATAATGGGGAATCAAAGAGAAGGAACTACAGATCCGATTGAGGATATCCTGGAGCTAATGAACAGGAGTTTAGAATGGAAAAATCAAGAGGCACGAATGAAGAGCCAAGATTTTAAGAACTAATTATTGGAGCAGTTTATTATTAGCTATGAAGATCTAACTTCATTTAGAAGATCACGAAAGAAAAATCCTATTCATGAGGCATATGTGATAGAAATGAGGTTCTACTTCTTACCTTTGACACACGTGATGCGTCAAAAGTCTAACATCTACAAATCTTATAATACCTTTGAAGAATTCTTGGAGATATATAGAGAAAATAGAAGGTTAAAGAACGAAAGTCAAAATCTCAAAAAATCGGGTAGCAAGAACAATCAAATTTAGAGCCACAAGACTTCATTGAGCAAAAACAAGAGGGATCCAACATGCAGGGTGAGGGTAAAAATCATTTGATAGTAGAAGATATTTTATTGACTTCTAATGATTGCATTTATATCAATGAAATCAAAGAGAAAACACATCACTAGCTAAATGCAAAAAGCCAAATATGGAATAGATGTGCCAATCCGTAAGCTACCTAAAAATATTCCAAAAGGTGAGTCAATGCCATATATGATTGAGTTGATAAGCATGCAATTGAGGAGAATGTTGATCCTAACTCAAAAATTTTGAGTCACAAGGATGGAGGTGTTGAGAATATCTCAACAATTTCTAATTCAGCAAAGGAAGGTGAACACTTTGATTACAGCCCAAGGTATGAAAAGGATGGTCATATTTCAGATTTGTTGCTTCATACTATGTCATTACAAGATTCTTGTCATCATGAAAAGCATTCTAAAAATGGTGATAGGGTGAAGGATACAACTTGCAGCATAGGGCATATAGATTCTTTGATTCAAGTTCAAAATTATTTTTGCATATGGGATCTGGGTGATCTTTTGAGGTACAAGAAGGATAAAGGCTTTGATGAGATCAATATCACTATTTCTAGTGAATTCTTCATCCCATGAAAAGGAAGTTCATGAAGAATCATATAGAGTATGTCGTGCATTCTAACGAAGTTGTGGAGGATCAATGCTCACAATTCATAGATCACTCCTTAGAGCCAAGTTCTACACTTGAAGACAAGGTTATAAAAATAGTCACAGTTGCTGGGACAGCAAGATGCTTGATGTTGAAAGGTGGTAAGCAAAATAGATGTCATTTTGATATTCAAGATTTTCTGACTAAGCATGGCATGGTGTTTTTGGAATCAAGCTACATATAGGTTGGCCACCCTTGGATGTGTGAAGGAAAATTCACAAAGGTTGGGATACTACAAGATGGCTTCGTCATTCTTTGCATCATGAAGGTACAACTTGTTAGCACTTGGAGTGGACACAAGGTATGCAATGATTCCTACATCATGGGTCTAGGTGAGATATCTTCTTATGATGGTATTTGGTCTACTTTGGATCAGCTTTGCATGGTGGTTGATTTTGCACTTTCAAGATTGTCATTGAGTAAAGAGCACCATCATGAGTTAAGGAGTTGTGTTGGATATATCCTTCCTATTGAGGAAGTTATAAGCACCACAAGAAGATCTCAAGGGGAAGTTCACATGAATACCAAAGTAGCACAGCATAAGCATGGTGGAGTAACTCCAAACTTGGATATTTGTGCAAATGATCACCAACAAGACATGAAGGGAATGCGTGGTGATGGGATACTACTGTCAAGTGATAGAGGAAACATACCCAAGGCAACTATGAACCAAATTGCCACCATTAATGTTGTTGTCATCACCATTATCAGCCACCACATTATTTCAGTTGCAATCATACAAGTGGATATGCAGATTGGTTTTGAAAATTTCAGATAATGAATTGTTATCAGTCATGAATAGCTGCAAGTTTGCATATTTTAAGGGGTTTATTCAGAATTACTTTGAAATAAACCTCAACTATCATGAGCACTAAAATGTGTACATAAAATAGGCTCGAGACAAGTTTCTAGAGGAAGATACTGGTTTGTATGGCTTTGATGAATCCCTGAGCTTTGCTGCTAGGACAAAGGAAAGCCAAGGATGATCTTATTGAACACTTGTAATCACAAGGATGGTCAATGGAAGCATTGACAAGAGTTGCTTGAGAAGGCCTCTGACTTCTTGATGCAAATAAGCACTTCTTTTGGATATCCCTTGACACTATAATGAATGCTAAAATTTGTCACAGTTAAAGTTGGACTGAGATAAGTTTCTAAAGAAAGACAGTCTGCTGTTTTTATTGATTTGATTAGATGCCTAAGCCTTAATGTCAGGAAAGGCAAAGAAAGCCTTCTTGAAAACTTTAATTGACAAGGACTGTTAATGGCAGCATTGGCAAGGAGTCAATTTCTCATATTCCATCACTAAGATAGTTGCAATTGTCATAGTTATTCAATCCGTGATAAAGAAAGTTTCAGCAATGCTGCTATGTAATGTCCCCTTTTCCAATCGAAGACCTTTGGCCCATTTTGTCAACCCGACGGCCAAAGGAAAAATATAAGGGTGACTTAAGTTATAATAAATTATTATAAAGTGCTATAAAAAAATAAAATAAAATTATTAAAGCACTTATATTAATTTATTTAGCTTAATAAAAATAAATTGTAATCCCTATGGAAAATACGATTTGCCTTAAGGGGCAAAAGTCATTGTAAAGGGATTTATTATATTTTAATCCTCCTAGAAAGGATAATGGCAACTTGGGCCAAAGGGGAGTAATGAAGCCTAGGGAAGATAAAAACATAATTAATTTATGTATTTTCCCTAGAGAAATGCGACTTGCACTAGGAGGGAAATATTGTTGGGAAAAACATTTAATATGGGAAAATATTAAATGTTTGCATAGGAAAAATCATGTGAGCTCATTGGCTGATTTGGAGGTTGGTTGTTGGCTCTTTTCCTTTAAAAGGGAAGTCGACTTGCCTCTTCTATATGGCAGATTTTTCATATGATAATTTCTCTTGCATTTGAGCTTTGAGCTTTTGCAAATTATATTCTAAGGACGAAAAACCTTAGTTTATACCTCTTGTGGACGAAAACCCCAAGAGTTCTCTTGTGGACGAAAACCCCAAGGGATTGAGAGGGGATTTCACTCAGAAATTTCCAGCGTGTTAATCAGATTTTCCAGGTTTATTTCAGCAGTGTTTGTGAAGAGTTTTTGAAGGTATTTTCAGTGGTTTTTGGGCAGCAGTTGGATCGATCTGTTGTGGGCAGTTTGGCAGCATTTTCCAGAGGTATTTCCTTTAAAAATACTTGTCAAATATTCTCCATAATATTATAAACCAAATCGCTGTATTTTCATCATTTTCTGAAGTATATTGTAAGGGTTTCCAGGCAGAATATTAATCAGATTTCAGATCTGATTTCTGGGTTGTTTTGGCTGCAATAAATTCAGTTTTTTGCATGATTCAGTTGCTAAATATTCGAGTAATCATTTGGGAACGAAAATGTAATTTTTGGGTATCATTTGCATTAAGATCTATCTAAAACCCTAGTCGCATTTTCCCAAATAAATTCAGATCTGCATTAAGATTTTTGCCATAATAGTCATAAATCAGCCTTTGGTGTTTTTAATTGATCTAATATTGTTGGAGAACAAGAGAGACCCATTTGGGGATCTTACAAGCTATGGCAAGCATTTCGACCCGGAGGGAAAGTTTTAATGTGCGCATATTGAAACAATTTAAGAACATACCAACAACCTTTTGTAAAAACAAATTGTTTTGTAGTTACAAGCACTTCGGATTGTTGTCTCCATTGCTAGCTTTTTGCCTATTCACTCACAATAATGAGGTATGGGTTGCTCAATTCTTCCAAGTTCGTAGGGAAGGAATGAATGGACGACTACAAGTTCAAGGACAATAGTGGGAATGGATAGACATACTTTTTGTTGGAAATAAACTAACACTTAATTCATCATATGAGTTAAAGTGATATTGTAATAAAGTAATTTTTTAATTACTTAAGTTAGCTTAGATAAAGTCAATTATTAGTGAGTTGTCTTTTAGTTGTCTTATCCCTTGGTTTGTGGGATCATGTTCTATCTTGCATATTTTGTTCCCGGATGATTTCCATGAGGGGCAATAGGGGTAGTTAGGGGCAATATGCTATTCCTGCATATTTGCTCAGATTAGGTGATTTGTTTCCATATATTGTGGATGAGATAGAAGTTGTCCAATATCTATAAATATTGCAACTCTCTCATTTGTTTGTAATGTTTGATTTTGATATTAATAAAATACACAAGCACCGTCTTGTTTCTTTTGTGTCAAATATTTTTTCAAGTATTCATTGTCAAGATTTATTTCATTGTCAAGATTTGGTATCGTGAGTGGAAGAACTCGAACTCCGTGAGGCCGGGAGTGTAGGAAGTTTGGAGGAATAAGAAGCTTGAGCTAAGGAGCCGGAATTGCCCACGCCCTCTTCACACAACTCTTGCCCCTACTCCACACACCAACAAAGAAAAAGCAATCTTGCAAAAAATTGCATAGGAAGTGATTTTTGAATTTATAGTTTGAATCTCACTTCTTGAATTAAAAAAATATATTGTTTTTCATTCAAGCAAAATTTATATGCAATTGTTTTGGGGTTTTTTTGTCTCTAAAATAAGAGACCCCTATTATCCTCTGTTAATCTGTGTTTTCTTAGACCCTATCAGTGAGTTGTGGCATTGGATCAATCTCCAAATTGACCTCTCCAAGTGTCTAACCCTGCACGAACGGGAGCAAAGGAAAAAGCGGCCAAAACAATAGAAACAACGGCCAAAGGAAGAAAACAAGCGATCATGTTTGTAAACCAACCTCCATTTGCACACCCATCCACAGCGAGACCTGCAAATCACGAGAGACAAAAAAAAAAAAAAAACGTCATTCCGACATAAGCGAAACCCCGTGAAAAGCGAAGTAAAAAAAAGAGCTATAAAGGTTGATAAACTGAGGTGGCGGCGGAGGAAACAAGGCTCTACATAGGCATGTAAGCTCTAATCCACGTTTTCTTTTTTTTTTAAATTGTTTTTAAAAAAATCCATTTTTGGAGTTTGTGAAAAAATTAAAAGGAAAGAAAAAAATCCATTTTTGGAAAGGGGCCCGGAAAGATATTGAAATCGGAATTTAAACAAGTCATAATTTTCAACTAGTACCTCAGATTGAGGTGTTATTTTTTTAAAGTGTATGGTTTTTTTATCTCTACATCTTGGTCCAACTTTTAATAAGCTTTGTTTTGTAAAAATTGAACAAATTAGAGGTTGTTTGTATTTGAAAAGAGGCCAAAGAGCCCAAAAAATTTAAATCGACCAAGAGAGTCATTTTATTTTTGCAAATCGGCCACAGAGCCAAATTTGTAACAGGCCAATCGTCTAGAAGATTCATTGACACAATCAAAAAGGAGCCCAAACTAAATAAGATATTATTTTTTGGGGGGTGCATGCTTTAAGGGGGGAAAAGTGTTCAATTTTTTTCTCTGTTTATCAGTCTTCACAATGGCCGCAATTATGGCACCAAAATTCTTTTTGCCAGATTCTCAACTTTTATGTTCTGATAATTACCCAGCATGGAAAACAAAAATTCACACACAACTTGATTTTGAAAATCTATGGTACATTAACAAAATCTGCAACAGATGTTACACAAAAAGCTACATTTGATCGTGCAAATCAAAAAGCAAAGTTAATAATCTTGTTTAATGTTTGAGGATGAGGTAAACCTCATATTTGTAAGGCCACAACAAAGAAAAGAATCTTGGGACAAGTTGAAAGCAGATATGAGTCCAAAAATAAGAACACAATACTTCATCTCCAGAGTCAACTATTCAACGTGAAAATACAACCAACCGAGAAAGTTGAAATGTTTTTGAGAAGAGTAGCAACTTAACATGCATCACTTCAAGCTTTGGAAGAAGAAGAATCGACACATCACTGTTACTAGTGTTGATAGCTCTTCCTCATAAGATTTTTGTGACCACATTAAACATAACTGGTCAAACAACTTTTGAACAATTAGGGAACATGCTACAACAAGAGGAAGCTATTCACTCAACTATCAAATCAAGAGCAGTGCACTTGCTTTTAATCAAAAAGACAAAAACAAGCTAAGTCTAGCAAACAGCCTCGAAGCAAGGTAATACTCAACAAGGCCTAAAGGACCAACAAAAATGTCTTATTTGTGGTCGAAAAGGACATGAGTTAAAGAATTGTCGTACAACACATTCCAACAAGGATCATCAAGTGGCAAAAAGATTGATTACCAACAAACAAAATCAGGCCAACAACAGAGTAAAAAGGGGCAAAATAATCAAAAGTGGAAGAAAAACCAACTCACCAAGGAAATGTAGCCGAATAGGAAGATCAATTTGATGACGATGACTTCTTATATTCTGCATAGTCAAATGAAGTATCCAATTCTACAAATCAAATTTGGTATGTCGACTCAAAGCAACTTGACACATGACAGAAAAAAAGATTGGTTCTTCAAAATGAGTAAAACACCCACCAAAAATCATGTCTCTTTAGGTGATGATACATCATATAGTGTTGAAAGCATTGGTTCCGTTTCACTACCACTTGGGCAACATAATTAATGTAGCCAAATTCTAAACAAATTCGATATACTGCAAATAATATGAACTCCAAAAGAAAATAGATCTCCTTCTTCATTATTGAATAATGAATTACAATGTTTCCTAAATAGGAAAACAACTCCCAACTCGAGTTGCCAAACAAACTCTAACTAACTTTGACTAAATCTACTCTAGGTGGCGAAATTACTATTTTTAGCAATTTACTAGAACTTGTTATTCTTAGTAAGTTCGCATGCTTATTCGTATGGGCACAAAAATTTCCATGCATCTTCTACATTCCTAAATTAGAGGAATTGCCAACTTTCTAACTCATAATGCAACTAATAGACTAAAATTAACTAATGCCCAAAAATAGGAAAAATCGAACTACAACTTAAATCCTAATTTTTGGCCTCAAGATGGCGGATTTAGGGCCCGAAAATGTGTCGAAATTTGCTCCAACCGGTAGGGCTGGTTGACCAGTGTGTTCGTCTCATCAAAACATGTGGTTTAAAAAAAACGGACTCAAACGAACACCCGGAGCTCAAGTTATGACCTTGTCAAGTTCCTGCTAATTTTGGCACATCATTCTCCTTTGCTTGAAAAAATGCAACTCCTGCAAGTTGTCTTCTTCGAACTGCTTCCATTTATCTGCATCCAACTTCTTAATCTCCCACTTTGTGACCCAAGTATTGTCCTCTTGTTCCAGTCCTTTCCAATGAACCAAATATTTGTTGTATTTCCCATGTCGCGCGTCCATTGTTTTCTTATCTAAAATCTGATCCACTTCTTCTTTCTTCTTCACCGGAACCTGCTGCCTCCAATCTACTACTTCATCAATAACATCCCCTTCTGTACCATCCCCATGAAAAGAATACAAATCTGAAACATTAAACACTGGAGAAATATCAAAATTCCCTTGCAAATTCTACCTCATAAACATTATCATTTATTTTTTTCACGATTTTGAAAGGACCAATCTTCTTGTACTTCAACTTGTTATAGGTTCCTTTTGGAAACCTTTCCTTCCGCAAGTATACCATAACCAACTCACCAACTGTAAATACCTTTCTCCGTCTGTGCACATCTGTTATTTCCTTATACTTATCATTACTATTCTGCAGCTTCTTCCGCACTTCTTCCTACAATTGTTGTATATGTTCGGCAAATGCTTCTACATCATCACTGACTCTGCCATCAACTGGTAGTTGTACCAAATCTAACACCCCATTTGGATTACTCCCATACACAATTGAAAATGGAGACTTTCTGTGGATCTATTTATGGAACTGTTATATGCAAACTCAGCTTGTGGTAATGCTAAGTCCCATTGTTTCGGCTTTTCCCCAACGATGCACCTTAACAGGTTTACCAAACTCCGATTTACCACCTCTGTTTGCCCATCAGTCCGAGGATGATAGCACTATTGAATCGTAGTTGGGTTCCCAATTTCTTCCATAAAGTCCGCCGAAATGACTTAAGAACCTCGTCCCTCTCAAGTAATTTTTTTGGAACACCATGCAAACGAACAACTTCTTTGAAAAACAAATTTGCTACGCCTGTCGCATCACTTGTTTTCTTGCAGGCAATAAAATGAACCATCTTAGAAAACCTATCAATAACCACAAAAATTGAGTCATTACCTCGTGTTTTGGTAATCCCAAAACAAAATCCATACTCAGATCTATCCACGACCCTTTAGGAACATGCAACGGCATATACAACCTTGTATTCTATGCATGGCCTTTTGAGACTTGGCAAATTCGACACCTCTCCACATATCTTACCACATCTCTTTTCAGCTTTGGCCAATAGTATTTCTCTGCTACCAAGGCTATCGTCTTATCTTTACCAAAATGCCTAGCCAATCCTCCACTATGCAACTCTTTCACTATATTCTCTCTCATAAACCCAACTGGAATACATAGTTGGCGTCCCTTGAATAGGTAGTCATCTTGTAAAATGTACTCATCCTAGACATCTCCTGCATTGTCTGACAATGGACGAATTAACCTTTCAACAATATCCTTGAAATCAGAATCAGAAGAATACAAACCCTTTATTGCTTCAAAACCCACCACCTCATTTTCCATAGTGGTAAACAAAGTCACACACCTACTCAATGCATCTGCAACTTGATTTTGTTTTCCTGATTTATGTTTTAGAGAAAAAGTATAACCCTGCAAAAATGATACCCACTTTGCATGCCTACTATTTAACTTCTTTTGTGTATTCACATACTTCAGGGCTATGTGGTCTATAAATAACACAAACTCCTTAGGCATTAAGTAATACCTCCAATGCCTTAATGTTTGTACAATTGCATAAAATTTCACATCATGAGTAGAGTAGTTCTTTCTTACCTCATTCAATTTCTCACTAAAGAAAGCTACTGGCTTTCCACCTTGACTTAGAACAGCACCAATACCCACATGTGAGGCATCACAATCAACCTCAAACACTTTATCAAAATCTGGTAGTGCCAAAATGGGTGCCTTTGTCACCTTCTTCTTCAAGAACTGAAAACTATCCTCAGCTGCCTTTGTCCACAAAAACTCCCTTCCTTTTGTGCAATCTATTATAAGTGCTACAATATTGCTGAAATTTTAAAAACTTTCTGTAAAATGTTGCTAGACCATGAAAGCTTCTTACCTTTGTTATACTCCGTGGAGTAGGCCATTCAATAATTGCCTTTATCTTTTCTGAGTCCATCTGTACCCCATCTGCTGAAATAATAAAGCCCAAGAATACCAAACTCTCTTGCATAAACGTGCACTTCTTCATATTTGCATAGAGTTTCTCTTTCCTTAACACTTCAAATATCACCCTTAGATGCCTCAAATGTTCTTCTTTAGTTTTACTAAAGATCAAGATATCATCAAAATAAACCACAACAAACTTACCATTATACTCCCGCAACACGGTGTTCATCAGTCTCATAAAAGTACTAGGTGCATTGGATAACCCGAATGGCATCACCAACCACTCATATAATCCATTTCTTGTCTTGAATGTTGTTTTCCACTCGTCTCCTCTGATTTGAATCTGATGGTAACCACTTCGAAGATCAATCTTGGTGAAATACCTAGATCCAACAAGCACATCCATCATATCATCAAGGCGAGGTATTGGGAACCTATACTTGATTGTAATTTTATTGATTGCTCTGCTATCCGTGCACATTCTCCATGTTCCATCCTTCTTTGGTGTTAATAAAGCTAGGGTTGCACACGGACTCATGCTCTCCCTTATGACCCCCTTTCTCACGAGCTCTGCCACTTGCCTATTCAACTTTGCATGCAATGTCGGGCTCATCCTATAAGCCGCTTGATTTGGGAGTGAAGACCCTGGAATCAAATCAATATGGTGTTGAATATCTCTTTTGGGCGGTAATCCGTCTGGTAGCTCATCAGGAATAACATCAGAAAATTCTTCTATTAATTTTGTTGTTTTCTACTGGTATTTGTGCACTTGCAGGTTCATCCTTATTTGCGACTAGTGCATAACAAAAACCAGATTGCCTTTGTCTCCTTCACAAATTCCTTTGCAGAAAGCATATTTTCAGCCTTCCCCTCTTCCTTAAGAGGTAGCAAAACTATTTTTGTGTCATCCTTCCAAAAGTATAAGTATTCTTTCCCCCGTCATGAATGACTTTTCTATCAAATTGCCATGGTCTTCCTAAAGCATATGACATGCATCCATAGGAATAACATCACACCAAACCTCATCCTTGTAACTATTCCCAATAGAAAAACTTATTAAACATCTCTTATCAACAGTAATTTCATTACCCTTCTTAAACCATGCAATACGGTAAGGGTTAGGATTCTTCTCACAATGCAGACCCAATTTCTCGACCATCTCATTTGAAACCATGTTCTCACAATTACCACCATCAATAATAACATTACATACCTTTCCTCCTAAAGTGCATCTTGTTCTAAAAATATTTGTACGCAGACCATGCATCCCCCTTGATATCCTTTCTTGGAGCAATCATCGTCCTCTTGATCATCAAATTTTCTCCAACATCTGGTGGAATTTCTAGGTCTTGTTCGTCTTCTACTTGTCCAGCTTCAACAAGATTTACTCTTGGAGCATCTCCTTGCCTCTTGTCATGTGTATAAGAATGCAGGCATTCAAAGCCCGATGCCCCTCTTCACCACATCTCAGAACAAACAAATGCTCTTCGTGGAGCCTCCCATCCTCTATCGCCAACATATCATCTTCCCCTAGAAAATCCTTTACCTCTTTGTTGATTCTAGGAATCTCGTCTCGTTTCTTGTTTTTCCACTCCAAGAGGTGATTCTCCCCTACCTTGGCTAAAACCAACTCGTCCCCGAAAGGAAGATGAGGCCCCCTATTCATTCCAAGGGATCTCCTAAAACTTTGACGACTTTGTTTTTCCTCGGCCTTTAAGGCTAATTGATAGGCATCCTCTATGTTCTTAATCCTATGTATACTTATCTCATCTTGAATAGAAAGTTTTAATCCATTTACATACCTTGCAGCCATTTGTTCCTCAATTTCTTCATGCTCTACACGAATGGACAATTTGTAGAACTCATCTATGTATTCTTGCATTGTTTGTAAGTTCTATCTGAGATTTTGAAACCTCATATAAAGGGTTTATGCATAATCCACAAGGAGAAATTTATCTTTCAGCTTCTTCTCCATCTTACTCCACATCCTAATTCTTTATTTCCCCTTTCTTGATCGCTCTTTTTGTAGGTGATCCCACCATAACATAGCATGACCTTTCAATTTCGTGCATGCAAATTTTACCTTCTTTTCTTCTGACATAGCCTTCCACTCAAAAATTTCCCCATACTAGTCAACCAATCTATCAGCTCCTCTGGTTTTAGACTACCTCCATACTCTAAAACATCAACTCTTATCCCATCATTCTTTCCTTCTAATGCTCGAAGCATCCTTTCTTCAAAAGCTAAGGGTGGCGCTTGCGTTTCCTCCTCTTCACAAACTTCTTCTTCATCTATGTCATCTCCACCTTGATTTCCTCTATGGGTTATCATTGCAGCAGTAAGCGCAAATGAACTCGCCTCTGCAGATCTTGTGTATTTATATTCATCTGGGCAATACCGCCTCCTCTTCCTCTTCCTCTTCCTCTTCCTGTCATTTTGTTTTAAAGACTCGAACCAGCTCGATACCAGATAATGTAGCCAAATTCTAAACAAACTCAATATACTACAAATAATATGAACTCCAAAAGAAAATAGATCTCCTTATTCATTATTGAATAATGAATTACAATGTTTTCTAAATAGGAAAACAACTCCCAACTCGAGTTGCCAAGCAAACTCTAACTAACTTTGACTAAATCTACTCTAGGTGGCGGAAATTATTATTTTTAGCAGTTTACTAGAACCTGCTATTCTTAGTAAGTTCGCATGCTTATTCGTACGGGCACAGAAATTGCCACGCATCTTCTACATTCCTAAATTAGAGGACTTGTCAACTTTCTAACTCATAATGCAACTAATAGACTAACATTAACTAATGCCCAAAAATAGGAAAAAATCGAACTACAATTTAAATCCTAATTTTTGGCCTCAAGATGGCGGACTTAAAGGCCCTAAAATGTGCCGAAACTTGCTCCAACCGGTAGGGCTGGTTGACCAGTGTGTTCGTCTCATCGAAACATGTGGTTTCAAAAAAAGGGACTCAAACAGACACCCGAAGCTCAAGTTATGACCTTGTCAAGTTCTTGCTAATTTTGGTGCATCAATAATGTAAAATTACGAAGTTCTTTGTCCTGGTGTAACAAAAAATTTGTTATCCGTGAGTCAATTATTAGATCACAATCTCAAAATTGACTTTGATTGTAAAGGCGGTAAAAAGATGTGCTTAATTCAAGATAAGTCAAGAAGCTCGAAAATTGTTGCAAAAGCTTCGAATGTGGGAAGAATGTTTCAGTTGGATTTTGTTCAACGAAATGATCAAGCACTTGTAGCCAAGGATACATCATTAGCTCAACTATGGCATCAAAGACTTGGACATGTGAGTTTTGGCTATCTTGACACACTTCGTCGATACAATATGGTTAGGGGTTTGCCACTTATAAAAAGGGTACAAATAAATGTCAACATTGTTTGGTAGGAAAACAACATAGAGCACCATTCAAACATAGTACATTTCGGGCTAAGGCAAAACTTGACTTGGTGCATACCGATCTGTGCGGACCAATGAGACCTAGCCACTTTGGGTTTCAATATTTCATGCTCTTTGTTGATGATTTTTCAAGAAAAATGTGGATATACTGTCTTTCTACAAAAGACCAAGCTTTTGAAACTTTCAAGAAGTTCAAAGCCCTTGTTGAAACAGAGTCTAGTAGGAAAATAAAAACACTCCGCTTAGATCGAGGGGGAGAATACACTAGCAATGAGTTCAACGATTTTTGGAAACACGTGGCATTCTTCGTCAAATGGCTCCTCACACACTGCAACAAAATGGTGTTGTTGAAAGGCGAAATCGTACTATCATGGATATGGTGCAATGTATGATTGATGATGCAAGTTTATCAAAAACATTTTGGGCCAAAGCAGCTAAAACGGTAGTCTATTTACTAAACAGAGTTCCCATTACAGCTCTTGATGGAGTAACACCACAAGAAGCATGGTCAAGGAATAAGCCATCTATTTCACACCTTAGAGTTTTGGATGTAAAGCGAGTATGCACATTCCTAAGAAACAAAGAACTAAGCTTGATATGAAATCAGAAAAACTTATCTTCTTGGGATACAGTGATGAAGCACTTGGCTACAGACTTATGGATCCAAGAACAAGGAGGGTATACACTAGTCGGGATGTTGAGTTCTTTGAGAAGAAAGAAGCAGATGCTCCTTCCATACACTCACATGATGAAAAAATCATCCCTACAATGAAAATAGAGGATGGTAATCACTTTGATGATGACAGTGATGATGGGGAAGATGGTGAAATTCAACCTCCCACAGGAACCACTAAAAGTATGCCTAAATGGTATACAAGTATGATGAGAGATGCAAAATTGGATAGTGCCCCGACACATCTACCATTGGAATGAGGACTCACAGTATGGCTCGAAATGAGGTCAATTTGGCCTTAATGGGTAAAGTTGTTGAAACTATTGAGTCGTCCACAATTTCAGAAGCCCTACAATCTAAACCTTGGAAAGATGCTATGGATGCAGAATATAAGTCACTTATGAAAAATAATACATGACAACTTACAGATCTTCCACAGGGAAAAAGCCGATTGGATGCAGATGGATCTTCAAAACGAAGTATAAAACAAACGGAAAAATTGATAAACACAAGGCTAGACTAGTTGCTAAGGGATATGCTCAAAAAGAAGACATTGATTATGAGGAGACTTTTGCGATAAAAACATTCAAGTTAATTTTTGCTCTAGCTACACAATTTAGTTCGAAAATACACCAAATGGATGTGAAAAGTGCCTTTCTTAATGGTGATTTACAGGAAGAAGTTTACATGACTCAACCAGAAGGTTTTGTCATACCAAGTAAAGAGGAAAAGGTATGTAAACTCATAAAATCACTATATGGTTTAAAGCAGTCTCCCAGGGCATGGTATATTAAAATCGATGAGCATCTCATTCAACATGGATTCAACAAGAGTCCATACGATCCTAATCTCTATCTCAAAAAGCAAGGGGGAGATAGTGATCGTTGTAGTATATGTTGATGATCTAGTCATCACTGGAGGATCAGTGAGGATGATTGAGTCAACAAAGAAATATCTAACACGATCATTCGACATGACCGATCTTGGCTTCTACATTATTGTCTTAGACTTGAAGTTTGGCAAAGAGAAAATCATATCTTTGTGTCACAATTGAAATACGCCAAGACAACGCTCAAAAGTTCAATATGATGGATTCTAAACCAATTGCCACACCTATGGAGACAAGACTTCAATTGTCTCAAACAGATCCATCACCACAAGTAAATGCAACTCTCTATCGGCAGTTAATCAGAGTCTCATCTACTTGACTTACACTAGGCCGGATATCAACTATGCAATCAGCTATCTTTCACGGTTCATGCAAGAACCAAGGGTTTCTCACTATAAAGCAAAGAAAGTGGATACCGATTGATTCGAGATCATGCAAGAAACATAGATGACAGGAAATCCACTTCAGGATTTGTATTCTTTTTGGGATCTGGACCGATATCATGGGGGAGTAAGAAGCATACTTGTGTTTCAAGATCCTCCATAGAATCAAGTGCAGCAGGTGGAGTTATCGTGAAGCGATATGGCTCCGACATATACTTGAAGGATTGGGAATACCGCAGAAAGATCCAACAATCCTACATGTAGACAATGAAGGAGTAATAAAACTTGTTCGAATCCAATTTTTCATGAACGCACCAAACACTTTGAGGTGCAAGTACATTTCATTTGCGAACATGTTCAGAACAACAACATCCAGCTCCAACATTGCCCGACAGAACATCAACGTGCAGATATCTTCACAAAGTCTCTTGCATGTCCAAAATTTGAGGCATTCAAAGAGTTTTTCTCTCTTGTTCACTTCAGAGTATGCTGAATTAAGGGGGAATGTTGGAAATAAACTAACACTTAATTCATCATATGAGTTAAAGTGATATTGTAATAAAGTAATTTTTTAATTACTTAAGTTAGCTTAGATAAAGTCAATTATTAGTGAGTTGTCTTTTAGTTGTCTTATCCCTTGGTTTGTGGGATCATGTTCTATCTTGCATATTTTGTTCCCGGATGATTTCCATGAGGGGCAATAGGGGCAGTTAGGGGCAATATGCTATTCCTGCATATTTGCTCAGATTAGGTGATCTGTTTCCATATATTGTGAATGAGATAGAAGCTGCCCAATATCTATAAATATTGCAACTCTCATTTGTTTGTAATGCTTGATTTTGATACTAATAAAATACACAAGCACCGTCTTGTTTCTGTGTCAAATATTCTTTTCAAGTATTCATTGTCAAGATTTATTTCATTGTCAAGACTTTTCTGATAGTCTTATGAGTTCATCCCTGCCTATTCAATTTTTTTTACTTTTTTGTTTGTTTTGGGACCTAACAAAAGCTTTAGCTGTGGGGACTTCTGGTAAGTTAAGGTCTTGTCATAAATCTGTATTTGCCCAACAAACATGGTAATGGTGCGTGCAAAGAGGAATTTTGATGGACATAATCAAAACTGAGAAACATTTGCTTAGCTGCAGCCAGTTCATTTGGATTTTCAAGAATTAGTGGTTCAACTATGCTGATTAACACCATGAGCACTATAAAATAATTTTTCTAAATATAATTTCTTATTTTTGCAAATAAAAAAAGACATTTCCATAATCAAAAACAATACATTGTTTTTATGTGCATTTAATATAAAATCCCATAAGCAGTCGATAATGGAGTCCATGTACTGAGAGTGCTCATTTCCAACAGTTTGACAAATGTTAATGTTGTAAAAGAGACACACTGATGCTATAGCTAATCATCCAATTTGAGGAAGGCTCAGAGTTAAAAAAAGAAATATTTTAAACTTAGCTGATGTGAAAAAATGAACCTTATAGTAGAGACTGTCACTAAAATTTAAAATGCAACCAGAAAAATTCATTAATCAATTTGAAAGTCTTGCTAAATACCTGGATTTTTATCTTTAAAAGACTCGATCAGACTATGTAATTCCATCTTTAGTACAGAATAGATCGGAGCAGGGCAAAGAATGGTGCTGTAAAATGTTGGTTCGCAAGTTATCTTTTGCCAAGGCATACAGACGGTAAGTACTTTTCCTTGGAGATTAGACAGTGCCTTTGCTGCCATCAGATGTATGCTACCATCAAATGTAACTAGTGC
The DNA here is from genome assembly GCA_018340775.1 of Taxus wallichiana var. yunnanensis. NCBI lineage: Eukaryota > Viridiplantae > Streptophyta > Pinopsida > Cupressales > Taxaceae > Taxus > Taxus wallichiana. Next base: position 837,411,282 of record CM031239.1, read on the forward strand.
ACGGGTATTTAAATGTTTTGGATCAGAATTAAGTACAAGCACCTGGCACTTGTCTTGAGGCACAAACTGAGTAAATTCCTTTAGCAGAGCAGCCTCACACTTAGTCTTTGAAGGCTGTAGACCAGCAGGATGTCGCATAATGAAAAGATCCACAATTTTCCGGTTAGTGACATTTCCTAAGGCCTGCCAAAGTTCAGTTTCAGTAACCTTTGTATCTAGACCAGTCATAAAAACAGATCCTTTCATTTTTCCACGTTTACAGCGCACACGAGATCTTCCTATAATCATTTCTGAGCAGGCAAATGCAATTCGATCAACATCTTCATCAGCACAGCTAATGATAGCAGCTCCCTTACTCTCCCTCCGAGGCCACGTTATCGTTGCTTTGACAGCTGGGAATCCAGGTCTCTTATGACCCATTACAGGAGATGCATTGAATGGACAGACAGTTAAGCAAGAACCCCTAGTTCCAAATTATTAGTGTGGTGAACTGCTGCCTCAGCTGCTTGTGGTGTGAAAAATGTTATTATACCCCACTTTCCAGTACCCATTCCTTCCTGTCCTGCACCCAAGTACTTGTGGAAACCAGCTATACCATCATTACAATTTTCAAACAGTGATAGTACTTCTCTATCATCAAGAAATTGCATATTTGGATGAGAAACCTCAACACTTAAGTATTTACCCTCCAGTTCAAGATACTTTATTTCCGCCCCAGCACCAAAAAGTGCCACAGGAGAGTACTTGCCACAAGATGCATAGAACAAAGACTTTTCCATGCACTCATTGTACATCCACCTCTGTTCGCACTTCAACGCATTTTCCAACAAGCCATATGCCTGCTCCATTTCCTCTGCCACAGCAAAGCATTGAATTTCTTGTTTATCATGATCAACCTCTATACCACACCTATGGCTAATGCATGTTTGCTGAATTTGATCAACAAGCAAATGTAGATTGTAATTAGCCTTCCCACTGAATCTTTTTAGAAGGCATTGTCCGAGTCCAGAAATTACTTTCTTTTGCATTGCAAGTTTGTTCAATAGAAAAACATCATATGAAGGAGAAGGTTGAATTGCAGAAACCCAGTCCTGCTCTACAACTGTCACACAGACCAAAAACTTCCTTGTCGTACATAGAAGCTCTGCAAAAACAACCCAGGTAGGCTTGTTGAAAGCTAACAATGAACAGGAAGGGTGCAGATGTGCTTGCTGTCCTGTAGTTGCTATATCATAGCCTAGACGATCATACCCAGAAAACATGGCTAGGTTTTCTACCATTGAAGACAGAATAACTCTCCTCAAAGCTATGCTATATTTGTTAGAAGCAGGGGGTGACCAAGACCAGTAACTTGGAACAATAATGTTCAGGTCATGCTCAAGACAAAATTCCATTTCTGCTATAGTATCTCTGCATCTCAACATGGACTTAGCATTGATACTATTTTCCCAGCACCATATGTTTCTCCTGCTCGGGGTTCATTCTCCCACTCCTTATAAACTGCAAGAAGAGTAAAAAGGTCTCCATATTGATTACAGAAGCGGAGTTTCAGACAGTCAGATTTGGATTTATCTGCTTCTGTACCAACCCTACAAAATATACTACCTGCATTGGCCATCACAGCAGCCAGCACAAGGCCTTCCCTACCCAAACCCTGAGAAAAACACTCCAGAATAATCTTCCCCAAACGAGGTTCTACTCCCAGCTTTACAAGTTTCCAACCAAAATCAGTCAATTTTAAGTATGCCTGGCTATAATCTAACGCACCTAGTTGGAATAAATTCTTTATAGCCATGTCAACCGCCTGTTGGTTTGGGGTTTGAACAAAATCAAAAGATTCAAGATCTTGAATACCCAAAGCTAGAAGCTTTAGAATAGCAATGCCAACATGAACTCGCAAGATTTCTGGATCTCTATGGGGTGCCATAGCATTAAATTCCGCCTCTGTGTAGAGGCGATAGCACACTCCAGGCTGCGTACGACCAGCACGGCCACATCGTTGAGTTGCTTCACTTTGACTGATTTGACACACTCTCAGCACATTCATACCAGTTCTAGGGTCAAACCTGCTCTCTTTCACAATGCCAGAGTCCACCACAAATTTAACACCAGGAATCGTTAGAGATGTCTCTGCTACATTTGTTGCAAAAATAATTTTCCTTTTTTCGGAAGTTTCATTCTCAAATACGCTATTTTGCTCTTCTATTGGAAGCTTTCCATGTAATGCAAGTGTCATAGCTGAGGAATTCTGAAATTGATCTCGAGCCCACTCTACCTCAATCTGAGAAGTCAAAAAAGCAAGAATCGCACCCTGTTCTTCCTTGTCATGAATCTCAGCAACTATCTTCATTACTTGCTTGACATATGAAGGAACACTTAATTGGCCATATTTTATAATAGAGCTGTGTGAAACTTCTACCTCATCATTTGCAACATACTTGATGTCCACAGGGAAACTTCTTCCTGGCACATTCAAAGTTATGCAGCCATAAAAATAATCCGATAATGTCTTTGCATCTGCTGTTGCAGACATTATGATAAGCCTCAACTCTGGTCTCTTTAACAAGCATCTCTTGAGCAAAGCCAATAGGAGGTCTGTACTTAAGCTACGCTCATGAGCTTCATCTACTATAATACAGCTAATGTGCTCCAACTCTGAGTCTGACATACATAGTTGAAGGAGCCCATGGTCAGTCATATAGGTAATCTTTGCTAAAGAATTTTCTCTGGGATTAGTAGTGCAACAAGAAACAGGGAGTGTGTCTTTATAACATCCCTTGCATTCTCCTGCAACTCGTTGTGCTAGAGACATAGCAGCAACTCTCCTGGGTTGTGTGCATACCAAGGAACCTTTCAAGGCAAACCCTGAATCTGCAAGAAACTGCACTAATTGAGTACTTTTCCCAGAACCAGTTTCTCCAATCAATACCATGACCTGTCAACAAGTAATATTAAACCAAGTAAGAGCGCACACCCCACCTAAAATAAATCATATATATGAAAATTCTACTGTATTTTTAAAGCATGCATCTTCTATAACATTATGAGCCATGACACAATAAACCGGGGAAAGGATCCAGTTGCAAGACAAAATAATGTAGAGTATAATACACTCCATCAAAAATTAGTCCAGCCAAAACTCATGACAACTCTTTGAATGCAAGCTGGAATGGTTTCCATAAAGAGCATCTTAGACTATAAAATGAATGACGTGAATAAGACAAAATAACTCTAGTTTTGGGAAATGTAGGAAAGATGGCTAAATATACAAGAGGGAAATACAGTTGTAAACCCAAAATCAGGGTCAGAAACAGAAACAGTAATTCGGCTAAAACAAGGGACAAATACTAAATATTTGTCAGCAGAACACTACAACCTCAAGTTTCGGCTCAATCAACTGTAATTCAGTTTAAAATAAGAAGGAAAGAGAGTACTTCCTCCCTGAAATGCTTTATAGCATATGGAAGGCAACATTGCTGGTTGACGTATATATCTCTACTGCGATTCAACTATCCATCTGTTCATGGCTGAGGAAGAGGCATTGTTGGCAGGTTTAACCTCTTGACAACACATGCAGAAATCAAGTAATTATGGCTGCCATTCTCTACAATGAAATACAAAGCTTACCCCTGCACAAACATTTGTAAGTGAAACAGATATTTGTGGTGATAGTAGCCTCATGCCTGCTTTAATGATTTGCATTCCTTTGTCTGGTATTGGCACCTGTATCTCAGACTACAACCATTTTCTAGCATTGCACTCCTCTTTTGAATGTTTCACTCTCGTGGAAGTCACACAACTAGCGTTACACTCCTCTTTGAATGTTTCACTCTCATGGAAGTCACGCCACTTGTCAGTCTACTTCTATGGCTTCGTATCTGGAGCAGATTTCTTTGAATTCTTGCTTTATTAGGTTTGACACCACCCTTGACTTTTGTGTATGCCTTACTATCTTAGCTTTATGCTTTCTATTTCTCTTCAATCTTGACCCCATATCTTTAGGCATTTCCCAGTGTCCTCACCTCCAACAACTCCATTTCTGCTCGGAAGTGGGGGTACAAGCCACATTGATACTTGACGACTGTGGCTTTCAATGTCACATATGTCATGTTGCAAATGAGGCATGTGATGTATTTGTATAATCTTGCGCCATCTAATCTTGTCTCTAGCATAATAGTTGCCACTTTATGTATCAATCTTCATTATTTCACACAAAGCAATAATGAAGATCAATACATAAAGTCCTTGATGGCTTCTACAAAGTCTGTCCAAATGTTTACTGAGTTATCCTCAGTTTGAAACATCCCATTTTTGCTATTGTAAATTCAATACGATTCCCATCAATTTTAAACATGTGAAGCAATCTTTATAAGTGCAAATGTTATTTTTTCACTGTTGAGAAATTATCTGCAAAGAAATATAATTCTAATAGGTCGAGCCAATTGTCTAAAATGTCAGTATCAATCTTCCCTTCAAAAAAAGGGCTATCCAAATTAGCTTATACCATGAAAGGTGTCGAGCACCCAAAAGGATTGCTTGTTGAATAAGACTAAGTTGCGACTGTGATTCATTGAAGAATTTGGGCAAACTTTTCAGTCATGTCATTGGTTTGTTTTTGAAGCACTTCTTCAAGCATCTTCCAGTGAGGGTCTTGTATTCCCATATCATTTGCCATTTAAGACAGTTTGAAAAGGCAAGGCAGTCTAAAGGGTCACATAATACTAAGTGAATCAAAAGTTTATTCATTTTATGGCCATGTACAAGAAAAATTCTTATGGATTTAAAAAGTGCTAAATTGTCTCCCAATCGTGCAATACAAACTAGATAAAATAGGAACTCAACAGACATCAAGGGAAGTAAAGATGGTTCATCTTCTAGTAATCATAAAAGGATGGTGCCACACTCAAAGCATTGGCACTAAGTTGGTTTGGCACTAAAGGTCAGCGTTGATGCCGAAGATGAATGCTAAGTGGGAAGATGCTGCATAAATGATGTTGGTGGTCTCAGAGCTGATATAACATAAGCACTTGTGTCATGTGAATCTTTACCGGTAGTGCAGAAAGCTGTCTCTAAAGACTAATGTTGATCTTGTGTGTTTCCATTGGCTCTGCAAGGGCCGCTGCCTTTTGATCTCACAATGGTAAGCGTGGACTAAAAAGGCTCATGTGTTGAACTCCCACCAGCATCAATACCAAAATCCAATACCCATGTGGCAAATCATATCCCAAAGAAAACACTTTGGCATAAAAGGTATGGATACTTCTAACTCAAGAATTTCAGTCTATTGAAAAAATTGTCCATGGTTTCCACTTTACCATTGCTTATGGAGAGTAACTACGATTGTTAGCTTGCTACGCAATACAGATTTGCATATGGTCCTGAACAGATTCTCTATGCACAGGCACATTCTCTTCCTTCATGTGCTTCAGCAACACTCTCTACATCATGAGAGCTTCAGCCTTCTTCATATTCTCAATCTTCTGCACTATTGTTAAACACATTGCTTTCTGCATCCGCGTGTTGAGCAACATGATTGCTAGCGTCATTCCTCCTTGCACCACTGCTTTGCGCAGCTTGTGGACACTCAAATGCGCGATGTTCAGTCTCTCCATGACGTAAACCTGTTCTGCAAAATGCTCGACCTCTTCCACATCCTCTTCCTCTAAAAGAAGACCTACCTCCGCCTCTTTGTGCATGACTATGCTCACACGAGGAATTTGATTCACTCTCATGCGCACGAGTTTGTGTATCACTACACAAACTTCTTCCTTTGTGTAGAAATTTGTTTTTCCCTCGCACATTGCTCTATTGTCTACAAGACAATTTCTCTTCCGTCTTCAATGCAAACTAATAGGCCTCTTCCATAGATCTCGATCTAATCATATTGAACTCGGCTTGAATGGAAATACTCAATCCATCAACATACCTCGAGATCTTTTCTACATCCTCCTCCACATGACCTTTTTAAGCATGAGCCGATAGAACTCCTCGGTGTAATCTTTTACACTCAATTTCTTCTAGCACAAGTTTTGCAGCCTTCTAAACAAATGCAACTAGTAGTCTACAAGCATGAACTTGGCCTTCAACTTTGCAACCTGTGTACCCTAATTCTTAATCTTATTCTTCCCTTTGCACACCCTATTTGGTTTGCACATGTTCCCACTATAAAGATCCATGGCCTATTGACTTAGTATAGGAAAATTTTACCTTCATGGAGTCTTACTCGAAATATTTCTCCATTTCTGTAATTTAGTCAACGAGCTCTTCCAAATCTAGACTCCCAAAGTAACTTGTAACATCCAACTTCACCTTTTTTCCCAATCCTTGTGATAGCGAGTAAGAATCAGTCCTCTTGCTCATCAACATGTTTTGCTTTAACCACTTGGTCCTTGAGTGTTCTCTCTTCATGCTCATCATCACATTCATCATTGCACGGTCTTCATAGCCTCCAAACGAGCTTGAACTCCTCTCATCATTCTACCAAATCTACTAATCTGGGTGCTTTGTTTGCTCTAGCAGCAATATCCACTCTACATGCCATCTCTACTTTCCTCACAATTCTCTCAACAAGATTTTGTGACCTACACCTTCTACCCAACAACCCAAATGTTGGAAGATGTCTACAACTACTTTCTACCCACACCCCTGGTATAAAAAGCAGCAAATCTTAAGATCACTCTCACATTAACTAGATTGATGCCTACACCAATCTCTTCAACAAAACTTATAAATCATTGCTCTAATACCAGAAATGGTGTAGTCACGGTTAATGTTCCCAATGAAGAGAAGCCTTAGACCAAACAGACCTTATCAAAGTTAGATATCACCTAAGCATATCACAAGCACAACTCTTAACAAGAAACAACAAAGCTTCTTCTATTAACATGAGGAAAAGATTATAGACTTAGGCATAATGGCATTACACTCCAATGACAATCTTATGACAAGACTCTGCAAAAATTCTTCTAAAAATTCAATCCTATGACCTATCCTAAGCTTGCAAACTCTACAAAACTTTTGCGAAATCTTACTCAACTCAATTTGGCAAACATCGTTAACAAGATAGATCTCTTGATCTCTCAAATTGGAAAGATTGATCGATTCTCTCTTCTAGAACTCAATTCATAGCTGTCTTACATGCTCACAGATACCTTCTATTTATAGAATCTGTAGTGATTTTGGCAAGAGAACAAAGACACCTTTTGCAAGTAAATATGTGTCGCCAAGATTCCTCGAAAAGCCTCAAATTGCCATTGATCTTCCCATGAAGTTCCCTCCATTGGATCAAGCTCAGTCAGATCATTTGGTTGTCTCTAGCCGCAGAAAATGGATCAAGGTCCACGCATGCCATCCTCTAATTGTATTGATGTTAACAGTAGATCCTATCAGGCGCAGACCCAATCACGGCAACAACTAGTAGTGGTCTCACAAAAATGCAAGCCTTTGTGGTATCGACAATCTTCGGTGGCATCAAGAGTATTGCATAGCATCCATGATGTTGTGTGGCATTTGCAAGGCTTCAAAGCACAAGAATTTGTGTTCCAAGACATGGTGCAAGGTTTACACAACCTGGAATGGCGTGCACGGCATAAAAGGCTTTGTTGAGGCTAGGATATCTTTTGCATGGTCAAGATAGTGCTCCACGACATCGACAATGTTGTGTGGCTTAGCTAAGCCTTCTGCAACTTGGATACACTTCCACAAGAAATGGCTAAGGCATTAAGTTTCTGCACCACGCTTAGAGAGGCACAACAATGTGCAAGTCTTTGTTTACTAACTTTAAATATTTTTGGGTAATGCAAGATTGCTTGTGAACCAAGATGCCCCTACATCATCTACAAATATAATATATTGTTATGCTAGATGATAATATTGATTGATTATGCAAACTAACATTGCTTGCTTTGTGCCTACTTGTTGATGATTATGAAACCCATTATATGCACTCATTGATAACTTCTATATTGACTGATCAATGTGTGTGTGTATTACATTGATTGTGTCCAAGTGTGTGTGACATTGATTGTGTGCATGTGCACATGTGCACATAATATCATGTATCAGTTATGTCGAAGGATCCTCAAGTCCTAGCCATGATGCGTCATGTCTAATCAATGATGTCTTGTATGCTTCTTGATCATAATGTTTGTGTATGATGCAGTGCATGTGTGTGTATCCACGCACATGCATACATATATATACATACTACTATGCAGAACTACTTGATTGTTACTATGTGCTTGGTGCCATGATGTCTACCACGCACAAATCTATTGTGTGCAATCTATTGACTTTGACATGATTTACCTAATGCATCTATCATGATACTATTGAGAACTTCATTGATATATCTAGTTGATACTAACACCTATCACTAGCAGATTTACACGATTATATCTTATGTGCTAGTAACAAACAAGTGTCATTGCCTTGGAGAACATGTACATACGTGCTTGAATGATCAAATATTTAACTGATGACATATCCTAACATGATTCTATATGGGTTTTACATCATTATTTTTATATGATTCGTTCAACTCCTTTTGAAATGAATGATTTGAGGCTTCGTCCCTCATATCAAAAGGGGGCATACGGTGGGCTTGTTTTGGCGATTAGGTCATGTCAAACAAAAATTCAACATTCGGAGACAAATTATATGGTTTAGATGGGACATATTGGGTATATTGTGACAAATTCACATGATTGAATTTTTGACAAGCCATTGAGAAATTCTATGACAATCTTACGAGCAAATAAGAACATTCTATATGACTTGGAGAAAGAATTGAGATATTCTATGACATAATGATGGCATTCTACAAATTTAAGGAGCCACTGAGATATTATATGACATTCTAAAGAGAAAATGATGACATTCTATATGATTTTGATGAACAATCAAGGCATTCTATATCACTTTGAAGAGCAGATGGATCACTTGAGGCATGGATCTTATAGATGTATAGATTTTGTTTTTACTTTTGGGTCGATATCTGTCTACACTAGATGATTCAAATTTCACAGATCTCAGTTGGTTGTCCCACATTGAGGAGCAATCAGAACACATTTATTCAAATTTTTAGACAAGAGGAGGGCAAAGCTAGATCTATTTTCATCATATAACACGGTTCATTTTAGACCCATGGCAATCACTTCATTGCATACCATCAAGTGCATTTGTTCCTTAAATCTTTCAAATTCAATATTTACAATGGTTCGTGTTATTTTTAGATTTTCCATCATAAGAAGACATTGATCTATAATATATTTTCTCCCATATTTCACATGGAGCAAATGTCACAATCCAAAGTTATTTGTCAATACCAACGGTTATGTCAAGAACCAAATTTATGTTATTCCTTCTAATATTGCAATTACAATACTCGATTAAAAGGGGTTATCCATATACACCTAAATTTGGTCTGACACTTTGGCGACATCAACTTTGGCATACTTTGACACAGATGGACAAAACACAGATTTGACTCTTGAGCACATTTTTCCCCTGGCAATCTGCCTACTTGTTGCCTTAGCCACCTCTATCTATTAGACATATCTATTCAAAATCAGCGTAGTCTATAAAGGAGAACTTTAGTATCCTCGAAAAACATTCACCATACCTCATATCCACTTTCTACACTCACAAGACAATATCAGTAAACCCAGACAATTTTCAGTCTACTGCAGGGGTCACCTCGTACCAGCAATGTCCTAGAGACTTCAACAACTAGTTTTCAAATCAAGTAATCTCCATTAGGTTGGCCTAGACACATTTCATGGGTCAGCTACGGCGGAAAACTAGAATATTGTGTAATCTTGCCTTTTTGGGTTCCTTGAGCACTGATTATGGGTGTTTCCTAAGATACTTGAGTCTTAGCCTTTATCCCCATGAGGAATTACCGTGTTGTGTTCCTTGCATCACATTTTAGTGGACAAAAGTGTACAAGCTTATGGTACCCTGAGATCCACAGTTTACATACCACCTTATAGTGCAATATATTCATGTAGGCATACCCTTGTGTAAAGGCCGACATGAAGTATCCAAAGTTTGGGCAATCATGTGTATAGATAGATGGGGGTTATCCCCAATCTACCATTCATTTTTAAGTTCCAAAGTGATATTTGGTGTATTTTGTGCACCTCCCATATCATGTCTTTCATCTCTTTTTACTTTAACTTTGCATATAATATTATGGAGTTATGTAGGTCTTGAGGATAACATAAATTATTCCAACATGGTATAAGAGATGAGAGCATTACTCCTCAAGGCTGAAGACAAAGATTGTAATGTCTCTTTTAGGGCTGAAAATGGAGAAACGGGGTTTAACAACTATCCCCAATAAATATGATCTGAAAACACCTTCAAGTACACACACAACAATTTGAAAGTAGCTAAGAATAACTTAGAATGATTAACCAATCCAAAATCAGCAGTCTCCTAGGGCAGCGAACTGCCTATGAGATTCGAGTCCACTTTTCACTATGCAAATCAATGTAGAATGCCACGAAATAATTTATCTAGCCATGGCAATATTTATACATCACAAATACATCAAAAGATTGAAGAAATATCTGATTAGCACAGCAGAAATTAATTATTTATAACAGCAACAGTCCCGCCAAACCGAGGGCTAGGAAAAATAGTAAATCTCCACCAAAATTCACCAAAGTTCAGATTACGGCCTTATAAATTATGGAGATTCAGAATATAAAATCAGATTTGAAATTTGTGCCCTAGAAAGCACCAAACCAGCTTCAAACCCTAGTCACTCCCCTAGGGAAGAGCTCCAAAAATGATGTAAAGCCTTTGCAATCCTTCTTCTTGATGTCTCCAACTCAAAATGGAGGGTTTCCATCCTCCACCAAGCCACAAGGAAGGTTTTTGTCTTCCTTGGATGCCACACAAGAGGGTTTTCGTCCTCAAGTGGAAAGGTAGTGAGCAACTAGCCCAACAAACCAATTGTATATGAAAAATGCGCCAAAGATGATTGCAAATGAAGTCCTTTAGTCCCTTTTATATCCTTCCCTTGGCGCTAAAGGCCAAATAGAAGAGGACCGACCTCTTTAAGCCTCACTTTATCTTTTAATTGCTTCTTTATTCTCTCCAAACCCAGCCGACTTATCTCCTAAAGGAAAACACTTAAAAGAAAAAACATTAAATCTAATAAAAGAAAACTAAAATGAAATGCAATTCCTTTCCTTGTTCAATAATTCTTCTTTGCCACAAAAAGGGAATGGCAAGAAGTCCATATTTAGGCCTCAATTCGAAAAAGGGGACATTACAAAGATTGAAAGAAAAGGTGTGGATTGCAGAACCAGTAAATGCAAGGATCTTCTACTTACGGTTTGGAGGAAAACCATAAAATCTAAAGATTGAAGAACTTTCCAAATATGTTCCTACCAATGATAGATACATAGGAGAGGGTCTTTTGGTTTAAATGGCAGCTCCTAGCTCTTTGCGGTCTATAAGTAATCGAGAAATATGGGTTTTCCACGAAAACCTAATTTGGTAGTTATGGGTTGTGACTAGCAAAACTGCTTGCATTCTAGAAATGATCTTGAAAAATTAAGTGGGGGTGTAGATCTGTACTTTTCTAAAATCTTATGCCACTTGTGGCGGAAGGAGGAGTGGTGTTGAGTGTAACGATGGTGAGATTTGGTACACTCAGATCAGCAGTGGATTTTTTTAAAAAATATTAATTTTATTAGGCATTTAAGATGGGTTTTAAGGAAAATGTTCGAGAGAGGCATAACTTTTGCATACAAACTTCATTTTTCATCATGTTTGAACCATTGGAAGGCTATCAAATATCTCGACATATTGGTGGAGATTTTATCAAGTGTTGAGGAGGTATTCCAGATGGCCGAAAAGATCAAGTGATCTGTAATCTCTTTGAGTTAAAATGCTTTGCTGGAAAGTACAAAATACTATGCTGTTCTACTTGAATTAAACTTCAAATGATAGAAATTAGAATGCAAAATTCTGTTTGATTAGTGTCCTTTAGTTACTGGAAAGCGAAACACTATTACTGTATTTGCAGAAATTGGAATGAAACCATGAAAACAGCAAAGAAATAGTAGCCACGACGAAATTGACAAACGGATTTTAAACTAGAAAATTCAATGCTTGAGGATATCAAGTGATATGATGATTACTCTCACATTTGACAACATGATATAAATAGATAATCATTTTTACAATTACTCCACCACCTTTGGCCCACGTGTCATAATTATTGAATGTTATTAGCATGTAGACCCAACTCCCTAGAACCACTAATATTTGGCACATAACATCACAAACCATACCAAGAGATCCCTAAAGGTGGAATGATAAATTGACAATTGAGGAGAGACCACGTATCGTAATGTCCCCTTTTTGGAATTAATTACTTCTGGATACCTGAAGCCTATTTTTATTATTTTTTGTAGGCTAAGGGGAAAGTGAAAGAGGAAAATAAATTAATTTAAGTGGTCCAAAGATATTTTATATTTTAATTGGAAAAGGACACTTAAATTATATTTTTAATTCAAAAAGCATTGTTAGAATAAAATAATAATAGAAGGTTGACTTCTATTATTAGGCTCTTAGTTAGATTTAATAAATAAATAAAGGAGGGGGTGCCAAAGTTGAAAAGGGAGCTACATGCTTTTGTAAATCCTAATTTTAGGATAAGGGATGGAAAAAGTATTATTTAAAGTGTTTAATCCTATTTTTAGGATGGGGCACCCACTTTGGAGTGTTTGAAAGTTATAAAGGCAAACTTGGGGGTTCATTGTAAGACATCTTGGAAATTCATCAATTATTTTCTTTGTATCTGCAAGTGGCTTTTGCTTCTGCATCAATAATAGAGGACGAAAACCCTCATTTAAAAACCACCACATCAGAACTTGGCAATTCCATTCAGGAGTTGCAGTGACAATTCAGGTTACAAGTGTTCTATCAGTTCAACTCCATACCATTGTATTCAAACATTGGTATCTTTATTGTAGTTGGTTCATATTCAATATATAAAATAGTGTTTTTACGAATTATGGTTTGTTGTTTTTATATTAAAAATCATATTATTGTTGTTATAGAAATCAAATTTTTAATACTATTGCCCTAGGGATTAACAAAAATATCCAGATTTGTTAGAAAGTATTTTTCAGGATATTACAGTGGTATCAGAGCGAATTTCCTCCCAACTTGTGGAAGGGAATTAAAAAATATATATATATATATATATATATATATATCCATATTTGTTAGAAAGTATTTTTTAGGGATATTACAATGGTATCGCTACTAGCTACTAGCTATATGAGAATACAAGGTACTTCCAGGTGAGATTAGAGAGGCTATATCGCTCAATAATTTCATCAATCTGAAGAAGAACAGGAGTGGACCAAGAGCTGATCCGAGACCACAAGCTACTCAGAGAGACTTGCAACAAGCACTAGGGAAGTTGTCACTCCCTACTTTTGACAGACTCGGCAAGAGTACCGCTCGTGCATGGATACAAAAGTTGGATACCTTCATATCACTCAAGCCAATGATGGAAGAGGAAGCCATCAAATTTGCAACCCTTCATCTAGAAGGTATAGCACATGAGTGGTGGTACCATGGGCTAATCACACAAGGACACAATCTCATTCGCTCATATGCCGATTTCAGTGACAAGTTGATAGAGAGATTTGACAGAGTGGATCCAAAAATTCATTTTCAAGAATTAGCTCAACTCAAACAACTACATTCGGTAAGTGACTATGTAGCTGAATTTCAGAAACTTTCTGTGATGGTACCTGATGTGACAGAGAGGAGATTGGTTGTTTTGTTTATTGAAGGTTTAATTGAATCTCTTAGGGGTTTAGTGAAAGCTTTCAGCCCTACTTCTCTACAAGGAGCCATCAAAAAGGCTTTGGATTTGGAAATAGCAGCCCCTAAAGGGAAATTTTTCCTATAGGACAACAAAGAACTACATTTTTTAGCAGCAAAAAACGCCTTTGGGGCAGCTAAGGACAATACCTTCCGAGCAGCCAAAAACATCTTTCATGGGGCAGCCAAGGGTAGCACCTATTGAGCAGATACGAGACAAAGGGGGATGAGACTCGAAATGAACTCAAGCGGAAGAAACTATGCTTCACTTGCAAGGATCCATGGGGACCGGGTCATAGGTGTCTTCCAAAGGGACAGGTGCATTACATAGAAGTGATATCGGATGAAGATTCAGAAGAACCAAAGGTTGTAGGAAGCACTCTTGCCACACTTACAGGTATACTACAATATCAACCCTTTAGGGTTAGTGGAGTCCTTCTTGGGCAAAACATTATCGTATTGATTGATAGTGAATAGGAGAGATTTGGAGACAAATGATGTAACAGGTTTCAACGTCATTGTAGCCGATGGTTTTACCATAACTTGCCGGAAAAAGGTTGAACAACTTAGCTTCACATTGGATGACCATCAGATGAGTGATGATTTTTATGTTGTTGGTTTGAAAGAGATTGACTTGGTGCTAGGAGTGCAATGGTTGCATTCGTTGGGGGAATTCATCCAAAACTTTCATAATATGGAGCTGAAGTTTAAGTTAAATGGGAAAGAGTTGGTAATCCATGGGATCACTGACAAAGTTACAACAACAATTTCAACTAGCAAAATGGAGGGTATTACTACTGTTAGCACACTTTCCAGATCCCAGTTGATGCATGATTCCACTACTCTGGACTCCTTTATTGAGGTTATTGAAAGAGCTTCACCTAATGCATGGTTTTCTAATCATATCAGAGAGGTGCAACAAAAGCCAACAACTTCAAGGTTTGGGAATTGCAAATTCCCAAGGTGGATTTGGGATCTGGTATTTGCAGAGCAGTTCAGATAAGAGAATTGGAATGGCATTGCTTGAGGGCAAGCAATTCTAGGAAGGGCGGACTGTAATGTCCCCTTTTCGGAATTAATTACTTTGGATACCTGAAGCCTATTTTTATTATTTTCCGTAGGCTAAGGGGAAAGTGAAAGAGGAAAATAAATTAATTTAAGTGGTCCAAAGATATTTTATATTTTAATTGGAAAAGGACACTTAAATTATATTTTTAATTCAAAAGCATTGTTAGAATAAAATAATAATAAAAGGTTGACTTCTATTATTAGCCTCTTAGTTAGATTTAATAAATAAATAGAGGGGCGCCAAAGTTGAAAAGAGAGCTGCATGCTTTTGTAAATCCTAATTTTAGGATAAGGGGTGGAAAAAGTATTATTTAAAGTGTTTAATCCTATTTTTAGGATGGGGCGCCCACTTTGGAGTGTTTGAGAGTTATAAAAGCAGACTTGGGGGTTCATTGTAACACATCTTGGAAATTCATCAATTATTTTTTTTTGTCTGCAAGTGGCTTTTGCTTCTGCATCAGTAATAGAGGACGAAAACCCTCATTTACACAGATTTGAGGACAAAAACCCTCACATCTGAGCTTGGCAATTCCATTCAAGGGTTGCAGTGACAATTCAGGGTGCAAGTGTTCTGCCAGTTCAGCTCCATACCATTGTATTCAAACACTGGTATCTTTATTGTAGTTGGTTCATATTCAATACATAAAATACTGTTTTTACGAATTATGGTTTGCTGTTTTTATATTAAAAATCAGATTATTGCTGCTGTTATAGAAATCAGATTTTTAATACTGCTGCCCTAGGGATTAACAAAAATATCCAAATTTGTTAGAAATTATTTTTCAGGGATATTACAGTATCTTAAAAGAAGCCTTGACAGGCGTCAATATGAATATGTGCACAATAGAATTGTGAAGATGGTCCGATCAAGGGAGAAGCCTAGTGTAAAGGTTACAGCTTTACAGATGCCCAGATCTTATCAATATTTGTGATACATTAAACACTTGGGAAGTGATGTATAAAATATTAAAATAATCATTGATCAATTTATTGGTTCATATATTGGCAGAAAGTTCCACCAATTGTAATTAAAAACATATGAACAGAAATGACTCTTGGATCTAAGAGAATTAAAACATGTAATAATATGGTGAAAAGGCAACGTCATGCTTATTGTGTACTAAGTCCATATAGCACAAAACATTGGACACAAATCAGGTTTGAGCTACCTAAATAGCATGCCCCTAGAGGCACTCTCTCATACGAAGATACTTGATAAGTCTCTGACCTTTCCAGCATACCATAGTGCTTGAATAGACATTTGTGCAAAAAGTTATCCTCTGTATTGTAAATGGAGGAGAGCTTTTTCTCAACAATCTTCCTTGACAAGGTTCACCACCTTTGATCAGTTTCAATTACTTAGGATGGTCCTCACACTTTCTAGCATCTCTATCATGGTAGTCACATATCACAAAACCTTCATATGCTGTTTATTTTAATACATTTTTCTTTTGTACCTAGCACAAAAGATACTACACTGCACTAATCTTCATGAAGATACTGTGGGCATTGTACTTCTATCAATGAGAATTAACTGTTAATTGTATCTGTTTGTGATGACTCAACTACCCCATGTCTTCTTCCATGCCATAGCACCGATCAGCCTATAAGCTAGGATTAACCTTCATATGTAGCTATCTGTAAATTAGAATCACAACAGAATCATGAATATGTTAGAGAAGACATTGGTAAGGCTGAAGACTTAAATTCATTATACCTGTGAGTACATCAAGATGTCTTATCTTGTTTTGACGTGCAACTACTTCAAATCCAGCTCAAACAGATTGTTTTTCTTAACATTTTATTAAGCTACAAGTTGTTCCTTGATATTGTCTTTGGGATATCTAACTGGAATCTGATATTTGACATATTGCATATGATAGATATGGCACATTCAACTTTACTTATAGTTTTGCATGTCATTTAATAATTTTGTACAAACCCATGTACTATGCAAGGGTGAGCATCAGGAAAGCATACATATAACCAATTGTTTTATAAAACCTGACTATCATTTAGTATGATTTTAAATATGCATACATTTGTGAGAGTTGACAGGCTTGATAAACATGCTCTCCAACCTTTCCTGTATACTTAATATTTTAGAGAGGTCGCAATAATCCATAAGGTCCTGCCCAATGGTTTTGGGGCAAGCAGTGGGGGAAATAATTTTCACACCATTGACCAAGGTTCCACTCTCGATGGTTACCTCAAATTGGCCATGGCAATGCTTGGAGGTAAAGGTCAAACTTATAATTATGAACCGAAAGAGATGAAATTTCTAATATTATAGACCCAAGCCCACCCCCATATACAATTTGAGCTTTCCCTATGATTCACCCTAAATTTTGCCAAATGGGTTTGGATCAAGCAATGGGGAATAACGAGTTTCACAACATTGACCAAGGTTCCATTCCCATTAGCTCTAGAGCACCTCAAAGTGGCCATAGGAACAATTAGAGGTAGAGGTCAAACTTATCATTGTGAGTTGTATGCGACACATTCTCTAATATTCTAAACCCAAGCCCATCACCATGTACGCTTTCAATTCTGCCCTCACATATACCATAAATTTTAAGAATGCTTCCCATACGTTGGATATGGTTTGTTGTGGTTTCAGCTGGGTTTTGCACACTCTTCAATATGGGCCTTGCTTTTGTCTTGGAACAATGAGCTGGTTCTTTTTGGAAGCTTTGATGTCAGAATTGTACTACTATTCGATTGTGAGGCATAGCAGCCACAGCCCCAATGTGAATGGAATTGTTTAGCCAGCTGCATGTACACTTTGAGCTCTGCCTAAGATTTTCCTTTGCCAAACAGGTTTGGAGCAAGCAATGGTTGTTGCTAAATTTCACACCATTGACCAATGTTCCATTCCCATGAGCTTTGCGTGCCTCAAAGTGGCCATAGGGACCACTAGAGGTATGGGACCAGTGGCCATAGGGACCACTAGAGGTATGGGTCAAACTTACCATTGTGAACCAGATGGGACACATTCTTAGATACACTAGACCCAATCCCATTCTCGTGTACACTTCAACCTCTGCCCTCACATTTACCCTAAATTTTGAGGATGTTGGTTATGGTTAGTCATGCGTTCAGCCGGTTTTTGCTCACTCCTCAATAGGGGCCTTTTGCTTTTGTCTTGAAACCGTGAGCTGGTTCTTTTTGGAAGCTTTAATCACAGAATTGCCTCATGTTCGGTTGTGAGGCATAGCAGCCACAACCCCCATGTGACTGGAATTGTTCAGTCAACTGTTAGTTTTTCTCGTGTCTATAGGGAAGTTTGCTCAATTGATAAAATTTGCCACCAGTGCTATAATACAGTTTGGTTTTGTTGTACCGTATTTGGTATATCTATGCAAAATGAAGAGTTGCAATGTGTAGGTGGGTGCAATGAATAGGTGGGACCCCAATGCCCCACATTTATGAATCAAAAAATAATAATCCAATAAGGTCCCTATTTCAGGGTTGGTGGATTAGATAAACTAATGTTATGATCTATTTCATTAAAAATTGGTTACAAATGGCAGTAAAGCAGCTGGGAAAAAATTGAAGGGATGGACAAAATTGACAAGTATATATACACATTGACATTATTAAGCTAGTCCTATAGGGAAAATTTGGGATTTAAATTGTAAGATAATGGAGGTTGGGGTCTTTCAGAGCTTTTTTTGCTTCACGGGTTTAATGCCCACTGCCATTGACTTTTCTACATCCAACAACATTCATATTGTGTTTTCTTTAGAAAGCAACAGGATTCATCATCCGTCCTTTGCATCTATTGCCTTTTTAGGTATTCTTGCCCTGGAGTGGCTTATATAATGGTATTTCACACCACTATTTCACTTGTTGAAACTCCGACTATGAATTGTGAAGTTGTCAAGAATGGCACCTTCAATCAAGAAGCCTCATAAGTTTGTCCCAGAGGCCTTTCACACAGTGACTACTCAACCTGATATAGTTTTTACCCATTCTTGAATTTGATGTTGGTTACAATGTCATGAGAATTTTTCTTTAATTGGATATTTTGTTAGGATAATTCCCTCGAAAGCATGTTGAAAAGTTAGGTCCAATCTTCTTGGATGCAACATGGTATTAGGTTAGACATTGTCCAAAATATGGCCAAAGGCTTTTTTGTTTTGTTTTGCCTACCCGCAATATTTCTCCCTTATTCTACAAAAATCCTCTACTTACTATGTGCATAGCTCTCTTCTTGCCCTATCACCCTAGAGGCATAAATTTGTTGTTTCAAAGCACACAAACCTTTAGAATCCCAATCAAGGTTCAATTCCGAGGACTTCCCTTAACATGTTGGCAATTTATTGAACAAATAGCAACTAATGTAGGTCATGTCGACATCAATCCTTATTGTGAGCTTAAGGAGTCCATTAACAATTATGTCAAAGATTTTTGCAATTAGCGGAGAATTTTGTATATCAATCTTCCCAACATGTGTTTTCATTGCCAATTTTTTGAGCAAAAATCGAAGATTGCCCTTTATTAACTCTCTCACAACAAAGCCATATCAAAGCCACCTATTGACACTCCTCAATTTAATGGCGAAGAAGGTTGGACCACCATTGGTGGACGTAAAATGGGCCGCAATAAAGGTGTCACTAACCTTATTGGGGTACATCAATACCAAAACTACAAAATCAAACCCTTATTTCAAACCTCGTGTGCGAGAATGTGCCCAAGACAGTGGTTGCATTCACTCAACCCTCTAGAGAGCAATGTCAAAATCAAGTTGAAACATCTAAGAATGCAGAAAAATCTAGTTTTCTCAATGCATGGTCGACTGCTAGTATTCAATCAATTTCTCAAACTAATTCTCAAGAGATTTCTCAAGATTTGCAATCAAGTCTCCAATATGTCTCTTCAAGCCACGCATTGTCGAGGTGCTTTCAAACTCTACCTCATCAATTAGAGGAAGAATATGTTGTAGACTCACAATACCCGTTCCCACTTAATGTGTTTTACAAACTAACCAACAATAATTTTGGCAAAAAAGTTTTGAAGCCCTTTAGGACTCAGATTCAAAGGATATGTCTCTTAACCCTCGGTCATCACAGAATACGTCTAGATCCCAATATACCCAATGCCAGATAGCTGCTAAAAAGCATAAGCCAGAAAACACAATATGTGCTCCGGCCACACCTTCATAGCTCCAAATACCTGGATTAGATACAGTTTCTCCAGTTATACTCCATCCACCCCACGAATCCTTTATTCCTAGACGAGTCATAAAAGGTATAACGAACATACCAAAGTTTTGAAGCCCTTTAGGACTCGATTCAAAGGATATGTCTCTTGACCCTCATAATCCATGAATTGTTTCTCCTAGAATGTGTGGGATCTCACATGCCCACCTCACAAGTACAGATTGTCGACTTTCAATGGCAATTTTCAAAAATAGACATTCTTTTCTTGTAAGAAACTAAGGTGGCAAATGTTTTGCTCAAAGTTGTAAGTAGAGTGATTTGGGCCGATAGTTAAGCTTGGACTAGTATCATGGATCTAAGACATTGTGGACTCATTACATTTATTTCTCTAAAGTGGCGGACATATTATGTGGATGATGGGTGTGACCCCACAAACCGTATCCTTTGAGTGCTAATAAATATTGAAAACAATTTCTTTCGTATAATCAATGTTTATGCATCTACTAATGCCATTGAAAGGGCGACACTTTGGCAATGGGTTATTGATGAATTGCCAAATTGCATTGAGTGACATGTGGTGACTTTACTATGGTCGAGTTGTCAACTTACAAACTTGGTCACCTCCTGTGCGATGGACAACTAATGAACGAGATCTGTGGATATTTATGCATGATAAGTTTGGGTATGACCCCAATTATTCATATCATTTCACATCTTCAATCTAGTGTGCATGGTCTAACTTACACCGTGGTTCTAAAAGAATCTTAAAGTGACTTTATATGGTCATGATCTCCACGCAACCCTATTTCTCGTTCAATATTGCTTTTCACTTTCGGTAGAAACATTGCAAGTATTGTCCTTTCGGACCACTTGCAAATTTGGTTCCTTATTGATTAACACTTCAAGTGTCCCAAAATTCAAAAATGCAATTTTATTTCCATACCCTTTTAAATCATCGGTCCACTTTAGCCATATAAGGCAACTTTGGAATCTCATGGCAAGGCCAACAAGAATTTTCAGCTAGATTTGTTGGTGTTCGAAGACCATCACATGCATAGTGCAATTTCTACGTATATACGGTCATCAAGTTGTTTCGCATCCATTAGCAAACTTACCCTGCCACCTTTGTAGAGTTGAGTTGTGCAATACCTACCGTAGAGCATGCACCCCTTCATGAGCCCCTACAATTACACTGCGCTACTGACAACACCTCCATATTGCACATGCCTACAATATACTTGATACACAAATCAAAGCCAAACTTCACTAGCTCAAAGTAGGAGATAAATTTTCCAAAGAATTCTTACATATGCTTGAGGCGAAACACTCTACCTAACAAATCAAGGCCATAAGGGACGTTGACAATAGCTCCCGAGGTGCCGAAGATGGTTTGAGCCTTTATCCACCATTATTAGCGAGTTTTCAAAACTCGAGACCCTTCCCATTAGTGACAACATGCACTCCAACAATGTCTTAAGGCGGTTCCTTGCAAGCTTTCGCAATCCCAACGAGGTGCATGTGATGGGCCTCTCACAAGTGAGGACTTGCATAAAGTCATTTTACAAATGGCCAATGACAAAGCCTCAAGCTATGATGGACTGCAAGTGAATTCTACAATGTGTTCGGGGATATTGTGGGAGAAAACATTTTCCAAGTGTACTACGAATCTTTCATATCTAAATCCCTTCGCCAATTTATTAATAGATGTCATATCATGTTCATTCTTAAGATGGGAGATCTAGAGTTGATTTGCAATTGGAAACCGATCACCCTACTTAATGTGTCATACAAAATTATAGCCAAAGCCCTCACACTACACATAAGCCACTACATGTCATGATTGTTAGTCTAGTACAAAATGGCTTCATCAAAAGTAGATGGATTCTTGATAACATCATTACGAGTTTGGAAAGACGAAAGTGAGCACATAGATCTAGTAAATGAGCAATATTCATCAAGATTGACTTTGAGAAAACATATAACCACATTGACTAGCCTAATTGTGTCTATTCTTAAAGCTCTTGGTTTGGTCCCAACTTCCTTCAATTTGTTCGGATGTTTGCAAATGCTTTGGCTTACTAGAATAGACAAGGTTGCCCATTAGTTCCAGCCCTATATGTGGGTTTTGGCTATCTTTTGGCATGTTAAAGTGAAAAAAAGAATAATCAAAGGCATTTCCCTACCCTCTTAAGAGCCCGCATAGCTTGTCAATGGGCATTTTGCCAATGATTCCTTTCTCACCCTTATGGAAGATGAGATCAACATCAAAAATGCCATGTAATGTCATGATACTTTTTGCATCACCTTGGGCTAAAATATTCAATGGAGGAAGATTCATATGTTATAAATAATCCTTTCTCCCCCACCTCCTTAGTTGAGAAAGCATGAATGGAAATTGATCCAATTTGGTGAAATATTTTGATTTTTGGTATAGCCTTTGAATTCCAAGCTATCCTATCCCAATCTGCGGCGGTGAGGTTATTAGGTGAAGAAAACACTCTCCTAATGGATCACTAAGTCGCTCTCCTTAGCGAGGAAGTTTCAAGTCTAGTCTAAATTGCTCACTTTGCAACTCATTTCTATTACTCTTCTTGTTGGGTTCCATCTAAAGACTCCTACTTGAGAGTTAGAGAAGTTTCTTATAGACTTTCTTTGGGCAAGCTCAGGCATGGGAAGGTTTTCCATCGGATAGCTTGTTTCCCAAGGATGCTAAAAGGATGGGTCTATTAGTCATCTGTCAACATGGCACTATTCTTTGTGTCAAGTGGATTATTCAAGCTATTGAAGGAAAAGAAGCATGGAAAATGTTAATTCGCAATTGTATTGCAAACGGATCTCCTTATGGACAAGTGACCTAAAATGGTTTAGGCTTTCACAACCTTGTTATCCTACAAGATCTTGTAGAAGTGTTTGGGTTCTTTGTTGTTAAAGTATTTGGAAAGCATGGCAATAAATTAAGCCTTGGCTTCTTTGGAATGCAAATGGATTTAGGGATGAGTTGTTTGTCAACTAACACTCCTTGTGGTGGTCGCCCATCATAAATTTCCATGATGTTCCTCTTGTGAAAGTTCCATATGTTCATGCACTCAAATTCTTAAAAAAAAAGAATTCATAGAGTGCAATTCATTTTCTACAAGTAGACTAGAACTTGGCTTCCCTGGCCAAATTTTACAACCAAGTTTAACTTGAACAAAAATGATAAAAAATCCCATTGAGAGATTATTGATGCTATCCCTAAAAATTTGCTTCATAACATAGTAGTTAACCCAATTAGACCATGGTGGAAGGATTGAAAGTGGTATGTTGAAACATTATTTCAACACCATAATCCCAATAAGGGCTATGAATGGTTGTCACCACCTTTGCCCATAGTTGGCAAGCTCAATGCTCGCTAGTCTCTTCACTCTCCTACTCACACTTAGAGCAAACATTTTCAAATGATTTGGATTTCCATTCTTGAGCCTAAAATTACACACTTTGCATGGTGTTTATTATATCAAAGGCTTCCCTTGGCCATCACCACATTTAGGAGTTACTCATTCCAAGTGTTCATTTTTTTAGCATTCGAGATTCCTTTACACTTGTTTTGATTTTGCATTAAAGCGAACCTAGACATAAATCCATGAATTTTTCAAACCCTTCCAACAAGATCTTTTCCTCCGACGCGATATTCTCTTGGGAATCGCCTTTGCTTCTGCAAAATACACACATATTTAGCATACTTTCAAAGTAGAAATTATTTTCTTTATTTGGAAAGAAAGAAACACATGACTATTTTTGCTAACTCGTGCACAATTTCTACTTATAACAAAGTCGTGGTTATTTCAAATGTGTTTATGAAAGTTTAAGTTCAAGCAAATAAGGTGGCCCTTAAGGTTTGCCCATTTGCAAACCCTTTCGGATGACTAGGGTAATGTACCATACACAGTTGCTCATGTCCCACTCTCTTCACCCTCGAGGGTGGCACCCCGAGGGAAGGCCACAGAAGGTGCCACTCTTGTCCCCACTCTCACGACTAAGCTAGATGGTCTCCTCCACGCAAACACTCACCTCCGGCTTGGAGTCCTCCAGTTCACCCAAACGGTCGTACCTCCACCACTCTCAAACAAGTATCCTCGTCTAGCCGAGCAATTCTCCCCGCCACGAGTAATCCACAAGGCACCCAAGATGGCAACAAGGATGATGCAAAGGCAATAAAAATGCCAATTTTAACTAGAATGTCGTGACTAGGGAGAAAGACCTACGATGTTGGCTAGGGCAAGGCAAATGAAAATGGTCTACCTACCACCGGTTCCTTTGCTTTCTCTGTTTAGTTAAATGTAATTTATGTTTGTCCTTTTGTAGACGGTTTTTGTTTCTTATTTCCTAAACTTCTCTTTTTGCCTAGTGTGAATGTGATGTGCCATGCTCTCATATCATCCTCCCTTTTTGTGAATATTCGTAATAATTTTTAATATAATAAAGTTTAATTTTATCGAAATAAAATTACTGCAGAAAATTTATTGACTAAATGCATAATTTTTTTGATATTGTTGTTGGTAGTCTAATTTTTTAACTTTTAAGAAATTAAGTCGAGTAATGAAAAATAGCCATAAAGAATACATGTAAAGCAATAAATGTCGCGGATGAGTGGATAGTTTCATTAAACTAGCAATCGCACACAAGCAATGCAATGTGAATGTCAAAAGGGATTGGGTAGAGGAGTGAAGAGTGGAGGAGGTGTGAAGGGTTGAATTTGAAGGCAATAAATTTGTTAGTGGAATTTGATAAAGGAGAATGTGAAGTGGAGGGACATATGGATGGAACCATAAAATGAGATAGGGAAGCTTGCATAGAGGGAAGGTTGCAAATGTCTTTTTTAACCTTCTCATCAAGTGTTGTAAATTTTCTTGATCTAGAATTCAAAAAGTTATAATGTGGCTTTATTTTAAAATAGAAGAAACAATTAAATTGCTTGACAAATTAGAAATGAGAAGGTGTGTGCTATTACAAGAGCCCACAATGGAAAATCTCATGTCGATGCAATCTTGTTCTAGAGGGAGGGATGAAGTATGCACTCTTAGCATCGACATTGGTGTTATGCAAGGCGTAAATGTAGTACAACATTTGGCTTACATAGAAAATATGTGGAAGTGCAAGCCTGCGAACTTCAAATCAGCCATCCTTGGCTATTTTGGCATGGTGGCTAGTAAAAAGAATGTAGGAATATTGACAACAAATATTTATTCTTACAATCTCACGAAAAATAGGGAATGTTATCTCACAAGACAAATGGAGGACCTAAACCAATCCATGGGATAATATGAATGAGGTCGCCAACATTCCCATCGGAAAGCATAACCATTTGCACAATGCACATGCCTAGTAGAGGAGGCAACACAATGAAATGTCATGCATGGTTCCAAATTCGAACTCTTCATAGGCTATCGAGGAACCGTGATGACTCATGCCTAAGGGGGAAGACTTGGGGAATCGACCTTGGTATCCTCGTTAGTTCAGTAAGCTACAGTGGAGGTGGCACAGGAAAAGAAGCACAAATACTTCACAGTTGTTCTTGATCGCCTCTTTGCCAAGACGAGCCTCCATCCCGACCATATCAATATTGTCAGGTGCCACTTCAACCTTTAGCGCGAAGCCATCCATGCGTCAGGATCGTGAACAGCTATCAAATGAAGGAGAGTGTGAAGACCTTCGTCTCTCACACGGGTGCAACATGAATGTCATTTACGTGAACATGGAAATTTATTTATTCAAGTTATACCCCTAAATTAAAAAGTCGGTGATAATAATAGAATGAAAATTTGTATGTCGTTGATACAATGACTGTCAGGTTTACAAATCTTAAGAATGTGATCTAACAGTCAAGCATAGTTGAGGTTTAGAAATTTGAGGTATGCGATTTAAGATTTGTGGGAAACCGACGCTCACAAATCTTAAGAATGTCATCATAAATTCCAGTGTAACCAAGACTTACAAATCTTAATAATATGTTCTAAAGCCAAGTTGTAAAGATTCCTGCATGCGTTCAAGCATGACCCATGTTTACAAAGCAATAATGACAGAGGTCATAGAGCAATGATTACGGGATACATTGGAGTGTGAGGCATAAGCGATGTTTACAGAGGAATGATTATGGGGTACAATCAAACATGTACTATGTTTAGAGAGTAATGATTAAGGAGTGCATTCCAACATGACCCATGTTTACAAATCTTACTTATTTGGCCCAAGCTTACCCCACATAGTGTTACAAACCCATAACTCAATCAAGATTTACCAAACAAGGACAAAAAAGCATTATAAAATTTACACATCAAATAATGGCTTTATTTTATTGTGTGCAAGACATGTGAAAGGTGTTTTTCGATGTGGACAAGGCATTGACGAATAAGGAGCTATGTTTATATGCATACATTGTCGGTGAAGTGTCAACTATATGCGGGGAGGTATATACATTTAAATTGACATACATAGACAATGAAAAGTGTGTCAGACTATTAACATCCATGAGAACTCATTCCAAACCATCCCGTACTCTAATCGATGTCAAAACGACCCACCCCAATCCAATTTGGCAACAACTTTAGCATAAAAATTGAAAGATCAGGATATGCGTAGACTTTCAAGAGATAAAGTAAAAAATTCAATTGTTTTGAGATAAACATGGAAAGTGCCAAACACGTGCCCAATCAATAAGAATAAAGAATTGGAAAATTCTACGAATAGGCATGCATACTTCCAAAACAAATGGTGCTTGAATCGACATATGGTAAAGGTCATTTGATGTGACTTTTTGCATTAATGTCTGGATGGATGTCAGTCGTCCACATGGAAATGTGTGTTCTAGGCTCTATGCCTCGAGCAGTAACTATCGGTGTTTTCATAATCGTGCTTTGTATTTTTATTTAGTATTTGTCACATGTATATGTGTAGTGTGCATAGGAAACGGTTGTTTTATTCTTTTTATGCGGGTATGAAATTTGCATTTGAACCCTTCATTCGAAGAAAATCATTGGATAGACTAAAAACTCCATACGATTTCTTACATTGTTGAGTACAAATTGCTCTATAATTTACAAGGAAGGTTTTTTACGAATAAAATCATCAAAGTGTATCGTACAATGTCTAGATGTGAAAGGGATTCCTCGTTTTCTTAATTAAAGATCCGGTATGTCTAAGTGTATTGCACACAAAGTGTGCAATGGGGACGCTGAATTTATCCGTGAATTCATTATATCATCCTTTGAGGTAAACTTACCTATGGAACTTCTTATATGCCATACCTAAGATAGATTTCAGAGTAAACAAAACATCTTGGATTCTAAAAAAATAGTATTTGGAAAACTTATATATACTTTTATATAGAAAGTAATTTAAAGTATTTCTATGGTAATAGCATATTGCAGCATCTAGTAATGAATTTTATAGAAATAAAAATAAGTAGTCACATGTTTTGTTGCAAAACATGACATTAATACATGTCTCAAGTTGAACTTAAAAGAGAAAAATTTCAAGGTTGATATTTCAAAAGAAATATGTTTAATGCCATTGACAGAGACTGATGGAGATTGAAATTTTGACTTGGGTCTGAAGTTTGAATCTGTACAGAATCAAACTTTAGACCCAAGTCAATGCTCCTATGCCTTCTAATTTATAAAAGTGACTAATTTTAACTATAAGATATTTTTTCTTTTTTGTTTTGACGCGGCCATATTTATGATGGGTGTGGTAGGGTGGTTTAAGTTGAGGTCATTACAGAAAGAATCCATGTTTTTAAAGCAAGGCATAATTTGTGTGACATTCACAGCCTACAGGAGACATGAGGAGACCTCAATTAACATATTTAAATTCTCTATAGGAAAAACTATTGCTTTAAATGTAGTGCAGGAAGGGGAACTAAGTAACTTCAAAGTCGGTAGATATTATCCCAACAAATTAGATTTGTGAATTCGGTTATAAGTGAAATACCTATATAACCCATTTGTTGAAATAGTTGAAAATGTAGACAAAATACATTTATACTTCACAGAGCATTCCTCATTCACAGGGCATTTCCACTTGAAGATAATATAGAGGACAAAATGACACTCTGAATTGTCGACATACAAACAAGAGGTAGTCTTTGACAAATCCCCATTGTTTATTGTCCATGTAGAATCAACTAAGGAGGACACTATTACTAATGAATTTCATGGGAGAGGGTTGGGCAAAGAAATATTGCAAAGGATGTTGTCAAATGTTTTGATTTGATGTCACAGTATCTTAAAACCTTTGTATTAATGGAGACAAGAAATTATGTTTTATGGGTTTGACCAGATGGAAATAGGGGCTTCAACATCCCCTATATAAATCTGAATTTCCCCTTGCTACGACTATGAAATATGCCAAGGCCTATAATGAGCACAACAAAATGCCACCAAAAAAGCACATCAAACTGCGACAAATATGATATCTCTCTAGCCATGTTACAGGGTTGTTGGACTTGAACCCTAGTCACATTTCACTACATGGATGAATTCCAACCAAAAACAATGAAAATAGAAAATTCAATCTACTGAAGCTTCTAGTTTGTTTTATAAGAAATATATAAAAATAGTAATCAATGGCTGAGAAAAATGCAATGTCATTGCCACTGCCATGTGCAAGAACCACCATCAATACACGCAATACGAGGAAATGGTCGGTAGTAAATTATTCCCATTGGCATAATTACATATCGAACATGGAATGTGCAATTAAATCTAAAATGGTTACCTTGACATATCCTACTGGTCAAGCATCTTTACATTCATTTGAAGTGTTCCTCACCTTTTTTTCAACCCTTTCGCCACCTTCTCCTCGAGCTTTTCATTTCATACATATGTAGGATTCATGAAAACAATTCAGTGTAATGTCCATGCAATCATAAAACATGTTTTTGACAGATACCCCAACAGTGTATATAAGCAACAATCTGCATTGCTTTCTATGTGTGGTCTAGATTGCCAAATACTCAAAACTAAACAAAAAAACCTTTCTAGAAACTGAGAATAATCAAGCAAATGGCACATTATTATAGTGCAAGCCTATTTTTTTAGATTGCTTCATTTAGCATCACCAATAATCTCCACAAGAACATTCTCCCTGTTTAAAATGAAGGAAATGGTTCCCATTTCTCACAACAATTTTTCTCACAAAAATCTTGGAGATAACTTTCGTTATAGTGTGGCAGTGAACACATACCCGAAGGTTCTTAACAATTGTAACAATTGTTCCAAGATGTGTTTAACCAACCAAATGTAGTTGCTAACTTTTCATAATGGTGACAGAGAAATAATTCTTTTTCCTCTTCCACATCATTAATCTTTAATCTGTAAAATAACATGTTGCCTTCATCTCCCAAGTCAATTTCACCAACTTTGTGTAGATCTCCTTTGTCTATAGATGTGATATGTGATATATGATCTGTCTCTTGGCCTTCAATCCAACTACATCTAGGGATCTTTTTAATTCCTCTATCTTTCATCAATCTCTGTATCATTTGAACCTCACCTCACTTGCCCACTTTTGCATAGATGTTTGAGAGAAAACATAAGTTGCATCATTTTTAGGATCCAAATCAAAATGCGTTGTCGCTATAAATAATCCTAAGCTTATATTCATATACAATCTACAGGGACCAAGGAAAACTTCAACATAACCACTACAAGTTTAGCTAGAATCTTAATAATAATGTTCAGGGTGTCCTAAAGATAGTCAAGATAGGGAAAAAGTTCAACCATGCAAACATAATGATCAATTGCAGGTGTAATGCAATAAGGGTTACTCATGTGATTGAAGTATGTACAACCCTCATGCAGTAAACCTATATGGATGCATGCACATAGAACACAAGAAAAGGTTGTGGAATTTGGCTTTACACCTGCTAATTGCATTTGCTTGAAAGTTTCTAAAGCCTTTTCAACAAATCCATTTTGTGCATAGCTTGCAATCATTGTTATCCATGAGAAAACATCTCTTTGAGGCATTCTGTCAAACAGTTCATATGCCTTGTCTATGCTTTCACATTTTGTATACATGTCTACTAGGGCCATTGCAACTACAACACGATGAACAACAAGTACAAACCATCAACAGTTTTGATGGCAATCACATGTCCCGCCATTCTTTCAAACACCTAAGCCAAGCGTAGAGTTCCACGACTTGTCACGACATTCTATTTTGCACCCCATATGGAAAAATTCCATTAGCAACATAAAAAAAGTTTCTGTCAATACACAATTTCAAAAAGAGTGGAGAAAGCAAATGCGCTATCTAACAAAAATCCACTTTCCATTATAATTTTTGTGTGTCCACACCCTGCTCTAAAGTTCCCATTTTGGCACAATCCTGGAGTATATTAGCTAGAGGTTATCGACGAATGAAAAAAGTGAAACCCTTTTTGAGTAACCGAATTACTACGGAGGCTCGAGTAGGATCGAGTAGAGATCTACATGCATTGAAAATTCAAATGATTTTTCCAAAAGGAAAGAAAAATAACAAACCAGTGGCGAAGCCAAGTGAAGAAAAGTGGATTCCTGCACACTAAGAACAGTACTTGAGGAGTTTGTGAGATTCAAGTTCTTAAAAATCATGACATCATCAACAAAGCCATACAACTCTCATCACACAACACAAAATAGAGTAATATTTTGTCACAACAAGTGCTCGGTGCCTCTTCGACAAATTCCAACATCATAGTTGTGGCCAAATCTTGTGTGGAATGGTAGTCGATGTTGTCCACGAAACCACATTTTTGAGGTATTTTGTCAAAAAGTTCATTGGTAAATGTGAACCGACCGGGTTGGAGACTTGTTTGTTGCATACGGTGGAAGGGTGTGACTGTCTCGCAATGAAATCCATGTCTTTTGTACCAATGACGTCGCAACATTAACAAGTAGAGATACTTTCTTTGACCAGCATTGCTACCAATGACAACGCAACAAAAATAATTAGCAGTTAATATGGATGTTTGTCTCAAATATGTCAACAGCGGATAATATTCTTCAAGGAACGTTGATGTGCGCAGTTGTATGAGCCATTGATTGGTTTGGAACATGCCTTTGATGTAATTATGAAAAATGTAAATACATTCTTGCGGCCGCCAAATTTAACGTTAAGAAACTGCTAAACAATATTTAATATAACGAGAACTCAAGGTCTTTGACTATTGGTGAGTTACAAGTAGTTTGTAATCATCAACCCAAGTTCCATTCCCATTGAGTTCATTGGATGCTTTCAATAAGTGGCCATGGGGACACCTTGAGGTAGGGTCGAACTTCTCCATATGGACCAAGCGGAACATAGCGGGTGCTCCGAATGCGGATCGCTTGGTGGACATTAAGGACCCAAGCCCACCCTCATGTCCCACTTAGAGAAAGTGCTCCTCCACCACTCCAATTCATAGCTTTGGTATAATAAAAGCGTTTACCATCCAAAATTTTGAACTCAAGGTCTTGGGCTATTGGTGAGTTACAAGTAGTTTGTAATCATCAACCCAAGTTCCATTCCCATTGAGTTCATTGGATGCTTTCGATAAGTGGTCATGGGGACACCTTGAGGTAGGGGTCAAACTTCTCCATGCGGAACATAGCGGGGCACTCCGAATGCAGATCACTTAGCGGACATTAAGGACCCAAGCCCACCCCCATGTCCCACTTAGAGAAAGTACTCCACCACTCCAATTCATAGCTCTGGTATAATAAAAGCATTTAAGGAACCAAATTTTTAGTTAGATTTCGAGTTAGAGATTATCGGGACGGTGGAGATATGATTATATTTCGAAAGTGGGACGAAGAGGTGAGGATGGCTGAGAGTTACGATCGAAACCCTAGCGATCCTCCTCTCGACTCAAAGCAACGAAGAATGAAGGCCACGAAACGGAAATACTTGGAGTTTGGAATGGCATTCACATCAGCCAAAAGGATGCGATTACAATCAAGGACCTCAATACATTGAGTAAGGAAGCCCAGACGGCTTTTTCTTAGGCGACATAAAGGCGAGCATGTCTAGTTTCTAACAGCCATAGTCGCCCCTCTATTTTGAATACTCGAAGCCTCTTCTTGCCTCGAATGGAGGCTCGAGCAAGGATGTTTCGGGGCGGACGGGTTTAACGTAGTATACGAGGAAACGGGGTTTCTTTCAAGGCCGTAGTTCAGCAATCGGCCCCTAACCCGAATGGCCCCCACACCTATATTTTGATCTTGCCGAATAAATACCGAAGCTTAGTCCGGAAAACCACGATATCGGTGCCAATCTGAAATCCCTATCGCAGATGGCAATTATTGGTAGATTTAACAAAATGTGGTCGGTTGCCTCCACCTTATCTCAGTGGGTTCACGAAAACTGGTCCAAAATTGCAAAATCTCCTTCTGCTCCAAGGATTTTTCATTGTCGGTTTCAAAGTCATGCGGAGTATCATAAATTTCTATCAAAAGGTCTATGGTTTGGGGCGCAATGCAACACTGTTCCTCACTCCTTGGTTCCCCAAATTCAATCCGAACACTCTCTTCGTTTCTAAAATGCATGTGTGGGTTCGGCTTCCGAATCTCACGCTTCATTTTTGTATGCCCTAGAAGAGATCAGCAATGCATTGGGAAGATATTTGAGGATAGATCACTCCAGAGGCCACGTCTAGGATCCACACTTTTGCCAAATTATGCATTGAAATTGATTTGAGCAAGGGTTTCACGAATAAGATTCTATTGAAATTAGGAAACTTACAACATATTCAATCTTTGGACTATGAGAATACGGCCTTTCAGTGTCATATCTGCAAGACGCCCGGTCATCTGCGAAGCATCTTGCCCATCAAGAAAGAAGAACACTCAAAGGAAAAAGAATTCGCCTTCCAACAAGTGGCTGGAATAGCCCTCCCGACTCACGCTCATGAGCTGCGGCTAATGCCAACCAAGGAGGGACCCGACAATCAGACTTGAAGGAAAGAAAAGAACAACAAGATGAACAAAGACAACAAGCTGGAATGAAGAGAGGATATGTATTTGATAATTTTGAGAAATTGGATTCGAGATCCGGAACTCCTCTCAATAGCACCGATCCCAATAGTATGCAGATGGTGGTAGTTTCTGATTCGGGTCAGTGGCAAGAGGTCAGAAAGAAAAAAGGCAAAAAGGACGTCTTTCAAACTTGGTTAAATATTACCCTTCACTCGAAAAGCAACATTAGTTGAATTGGGTCTTGTGTCGGATAATTTCCGACTAAGTTTTAGTATTTAGCTAGTTAGTTTTTTGCTTGTGGTGGCTCTCTTTTACTATTTTCTTTGCAAAAGCCACCCTACATTTCTGCATTTTTCAAATAGATATACACTATGTAATGAAAGGGAGGGGACCCAAGAACCCCCCAGTTCATAGCTCAGGTAAAAAAGCGGTTTACTTATCAAAATATATATATATAGCCAAGTAAATCGCATCTATACTTATTCAAGGGATGAGTCACAACAACTCTACAACAAATTGAATATTTTTTTAATATTGAATATTCTATTAATAGTATAAAACTAACACTAATTTATATTTTTGAAGGGTAATATTTGAAAATAACTCACCTAAAAATGCCAGTCTCACCGCCAACCCATCTCACCCTTTTTTCTACACCGCAACCAAAAGATTGCGAAGCCTCTAGAAAATTTACTCGAGAAAAATTTTCACCGGATATAGTGATTTTCGACTATGTATTACAGCGGCTTTCTAAAGTGGCACTTAAGTTGATGTAATGTCCCCTTTCTGTGATGTCCTCTTTTGCTATGCCAAATGGCCCAAGGGCCAAGTCAGGTCCAAAACGTGGTCAGACCCAAGGGGGTTGTGGACGTTGGAAGCTTTTGGGAAGGGGCCCCGTGGTTTTAATATCCTAGTTTGGCATTTGGGGGTCACTTTTGGACGTGGCGGCTCAAAAAGGAAGAAAGTAACATGTTAGTGGCCCCTCCATGGAATAAAATGCGACTAGGGTTATGGGGGCTTGTTTGCCAATGAAAAGTATATATGGAGACAGGGAAGGAAGAAAAGGCACTTTTTGTCATATACATTTTTAGCCTCCTTCACGTGCAACTGCTGCTGTTGTGTTTTCTACAACTTGTGGAGTCAAATCCCACAGGGACCCTAGCTTCGGTGGTGAGAGACCCATCCCTAGCTAGTAGGGCATTCTTCGGTAGTGAGAGATCTACCCTAGTCTGTCATCTTGGATCCGTTTTGGGCCGTGCTACAGAGATATTTCCGGAGGGTTCAGAGGAAGGGTTTCGAGGATTTTTGGGGGCTTTTGGGAAAGACAATCAGAGGGGCTCTAGATCAGACTCACGGCAGCCATCTAGGCTGGGCGTGGCAGCACGTGGAAGGCGCCTCCCTCATTTCCCGACTCCATTCCTAGCGAGGCGACTTGCAGCCTCTATTTGGGGGTTTGTCCAGTCGGTCGTTTCAGATCTGCAGGTGGCAGTACTATTTCCTATATCTGCCATTGTTATTTCCAAAGACCCTTATTTTGCTCTTGTATTTAGAGGGTCACGGACCTCTGAAGTTGTCCAGCCGCATAGGGCATTCTGTAATTTTCTGGCAACAGTTTGACTTGTGTAAAATTCCCAAAAACAGTTTTATTATGTCCTCTATAATAATATCAAGCTCTCTTTAATTTTTCAAGTGATTCGAGTGGATATCTTGGAAGATATTGATTTTATTTAGTTGTTATCCTCACTATAAAAATCTGCATAAATCAGTATTTTATTTGGCTGCAAGTTTTCAATATTTTGTGCATTTTTAAGGGGTATCCCACAAGGGATATTTCAGTTGAAAATCACGTCGATGGTATTCATTATGTGCACCGCAGCTTGTACAGCGTTTGGCTTTTCTCTAGGGAGCAAGTCTCAAGGTAAAGAAATCACTGCCCACAATTTACTTCGACCGCCTCCCGATTTCCATCGACTGCACTTCGACATCGACCATTTGAAGCGGCCTCTGTACTGCCCATTTACACCGCCATAGCTCCTGAAGGCAAGAATAATATAAATCTATTGATAGACTGTTATTATGATTGCGCTGCAATAGCTATAAAAGCTTGCTATGAGCTAGAGGGAAAGTTTTTAGAGTATTTAAAGCAGGTCGCTGGGAGTTTGGTGGTTCCTGTTGGTGCTCTTCTTCCTCGCCCTTATCCTTTGAAACAGAGTACTCATGGAGAATCAGAATATGAGTGTCTGAGATGGTTGGAGGGGCAAAGGCCTGCTTCTGTTGTTTATGTTTCGTTTGGTACTGAATATTTTCTGTCGAAGAAGCAGATAGAGTAGATAGCCCAAGCATTAGAGGCGCTGACTCGATAAAGAAATGTGAGAATATCCGCGGATCCGACGTACGCACTGCAGTCAGGCGATCAATGCCCCAACTTATCTGTATGTAGTCGCATTCCACTTGTCCCTCATTTCTGACGTGGATCTTTCTGACGGTTGTCAGAGCCAAGGGTTCGCCTCCCCTTTGGAAAATGCCTTTCGGCATTAATGAACCCAAACGACCATCTAACCCTGTGAGTGTGGATGGCGGGAGTTGCCACACTGTGGCCCAATCAAGCTCATTTGCTTGTAATTGGCAGCTACCCACAGGTCAAAAGTTCAAATCCCGTGGAGTCATTCGATAGTGATTCCGCTAAAACAAGGGAGAAAATAATAGAAAGTACAACAGTAGAACGTAGACCTCGAGAGTTAGCTCAGATAACAGGGATTCAGCTAAAACAAGAGTGAAAATACTTAAAATGCGATATGAGAGCTTCATAGACATCGAAATTCAGTTCAGATACTAGTTATTCAACTAAAGCATGGGGAAATACAAAACATTTGTAAGAACATTAAAACCCTCAAGATTGAGCTTAAATATCAATAAATTCAGCTAAAATAAGGAGGCGAATGCTATAAACATGCCATGAAAACATCAAAATCTCAAGATTGAGCTCAAATGACATTTATTAGGCTAAAAAGGCATAATAAATCAAAAACCTGTTGCAAGTGTACTTGTTTCAGGATATCCCGTCTACTAGAATACATAGGCAGCGTCGACTCAAAACGGCTGCACTCCTGACAATAATACTGTGCAATTGCTCCCACGTCCAGCCATTTCCCAGCACAAAAACAGGCCTCTCTTCACCAGAGGAATCAAAGTAATCATAATCCTACTCAGGATTCCTCAGATAAGATTCCAAACATTGCAAAGCCCTCTCAAATTCCAAAACTTTCTTGCGAAGAATCTTACCCTGCACTAGCAAACCCTCTTTTAAACCCTGGAGTCTCTGCCACTCCTGCAGACTGTTACGGCGCTTCAATAAATTATAACACTTGTGAAGCTCCTGATCCACTTCTTCAATTTCTGTCTTAGACTTGCTCGCGGCCTCCCTGTGGCGCAGATTTTTCAAATAATCCAAAAATACACATGTCAGGCACTTTCGTGCCTCGTTTTGAACGTCCTCTTCGTCTGAGCAAATTTCGGGGATCCATGAATGAATGCCTGCTAAACGGCGCTCCCACAGAAAACCAAGAGCTTCCACGGCGCCTTCTGAAGTATAGAAAAACAGCCTTGCCAGTAAATTCCCCGGTGCCATGCAAATTGTCCTGCTCTTCATACCCGAGCATGAATCAACTAAGCTTATCAGTTGGTAATTGTTTTTGTTGCCGCTGGAGGCACCTCGCCCCCATATTTTCAATTCTCTTCTGTTTCTTCCCATTTGCTGCCTGTCGGAGTATTTCCTTACGGCTGCCATTAAAATATTTACAGTGCCTTGGCCGCCAAGCTAAATATGTCCGGTGTGCGTCTCTCTGCTTGGTACGCCCGCCGATTTTTCACCATAGAATGTCAGAGATCTGTGGTGAGAGATTAGTTGATCTTTAATTTAAGCGAGAATGTGAATTTACTTGGAGATCACGGCCATTACCTACTTTTTTGAAGGTTTTACCCTAAAAACTAAAGGGAGTGCGGTGCGTGGATATCTCTTTCGCGGGCTCTTTTCGAAAAAATAGGAACAAAGACTTTTTCTGCTCGTGTACCGACCGTTACGGTAACTGTCTATTAAATAGTCACTCGTGCCACTGGAACCGACTCTCTAATCACCAGTTTTCACCTGCTTTCGTTATCAAAACTGGATAATTATCTTTTTTTTTCAATAAACTTTAAAAAAGAAAGAACCGGATAACTATGACAAGTTCAACGTATTCAAATACCCAACTTCTTTTAAAAAGAACTCCCCGGAGAACTAGTGAACTTTATAATTTTATTGAATTGAATTTCGTAATGGACACGGTTAGTGGATGTCTTTTGATGGAATGCCTCATAGTTATCACTTTATAGTTACTAAGGCTTATATATAAGATTACTCAGCAAGTGTAATTAATTATATGCTAATTCTATTTATTATGGATTAGAGATGTCGATATCTATATAAAATTGTTGGTTTCCCACAAAAATAACAAAAATTTGTGGAATTTTATTCTAAGAGTTAGGTGTCTCCCATGTGCATAGGAGTTGTAAATAGGTTTGTAAGGGTTGACTTATTGCCTAACCAAATCTTAAAAGTTCCTCTAGGCTAAAGTAAGAGTTATCTAGAACTTAAGGTTGTAAGAATATTGTTTGAGAAAATTGTGTGGCATTAAATTAAATCAATGTTTCAAATCAATGATGGATCGTGGGATGTGATTTGAAACGTTCATTTAAATAAATGTCATGCAATTTTTTTCATAAATTATTTCTCTCGTATCAATAAACTAATAGACTATGATGTTAAGTTGTGGAGCCTATTTTCATGTGAGAAAGTGTCAAGAGGCTGTACACTAAGAGTCTTGTACACTTTCCACGGTTGTCTCGTCGGGGTATACCGTAAAACGTGCTTTTCTCATATGAGTGGGATTTTTGACCCATAGGTTTATGGGATGGTTTTGGCCCATGGTTTTAATACCCACGGTTTTGTAAAACTGCTTAAGCAGTTGTCTACTTATATGGTTTTATGCATATGGTAGGGATCGTGTATCATTGCAGATGTGTTTTGAATTCGGGTGTGAATTCTATAGAGTTTGTTGAGCATAGCTCCAAACAGATTTGGGTATTGTATTGAGAGAGCGGTGGTATTGTATTGGGTGAACCACGTTAAATATTGTCTTTTGTGTTATGTTATTTTATTCGTACTTTTATTTGAGATCTATAATGTTTTCTACATATTAGTTTCTACTGTTGCAATTTTGTGAGGGATTATTCCACATATTTTATCCCTTATTTTCTAACATGTGAAAATATTATGTCCTTAAAATACTACTTGTAGTAAGAAAGAGCTGTAATATGAACTATTATGTAAAACATAAGGACATTGTTATACCATCCTATCTAATACATGATACATATGCACAATCACGAACCAAATTGTAGACATTTAAATGTGGTTTTTGACTGTTTGGCAACCTCGATGTCGATGCATTTTGGCGTGTTTAGATAATTCACATATATTTGTCTCTTTACACTTTCCCTTTGTTAATCTACCCATCTATTGTCTTAACCCCTATTTGCTTTAGTCAAACTTATTCAAGATAAGTGTAGTAAATCTAGGAACACCTTCAAGGTCCTAGAAAGATATTCTTCATACCTCAAATCCTTATTTTATACTTCTAGGACATTCCCGGTAAATATGAACAACGTGAGTTCATATATGGGTCGCCCTATTACTTTAGTGTCCATGAGCTCTCAACAACTATCTTTCAAATTAGAAATTCTCCATTATGTCGGCCTAGACACATTTCATGGGTTAACTATACTCAAAAAATAACGAAGAGTCACCTATATATACAAATCAATCCTAAGGTCTTTAATCACATCATTACTTATAATTCTACACCGCTCACTCTCTTTGAGCACATATACACATCCGAAATCTTCAAGGGGCAACCCTAAAGCGATCCATGTAGAACCATACATGAATTGATAGAGGTCGAAGTTGCATAATGTCATATATCAAAGTGTGAATAAATGTCAACTATTTATGCACATGATTTTGTACACATTCACATACAAGAGGAGAACTACGTGCAAGTGTGGGGATTGAGGCTCAGGCAAACAGGCAAGTGCACAGGCGCCAACATTTAGGGGCAATAATTTATTTTATTTTACTATGGTGTTTATGAAGAGTTAATCAATTTATTAACCATATAAGCTAGTAGTAGTTAGTGGCCAACCTTACATACCAATTCAATTCATTTCATTCAAAATAAAATAAAATTTACAAAATTATATTAAGAGTATGATATTTAGGAGGCCTCAAATATTTATGCAAGTGCTTTGTTGCAAGATTCCTAAATTTAATTCATACTCATTTTTTCATACTTTGTATTGTTTTGAAGTCTTGGAAGTTTTTTTGGGAGGAGAGATCAAGAAAGGTGAATATGTAAAGAACCCAGGAAAAAATAGTTGGGAAATATATGAGACAAGGAGGATTATGATAGACTATATGTTAGATAATTAACTAGGGATTTTAGGCAATAATAGCTAAAAAAATTATTAGCAAGTTTTTCTTGGATGGTAGAGGCATAATATATCAAGTAATACGATATTTGGTCATGGTTAATTATTTTGTCTACTATATATTTTTTTAATTTATAGAAGGTGTTAGCTCTAGTATTGCCTAGGGCGCTCATAACCCTTAATTTGGCCCGACTACATGTCACTTTATCCCTCTTCGGAGTGTTAGTATATAGCAACGCTCGTCGCATCGTTGGGGTGTAGTGAGGTTGTCTAATTCAAAATACTAAACCTTTTTCAAGGTTCTCTTGTGAGCAATCAAAGACAATTAAGTCTTCAAAAAGAAGAGCATAAACAAGCATGACTACATGAGATTGAAGAGCACACGCTTATCTAGAAGTGAATTATACACATAGGAAAAGGTCTCCTGAAGTTATAAACCCCTAGATGGGTAAGTGCATGGAAAAGGGGGCCAAATGATCGTAAACCTTCAACTCTTGAATTCTCACAAACCACACTTTAAAACGTTGTTGTTCTCTACTTTCAAATTAGAAAATGACAATTTAAGCTAGTGACTAAATTACTTATGCTTTAGAATTGAAATTTTCAGAGAGAAATGAATTAAAACACAAACACCATGAATTTTATCCTAGAAACCCCGGTGTGAGTGAGGGAAAACCATCGAGAAGGGCAACTATTATTTCTTCCCACTTATTTTATCCAATTCAAATATGAAGATAAGATACATATTTTACAATAAGTATGAAAGGAAATTTGACAATGTCTCACACTTCCTCCCAAGTACTTGTTTGTTCTGTTCTCAACCTCCTTGCTTCTACAAACTCAATTCCAACACTAAGAATACTCTTGCACTTACTCCCATGAAATCTCTTTCCAATGATCAAATCCTTTGCTCTTCCCAAGTATTTATAGCCTCTCCCATGCACTGGAGAATGGGAAAAGTCGTGGCAGGAAGGGACAAAGTCGGATGATTCAAATTTGTGTCTGTTCATGCTTCATTTTTATTTTTCCGTCAAAAGTGACAGGACCACCGCCCGCACAAACCAGTGATTCTGAGGATCGCCGCCATGTCTAGGGGGCAGGATCGCGCCATGTCTAGGGGGCGGTTAGGGTGGAAGCTCTATTAAAATACTGATAGAACCTCATTTTTCCATTTTCTCCTTCTAGTGCTGGATGATCTGATGAAGTAGATTTATTTTGGATCCCTATGGATCACCAAAAGGTGGCTTAAGTGGACTTTTTTTGTAAAATAAGAAACGTCAACTTGTACAAGTTATTTGAGATAGTTACACTAGAAATTTGAAGATGTTATAAGAACATGAATTGTAGCATTTCGAGTCTAGTTTCTAAACTACTAATTTTTTTAATGGTTAAGTGTAAGTGGGTTAACAAACTAAAATGCCAATATGTGCTCCTATTTTTACAAAAAAACATAATAGAATCTTTGTGTTTTACTCCCCCTCATTTTTGAGCATTATTTATTATTTTTAAAAATCCTTTGGTGGAAAGATAGATAGGATCATCTAGTTTGGGATATATTTTTATTTTATTTTTTTGTGAGTATTTATTTTTTTATGATTTTCCAAGTAAAAAGAATTTGAAATTTGAAAAATAATGGATACTGATCGTGCCCCCTAACTACCTAAAAAAATATCAAAATTTAGATTTTTTTAATATGTATAGAATTAGTCCTAGTTTGGGATTGTATAATTTTTATTCAATTTGGATAAGTGAAACAAAATATACATGACAAAAGATAGACATTTATAATCACTAAAAATAGAGGTATAAAAGACATAGTTTGAAATAAATATAAATGGAAACCTTACAATAGTAAAAAAATAAAAATTATATATTTAGAAAGAGGATAGTTTGTTTTACGTTGTAGGCATATTTTAAAGAAATATTTCAATCATTTTTATAGGATTTATCATGGTGAAAGATGAATTTATGCATTTTCAACCAAAAACATGCAAGTTGTTGTGTTTTAATAGTTACAAGGTTCAAGGTCAAGAAACCAAAGCATTTATGAGCCTAGTAGAGTTTGGTTTGTGTGCATAATTCAAGGAAAGCATACGAGTTATAACGCATACGCATAATAACGTGTATGCACTATTGTGCGTACGGGTTCTGATATTTGTGTTTTATGTGTAGTATATGTGTTTGTGGAAGCTATGTTTCCACTAAAATAATTGTTTAAGTATAATTTTTATTATTTATTAGTCTTTATACTTTATTATTTCTTACAATTTAAATTTATTCTAATAAATATAAGAAATTAGGGTCTACGCCTTATGAAACTAGTCTCACATCTCCGTGAGTAACGATTTAGGAGATAGTTTTTCATGATCTAATTTGGTCGGTACATAAGTATTTTTAGGATTTTAGCATTCACCTAAAGCTTTTACGGTTTAAACTCTACTGATTGATGTTTATTTTGAGAAAGAATATAGTCATTGTTTAGATGTTGGGGCCTTTTGAATTATTTATGACATTTGTAGGAGTTTAAAATGTGTCAAAATTATATTTTACATACCTCACAAGTCTTAAATATAACAATGCTCAAATATATGGACTAATGAAATGCCTTATAATACATAACAAATCAAAATACATGTACATATTTTTATTAATTTTAAAATAATTATCGACATCTACAAATACTACTCCCATTATTGGGAATGTTACAAAAATCAACTAAAATCCTAAAGCTATTACAATGGTGTTTCTTCATGACCCTTGAAAAGTTTCACTTGTTCAGTGCGACTCATCTCTCTACTCTTTGTCACTCTAGCCCCTCAAATGGTATACTTGACTCACATTATGTTTTCTTAGGTTCTAGATATTTCTACATTGGAAGTAAGTGGGTGGTTTCTCTTCATGACTCTTTATCATGTTCCTCTTACATGTTTTGTCAAAAATCATATCACATGTCCACTATTATTGTGTGTCGGTTAGGCACTGGCCCAAGGATCTATGCTCAATTCACATGATTGTACAATGAAATTGTGTAAACATTACACAAAACACCATAATGTAAAACACTCTTCCTTGCATTTTTAACTTCATGCACACATTGTGCTCTTTCACTTGTGTAATCAATGTGCATTATACAATTCAACTGTTACACAAAGCATCCGTGAAAGCCTTGCATAATCATCACCATCACCCAAATTTTGTGTTATACTTTCCTTTCTTCATTATCCTTCTCACCATCCATGTGTGTGCCCATACTTAACTAATATTGTAAAACTTTTGTAAGAAATTCTATTCCCAGGATGATATTCTGCACCACAAATTACATCTTCAATTTCAATCAAATTGATTGATTGATTCATGCTTAGAGTTTTAATTAGCCCTAGCTAAAGTAAAAATCACATTGTAAATTTCAATAAGTTTCACATGGCTCAAATTAATCAATATTTCTTCTCTTATTGAACAAATCAACTAACTAAGTAATTCATGATATAATTAGGTGGCCTAATTGAGTTGAAATTCACATCACATAAGAATAACTATGATTAGGGTCTCAAATTTTCCTAAATCGCCTCTTTAGTTGAATGAATTGACTAATGAAGACACAAAAGGTGGTGACCACTTGACTAAGTTTGCACGCTTAACACAAAGTGGAATGAAACACAATGGTTTCTTCTCATTCACTCAATGGCCTTTATGACCCATATATATGCGGCTAATCTTTATGGAGCTTGGAACTCTCTTATAGAGATCTTACGAGAATATTGG
Organism: Taxus wallichiana var. yunnanensis; assembly: GCA_018340775.1. Taxonomy (NCBI): domain Eukaryota; kingdom Viridiplantae; phylum Streptophyta; class Pinopsida; order Cupressales; family Taxaceae; genus Taxus; species Taxus wallichiana. The sequence continues at coordinate 837,454,636 of CM031239.1, forward strand.
TGTTCTTCCTAAGGGCCTATCCTAGAGTGGTTATTCTCTCTACTCAACTCTAATGGCCTATAAGGCTATAACCTCTCTTGTTTGGCTTATACTCTCACATTGTCGTGTGTGCCTTTATCTTCGTACTCCTCATCTTGGAGTATTCTCTACTTGCACACTCCTTTACTCTCTCCCACATTTCCATTGGGGTCTCCTCTTTGCATAGTTAGTTATGCACCAGGTAATATTTTATTCACTCTAGTCCTTTTATTGGGATTTTTCCCCACACCCTTCGTTTTCCACTACGTAATCTTCTCTCCCTTTTCTTTTTTTTTCCTTTGCCACCTCATCATATGGCTTTGTGCAATCTAATGTGTGTCGATGGTCTATAGTGACCATCTCCTCCTTTATGGCAACCTACTTCCACCCTCCTTCCTTATTACAACATTTTGTTGCACAACCATGTACCACCTGGATGACCTCTCTTTGCCCATATAACTAGTTATGCTAGATAATGATATATTTATGGTCCATAAAACCCCAAAACACATCATATAGTCATAGTTTATTTAATGTACACGATGTTATTGAGACAAATTAATCCCTAAATCTCATCACATCATTATAATTAAGTTCATATGACTCAAATAAGGTAAATTTTTGGAATATAGGGTAAAAGGAGGGTTTTAGAAGGTCCCACAACCTTATACAATAGAGCCCATCAGGCCAGATTTAGCAATAAAAGTAGCAAAGCAAAAAAGTACCCATGAAGATTCCAAAAAAGGAGGACGAAAAGACAAACAGAAAGAAAGAAGAAAAACATCATAAGAGCTTTTTCAGCTCAGAGACTGCAGTTCTAGCTCTAGGAGAGCCTGAGTCATTTGCAAGTTGTTCGGCAAGATTGATGAGCTCCGAGCAATCATTGGCTATGGCAGTCTTGGTAGATTCAGTGAAAGCCTCCCATGCTTTCAAAGCCTTGAAGGCGCGCTGAAGCTTGTTTAAAATAGAAGAAACCATGTCGACTCTGCAATCATCCCTTTGAGTGTCAGCAGACTCAGCGCAACGGGGTTGAATTCAGAATCGGCGAGGATTGAAAAGTGTCAGCAGGAGGAACTTTGTCATCGAAAAGAGTATTGTTTCCCGCAGACTGAGTGATGGGATCATCCACCGGTTGGTTGTTCTCTAACTGTTCCGAGTCCGGGGAGTCTGGGTAGAGCTTAGCGAGGCCCAGAATGTCAGCAGCCAGAGAGGAATCAGGGCTAGATACTGGGGAAGCAGCTTGAAAGCTGGCGTCAGTGCCTTCTAAAAACAAGCAAGAGAGGGGCGTGGGGAAAGTGGGGGTGGCAGGGGGCTGAGAGGCAGCGAGGGGAGGACTCAGAATTGCCACATCAGAGTCGGAATCAGATGAAAGATGCAGACGACGTCGGCGCGAGAAGAGCGGAGGGAGGTGGAGGAGGGGCGAGGGGAAGGCGAGGGGGAGCGGCGGCGACGACCAGTTTTGGGGGGGAAGCGAAGAAGGTCGGAATGAGAAGCAGCAACAGAGAAGAGCAGGTACAACAAACCCTGGTGAAGAATGGCACCTTCCCCGTCACGAGCCAACTGGACAGAATGCTCTAAGGACTGAAACAGGAAAGCCGCCAGATTAATTTTCTTCCCCCATCGAAGATGAGAGAGGATGAAAAAGTGAGGGCCGTAAACAAGCCGATATCTACCGTCAATGGTAAAATAACGCATTATGACCTCCGTGACTCTGTCCCATGGAGGAGGCAGGGAGTCCCGAGTGTAACCAGAGAGGTATTTAACCGGTCTGTCCCCAGGAGCATTAAAATCCTGAATTTCCGCATGCAGCGAGCGCTTGAAGTAGATGTCTCCGGTGGCAGGAAGACCAGTGGCATCAGCGATTGCATTGGTGGAGATGGTAAAGCGAGTGTTGCCAATCTGAACCCGACCCTTCGACCAGGAAGCCGTAACCGCATACGAAACAAGAGCCGAGTAACCCGCCATTCTCTCCAGGAAGGTAGCAATTCCATTCTCCAGCATTATGTTCCAAACCTCCCCATCATTTTTAACCGAATCATAGTTATCAGGCTCAAGACGCTTCAACTGACCCCCCATAGTATGAATGTTTGAAAAAATGCAGAAGTGAGAGCAATAAGGGTCATTTAACAACCCAGTCAGGGCGGGGGAGCCGTCGGCCAAGTTATCATTGCCCTCCCGCCAGATCATCAAATGATTAATGTGAGGATATGTCCCATTCGTGCGGAGATCCCCCGCATCATTACACATCACCGTCATCAAAATGCTCTTCGTTAAGTGTCAAATCAATTAAATTCGACATGAATGCCACCGCCCTTTGAGAAGGCCATAGAGAATTTGCGAAACCCAAATCAGCCCTCCATTCCACCAGTCAGCAATGGGATATATCATTTTGAGTGATTTGGAAGAGATCATCCGGGAAGTTGTCTGTCCAGCTTTGCTGATTCTCCAGGAGAACACCAATATTAGCAAGGTGGTCAGCCACTTTATTACCCTCGGAGGACATGCTGGAACTGGATTTGCTTTGGAAAGATCTTTGAATAATTCTGATATCAGCAATGATATTCTGTATCGACCATTGACCAGAATCATTAGACTGCAGGAGCTTGATGATGTTGAGGGAGTCACTTTCAACTTGGAGGGGATCATCACCAAATTTGATAGCTAGCTCAAGGCCTTTGAGGATGGCCAAGGCTTCCGCATGATGGTTGGTACCATAGTTGAGGTTATGAGCAGAAGCAACAACTATATAGCCCGAAGAGCATCGAAGAATGGCTCCTCCACCAGAATTACCAGGATTGCCTTTTGAGGCCCCATCCGTGTTAAGTTTTTTCCAGCCCCTGGGAGGGGGAAGCCAACGAACTAAATCCCGAGCAGTGGAAGTGCCTTTACTTTGAATGGCCAACAACTTCTGCCACTCCTGGGAGTTACAGATTTGGATTTTTTGCTGATATTTGGTCCACATGATCGAGTTGAGATTTTCTTGGAAAGCAAGAGCAATCTGAGTAGCCACCTGATCAGGTTCAAGACTTTTTTCTTTGAAGATTCTTCTGTTCCTTTCTTTCCAGATGCCCCATATTCCATGTGGGAGGAGGAGTTTCCAAGCCAAATTCAGATTCGGATGAGTGAAAGGAGAGCTCCATTGAGAGAGGGTGTCCTGAATGGACTCAGGGAAGGTCCAAAACACTCCCATCCTCGATAAAAGCCACTGCCAGATAACTTGCGAAAAAGAACAGTGGATCAAAAGATGGGCAGAGGATTCCGCCTCTTTAGCACATAGCACACATCTAGTGGGGAGAGAGAAACCCCTCCTTTTCAGATTTTCCCAGAAAGGAAAGCATTCTTAGAAGAGAGCCAAGAGAAAAAACCAATTTTGGGAATGATCTCATTTGGCCAGAATTTGGAAAGGGGGGGACCAGAGTCAGCACTATGCATCGAAAGATAAGCAGCCTTAACCGAGAAAGAACCAGACGGGGAGAGGGGCCAAATTAGCTCGTCCTCATTTTGGGAGAATGGGATGTATATGGAAGCGAGCACAGCTCTGAGCGAAGTCAGGAGCCTACTCTGCAGATCGCTGATATCATCCCAGACCTTTATATCCCATGAGGGAATGGAATTCACAATCTTCCAATAGCCCGAAGCTAATCTTCCTTGCTTATTAATGATGCTTCTTTTCACAGGGTCCCAAGCAGGATTAAGATCAAGAGGCTCGTCCCCTATCCAAAAATCCCTCCAGAAGTCAATAAGACGACCATTCCCAAATCTCCATTTAGTGCCGGCCGGATAATGGGGAGGGAGCTAATAACAGAATTCCAGATGGCAGAACCTCTAATTGGATTGGAAGTGAGAAGATCTTCGTTATTTGCCAGATATTTAGCTCTGAGCAGATGAGCCCAATTAGAGTCACCTTTAGCCACTTCCCAAGCAAGTTTGGCCAGGAGGGCCCCATTCGTGTCAGCCATTTTTGAAGACCAAGCCCTCCATGAGAAGTTGGCTTACACACTTCCTTCCATGCCACAAGATGGATCCTCTTCCTAACATCAGTCCCATGACCACAGAAAGTTCCTTTGGATTTTTTCCACAACCTCCCTCACCGAATTGGGGACTTTGAGAAGGGACATGAAGTAAGTAGGAAGGCTTTGAAGGGTGGCTTTAACCAGTTGGAGCTTGCCAGCCTGACTGAGCAGAACCCCTTTCCAGGCGGCCAACTTTTTTTGATACCTTTCAATGACAGGATTCCATAGAATTTTAGATTGCTTACCATGGAAGAGGGGGATGCCGAGATATGAGGCGGGAGATCCACAATATTGCATCCAAAGATATCAATAATCTTTCTCTGAGTCCTAGGGGCCGTGTTGATGAAGGAGATGCTACTCTTGTTGAAATTGACAGTTTGCTGAGAAGCTGATTGGTAAAGAGAAAGGATATCCATTATAGCCCGGGCCTCAATCACAGAGGCTAAACTTAGCAGCATAGTGTCATCAGCAAACTGGCTATGTGTGGCAGAAGGGCAGCTTGAGGTGATTTTCAGACCGGAAATGATAGATTGACTTTTAGCCGCTTCCAGAGCTCTGCTAAGGGAGTCCGCCATAAGGACAAAAAGGAAGGGTGACAGGGGGTCACCTTGCCTGATACCTCTGCTGCTTTTGAAGAAACCTGCTGGAATGCCATTGATAAGAATAGAGAAGCAAGGGGTCGCGATACAAGAGAAGACCCAGCTACACCATTTTTTGTCGAAACCAAATTTTTCCAGGACCCTAATTAAGAAAGGCCAGCTGACTCTGTCAAATGCTTTTTGCATATCCAATTTTAAGATCATTCCTGGGGACTTCGAGTGAAAGGCTGAGTGAATGGCTTCATGAACTGTAATGATACCACCTTGGATGAGCCGTCCTTTTATGAAGCCGTTCTGATTTTGTGAGATGAGATCCTTCATTAGAGGTTTTAGTCTGGAGGCCAACATCTTAGTGATAATCTTATAAGCCGTGTTGCATAAACTGATTGGCCTAAAATTGGAGACATCTTTAGAACTATGCACTTTTGGGGCAAGGGCAATGAAGGTGGTATTCCATTCCTTTAGCAGATTGTTGTTAACCTGAAACTCATTCACTGCTTTGAAGAGATCCTGCTTGATGACTTCCCAGAACACCTGGAAGAAAGCAGCAGGAAAGCCATCCGGGCCCGGAGCTTTGTCCCTCTTCATTGCAAAGACTGCTTTGTGAATTTCCTCCATAGCAAAAGGCTTGGTCAGATTGTTGTTCATCTCAGGTGACACCAGATGCGGAATATGTTGGAGCATGGCAGTCATTGATTGCTCCGGAGGGGGCAGGTCAGCCTGGAGAAGGTTTGAATAGAAGGAGACAAGCTCATTGGAGATATCAGCCTCAGCTGTTAACAAGGTACCCGAGGATGACACCAGCTCTCGGATCTTATCTCTAGCTTTATGCTTGCAAGCAGTGATGTGAAAGAATTTGGTGTTACGATCCCCTTGCTCGAGCCAAAGGGCTCGAGAGCGTTGCCTCCAATAGGTCTCCTCTTCTTGAAGTGTATTGTGATAATCACTGAGGAGGGAGGTTTCATGTTGGTGAAGATGATCCAATCTTCCATCAATCTCTATTTGTGCAGAGACTTTAGCCAAACTCTGAATTAGCTCCTGTTTGCGGAGCTTGATGTTGCCAAAGACCGTCGACTTCCATATCTTGAGTTGTTTTTTAATTTCTTTGAGCTTGCTGGAAAATCTAAACATACTAGAGCCCTCAATATTGATATTCCACCAATTAGCAACAAGGGGGTTCAGGTGGTTGTTTTCAAGCCAAGCAAGCTCAAACCTGAAGGGAGGATTCTTGGTATTCAGCTTGTGATTTGCACTCAACAGAAGAGGGTTGTGGTCAGAGGCAGCCAGGGGGAGGGAGTTGAGGTAGAAGTCAGGAAAGAGAGAAATCCAGTCCAGAGAGCCTAGAGATCTATCCAATCTGCTTTGAATATGGTTCCTGCCCAATCTGTGGTTTGACCATGTATAAGATGATCCGTGGAGATCCATATCCAGAAGTGAATTCTCCCTGATGAAGTCAGCCAGAGCCTCCCATTTGGCGGTCATGGCAGGAATACCTCCCTGTTTTTCCGAAGGATAAAGTGGACAATTAAAATCTCCCATTATTAGAATGGGAATTTTACCACAAGTGATGATGAAGTTAGTGATATCTTTCCATAATTTACCACGATGAGTCTCCAAGTTGGGGGCATAAACATTGATAGCAATCCAAGTGGAGTCGCTCCAATCTCTTGGAAGAGCATGCATAAAAAGTTGGGGTGCTTGAACAGGCAATCCCCTTTGAGACTTCTGGGATCCCAAAAGGTACAAAGTCCCCCTGAGTTCCCTGTTGATGGTTGAGATTCAAAAGAGGCCGCAGGCCAGATTTTTAGGAGACGATCCTCTTTTTTAGTTTAGTTTCCTGCAGCATTATGATATCAGGAGAGTTCTGGAATTTGATGTCTTTGATAACTCTTTGTTTTTGAAGAGAGTTGAGTCCTCTTATATTCCAAGAAATGATCTTCATTTCTTTGGTTTGGATTTGCTCCCCACCACCATGGGGATTGTGCTTTGGGTTCCTTGCGCGACATTAAGAGCTGCTTCTTGCTGAAGTTTGATATTGCTCGGAATTCTCCCCGAACTTTTTCCGTGCCTATATCGGGTTTCTTGCTGCTACTTCTAGTAAAACGATGGTTGAAGCTATCATCAGAAGAATGACCCGAGGGGGAGGAAACAGAGTCTAAAACAGGGGGAAAGAGGGGAGGCAGGGGGAAAGAGTCAAGGAAGAGGGATGGAGGAAGGGGTGGGAAGGGAAGAGGAGAAGACAGTGGAGAAGGGGGAGGGGAAGAGGCAGCCAAGGAGAGGTTAACTCCTTTAGAGGAAGAGGTGGGGAGAGCCGAGGGAGACAGAGGGGTGATGAGAGATTGAATGGCCATGGAGGGGGGGACGACCTCGGAAACAGGATCAGAAGAAGTGTTGATTTCTCCATCTTCTAGGAGAGCAAAGGAATTTGATGTGGGGATGATCGGGATCTCAATAGAAGACGTTTTAGGAATAAAGTTTTTTTTATTTTTGGGGAGAGGATTTGGGTCTTGGGTTTTGGTTGAGGTTTAGATGGGCAACTAGAGGCCCGATGACCAATGTTTTTGCAGAAGGAGCAAGCTTGTGGAATATATTCATAGTCAATGGGTTGTTTCCAGTTCCCCAAGTCGATAGAAGCTCTATCTCTTTTGGGAGGGGACAACTGACGTCAGCATTTACACAGAATCGAGCATGGATGAATCTAGTTTTAGCTTTTGTTGCTTGATCTATAGCAATTAAAGATCCTATTGAGAGAGCAATACCTTGATAATAGCGTCGGATGCGAACTCCGGAGGAGCCCGGGAGGCGAACCCAAATTGGGGCTTGGGTCATGGATTCCGTGTGAGGGTTGAAACCAGGAGACCATTTCCTGAGGTAGAAGCCCCCCTGCCAAAAAACCACGGACCACCTAACAGAGCTCTAGCAAAGTCTTCTTTCATGCTGAAGGAGAATAATATGAAACCATTAGGCATAGCCGCTATTTCAAGCGCTCCACATGGTTGCCATTTTAACCGAGCCCATTTTTTGATATCTTCGATGGGGGTCAGGGCCCATCGGTGTACCCACGAGGACGAGATCACGAGAAAGCAGCGTAGCCTCCGTGATGTGAGAGGGAATGCGCAGAGATAAGGACCCATCTGGCAGCGAAGGGATAGCTTTTCCGAGCTAGGAGCGGATGTGGAACCCTCCACTATTTTAGTCCAAGCATCGGTGACTTTGGAGAGAGGGAGCTCGACAAGAGGGACCCCGATCCAGGACGAGAGGGGTCCTAGCATCCGAGCAAACACTGAGGGACAAGCAGACGGCACTGGGCGGTTTCGGTAGAGACCTAAATGCGCGAGAGGTCACGACTCAAATAAGGTAAATTACCTCTCTCGTTGAGCCAATCAACCAAATGTTTAATGTTTAATGCAATTTGGGCCAAAAACATATTATATAGTCATAAATTTAAGTTTGTAGGGTGATTTTAAAAAATTAAATCTAAATAAGGGGCATTGTTGATTAGATAAATATAACCATAAATATGCAAGATCAAGCTAAAGAAGTACAAGAAAGCATGATAGATATGGTTTGTAAAAGGACTGAGCTTGCATCCATAGGTCTAAAGTGATTCTAGACTAGAAGTTGATCTGGAAGGGCGTATTATGGACTATTCAAGATCTTTACGATTATGAAAAGTGACAATCACAGGAATAGAACTGCCTGGAATGAAACAAGGCCACCCAGGCGCTAGGGTGTGTTATGGATGCTAGTGTCTGTGGAATAGATTCAAATCTGTCTCTTTGTGTGTCATTTCTTATTCATTATAGGTCATGTCAGGTTCACTACAATTCTACTCGAGATGCACATACACCTACAAAAGCAACCCTAGCTACATACACAATACTCAAGCACACAATAGATGAATAAATTAAAAAATGCATGTGAGAGATTCGAGACTAACCCCGCGGTCACTCCGATGTGATCTTGTTGTTAAGCATTGCACTACATTTTAGACTTTGTGTAGTTCTTGTGGTGCGTGATTGAAATTATGTCCATTGAGCTAGGATGCCCTAGTGTCAGTCGCACAAAGAATAATGGGCTACAAATAATTTTTTCCAATACAAAAATGTGTGGTGTGGAATTTAGAATGGCCTCCCCTATGCAATGAATAATGAAACCCAAAATGTAGTCCTTTATGTTGTTATTTTGTATGTGGTAGATATAGAAATGATAACTTGATTGTCACTTAGAATACTTAGTAGGTTGTGTATATATATGAGTTCTTAGTTTGAATTTCATCATATGGTGACGCCAAAATCCCACCTATGTCATGAAGAGGAAACAATAAAAGATACAAATCCAAAGCAAACCAACGAGCAAAAAATAAAGTGAATAGGACAAAAGCGTCTAGAAGGACATTAACATTTGGGCGTTATTGTCTGGTTGGGTGGTTCTATCCTACATAAAGTAGATAGAAACATGACCAAATATAGGAGCAGGGATCCCTATGACTCAACCAAAAATATGCAAATTTCAAATAAAAGATGCGAGCATAGCCAATCAAATCAAGAAAAGGATCAAAGAAGTGTCACTAGTGCCTAGTTTCCATACTTAGAAATCATGTATATAAACAACATACTAGAGGCATAGTGTAATAGTAATAAGTGCATATTTTAGTGACTACATTTTCCCCCAATTTATGTTGGTAGATAAGGATTTGGTAGCATAAAGTAGAAAATAAAAAGTGTACCTTATGGAGTTGAAAGAAGATTGTTCCCAGTAGTGTTCCGAATGAGTGTTTTAGCATGCCAAACGGAATAGTGCAAAATGTGTATCATGGAATTTTAAGGGAAGGGAAGGATAAGGATCCTAGGGTGACCTTTGCATGCGTGGAGTGGTAATGATGTGTGCATGAGATTTACTTCAATGTTCCACGTGTTCTTCGCCTTCGTTGGAGTAGGATATGACTCTGCAAAAGAAAACAAGTGTATTTAATGCTCATGGTAAATGTAATTGAACTTTAAATTGAAAAATATGTAAAATGAAAATGTGTATTTGTAAAAATTTAAACCAAGGCATTAGAGTACACTTGAAATGATGAAAAATAAAGGGATAGAAATTTATTCCGATTGTAGACTTGATGTTTAGGGGTTGGTTGAGAGAGATCAATTATCAACCTGATTCAATGATATTGAGGATTTGAGCATCCTGTCACCAAACTAGGGATTTAAGGAATATCTTGACGCTAAACTTCAAATTTAGGTGTCCTATCGCCGCTAAGAGAATTTGTATTGGGAGAGTTATGGGAGTTACCCTCCAACTATTAATGTTTCCCCATGGATAAGTTCCACTGCAAATGATCACAAATTTTATTTGTAACTTTCCTTGGGTGACATAATATAAGAGGCATATCATTGTCATGCATATGCCCTAGGTGCCACTCCCTTATTTGGTTCTGTTTTGGTTTTTGAATAAGTAATTAGTTCCTTATTTAGTTCATGTTAGTAACTAATTACAATGTGAAGATGATTGTGTAAGCTGATGATCTTGTAGAATACTATAATTATGTAATTGGTTAAATTGTTATGTAATTGTTTGTGCCCCAAGATAGGACCACCTAGGTGGGACACTAGTGCCCATTGTTCTTGTTTTTGTTGGGAGATTATGTCCATGCTTTGAGTTTTATGGCCAAGTTTGTTTCATCCCTATTCATGAATCGATTTCTATTCTATTTTTGTTGATTGTGATGCTCTAAGCTGTTGGGAGGGTGAAAAGGTTCACCCAATGTTTGCCCACTTGTTTGGGGTGCGTGAGATGAACAAAAGTGAACAGAGCCTAAATAAGGAAGGATAAAATTGATGTGCATATTTGATATATGTATTCCTACAGGGGAATAGGGATTACGCATGACGATTACCATAGTGAAACAAAAACAATTGGAAAATGCTAGCATACAAGCATTAGTGACAAACAAACAATGCACACAAAAATAACAACTAGTAAAAGCATATAGAAATAACAACAAACAAGGACACAACGAGTAGATGGTTGCATATATGGGATACCACTTAAGATGTTATAAGAAAATTGAATTTTTCAAGGTTTCTACAAATAAGGTTACAAGAAAACATAAGATATAGCCCGCAAACAATAACAAACAAGGTATAAGCAAATCATACAACCATGATTAGAAGGAGTCCTACAAGGAAAATTCTACATACGAAGCACTTGTCAACATGTTTGGAAAGATAAATAGTAAACCAAAATGTAAGATCTGATATATAGGAATGAAAATGTGAAATATTACAATGATAGAGCCTGATAGTAAGTGGGAAAATGTAAATTCCCCAAGAGCCTTAGTAGGATTGGTAATGGATAAGGCCAAACATCATACATCATGTAACAACCTGTAAGTGACCTACATTCACCTCAAGATACCATGTGAACATGCATGTGTGTATGAAAAATTATAAATCATACTATGAACCGTAATAACATGATAAACAAAGATCAACATATAATAGTACAAGGAAAGAGGATTATATCTAATAAATATCTAAGCAAACATGTTTTTGGATTTTTAATTGTAAATATGTGAAAGAGAACAACTATAAGGGAGGAATACAAGTTCCTCCATGTGTGTGTGTGTGTGTGTGTGTGCGCACGCGTGCACAAAGTGGGGTTGGGGTTCATGTAGGTAAGGATGCCCTCAACAGTCAAGTATGAACCAAGAATAAGAGTGCGTCATCGAGTAGTGTGGGGAATTAGGATGCCCCCAAATGTGAATGCCAAGATGATCTATGCAATGAGAGTAGTAAGCAAGGGCCCATGATATGCTAAAGAAGATGAACATATGTGAACATGAGGCAATGACCTAGTGTCGTGTGAAAGTGCATGTATCATAGCATGTGGAGTAGGATTATGTCATGCATGTGGAGAAACTAGAATAGGTAGAACATTGGTAAACACAAGAGCTACCAAAGAATAATGTCAACATGGTGAGGGGAAAACCCTATAGAGTTTAAGATCCCAACTAGATGAGTAGGAAGTGTATAAACAATAAGAATGTACCCATTAGGAGAAAATAGAATAGGTGTAACATTGGGCATGTTGGCAATAGTGGAAAAAGTAAGTGCAAACATAAGGATCAATATGTGAGTCAAAAGATGTGTAACATATGTAATGTTAGGAGGCTCATCAATATCAATGTCAATCAATGGAGGGAGAGACACAAGACTCATCAGAAGCAATAGGTGCAATTTAGGAAGATCATAAGCAATAAAGTAGTATGAATTAGCCCCTATGACCATAGATAGAAATGTGGAAAGAGGGGAATTGATTTCCCCCATGGATGTAACAAGATAAGGTGCAACCATAGTAAATGAATCATGCATAGAATCTCGGAAAGTGAAAGCATTAGGAATCATTTTCAAATCAACATATGGTGCTCTAACTTGTGATGAGGAAGGTGTGGAGAGAGATGTAACATTGGAAGCACTAAGCATATGATCAATAGAAGTGCATCGAGAGTGAGACATAATGGGAGGAGTATCATGGGTGTTAATATAAAATTGATCTTGTAAATCAAGAATGTAGGGTACATCCCAAGAGTAGAAGGATGTGCAATTCAAGTAATCTCATAGACATCATGTATGAGGGGAATATCACAAAGAGTAACAACATGAGGTGTGGAATCTATTGTAAAGTATCCATGGAAGAAGGTGTAGCAAGGGCATGGGTAGAAATAACTGTATGCATAGTATGTAACCAAGGATGGCCTAGAAAGATAGTATAAGGGACATCATGAGGCATAATGTGACATAAAACATCAAGAGTGTAAGATTCTGCAAAGTAAGGGGAAGAAATATTGTGCCTAATACTTAGGTGTATCATCAAAGCCATAAATACAAAGAGTAGATGGATTGAGATGAGTAGCAGAAAGTCATATTTGATGGAGAAAGGACAAAGTGCATATATTAAGACCAGATCCAAGCTCACCTAGACACGAGTTAATAAGGAGGTTACAAAGTTGAACTGGATATAAAATGGGAAGCACTTGAATCAAAGGTATGGGAAGCCGTGAAAGATTTGATAATGGGAATGTAAGGAATGAATTCACCAAATGATTTAATGAAATTAAATATAATGTAAGGGAACTGTTGATCAAATAAATATAATAGTAAATATGCAAGATTAATCTAAAGAAGTACAAACAAGAGTGATAGATAGGGTTTGTAGAATGACTCATCTTGTATCTATAGGTCTGAACGATTATGGAATGGAAACTAATATGGAAGGGTGACTTTTGGAATGTTCAAGCTATGTTTCTAATTTTAGAAAGTTACAATCACAAGAATGGAGCTGCCTGGAATGGAACAGGGCTACCCAAGCGCTATTTTACATTGCAGGCATTGGTGTCTACAAAATAGCTTCAAATTCATTTCTTTGTGTGTCATTTTTTGTTTTTTATAGGTCACATCAAGTTTACTACAATTCTACTCGAGTCACATCTGTACTTGTAAAATAAACCGTAGCTACATGTACAATAATCGAGTGCATAATAGATGAATAAATAAAAAATACATATGAGAGAGTCGACCGACACTAACGGTCACCCCGATGTGATCTTGTTTCCAAATGCTCCACTACATTTCATACTCCATGTATTTCTTATGGTGTGTGATTGAAATTGTGTCCCTCGAGCTAGGATTCCATAGTGTCAGTTGCATAAAGAATAGTGGGCTACAACTACTTTGTCTCAGTGTAAAAAATGTGTGGTATGGACTTCAGAATGACCTTCCCCTATGTAATGAATAATGCAACCCAAAATGCAGTCCCTTGTGTTGTTCTTTTGTATGTGGTAGATATATAAATGATAACCTTATTTCCCCTTAGGATAATTATTAGGTTGTGTATATATATGAGCTATTAGTTTGAATTTTGACATATAGTGACACCAAAAGTTGACCTAGGCCGTGAAAAGGAACCAATAAAAGACCCAAAGCCAAAACAAACCGATAAAGAACAAAACAAAATAAAGAGGATAGAAGTGCTCAAAAGAACAATAGCACTTGAGCTCTACTTTGTCGTAGCTAGGCGGTAATGTCATGTAGTAAGCGAGATAGAAACATGACCAAAGACATGAACATGGATCTATGCGACTCAACCAAAAAGATGTAAATACTAGATAAAATACGCGATAAGAGCCGGTCAGAGCAAGAAAATTACCAAAGAGGTGTCACCGGTGCCTAGTTTCCATACTTAGAAATCATGCATATAAATAACATACTAGAGGTGTAGTGTAATAGTAATAAGTGCATATTTTAGTGATTACGTAGGGCTCAAATGATGCAAGGGCAATCAAGAGGTATACAAATAATTTTTGTGTGTTGAGGTCTTAGACCTCATTTTAGGTCAATAAAGTCTTGTCTTCTTGTTATTTCTTGTTATCTCCTTGTATCATAGCTTTTCAAACTTGTTTTCCCACTAAAACCTAATATTTTAAGAATTAAAATTCCTAGTTTTTCTAATAGGTGTTTTCCTTTAGTCTTTTCTCCTTTTTGATCTTGATCCTTCATGAAAATAGAATGAAAATTTAGAGGCACGTTGTGAATGAAAGACCGCCTTACCAACTTATAAATGCTTGTGCAACCCAACTTGGTAACCACCTTGGGATGAGAAACAAAATATGTGTTTGTTTTTCTCTAACTGAATTTAAATGATAAGGGAGAGAGGATGGGGGGATTTTCATTCGGGAAAAAGAGTCTGTAATGGAGTGGGAAATGAAAAAAAGATATTTTTAAGTTAAATATGAAAGGTTGTAATAATATACTGAATAATTTCATATATTTGTGTTGTTCATGATTCACTAATCCTATCTTCACAATGTAATGAAGTTCCTACATAGTTCGAGGTTTAGAAACAATCATCTCGGTGCAGTAATTTACATAACTCTATATTTGTTTCATGATAATAGTCAAATCTTGAATATGGTAACCATAATCAAATTAACATCCTTGCTCCCGTTATGTGTATGTAGATGTGTGGATGATTTTTAGGAAGGTTTGAAGCATGTATACATTAATTTACAATACTCCAAGACTCTAAGTTTTAGATAAAAGCCTATTATGAATCTTTAGTCTACCATAAGGCTTAGTCCTAGAATTATATTGTGAGAAGTTTTGGTGTTCCCATGTAAAAATGGATATATTATGACACAAATGGTTTTAAACCTTTAGTAGAGAGGAACAAAGAAACTAAAGTTATTATATGTGTGTAAAAGTCTCCTCATAGGATATCTTTGTCATTTTGTACTGATCATATGCAAGACTCTATTTGGGTTGAATTGAGTTGAATTGAGTGAAATCATTATTAGTTAGGAGTATACAAGTAGACCATCATAAAAATAATTAGATTAGTGTGAAGTCACTAGATTGAGTGAAATCACTATTAGTGTGGGAGTATTCATGACCATAGGTCCAATATCCTATTTTCATATTCATAAATTGAATCTTCCTTATTTTCTTATAAAGGGAAAGTTCCCATGAGGCTTGGATTTTACTCTTCTCAAACCGATGATGAGAATTTTCTAAAGTACGCTCTCATTTACAATCTGCCTCTTACCACTTTCACCAAATTCATTTTTTTCAATGCATAAAATTATTTCAATGGTGTCCCAAGGCCATATATGAATTTATTTCAATTGTGTCTTAAGAACAACACAAAAGGATACTTGAAAAGCATTTCTCTTAATGTTGATGTAGATTTGATTGTTTATGAAGTATGTGGCATTTGAATCAACTTTCCTACTCCTCCTATAGTAGGCTAAAAATGAAACTAATTTTATCAGTATAAATCTTGATAAAATTCCTAAGCTTCTTTTTTTCATGGAAAGGAATTAATGTGTGGAAGATTTTGCACATTTTCTACCTACTCCTACCCTAATTTTTTTAGACTTATAAATATATTTATGTGATGCACTATTTTAGCTTCCAACTCTTGAGTTATCTCTTATTCTTCTATTGAACAAATGAAGATATTATGGGATCCCTATATAGATCATATTCTTGCCCAAACCTCACTATTGTTAATTTGTATTATAAGGCTCGAAGGATTGTATATGTTCTACATGGGAACCAAGGTCACTCCCTTACATTGTTGATTGTGATGATTTCTTAAATGGTAATCTTAAATATGCATGCCCTAAGCTTGTAAAGTATGTACTCATCCATAATATCATTATACTATGATTCCAAGAAGAAATTAGGCTTTGACTCCATGCTCATGAGAAAATTCATGAGTCCATATATTCGAGCAATCATTACTACCTTTGGGAGTAGCGAGGTTCATAAAATATAATTTTGACACATCTAAAATTCTACAAGTGTCGATAAACAATCCAAAAGGCACCCAAACCTAAAAATGATGATATTATTTCTCAAAATAGACATCAATTGTAGAATTTGAACCCTAAAAGCTTTAGGATGAATGCTAAAATCACGAAAACACATATGCACTAACTAGATTATATTATGAAAAACTATCTCCTAAAGCTCGTGACACATGGAGATGTGAGACTAGTTTCATAAGGTGCAAAGTGGCCATAATTTCTTATATTTACTAAAATAAATTTAAATTATAATAAATAATAAAGTATAAAGACTAATAAATGAAAAACTTAAACAATTATTTTAGTAAAAATAACTTCCATAAACACATATCCTACACCATATACAACACAAATATCAGTATAGTGTGTATGCACTTTTAGTTTGATAATTACCAAACCTATAATTTTAAAGAGCGTACGTGCTTTTACAAACCACATATGCATTTTTCTTAAAAGTGCTTTTTGGCCATATTTTTCCCCCAACTTTGTGCACTTACCTAGATAACTCACAAACATTTTGGTAAAGCTTGACACCAAAAGTGTCTAAGTTTTTGGTGGTGTCCAAATAATTTGTGAGCCATTGTTTCATACCCAAGCACCTAAAATAACAATTCTAGATCATTTATAGGTCACGTGTCATATTTTGTGAGCAATAGATAGTCAAAATTAGCTAACCCACCCTTCTTTTTCTTTTGTCATTTTTAAATCAAGTAGTGTAATATCTATTTATCCTTCATAATTTAGATTAGTGTATTTAATGTCTTTATTTCTATGATTTGAATTATTCCATTTTGATTACATTTGTATCTCTCAAGTTAAAAATAATCAAACTATTTTGGTGAACCCCACTCTCGGTCTAACACCAACTAAGGATTTCCCCTTTACGGTTCCAATTTTTTCTTACGATTTGTATGGTCTCTCCCTTATATCGGGGTTAAGTCTTGTGATCTTATTCTTTATCCTTTTGGAGTTTAAAATCATTCTCACATGTATACATCTTTAAACCATGTGATGGCTCACCCCATAGACTTCTTGTTGTCTATGCATATCATGCCATATACCAATGAATGTACAAATTATATACAAGTGATAATGGAAAAAATTATGTAAGATTGTGTAATGGAAATTGGTATGCTAATGATAGTGAAAACTAACTAAGTCAAATCAATGTTTAAAATCACATACAAAAATTTAGTTGTCCTCCATTATTTGGATGCTTTTAGTGACTACAAGGAAGAATATGCAAAATGAAATTAACTCACACCATTCTTTATATCATTAAGCTCATGAATGAATAAGATCAATATTGTTTAGATACACTAAAATAAGGGATAGATAAACTACATGTTATTTCTCATCCTAAAAATGAAGTATTTATGCCTCATTTATCCATGCCTATTAATAGTGTTATTATATGTCATAGTGATGTTCCATGAATTGTTATTTTTAATGATATGCTACACTATGATGTTTCTAAATAACGTCTTGATAAACACATGTCTACTTGTAGTGAATATTTTGCACCCATGTTTGATATAAATTGTGAATAAGACCTATAAATGCACCTTTCTATTGTATAAACATTCTCATTAGCCACATAATTTCCTTAATTCATACAAGAGGTGACTCCCAAAAGTGATTTGATGCCTTATCCCTATAATCTATAACATCTAATGCTTGGGTTTATCAAGATGGTATACAAAAACCCTTGTGCATAGACTACTCAATAATCCTTATCCATGATGGTCATGCCTATTTTTCAATTATTTTATTGACATTGAGATCATTGTGCCCACCTTTTACACTTTAAATCTTCTCTCTTGAAAATATGCACATGACATGACAAATTATTACTCAAATACTTTTATTGATGTTTAAAATTTTATGCCCTAGATTGGTTTTATGCCCTACCTAGTGGGCCTATTTGCTCTTATTTAAGGCTAGAAGATACTTTCTTATCTCTTTTTAATGTTAACAAGGTGTTTCACCGTTTTCTTTACATTTTGGAATGTGACAAAATAGATAATGTTATGGGATGAGGAGGAATACCTATTGTGTTGGTCGGTTGGAGGTTGATGCGCGCATTCTGACTTCTTGATCCGATGCTGATTGTGAGAGCTTCCTTTTGGCTAGGAGGAACTACCTGAAATAGAAAACAAGACCACCAAAGAAGAGTTAAATAATATATGACAGTGGACTTCCTAGCGTATGCTAGATCTGGGAAGTGTGATACTCCCTAGAAGGCTATCAATCCACTATTTTTATAAAACAAATATGAAATAACTGAAATATGTACATAAACAAATCTAGTGCTAGTATTCTGATTTGGGTACCTCATATCACTATCAACATCGATCCAATTAAATACTAAAAACTATGCGGGTTAAGGTCTTCGGGTCAAGTTGCAGGTTATTCAGGTGGTTTGTAGGTCACAGACAAGGTCTTAGCAGGGTTGGGTAAGGTGTTTGGGTTGTTTTGGTAGGTAGGTGGTTGTTAGTTTACACAGTGTTGGCTAGACACAAAGACCAATGTCGGTCGGGTATGACCGATCATGGTTAGGCAAGAACCAATGACAGTCATGGGTAACCAAAGATCGGTAGAGGTGGGTGATAAAACTCAAAAAGATCTGGTTGTAGAGGTTGATCTGAGGTTAAACGAGAGACAAAAGGGGGTGGAGAGGTCTGTAGGAATCTTAGTTATACTCAAAGATGTGTAACAATTAGATATAGGTGATTTAATGGTGTGGGTGGAGGAATGGTTGAGTTTACAGGCAAGTAAATGGTAGGGGAGTGAGGGTGCAAGTGGAAACTGATAACAACAATAGAAGAACCCAATAGACTGAAGTAGAAATAGATGATGCAGGTAAAAAGTGTACTTACTATGGTGTAGGTTCAAATGGTTGGATGGTGATGACGGTTGATCAGAGGAATGATGTTTGGTACCGCGGCAGTGCTTCCCAAAATGTTATCATGAGTGCAATACCTCTGGATTTGTCCTAGTGCTGGCTATGGATGTCTGTAGGTGTGAAAAGACTCTGGTTCTACTTGTATGCAACTCTCTTCTCTTCTCCTCAATTCCAAAATGTGCCAACCTTTTCCACAAGGTTCCTCAAGTGAATAAATGGTAACCGACGACAGTTCTAGTTGATCGACATCGGTTTAGGGATGACCGGCGTCGGTTAAGGCAAGATTCCCTAGGTTTGCTAAAAATAACAGATCTTCCAATCATTTGGGCTAGGTCTGTCCATTTATTCACGGATCAAAATGGATGTTATGTTTTTATGAGCGGGAAGGTGGTTAGAGGAATAATAGGCATTGATTTTTAGGGTTGAACTAAGTCTTATTCATTTATGGAAACATGTTATGAATAGGTCTATGGTGAGGTGTCTAGGTGAGGTGGCTAGGTGAGGTGTGCATCCATTTAATTAAAGTAATTAAATTAATAAATGGGGTGAGGATGGGTATTAATTTAATTGTAAATAATTAAATTAATATTAATGTGGGGTATAAGGGTCATGGTTAGGTGAATGTGTTTAAGTTGGTTATTCGAAAGAGGACCAAGGGGAGTGTGACCCAATTTTGGTGTCTACACAAGGGTCTTAAGCTTACATTAGAAAATGTCGAAAAACTTTCAACACGGTCATGATGAACCCATGAATGATTACATTTTAAGGTTCAAGAATATTATTCATCACTTATAATATCAACCAACTGACTTAAAGAAGTAATTCATTGTTAGTAAGATTCTTTTACCTTTACTTGGAGAAAAATCACTATATCATGCCTACAAGTATTTTTATTGTCTTAGTTATGATATGCTTGATTATGAGAGGGATATTTTATATTCACATACTCTTTCTTACGACATCACAACTTCCTAAGGTTCAACAACCTCAAGTCTCTAAGGTGAATATCTATCTACGAGTGAAGTTACATCCAAAGTAATAAATAAGACACACAATTCATAAGGATTTCCCCTTTTATTATTAAACAACCTACAAATTTTAGTTGGATCAAAGATAAAACAAGTGTTATCTTATCAATGTTACTTAATAAAAATCTAATCACATTATTTTCTACTATACATTACGTGACACATCATTTAACACAAATGGGCCCAAGGTCACTTTTTAATTCCATCATTAAATGAATAGGCATAAAGATGAGAATTTTGTTTCCCTACAATAAAAAATCAAGGAGCTCATAGACATTGGTGCAATTATATTTAATTATCATAATGAACAACTATCAGACTTATCCCTTTCATCTTCATTTATTTCACAACCCAAGCAAGTTGATGCATCACATGTGGGTTTTAAGGTCACACATCACAAGATCAACCTAAAAAGGAATCAAGAGTCATTCACGATTTTATAGAAGGTGAACATGGGCGATGAATTATTCATAGTAATAATTTATAATACAATACATGTACGATTGACTTCCTTAAGGAATTAAGGCATGTCGAAGGTGAGTTACAACATATAGGAACCTATGAGGGTTCATTAGGGCATATAATGCTTTTGGTTTCTATAGACACCAAAATATACACAAAATCATTATTACATCAGACTTTTATTATATATATATATATGAGTTTTGAAAATGGAACAAAGTATTAATGACATCAATATCTTGTTGTAATGCTCTTCATGACTTGATTTAAGCCCATCTCTTAGTAGTTCACCTTTTTGGTTTGATTTTGAGTTACCTTACAAAGATCTTTGCCAGTCCCATTTTATTTTTTTATTGTTTCTAAGCCTAGTCCAAGAGCGTCAACAAGGTTAGGACCATGCATACGATATTTGCCCTTTTGTATGATATTGATCCCTCTTAATTTTTGGTTATTTTCTCTCTATGGGCCCATTTGTTACTCTTTTAACTTTAAAATTCTATCTTCTAGGTCGAACTTTCTCACCACTAAGCGAGTCTCAAAGTAAGGACTCATATATACACATGTCTAACGTAGACATTTATCATCTAGTAAGAATCTATCTATCCATCATCTACTAAGTTAAGGAAGCAAGAGGATACTTCGCATATTATGTACACAACATAGGAGGGATTATATGAATTTTTCATCTCCACACAAATTAAATAAACAAAATCAAGTATAGATACAACCTCTTTCCACAAAGAGAAGGAACTATGAGAAATTGTGTTATTTATACCATTAGTAGAACTACTCTAGAAGATGTTCAATATGAGCGGTGTGGTAGTGGTAATGTGGTAAAGAGAGGTTGAAATATTGGTGTGGAGTGAAATTAGAATAACAAAAGATACATGGCTAGTTCAAAGAGATCAAAAGACTAGTCTGAAACCCTTTATATCCTCTTTGTGAATGGTAACATCAAACATGGTCCTTAAGGGTGCTTTGTATGGGAAAAAATATCCTTTGTGCTTGATCTCTATCTCTCTCTCTCGATGAAGAATTACAAAAACAAATCTATTTTCTGGAAAACTCAAACTATGTAGGGGGATAACAAATGGTTGTACAATTTTCTTTAATAGGAAAATCCTCTAAGCGATCAAAACCCGACTCTAGATAAACAATAGTTATATGGCCAAGATTAGACCACTAGGAGGTGAGCTCAAGTGAAGTGGAGTCAAGTTGGGAATTATCATTATACATCCTCTACACATTATTGTAATTCCTACCATACACTCTTGACATCATACTTGAATTTACGAAAGCATTCTAATATCTATCATCACTTACTTTCACCTCAAGAGATTCTATTTCATATCATCCCTTTCATTAAAAGGGGGAAAAATATATGGTGTGGATACACAAGACCACCCTCTCATGTATAAATCAATACATAAATCTAGTGACCCAATGATCAACTCTAGAGATGAAGATGCATTGAATACTTAAAAACTAAGTTACAAAAAGAATGCTTTGTGTGGTATTTGTTGGTACCCAAATTTGTTCTCCTTTTCAGTTTGAGTAGCATCAAAGATATGGCATGAAGCTTGAGGAAAGATGGATCATGGTGTGTGTCATTTTGTAGCTGGGGATATGATCTAACTGTCACTCAGATTTGTGAAGAGATGGATAGCACTCAAATATGACTTGATCTTGTCCTAAGCTGTTTTAGGTCAGTGCTTTCAACCAAGGTAAGAGAACCTATTTTGTAACCCTCAAATGGTGAAGGAGATGAAGATATCCCTCAATTTGTGCAAATAGTATGAAAAGGGCCTTGGGAAAATATGATCAACACTCCAAATCTGAATTTCACAAGTTGTCACTTCCAGATTATGGAGATACTTTCAATGCAAGGCAAGGGTTACTGAAGACATTTTGAAATCCTAATATGTTTTGCATACTTTAGCAAATGGATTTTGATCTTCTGTGGGTATACAAGTCAAAACAGGGGTAAAACAAGGTAGGATTAGTTGTTTTGAATGATTTTGGGTGGGAGTTTAGACAAGACAAACCAAGGTCTGCCAAACTCTTTGAGGATTTAAGAGAAATATGGAAAAAATTAACAGCAGAAAGTATCAAAATGGTTAATCATCCCTTCGACCAGGATATGTGCATCAAATGGAGGCTCAGATCTACACTTTTCCACACAATCCTTGGTCATCTATCACAAAATATTGAGTTAGAATGAACCAATGAATAATTTAGCAACCACTATTTAATCATGACCTAAGGTGCACCCAAAGGTTTACAAACAATCTCTGAAGTCAAGGAAGGTAAAGTGATTTTAAATTTGTTTATCTCTTTATCAGATGAAAGCTCTTCTGAATGTGAGATTGCAAATGCCACTAAACTATCACAAGAAATGAGACCATGTATGATCAAGAGAGATTTTAAACATAAGAATGCAACAGAAACAAGAAACACAAATTTGAAATGCATTCTGAAATGTAAGCATTCACAAATTTTTCCCAAAGACAACACAAAATAACTCAAAAATGATCAGATTTATCAGCAGGGGAATGTTTTGAAAAAACAATCTCAGAGCTTGTTAATGGCTATACATGTGTAACCAACTTAACATGATTTGAAATTTGATACAAAGAGAGTTACATGAGTTTCTCATGTGGTCACTCAGAGAATGGGCTTCTTCCTATATTTTCCCATGAAATTTTTAGTTTTCAGGGCTTTTTAAAACTCTTCTAACCCTTTGCATGAAAAATTCATGCAATATATAGCTTTTAATCTCCTTCGAGCCTTCTTTCCCAAGAAAAGAATATGCCAAAGGATCAAATTTGTTAAAAAAATTCCTCATGATTCGCAGACAGGGACGTTTAATAGAACATGTCCAAAAAGTTGTCAGTTGTCTCAAAAACAGATGAATCATTGCAAAATTCACATCATTATCCATTGTGGAGGCACGATTTTCATCTTCAAATCATGAGACCCCCTTCCTTTCATTATTTCATCCTTACACTTTCCAAATTTGCCTCTGCAACTTTTGGATAAGATATTTCACGTTTATGCTCTAGCCCAAACAAAATTTCATTGCAAAGCGTACCTCGGATCTGTAAATTGAATTTTCAAATTGATTCCATTGATCCTTGAGGAAAAAATGACATGAATTCGCCAAAAAATTGTTGAAAATTGATGCAAAATTGCATCTCAAGCTTCCTGGAGCTCAAATGGCAACCAAACTGAAAAATGCATAATTACCATTAATTTTCCTTTATCCTTTAATTTGAGCCCTCCACGTGTCATAATGTGATTGGAAATGGGCTTGGGATCACTTTTTGACATTTTAACATTTTTGGAAAAATGTAAAAATTTGACATTTTTCTCTGCCCCTCCGCCATTTGAAAATGAGCTCGACACGTGTCCCAAAGTGGGCCCCATTGGAATCACAGACCGATTCTACACATTTCCACCTTTTTTGGAAAAAGGAAAATTTTCCAAATTATCTCCATGGGCCCGCATCTCTCGATTTTATCCTGCCACGTGGTGATTCTTGATTCATCATGCGGGCTTACGCTCCTTTTAATTTTATGCCTTTATGGCAAAAAAAAGGGAAAAAAATTCAATTTTTCCCCGAGGCTCGAAGTTCGCCTCTCGATGCAAACGTGACACGTGTCCACCTGTGACTTAGTGTGGGTTCCGAATTATTTTGTGACTTAATCTTTTAACCAAATAAAGTCAAAAAAATTCAAAAGAACCCGACCACCCGTAATTCCGTCCTTGGCTCTGAAGCCGCCACATGTTCCATTCTGATTCGTTATGGGCCCTAGGCATTTTCTTTGCACTTTAACTCTTTTTCCAAAATGCCTTAAGGCACAAAAAGACCCATTGCTTCTCATCCAATCAAAAGAGGACACATCAACAACATTAGAACCAATCAGAGTAAAGCGGAGCCATGGGACCAAATTCGCCCTTTTGCCAAAAAAGCAAAAAGTGATAAGTTAAAACAATTTTCCACCGTCCCTCGGCCAATTAGAACAAGCCACGTTGTCGATGAATGCTGAAGAAGAAATTGATGGGCAAATGACGCTCGTCGACACTATCAAAAAAGACGAGAAAATGCCATGGATGTGCTAGAATTTGATTTTTTCGCTAAGGATGACAAATTTCTCGAAATTGAACCAACTAAAACATACTTTCAAAGAATTTTTGATCATGGAATTGGATTTTAAATGGCATACAAATGCAAATCAATCAATTTTAAACTTCCACGATCGGGAAGAAAGGAAAAAGCAGTGAGCCCATAGATTTTGGAAAAATTAGGGCACACATGTAGATTTCTTTCAAATCAGGGCAAAACAACAAGTTTGTGAGCATTTCGAAGCATCCAAGCAAGAGGGGAAAAGTTACAGACCACCAATTTGTGAGAAAAATGTTCCAGAGCATGCAGAATGAAGGAAAAATTTAGGGCAAAATGGTGCAAGCTCAAAAATGGCACCAACAAGTATTTATTACAAATTTAGGGAGAAAAAAATTATAACATTTTGAAGGGGATATGAGGTACCCCAAGGTATAACACAATGGATGTAGAAATAGTAGATGTAGATGTTGACTTTTCAAGTCACCTTGCCCGATTACCTTTATGGTTTTCATGACTAATTCCTTGTAGAAATCCCTATTTTTAAAAGTTTTATCGATATAACATTTTTATGAAAATCACGAAAAATGCCTAAGTACTTAAATTGTTCTTTGCATTTCAAATTTCGCGTTTCGGGAAAAAAATTTCAATTTGCATGTAAATTGTTCCCAGAACTTGAAACACGAAATACAAAGAAATCAATGTATTTCGAGGTTTTAATTCGCAAATTACATGCAAATTGCAAAGTGAAACCCGATCCCTGAAACTCAACAACTCAATGCATTTGGGTTTCGGATTCCATTTTGTAATTTGCATATAAATTCAAAAACAAAACTTGATCCCTTAAAAACAAATAAATCAATGTATTTTGGGTTTCGGGTTCATGCAAATTGTAAATTTAAACACGAGATTGAAACCTAGTCAACTTACATTTTGCGGACAACCCGACATCCGGTTAATGCATTTATATCACCCACTCACACATGTCACCTACGTATAATAAATGCATCATTTTCTATTTATATTCATATTTCCACATCAATTCCACTTGTCCTTTTATATGCTCGACTTGCAGACGACCCTTTGACTTTCGACCACATTTTTTTATTTCTCAAGTGTTTTTTTTTCGTGATTTCTTCTTCAACCCATTCGAATTATTGGTAAGATCTTTTGTTTTAGAATTTTTTTGGAGTTCTTCTCATTATTTGTGAGGAATTTTTCCACATTTCTTTGAATATCAAGGGTTTTAGGTTAGGTTTGACACTGGGCATGTCATAATGAGTGTTTTCTTTTATTTTTCACTGTCTCTTTGTATGTCTTTTTCTCATTCCTTATTTTAATAATTATTTGATGGTCAAAAAAAGTTTCATATTTACCTAAGTGTTTCAAAAAGATCACAAAATAATGGGCTTTATTCATCGTGAATTATAACTCGGGAGTTCATAGGTGCAAAACAAGGTCCGAGTTCTGCGAGGACTAAGTTGGAAATTGGAAGTTGCATTGCGCAAGAGCCTAGCTCTGCAAAGAAAAGTCGGAAGTCGAACTTGCATTACAAGTCCCTACCTCTACTAAGATCAATTTAGAATTGAAAATTTTCTTTGCTAAGGTTTGAGTTCCACCCTTTTTATTTCAAGGGTTGGTAGTTGCATTTTAGGACCCGACTTCCACCATCAATTTGGTGCTTCAAGAGGTCCTTTAGGAGGTTTTTGAGAAAATGGTGGAGTGTTCATGAAAATTCAAGGAAATACAATGAAATAAAGTTTCTAAGGTGTAACTCCCCTTCAAACATCACATCAAACTTGATAACATCGGGGACATAGATCTCGGTCATATTGACCTCCCTGACTTTTAGAACATAATCAAGGATCCATCCAAGTCTTATTGGATTAAAAGTATTTACGATAGTAGTATAGCCTTGATATCCACTTTCCTGCCTTCTATACAATTCCCAAATTTTGTATACACAATAGCCACACAATATGATTTTGAATCTCAGAGAGTCAAGGATTAAGGCAGAGCGATAGTAATCAAATTAGATACTGACTACCTTGAGGAATTATTAAAGCTCCTTGATGTCAAAGGTTATGCAACAATCTCTCCTAAAATGGCTCTAGAGCATTGGAAAATAATAAGGATACTTACATCAAGATTCTTGACAAGAGTTACTTGACAAAGCCAAGGTTGTGCAGTCACAGGGTTCCTAAAGACCATTCCTTTTCCGACTTCATTTAGGAAGTTAATGAATTAATTACTTTGCTAAGAAGAGTGGTGGGCCTTCCCTATTCTAGGGATTTTAAAGAGTGGATGTACCAATACATATATACTATCCATAAAAATACCACCATCATCCAATGGGCTAAGCACATCAGTGATGCCTTGCACTCATAATTGTTGGAGGTTTGGACCTTGGGAAATTTCTACATGACTTCCTACATCGCGTATTCCGTAGTGGGGATGAGAAAATATCCAAGGCCGATATCCATTGGTTCAAGAAACCAAGTGTAAATATATGAGTTTTATCCCCAATTGACAATGAAAAAAGAACTAAAACATTTTAGAAGGGTGAATAGTACATTATTTTATGTTGTTATATGTACATTTGACAAGGACTTACAACCATTGGGTCTGATGAACCACGGAACATGGTTAGAATACAAGGTTATATCTTCTTGCAGTTCTAAACCTTCATGTACCTTAGAGTAGGAGGATTTTTCAGGTGCTCCTTATAAACTTCCAAGGTTTCCTACTAACAAATGGGTTTTGATGAATTGGTCAAACAGTTGCTCCATCTCCACAAATATCAATAGAGAAATGATTAAGGTAGGGTTCAATTTTATGTCACCATAGGATGACATGTATGTGCATCATCTTACAAGACCAAGAATGTTGAGGGATAAATGCAACAGATGACAATCAAGACCTTCCACCCATGAATTAGCTTTGATTTATGGGACATCATTGGTGGAATCGGGCCAACCAATGTTCATATGCCTCAATTAGAGGATATATGAATTGATTGTAGAGATGAGGTTTCCATAAGAGAGCAAGATTATTGCAAATTGACACTTAAGGAGGTGGTCAAATATAGTATCACAAATGTTCCTCAAGGCATCCGTGATGATAAGGAGTTCATGGACCCCACATATACTCAAATGAACATAAGGGTGTTACCCTACACTCATTCAATTGGTCACTCCAGGAGTGCGTGGTAATTAAGGAACGCACAACGAGAATCCTCAACAACACTCACCAATGGCTACTTTTCTTGGGAATTTCACCTAGAGATTTAGAGTATACTATTGATGTTAAAACTCAAGTACAATTAGAGATGGGCCACCCTACAAATATAAAGGAAGAGAGGCCCATATCCAAGTCTCATATAATCAAATTTTTAAGCAAGGTTGTAGGACCTTCTTATTCTTCCCCTTCCACTAAATTAATTGACTTGAGCCTTTCTCCTCCATCTGTTATTGTCCAAGTGTTGCAGTCTCCTCTCTCACCTCCTCTTCCTTCTTCCCCATTTTTAGTTCCTTCCCCTCCTCCACCTCTCATGCTTCCTCCACTCACAACCTATATTCCTTCTCCTTCCACTTCCTCTTCTCCCATCTTTTCCACCTCCTCTCATTCTATGGCCAAAGTATTTTCTTACCTTCCTTTTCTTTCATCTGGGGATAGTTTGGCTTTGGGTTCTCCCTTAAGGACTCCTCTTCCCTATTTGTCTCTTCCCACTTATCCTCTTATCACCCTTCCCATTTCATCCATAATTGCAGCCATATTTTTCCTTCCTCCTGAAGTGGTTACTCCCGATCTCGTAAACTCTTCAACTTTGGAATTATTCACAAATCACAAATTAATCACTATTGTTTACTTCCTATTGGAAAATAACAAAGATAGCTAGTGAATGAATCATTATTGTGCTTAAAATCAACAATTGTATTAAAGGAAAGAATAATAAACTCATAACACCAACAATTTTATCCTGGAAAACCTCCAATGGAGGAAAAACCAGTTGGGAAGGGTAATTGCTCTATCTTCCCACTTCTATTGGCCAATTCAAATCAACAAGTACAAAATTTACAATAAGAAAGAGAAGTAGATAATATCTCAACACTTCCTTTCTGTTACTTGCTTACTCTGTCTCAACAATCCTTTCCTCTACAAAATACAATTTCCAGCACCAATAATTCTTGCTCACTTGCTCCCATGCTTCGATGCCCTTCTACACTTCCTCAATCATGTATTTATAGCCTTTCTCATGTCCTCCCGTGCACTAGAGAATGGGAAAGGTCATGAAGGAGAAGAGAAACAAACATCCTTTCAAATTCAGAGGTTGTTCATTTCGATTTTAGTTTTCTATCGTAATGGCCAGGACCGCTACCCTATGTAGACTGGCGGCGGTCCTATGATCACCACCACAGTTGGCTGGCGACGGTTTTGTAACTACCGCCTGCATAGGAAACAATCTTGTTACTTAAAAGACAAAACCTCCATTTCATTGTTTTCCTTCTTTTTGCTGACTGTTTCTGATGAAGTAGAGTTATTTTGGATCCCTATGGATCACACCTCCCCTTCTTAGGAGGATTTTGGTCCCACAAAAGCTTAGTGGGGGAGTAGATGAGGGAATAATTCCCTCACTTGCTCCTTCGAGTACCATCGGGCCTGCCTTGGTGTCTTTCCTTTCATTCCAATCTGCCAAGACTCCTGTGAGACCTCTTCTAGTCTCTCTGACCTTCTATTATAGCACTACATCCTCCTCCAATTCACCTCGTGAGTCCAAGACGCAATCTTTAATAGAAGCTAGCAACTGTAGTTCTTCATCTTCATCCAACATGGATGGCTCATATAGGTGCAAGTTCTCGCAATTTACTATAGAGTACATCCTCATGAATGATGGTAAATCAAGTCGAAAAGCATTTTCCCCAACCTGCTCCAATATGGTGAAGGGTCCATATCGTAGTGGCTTGAGCTTCCGTGCTTGACCTTGTAGTCTCTCCTTGCTCAAGTAAAGCCAAAATTTGTCTCCAACATGAAGCTTGTGTTCCCTCCTATGCTGATCGTGCCTAGCTTTGTACTTTGCTTGAGATTTTTCTAGCTATTCTTTGACCTTGAGATGGATTTTCGGATCCTCTCAATGAACTTGTTGGCTCTAGTCACCTTTGTGTCTCATGTATCCTCCTCATCTTGTTGTCCAACTACTATGTCCAGCGGATTTGTAGGTAGATATCCCAAGCATGCTTCAAATGGTGACTTCATAGTGGATGTGTGTATTACCGGTTATAGGAATGTTGAATGTAGGCTAAGGACTTGTCCCAAGTCCTTGGGTACTTACTGTTATACCCTATGATCAACTATACCAAAGTCTTGTTTACCACCTCTGTTTGTCCATCTATCTGTGGATGGAAAGCTATGCTCCTTTGTAACTTGGTATCCATCTTGTCCCACAAAGTAGTCCAAAACTTCCCCAAGAACTTGGAATCCCTGTAAGAGACAATAGACTTTGGCAAACCAAAATACACCCATACATTAGCAAAGAAAAGATTTGCTACCTCATGTGCTTTTACTGTCTTTTTATTCCATAAGAATACACATTTTACTGAATCTATCCACAACAACATAGATATAGTCATGGCCATGTTTAGACATGGGTAATCCTCCTACAAAATCCATAGAAATGTCCTCCCACGGATGAGTAGGTATTGGTAAAGGCATATACAAACCTTCCTTCCTAGTTTTAGGCTTGCTAGTACAACAAAGTTTACATCCACGAATAAATTTTGATACTTCTTCTTGCATGTTGGGCCAATATACATACCTTTGTTGTAACTCCTTCACAATTGTTATATTACTCCTTTGCATTTCAAGTGTTGACATGTGATTTTCTTAATAAAGATGTGATCTTCGATCTTTGAAGATCATGTTTGAAATGGATAAATTATTTATGCTCTTTGATTAAAGGGATGGTATATTGTTGCTTGCAATAATCTATTTCACTTCTCTTTGGATAAGCTGCAATCTGGTTTTAAGAGTTGCAACTTACCTTTCACTATTGGACTCATCCTCGGATCAATTCCATTGATCCAAGGAATGTTTTAAATCTTCTTATCAAAACTGAATGAAAAACTGACATTCATTGATTGAAATACTTAATGGATTGAACTTGTGGTTATTGCAAATTCTTTATCATCTTGGAAACAATACTTGCATTTTGTTTTGTGTGGTGCTCGCTCTTCTTGATCGACCCTTGTAGGGCGCTTAATGGCATTAGGGGAAATGGGAACCCTGCTTCTAGAGTCTTGAGTAAAATAAATCATTATGTACCCTTTTATCTATATGGTCTACCCTAATAGATACGGGACATGGGTATTTTACCTAACTATTACTACACCGGTTTATGTGGGATGACATTCTAACCTAAGTTGTTAGCTTGAAAGGAAATAACCTAGGGAGGCTAAGTGATTTATAAACCTATTGTGTTGGTTAAATCTACATCATATCCTAAGGTTATTTATTTAAACTAACCTAAGTTAAATTCTATCTATCCTAAGCTAATGGGATACGAAAGGGGACCTATGAGCCATTGGCAAGTGGGAGGAAACTAAGCGGTGGTTCCTAAGCTTTTATTAGGATTTGGTTTTAAATACAAATAAGTACTGCCAGTGTGGTAGGGGTTAGTGGAAGTTTAGAGGAACCTATGTGGAGGCACCTCTAAGGTTGGAAATGCTTTATGAAATACAATTAGGTCTCGCCAACTATGAATGGCGGTGAGGAAAGATAAGCGGGAAAATTGGTTTTAATGACATTAATGACCCTTGGACACTTGGTGGGTAGCTTATTTGTCATCTTCGTAAGCTAGTCCTATTGTTTAGGAGATGATGTGTATAACAAGTAAGGGTTTTATTGACAATTTGGAGGATTATTTGATGTTAGCAATGAGTTTAGTTGGTCTTAAGGACTCACTTGGCACTTTCCGAGGTTATTTCTAGCTTCTGGTGTGTTCTCCAAGATTCTTGGAGAGAGTATCTATTTATAGTAAGTCACCCAACTGACTTCATTTCTCATTATTCGTCATCGGCACCACTTCTGCTCAGTCAGTTTCTGATTCCGGTGCTTTCCGACGATTTCCGCACTTTGGGAGCATTAATGGCTTATTTTAATTATTTTACTCAGGTTGCTTATATTTGTACGAATTACTTGGCGAGCACCTCAGTATTATAGCTCGTCGGAAAGAGAATGTGAAGTTCTAAATGATGAGATGCTAATTCAGTGACCTTGGGTGCCAGGAATGATTAATTAATTAAATAAATCACTTTTCGGAGTTATAAGGTGTAATTAATTAATAAAGTGATTTCTTAATTATATTTTCTTTTAATGAAAATTCTCAAAAAATGTTATAAAAGGAGGATTTGGCCTATTTGATGGGGACACTTATTATTTTGAACAAAAAAACAAATTTGGAGCGCTCTTGCTAATTACTCTCGAAAGGACGGAAACCCTTGGAGGTTACAGATTGGATGAAAACCCAATTTGAAGGAGGAAGATTCAAACAGGGTCTTCATTGTGCTTCACATCGAGATCATTTTGATATTGCTTTATAGTTAATTGCAGCATGTGTTTATCGGTTTACTCATAGAGGAATATTATTACCATCGTTAGGCGCCATCTTTCCGATTTGGACCTGCACAATAGTTAGAGGAGTGAGATGGGTGTTAGCAGCAGTTGTGTAACAGGTGCAACCACTATTGGCTCCTTCGCATGTGAGAGTTCTGATCATTTCAGTACCATTGATATCCATTCATTTTATCACACAAAGCTGGACTTTCGGGTATGCAATTTAGAGATGAATTTCATTGTATTTGGAATCCATAAATAAATAAATAAATCCTTTCGTTTCCAATCAGACTTGTATTGTTTATGCATTGTGGGAGTTATGTTTGTCTGCAATCATTTGTGGGACTTTCTATTGGCCGTGTTCTTTCAATTAAAGAGAAACAACAAAAATATCAGAAATTGAGACGACATGACAAGTGTTTGACGAAATGTCAATGCACTAAAAACTCAAAAAAAAAAATTGGAGTTGGAATTGGTTGGGATATTTCAGTGGTATCAGAGTAGTGTATCCTCCCAGCCTGTGTGGGAAGGAAGCAGTTAATAGTAAAAAAAAATCAGCCTTGAATGCAGCATAGAGAGGACGGTCCACACAGATACTACACCCGCAGATGGGCAAGACTCGAAGTAGGTATTGCCGGAGGTGACAGAATGGATTATTTGGGTGATAGACCAGGCAGTCCTCCTCGAGAGGAGCATGTAGATCCGGATAGGGATTTCATTTGGGATATGGCAGCCACTCAGAGGCAGTTGTTACAGACTATGGAGCGCATGGGCTCTGCCTTGGACAGGTTGGCACTTGATAGGCCGCATGACAGACACGACAAGAGGGATAGATCAGTATCAGTTGCCAGTGGTCACAGGGATCCCAGCAGATCACCTTCAGAGCTTGGGAGTGTTAGGGGATCACCATGCCATGAGCATAGGCACACTCATACAAATGATAGGAGGGCTACACGGACTACAGATAGGCCTATGCAGCCTAACTTCTTGCCTAGAGATGACCCACCAGAGTTTGAGGTGCGACTGGAAGAAGTAGCTTTTCTAGATACTATTATGGCAGTCAGTGATGAGTGGAGGAGTTTTCCGTAGCATGTGAGGGATGTATTCCCCCTCCCATAGTATTGTGCTCAGAGGAGAGATAACATGAGGGTTGGACAGGACAGGAGGCCTAGAGCGCAGTAGAACAGGGATTTGCAGCATGTTACCAATAAGGTAACCCTCTCCACTTTTGATGGTAGCGGAAAGATTAGTGCCAGGGCTTGGATTCACAAGCTCGACACCTATCTTACCCTCAAACCCATGAGGGAACAAGAGGCTATATAGTTCGCCACGTTACACCTTGAGGGGGTGGCTTATGATTGGTGGCACCATGGTTTAGTTACACAGGGTCATGAGCTTCTACAGTCTTACAGGGATTTCAGCGAGAGGTTGATTGTGAGATTTGATCACAAGGATGTGGAGCTTTATTACAGGGACTTGGCACAGCTCGACAGAGTGGACACATTGATTCATACATCAACAGATTTCAGCATATAGCAGTGATGGTTCCAGAGATGTCGGAAAGGCATGTGGTGATGCTCTTTATAGAGGGATTACAAGATAGATTAAGGGTTTTGTCAAGGCTCTTAAGCCTGGAAATTTGTATGAAGCCATTAAAACAACATTGGATTTAAACACTACTCCTCCATTTCAATCCCAAAAGAAAAATGTCAGGAATGAAAAACAAAACAACATGAAAGTGAGCAACCCACTTCTTCAAAGGTAGAATCTACACCAAAGATGGACCATGAATCGAGGAATGACCTTCATAGGAAAAAAATTATGTTTTCATTACAAAGATCCTTGGGCACCGGGTCATAGGTGTCTTGGAAAGGGTAAGATACATCTCATTGAGGTTGTTTTAGATGGGGATGATAATATTACTTCATAAAATGTACAGGGGTAGCCAACGCCAAACATTGAAAATGATGGTAGACTCACTTATCTTTCAGGAGCACCAAGGTACAATCCATTCATGTTTGAAGGTACAATGTTCGGGTGTAAAGTCATGCCACTTTTTGATAGTGGGTCTACACACAATTTCATGGATGAAGGTTTGGTGATCAAAAGAGGTTTGCATTGTTATAATTTTGTAGGCTTTGATGTGACTATAGCGGGAGGTCTCACTATCCCTTGCAAGAAGAAAGTAAACCACGTTAGCATTCTATTTGGTGGGTATACACTTTGTGATGACTTCTATGTTATTGACTTGAAGGATAACAATGTTGTGCTTGGTATCTGATGGCTACATTCACTAGGAAAAGCCACCCAAGATTTGCAAGCTATGGAGTTGAGTTTCCATCATGAAGGGAGCAAGTCACCACGAAGCAGACCAAATGCACACTACCCCATCAAATGACAGCCAAGTCTATGATAGTTATGGACAAAAAAATCATCTCATGTAGACATCTATGAGGATTTTCTCTACATATCAGCATGGGACAACGAGGAACAGGGTGAATATTATGGCAAATTGGGGGCATACTTTAGGGGGATTGTGGCACTTTTTATGAGTAAGTTGCACAAGTTCTATTTTGTAGCCTTTGAGCAATTTAGTACAATGCATTTGTAGCCATTCAAAAGGTTTCGGTTGATTTGGGATCCGGGACTTGATTAGTATGTAGATATGATATTGCTTATGGACAAGCAATCTCGAGAAGGGAGGACTGTAATGTCCCTCTTTCCGCATGACCCTTGGACACTTGGTGGGTAGCTTATTTGTCATCTTCGTAAGCTAGTCCCGTTGTTTAGGAGATGATGTGCATAGCAGGTAAGGGTTTTATCGACGATCTGGTGGATTATTTGATGTTAGCAATGAGTTCAGTTGGTCTTAAGGACTCACTTGGCACTTTCCGAGGTTATTTCCGGCTTCTGGTGTGTTCTCCAAGATTCTTGGAGAGAGTATCTATTTATAGTAAGTCACCCAACTGACTTCATTTCTCATTATTCGTCATCGGCACCGCTTCTGCTCAGTCAGTTTCCGATTCCGGTGCTTTCCGACGATTTCCACACTTTGGGAGCATTAATGGCTTATTTTAATTATTTTACTCAGGTTGCTTATATTTGTACGAATTACTTGGCGAGCACCTCAGTATTATAGCTCGTCGAGAAAGAGAATGTGAAGTTCTAAATGATGAGATGCTAATTCAGTGACCTTGGGTGCCAGGAATGATTAATTAATTAAATAAATCACTTTCCGGAGTTATAAGGTGTAATTAATTAATAAAGTGATTTATTAATTATATTTTCTTTTAATGAAAATTCTCAAAAATGTTATAAAAGGAGGATTTGGCCTATTTCTTTGAGGGACACTTATTATTTTGAACAAAAAAACAAATTTGGAGCGGCTCTTGCTAATTACTCTCGAAGGACGGAAACCCTTGGAGGTTACAGTTGGACGAAAACCCAATTCGAAGGAGGAAGATTCAAACAGGGTCTTCATTGTGCTTCACATCAGATCATTTTGATATTGCTTTACAGTTAATTGCAGCACGTGTTTATCAGTTTACTCATAGAGGAATATTATTACCATCATTGGGGTGCCATCTTTCCCATTTGGAGAGCGTAGCAGTTAGAGGAGTGAGAGGGGTGTTAGCAGTAGTTATGTAACAGGTGCAGCCACTATTGGCTCCTTCGCATGCGAGAGTTCTGATCATTTCAATACCATTGATATCCATTCATTTTATCACACAAAGCTAGACTTTCGGGTATGCAATTTAGAGATGAATTTCATTGTATTTGGAATCCATAAATAAATAAATAAATCCTTTCATTTCCAATCAGACTTGTATTGTTTATGCATTGTGGGAGTTATGTTTGTCTGCAATTATTTGTGGGACTTTCTATTGGCCGTGTTCTTTTAATTAAAGAGAAACAACAAAAAGATCATAAATTGAGACGACATGACAAGTGTTTGATGAAATGTCAATGCACTAAAAATAAAAATAAAATTGGAGTTGGAATTGGTTGGGTTATTTCCACGGCGGTTCCTAGGCTTTTATTGGGATTTGGTTTGATTTAGTTTTAAATAAAAATAAGTACTACTAGTGTGGCGGGGTTAGTGGAAGTTTAGAGGAACCTACGTGGAGGCATCTCTAAGTTTGGAAATGCTTTATGAAATACAATTAGGTCTACTTAACTATGAATGGCGTGTGAGGAAAGATAAGCAAGGGGAAAATTGGTTTTAATGGCATTAATGAGCCTCGGGTTTGATGAGCAAGCCGTCTTGGAAGGCATCTTTGGAAAATGTTTTGGGGTTGTTTATCTTTGCATGCTTCACAATTTTTACTCCGCATGGAGCTATCTAGTTCTTCGAACCAACAGTTTGATCTCCACTTTGTAGCTATTTTTGAACTCTCTGACATATTTTTGGTTCGAGGAATGTATAAGTGGGATTGTGAAAAAATAATATGGTTGTTTGATCTTGCTTGGAGAAGAAGAGGTCTTGGAAACTTGGCTAGAAATCTTCTTCGAATCGGTAGAGGCACTATCAGGCATGATAGGCTCTACCCATTAAGATTTCTTGCTTTCTTCTAAATGATTCATTAAAACAATTATGCTCCTTTGGAAATTTTATATTTGCATGATGTATGTGGTTGCTCACTTGCATGTATTCTTGGAACTTTGTGGGTTTTTGGAATGTTGATTCCTTGCTGTTATTGATAGTTTTAAGAAATTTCTCGAGTCTTGGTTGTTAGAGGTTTGCATTCGATTTGTTATGGAACTTTATAAAGCTGTGCTTGAAGCTTTTTGGACTTTGTAACTTGAACTTGTAGTTATGTTATTTGTATTCGAAGCTTGTAGCTTGTATTCGAAGCTTTGTTTTCTTGCATTTGAAAATAAGGTGGGAAGAGTTGGATTATTGCTTGTTGGGTTATCACGTTTGACACTGTACTTAAGCTCGTTGTGAAACTCCCTTTGTTTGAATTGACAGTGTTGTTGGGATGGCTTTGTATCTCTATTTATAATTGTGTTCGGGTAGTTGTAATAGAACTCCATGAATATTCTAAACTTGTATTAAAGCTGAGATTTGTTTTAGCTTTATTGGGACCATGTGGTTGCTTGGACTATGTTGAACTTATTGAAGTTTTGAACCTTGGAACTTGTATATAGTTCGTATGAATACTGAATTCATTGTTGAGTGGTTGCGTTGAGCTCTGTACTTAAGTTCTTAACTAAGGTTTTATTATTCCTTAAGAAAATGGAAGGCTTGAACCCGTAATAGGTGTTGGTGTTATTCTGAGCTTTTATTAGAGCCATGTGATTCCATTTTAAATTCGTATTTGAGCTTGAGTTGTTTGAACTTGTGATCTGTGCACGAATTCAACACAGGTATTCCTTGTTGGTTATTTTGATTCTGTGTTGGGAAATAGATGAGTTGTATACTTACAGGTATTTCTTTGAATTGAAAATTTAGTCTCTTTTAGTACTGTATGATGGAAGGGTCTTGTGAGTTTTTTTTTGGTCGAAGTTGACCATGTAACTTATTTGAGACTTCTTTTGTTTTGATTTTTAAAAGGAATGGTTATTTTACTACAACCTTTTAGATTGCACCGTGTTTCCAATTTGAGGAGGCATGTGAATTTAGGAGTGTATTCTATTCACATTGCTCTGAGCGTACCCGTGTCTCGTGGGAAATCTTGACTTCTTTGTTCTTAGAAGTAATTGGAACTGGAACTATGTTTTATTATGGAATAGTCATATCAGTTGTAGAGGTTCATGGAATGGGTTACTTCTTCCTTTTTGTCTTTTATATTGAACAAACCCTACATGTCGTATGACTTATAAGGAACTAGAGAGGTTGTGGTTATTTTGTTCAGACGAGTTGGAAGAAGGTAGGACAAAACTTGTCTTATCGAATTACTTAAATAATTACTTCCATCTAAGTAGTGGGTTTTGTAGAATGCTAAATTCTAACATGTTATTCTATTTGTAGTCAAAAGTTTCAGTACCAATTATATGGATGTTGTCAACGTGAATCTTGCTTGGAATTTGGAATTACCTTCTCATTGCAGTTTGTTGTTAATGTTTGTAATGGAGATTCAGTCTTCAGTTGTTGTGACTTTCCAATCTTTTTCAATTGGAGGACTTTTACTCCACTGATGTATTCTTGTTGAACCACCAGGTTTTAAAGAGAAAGAATTATACTCTCTTGAGAGGGGGAAGTCTACAGTTTGAGACTGTACTACGTATTTCTTCTAAGATTGATTTTAAATTTGAGCTATGTGATGAGAATAGGTCTTCCTGGGAAGGTTGTATGGGAATTGGAAGTATGTGGACTTGACTGTGCCCTCGGTTTCTAGTTCTCTTTTAGAAACTAGCTTAAGAATTTCTAAGTTTTTATTAGATGATGGATTTCATTTCATAGTATAAATGAAATGAAATAAGGTTGGGGTTCTTGTTGGTTTGAGATCCTTTTTCTGTTGACTGATAAGATTATTGATTGAACTTCTCGTTATTCGATTCTCTTCCTTGTCTATATGGAGGGATGAAACTTTCTAATATCAGTTATGTTGTAACTAACCCTTGCAGATTGGGAAAAGTTAAAGGTGTTCTTCTATCTTTATGAATTTATGAAACAAATTAATGTTAAGACTTGTTGACTGATTCAAAAGTAATTGATAGGATCAATTAAGTCTTGTGGTATAATTCTGATGTTGTAGATTATAAAATGTTCCTTTCTTAAAAGTAAATCCAGATTTCTTAACTATACTTCTTTCTTGATGCTATTACTTATGATTACCTTCATGATGTTTTACAATTGTTTCATGAAAGCAAAGTTGTTTAATGAAGCAATTAGTGGAATGCACTTTACTTTAATGCTTAGTGCTTATCATGCTCAGTTCATTGAATTGACCCATGCTTGGTTGTGTAAACTATCTTATATTTATGAAGAAGATGGAATTCCTATCTTGATGATATTATTCATATCATTATATGTATGAATCTGGATAAAATTGAAAAGTTAAATAAAAATGGAATTAGTTTAATCTCCCTTAATTAGATGCATGACTTGTTAAGTTGCATAAGTTATCAATCTTCTCTAAACAATTCTAATATAGTATTGAAATGTGTAATGAGTATGTGATGGAACTTTTGAGTTTGTGAAAAAAATAAGAAGGGTTTGATGAACCCTAACACTTAATCAAGTAAAGGAAGGTTCTTCCTCACTAAATGAAACGTAATTCAAGAAGAGTGATAAGATCGTTAAACGTTAGACTTCGTTTCTTATAAAGTCTACCTTAGTTGAACCTATTTGGTTGCTACACCTTCTTTGAATGATTAAGATGTATCTAATTGAACTTATGATATTGCTGTCCTACTTTGGTTAACTTTTGTTAAACTAAATAAACAAACACTAAAAGCAATCATGAGTTTAAGGAAGTTCTTTAATGCTTAATTGATTAAGTATAGAACAAGGACTTAAGGAGTGTTGGATTAGGGTTTAGCATAGACGCTGTAATCTATTTTATAATCCAAATTAATTTAACATTAATAATCTCCTTGGGGTATGTACATCATGATGAGGCAATTTACGTAGGATCTTTGGCACACGCCGAATGCGGTGTACCTTCGAGAAGACTTGGGTCTTCTCGAGGATACAACATTACGGTTGACATGTGGCAACACCCTTTTGCATTGATCATCTAGATCTACACACAATAAGGACTTGAACTTAGTTTTCTCTAGGTCAAGTTAGTAACATGTTTAGGATAGGGAGTAACTTTCTATAACTTAGGGTACTTTGGCACATCTGGTTGACTTAGGTCAACCGAGTATGCCCTTTTACCCTAAGTCATCGAAAGTATCTTCCTATAATAAACTATGTTCCTAACCGAGCTAGGAGTTAAACCTTAGACAAGTGGGTGACGGTAGACAATAAAGACCATTCATGATAACAAAGGAATGAGGTGAAGGACGTATTTGAAAATGGCGAGTATGTCGTCTAGGAATAGCGACACATACAATGTATGTTGTAAATCTTTGGCCAAAGTATCATAAGCTCTTTGGTTGCATTGTCCTATGACACCTAGTTTAAATCCATGTGATACCAGATGAATATCGGTAACAAATATTCAAGTATGTTCTTTAAACAAGATCACTCAGTACCCGTATTAGGGTGAAAACCAAGTATACGAAGTATACGTTAAGTATTCAATACTTAAAGTGATACATGAATAGATTGGTAGATAACCGAGTCATGGAATGATTAGATTGGTGTATCAGGAGTCATTTCTGATTGCATATGGTTATCGGTTATGAGATTGATTGGCATTGAATGTGTGTTCTAAATAAAGTTTTATTTAGAACATTGAACATTATTATATATATATATATATATATATATATTTTTTTCCCTTGTTTCTAAAGTCTTAAAATGGGAATGTTACATTTGCAAGTGGGCTGAGGTCTTACCAACACCGAAATGTCCTGCTACCTTCGAGGTGTGTTCTTCCCTCATCAATAAAAGTCTTTCTTCTTTAGGCACATAGAGTTTCCCCCATCGGTAAAGCGATCGGTCCTTGAGATACTTGATCTTTAATCCTCGTCTTTTTAGCTCCTTGGGACTCTGACTTTTGAAATGTTACCCCAAAGTCTTTGTCTTGGGCATAAGCTTCTCCATAAGATTTTTTCATGAAGGGCTCGACTTGAGAGATAGTGGTCAATCAGGAGAACTTTTCCTATGTGGGTGGCCTACACAACATTTCTGCCACCGAATGTGTACTACCTTTCTTGTATTTGATCACTAGATGGAACTGTTGAAGAAACCCCATCCATTTGTAGTGCCTTGCCTACTACAATTTAGACTATGCTTGCAAATACTAGAGAGGTTTGTGGTCAGTGTGCACAATAGTTTATTTACCCAATAAATAATGTTTCCATTTTTTAATTGCCTAAACTAGTGCATACATTTTTTTATCATAGAGTGAATATCCTTTAACTACTGAAGTGAAGGTTTCAGAATGATAACATACGGGTTTACCTCCTTGAAGCAACACTGCACCCATAACATAATCACTGACATCTGTCTCTACTTCAAAAGGCTGCTGCGAACTAGGAAGAACAAGTACTGGAGCATGACTAATCTTGTATTTCAATAACTCAAAAGGATTTTTCTTGTTCTTTACCCCAGTCAAAACCCTTACTCTTTGCGGCCACTATGTGTAGAGGTGTTGCAATCGTCGAGAAACCTGAAATGAACTTCGCGTATCTTGTATTGCTCCCACAAAACTTCTAGTCTCTGTGGCTCTATTGGTGTTGGCCAATTTGTGATGGCTTCCACCTTCTTTGGATCCACTCATAGCTCTCCTCCTCCAACCATGTGCCCAAGATAGACAAGTGACTATTTGGTAAATTCACATTTCTTCATATTACAAAGCAACTATTTCTCCCTGAGAGCTTACAAGACTTACTGCAAATGCATTAGATGTTCTTCCCATGTGGCACTAAAAATCAAGATATCATATAGATATAAAATGACACATGAATCTATGAAATCCCACAATACATCATTCATCAATCTCATAAATGTAGCGGGTGCATTGCATAATCCAAAAGGAAGTACTAACCATTCATACAAACCCTGTTTTGTTTTGAAGGTAGTCTTCCATATATCCTCCTCCTTCATCTTGACTTGGTGATAACTTGACTTGAGATCCAAATTCTTGAAAAATTTGGCATCGTTGAAGCTGGTTCAAGAGATCATCTATACGGGGAAGTGGATATCGGTTCTTTATGGTGATCTTGTTCAAAGCATGGTAGTCGATGCACATTCTCTAAGAACCATCCTTCTTTGACACCATCACAATAAGCGAACCACATGGTGAGGTGCTTGGATGTAATTATTTCTTTACCTCAATACTCTCTAACAAGGATTGCCTATCTGACCCAATGTTCGGTAGAGGTGACTCTGGAAATAGTTGAATCTCATGCTCTACTTCCCATTTTGGTGGTAATCCACTAGGAGCCTGAAATACTTCTAAAAAACTGAATAATACTATCCAAATCTTGTTTTCCTTAGTTAGAAATCTCTGAAACTTCTACCCCATCTTGTTTATCCTTTAACAAAAGTAAACAAAACTGATTATGATTTGACTGAATAAGCCGTTTTGCTTGGTTAGCACTTACCATAGTAACCCATGTCTTACGTTGGTGTGCCCGGATGTTGTAGCTGATCCCATCCTTGACCCATCTGTATTGGTTTTCCCTTCTCATAAAGATAGCATCCCTAACATACAAGTAAGGACTCCGAATACCACATCAAAAGCATCAAGTGGAATAACGTCAACTTCAAAAACATCTATATATTGGGAATTTATCCCAAACTTGACCTTACATCTTCTTGTTACCTGAATTTCAACACCCTTCTTCACCTAACCCAAAGGATATGGGTATAGATGCTCGTAAGTCTCAAGAACAAGCTTCTTTACAACTGCCTCAGAAATCAAGTTAGATTGAGAACCAGTATCAACCAAAGCATTTACCTTAGTCCTCTTGATCTAGATTTTGATCTGGAATTGTCTACTCATCTCCTCTTTGCTATCCATGTTGGTGGCCGTGCATCCAAGCCTTTTGTCTACATCAGATTCATATTTGATTTCTACCTCCCCTTCCAAATTTACAGCTATCATGGACTTCTTGGAGTCCTTGGTTCGGTTCTTTGGATGTAACTCGGATGTAACTTCCAACATGTAGCGTCAGTATGACCATTGATATCACAATTCTTGCAAAAATTCTTGGGATCTTTACAAGTATTTAAAGTAGTGGCAACTTGTTTACCTTTCCCTTTCCACTTACTCTTGTTACTTGTTTGCCCATAATCCTTTTTCTGCTGATTTGTTGACTACTTTACCCTCGGCTCTACTTCTCCTTGCTTTTCTCATCATCTATGTAGTATGCCTATACACATGCTTCATTGAGATCCTTGGGCTTTGTGGAGATGACTTTTCTTCAAAGGTGAGTGTGAAGTCCTCCCAAGTATTTGGTCAAAATATCCTCATCCTCCAAATCCATGTTCAACAACATGGCTTGCCTCGCCAAAGTAATTCCTTAAATTCTTGCCAAGATTTCACAATATGACGTTTCTTCTTTTCACAAGTATTTAGATGAGTTTCCCACCAAACTAGAGCACGTCCCTCCATTTTGAGATGTGCAAAGGTGATCCTTTGTGCCTCAGTGACATTATGGATGCTAAAATAGACTTAATTTATTTTGACCATTTATCGATGATCTGCATCTACTTGTCCTTCAAAGCTTTTGATTTTGACTTTAGTCTCAACTTTAAAAGGAGTATGTTTAGATTTTACCTTTTCTCTTGTGTTAGAAGTCTCTTCTTCATGCTCTTCCCCATAATCTTCCTCATGGTGACTCTTGCCTATACCAAACTTTTCGGCTAAGCCTCGAACCACCGAGTCCATGGAGTCTTGCTTGATGGAAGTTGTCTTTTGCAAATTTGTAAGTTCCTCTTGCCTTCTAAACATCCTATCCATCATGGTCTCCAACATCTCGATTCTACGGACCAAGTTCTCTTCCTCCATTTCTCCCCAAATTCTCTGTTTCCACTTCTTTGTAGAAATCTCCGGATCGCAAGGTAAAGCTTCTTCGCCTTTAGATCTTGTCACTATCATACAAATTCAAGAATGAAATACCACAGTCCTGGATACTTGTTAGCTCTGATACCAAAATGATCTGTAAACTCTTCAACTTTGGAATTATTCACAAATCACAAATTAATCACGTTGTTTACTTCCTATTGGAAAATAACAGAGATATCTAGTGAACGAATCATTATTGTGCTTAGAATCAACAATTGTAGTAAAGGAAAGAATAATAAACTCATAACACCACAAATTTTATCCTGGAAAACCTCCAATGGAGGAAAAACCAGTCGAGAAG
This sequence comes from Taxus wallichiana var. yunnanensis, assembly GCA_018340775.1. NCBI lineage: Eukaryota > Viridiplantae > Streptophyta > Pinopsida > Cupressales > Taxaceae > Taxus > Taxus wallichiana. Next base: position 837,498,694 of record CM031239.1, read on the forward strand.
GGAAATTGCTCTTTCTTCCCACTTCTATTGGCCAATTCAAATCAACAAGTACAAAATTTACAATAAGTAAGAAAGAGAAGTAGATAATATCTCAACACTTCCTTTCTATTACTTGCTTGCTCTATCTCAACACTCCTTTCTTCTAAAAATACAATTTCTAGCACCAAGACTTCTTGCTCACTTGCTCCCATGCTTTGATGCCCTTCTTCACTTCCTTAATCATGTATTTATATCCTTTCTCATGTCCTCTCGTGCACTGGAGAATGGGAAAGGTCATGAAGGATAAGAGACATGAAAATCCTTTCAAATTCAGAGGTTGTTTGTTTTGATTTTAGTTTTTGTCCGTAATGGCCAGGACCGCCGCCTGTGCGAGACCAGCGATCTGGGGCGCCACGCTTGGCCCAGGTGATGGTCCTATTACTTAAAAGACAGAACCTTCGTTTCATTGTTTTCCTTCTTTGTGTTGATTGTTTCTGATGAAGTAGAGTTATTTTGGATCCCTATGGATCACCTTCCTTTCCACTCATCATCATTGCTGACAATTGTCTTTTCATCACCCATTATTTCAACCCCCATGGTTTCTTTGCCCTTGTCATCCTCTTAGTAAATGATCTCTTCTTCCACTCCTTCCCCAAATTTATTAGATTGTTCATGAGGATCAATATAGAACCTCTTGCACATCAAAGAGGATTGCACTTCCAATGGTGATGAGAACACTTCATGTAATAAAAAAGAAAATGAATCACAAAGGAAAATCAAGTAGAAAAGCGCACAATATCTAACATGCTCATAGATCAAAAATAAGAGGTACATATAGGAGTGTTGTGTAACTCCTATGCATGACACGTGGACAAAACCCTAAGCCGGCCGAATGACCTATAATCTCACCAAATGAGATGACTAACCATACGAGGTGGAAAAAACTCGAGTGATGATGATCTGAGTCATATACACCAACACTCCCACTTCATCGAAGGCTGAGGTAGAGGTCATGGAAATTCGAACTCACCTAAGAAGAGACCGCGGTGAAGATACTTAGCCTTAGTGAAGGGCTTGGTGAAAATGTCTGCAACCATATCAAAAGTCTGAAAATACTACAAGTCGATGATATTGTCATGAATCAACTCTGAAAGAAGTGAATATGAATCTCAATGTACTTCATCCATTGATGATGAACTAGATTTTGGCAAATCGAGATGGTGCTCATGTTGTAGCAGTAGTGGATATTAGGCTGCCAATAGTGAATACTGAACTCTGTCAAGATACCCTATAACCAAATAGCTTTCATGGAAGCATTAAATGCTCCTCTATACTCTGCCTCTGTAGAAGATATCACAATTACTTTTTGCTTCTTTCTAGACTAGCTAACATGACCCAAACTAAGAGAAAAAATGTAGCCTGAGGTATATTCGTGATGATTTAGATCACCAGCCCAATCAAAGTCAGTATATCCAACTAAGTCAATATCTACTCCTCTTAGATATTGAATTCCATTTTTATAAATGCCACAAACATAGTGAAGGATCCGCTTCGATGCTTTCCAAAGTTATTCATGTGGCTCTACATGAATCTATATATGATCCCAACAACATACAATATATTTTTATGAGTGTGAGTAAGGTAAATCAAACTCCCCACCAACTATTGATAAATGGTACCATCAACTAAGGGAGTAGAGCAATCAAAAACCAACTTAACCTTGGAAAGGAAAAGAGTAGGAGAAGGCTTATAATCAGACATATGAAACTAAGTAAGCAAATCAAGGGAGTACTTAGGCTGCAAAATTATAATTCCCAAGTCATATTGTGAAATCTGAATCCCAAGAAAGTAATGAAGCAATCCTAAGTCAGACATAGAAAACTTGTTGGATAAGGAAATATTCACAGAATCAATGATAGAGGAAGAACTATTTGTGATCAACAAGTCATCAACATACAAAACAAGGATGAGCATGGAGTCATCCTACCACAAAATGTAAACATTTGGGTTAGAGTGACATTAAGTGAACCCTGATGTAAGTAAAAAGGAGTCCATCTTAGCATACTAAGCCTGAGGGGCTTGTTTAAGACCATAGAGAGACTTCTTTAACATACAAACAAGGGAGGGCTCATAGACATAACCCATAGGTTGTTCCATGTATATCTCTTCCTCTAGGTCCCCATAAAAGAATACACTCTTTGCATCCATCGATGGACTTCCCATTTGTTCGTAGTAGGGATGGTGAGGTTCATTCGAATAGAAGTCATCTTTGTAACTAGAGCAAAGGTTTCGAGTAATTAACCCCAACTACAGGAGAAACCCTTAGCTACTACAAACTTATCAACATCACCATAAACACCATACTTTGTTTGAAATACCCACTTACACTTGAATGATTTTATTCCTTTTGGAAGAGGGTTAAGATCCCAAGTATCATTATTTTTGGGTGAGGAATACTCCTCATCCACGGAAGAATCCCACTCGAAATACCATAAGCCTTTCGAAATAATGAGGGTCATAAGTGGAGGTGAAGAAGGAGTGAGGTCCAATGAACTCGAGCGAGTTCATCTCTTGTCAAAGGATCTCAATCCACTCTCCAACACTGCAAATTTTTCCTAGCCCAACAAGGACCATGAGGATTAGACTCAGAGTTGAAATATTCATCACTCAAGTGAGAATGAACAAGGTTCCAAACAACACTACCATCAGAATCCTAAGCATGAGGGTTGGGAGGCACATGACGATCAAGCGAAAGGAGGAGCATGCTCAATGAACATCATCATCAAAGAGTTGGAGTAAGAATCGAGAAAGCATAAGGATCTTGGAAGGTAGATAAGTAGAAGTAGAAGAAGACTCATCAAATTTCACACTTCTCTTGATATAAAGCTCACGAGTAGTAGGATTCAAAAATCGATATCCCTTCACACCATCAGGATACCCTAAAAAGATACAAGGTTTGGTGTGGTTCCAAATCCTTATTTTTCTATTTTGAAATTTGGGCCATAGTCTTGGTGTAGACACCAAAATTGGGTCACACTCCCCTTGGTCCCCTTTCAAATAACTAGCTTACACATATTCACCTAACCATTGCTCCTTTCACCCCACATTAACATTAATTTAACTAACTTAATTAAATCAATACTCATCCTCATAACATTCAGTACTTAATTATTTTAATTAAGCTAAATTTCCACTTCACCCCTCCACCTCACCTAGCCACCTCACCCTAGACCTATTCTTGGCATGTTTCCATAATTAACTAAGACATGATCTTACTTGCCTTAATGAGCTAAGATTTGGTCTAACCCTAAAAGCACATACCTAGGATTTCTCTAACCACATTCCCACTCATTAGAAGGAAGCTTAGTTCGATCCATGAGAATAAACCAACCTAGCCCAAGAAATTACAAGAGATATGCCATTTTTAGTAGACCTAGGGAATCTGCCTTAAGCGATGCGGTCACCCCTAAAGCGATGCGATCGACGGGAACCATCATCGGTTACCATTTATTCACCTTAACAACCTTGTTTTTGGGTTGGCACATTCGAGAGTAGAGAGATGAGAAGAGTGCTGATGTAAGTAGAACTAGAGTCTTTTCACACACCCAAACATCCACAACCAACACCAGGATAGATCCAGAGGTATTGCATTCATGGAAACATTTGGGAAGCACTCTTGTGGCACAAACACCATTCTTCCGATCAATTGTCATTGCCATTCAACCATCAAGCATGTATCACGGTAAATATATCTTTTCCAGCATAGTTTGTTTCAGTATAATAGCCTTGTTACTTCAGTTATCAATTTATACTTTGCATGTTATTTTCCCATCTTCTGCCTACTTGTAGACTCAACCATTCTTCTACCCACACCACCAAACCACCCATTCTTTCCTGCTACCCACCTCTATGAGTATACCTGAGACCCTTATAGATCTCCCCATCCACTCTTCCATCTCTGTTTAGCTCCATTTCAATCCACACAATCAAATCTTATTAAATTCCTTTCACCCCGACCTAAGTCCAGGTTATCCATGGCCGTCATCGGTCCTTTCTAAAATCATCATCTGTTATAATTGAATTCGAGCGTTGGTCTTTGTGTTTTACATATTTTCCAACAACAAAACCAACCTACCTTTTACCAAGTGACCCAAGCAATTTGGAAGCTAGACCTAACCAGTTCCAACACCCTGACACCTACCTCCCCTTTAGATTTGACTATAGCCTAGCCTGTTATATTATATTTTCTTATTGTGCTTGAATGAGATACCTAAATCATATCAAATACAATAGGACTTTGCTTATTTATCGCATTAAGATATTTTAAACAGTGGATTGATAGCCATCTAGGGAGTATCACACTTCCGGATCTAGCACACGCTAGGTAGTCCACTATCATATATTATTTAACTCTCCTTTTGTGGTCTTGATTCCTATTTTAGGTAGTTCCTCCCAGCCAAAAGGAAGCTCTCACAATCAAAATTGGATCGAGAAGTCAGAACACACGCAACAACCATCAATTGACCAGCAATAACAAGTATTCCTCCTCAGCCCTTACCTTTATCTTTTTCATCTTAATAACGTAAAGAAAATGGTGAAACACTTGGATCTCGAAGACTCGAAAGTGGTCAACATCAGGCTTGCGTCCAAACCAGGATTCAAAGGGTGTTATACCTCTTACTTCCTTGTGTGGAACAAGGTTTTGAATGTAACAAGCATAATTCACTACTTCAGCCCAATACTATGGAGGAAGAGTCTTCAAGTGAACCATACAAGTGGCCATCTCCTTAAGCATTTGGTTCTTTCTTTCCACAACTTCATTTTTGCAAAGGGCTGTAAGAAATTATACGTTGAAAAGAAATCCCTTCAGAAGTATAGAAATCCTTGAACCTATTACTCACATACTCACCTCCATTGTCATTTCAAAGAACCTTGATAGACCGTTCCACTTGTTTCTCAACAAGAGCCTTAAATTCTTGAAAGTGATCAAAAACTTTAGACTTAAGCTTAAGAAAATACACCCAAGTGTAACATGAAAAGTCATTAATGAAGGTTAGTATATAAAGAGCTCTAGTAAACGAAGGAGATGGGAAAGGGCCAAAAATTTCACTATGAACAAGATCCAAAAGACGAGTAGCTCTCTAGGATTTTCCTTTTCCAAAACTCTTTTCAGGGACCTTCTCAAGGGCACAACCCTCACAAAGGCTATTAGAAAATATAACATGAGATAACCTATTGACCATTTCGTTTTGGCCCAATTGTTCAAGTTAGTGAAATTTAAGATGGAAAAAATACTCATGCCATAGGTTATTAACCTCATCTGCATGAGTGAGCAAGGAAGTGGGCATCAAATCAAAATTAAAGTGGGAGAAGGTATACAACCGTGAATGGTGATCTGCCTTTCCCTCAGACCACAATAGTGTTGGAGTTAAGCTCATGAATAATCACCGAGTTAGGACCAAATTCCACTCACATTCCTTCACCAAGGTGAGTGATTTGGTAAACTAATAGGAGATTGGTAGAGAGATCAGAACACTCAACACTTGGTTAAATGATCCCCATCCATCTCTCCGATCCACTACTAAAAATTAACACTCTGTCATCATCACCAAATGTGATTTGGAACATGCCATATGGTTCGATGTTCGAGAACTTAACATGTGAAGTAAGTTGTATAGTGTGAGGCATCATAATCTATAATCCACATCAATGAAGGAGAAACTATAGCTACAAGGGTCTTTCCTTTCTTCTTATCAGATTTATACTCTCTTGTAGTGGAAGACTCATCTTTTGGAGCATTTTGTTTAATAGACTCGGGAATACATATATGATTTTCTCAAGTAAATGAGTAAGGTGATCAATTTATTTTCTCATACATTGATGCTCTTCATGACCATTCTTCTTACAATAGGAACACTTACACTTTTCTTTCTTCACTTTAGGCTCAGAAGTCAAAGCATTCGTGTTAGGTTTGGTTTTGGCTTGGTTGGTCTTGGTTTCCTTCTTGGGTTGGTCCTTTTTCTCTTTCTTCTTTTTAATCTTATTTCCCTTACTAGTACTTACTACAAGGCATGTGAATTAGACTTGAGAGTACCTATTTAAATGAGTTTGTTTTGTTATTGCACAAGTTGGGACAAAAAATTGTAAAATGAGGGCATATTCCAAGCCTTTGTCCAAAGCATATTTCATAGCGTGAAAAGTTGACATGAAGATGGAGTATTTGGGACCTAACTTAGAAAGAATTAACAAGATCAACTAGGAATATTTCTTCTCCACTTTACATTCCTTTAACAACAATCTAGTGTGGATGAACTTTGAGAAAAATGCATGTAGGTTTTCAAAGTCACTAGGATTTAATCTTAGTAGTTCATTTTCTAACTCATGCACTCTCATGTCATCTTGTTTTCTGAACATATCATCTAATGTTTTCCATGTAGAATTGGGTGTTTCAGATGACTCAATGTGGAAGAGAAAGTCAGGAGAAATAGACATACAACAAAGACCTAAGGATTTTTCACTTCAATTCAAACACTTAGATTTTGTGGGCTCATCGTTTGGTTTAGTCTCAGCTCCCATGGTGATGTGAAATAACCCTTTACCCCTTAGTTTTAGTACCATTTTTATCTCCATTCGAAGAAGTTGAGCAGCGTAATCGAAGGAATTGAAAAAGAATCCATAGTGAAGAGAGAGAAAAAAAATGCAGAGAAAAAATCATTATAACCCCATGATTTTGGCACTTTATTATTTAGTGTGTTGGATACAATCGGGGTGTGAGTGTGCATCATGAAAGAGTTGGTCACTTACCTTGTAATTAGCATAATAACGCAGCAAGAATGGAGACCACAATCAAGTTTCATTGATTGCGAAAAATCGACATAAAACAAGAACAATGAGCTAAAAACAAGAGAAGGGGTGAAATCAAGTCCTATTGTGAGAAAAAATGTCTCATAGCAGAAACCCCCTTGTTGCAAGACTGTGGTGAATGCGCTCACTAGTCTGCAAGTAATAATAAGGGCTATTACAATGCAGAAAATGGGCTCAAGACGAGTCTCGGGGACCTCCAGGATGTCGAAAAAGATCCCAGAAGGAAAAAAATGCTAGAAGGTGTGCTACACACTCCGGTAAATGATTAGTAAGAAAAATTATGTAATAACGCTAGAAATCACACTTTAAAAAAATGTCAATACGTCTAATTTTAAAGATTTAAAGGTAAAAAGGACAAATAAAAAATGTTAATTTACGACAATTTAAACTACTAATTTTAATTTAACAAGATCTTATTCGAGAGATTAGATACCTAATTTAATAATAAAGCTCCTAATATTAAATTAAATTAATCTTAATTAAATGTTATTAGATCCTAAGATTAAATATTAAGACCTAACAAATATTAAAAGCACCCTTTAATAAACCTACCCTTTATAAATTGAAAGCCACCTTATATAAAGGGGCCGCCTCTAATAAATAAAACCAACTCCATTTAATAACACCCCACCTTAGTTATAAAACTGACCACTTTAAGTAAATACATTGCTTTGTAAAAACTCCCGCGTTAATTAAACACGTGATTTGAAATAAGTAAAAACTTAAACTATGTTTTGAAAAAAGCAACGACGGTTCAAAAAAGGAGAGGACTCAACTATTTTGACGCGACACTCGAGGATAACTCGGGTGGTGATTCATTAGGTTGAACACCGAGGTCTCGGAGCGAAGGAGAAAATATCGGGGAGGTCGGCGAGCAAAGCCGCCAAAATGTAGAGCGAGGAGATCAAGGGCTCGGCCGGGTCGCGAGGTAGAGGAGCAACGGCTCAAAGCGGGAAACGATCAACACATAGGGTGGTGAGCGGTTTAGCAAGGAACACATGGCTTAATGACACACACACAAAAAAGACTAGGGCTAGGGGAAACGACCAAGCCAAATGAATCGGGGTAGAACCGGGGATGCACTGAGTTAGAGATAAGCTAAGAAATGAGCGACCCCTCCAAGAAAAAATCACACTCGACTCAAACAATTCAAAGTGCAAAAAAACATCCCGAAACCACACAAACAACAAGGAAAAGGCTTAACAAATGAGTGCAAATTTACCAAACAATAACTCGATACCAAATCAAATTTTTCTACGAGGATCAATACAGAACCTCATGCACATAGAAGATGGTTGCACTTCCAATGGTGATGAAAACACTTCACGTAATCAACAAGAGAATGAATCACAAAGGAAAATCAAGTAGAAAAAGAGACACGAGTTCTATCATGCCCATAGATCCTAAAAATAAGAGTACGTATAGGAGTGCCATGTAACCACATGCATGACATGTGGACACAAACCTAACTAACCCTAATGACCTATGATCTCACCAAGTGATATGACTAACCGGATGAGGTGGACAAGATTAGAGTGACTTACAAAACAAGTCATATACACTAACACTAGCTAAGTAGCCAAACCCCTAAGAAGAAGAAGAAGGTATGTATTTGATGATTTTGATCTTAGCGATCTAGATCTTGCACCACGACACTAGGAAAAGAAGCCAAAGACCATCTCTCATCAATCAATTTATCAACTTGGAGAGAGGTTTGTTAAATTGTGACATCTACTATGGATAAATCAAAAGAGGATATCATAATAGCCAATTACCGGATCTCCAAAGTCTCCTTAGGAAAGGCTACACATGAAGGTGCAAAACAAGATGTCTAGATTGCCATTGACAACCTTCTGGAGAAATTTGATAAAGACAAGGTGACCAAGGATGAGCTCAAAAAAAAAGTGGAGCAACTGACAACCGTACTTCATAAGATCATGACCTACTCATTCCACAACCCACACAATCATGACAAACTTTGATGCCACTTCTTTCTCTACAATAGAAAATTGGTTAACAAGGGCAAACAATTGGATCTTGGATAGACCATCGATCAAAGAAGGGAATAAGTGATTAGAGATGCGATGGTTATGCATAATGAACTTGAAACAAAAAGGATAATGTGACCAAGATGTGTAATATTTTGGGAGATGAATGTGATAATTGGGAACTCACTCTGGAAACTTGGAGGGAGTTACAAAAATGAATCCATATGTTCTCCTCAACAAAGGGATCATTGATGACCCTTCCAAGCTCTTCAAATACTTTGAGTCCATCAAGTTCCACATTTATATGCTCAAATAAGCAATTCAAAAAAATTGGTCGATCTGATGAATAAGGGAATTGATGTCGTTGATGATATCATCGATGAATTAGACAAAATCCATTGAAAATTCTAGGATAATGACCTAAATGCACTCTCAACAGATGATATAGTTATTGAATTTAAGAGCTTGGTTAAAGAGGGTACAAGAGTAGCCTAGATTTTTGATGTTTAATCTGTTGATAAGCTAGTGTTGTATCAAGGATTTTTGGGCCAACTTCAGAAGGTTATGGGTAGAGTCAAGAGACTACTTGGAAAACTAATTAAAATAGCTAAAACCATTCAGATCTTGAACTGTTATGCATGTGGACTTGATGAAATTTTTTTATAGGAAATCATCAAATGATTTCTTAAATATCAATAGAAACAAACTAAAGAGGATATTGAGGAATCCGATATAGATAAAGATCGGGCGCAAAAGCAAAGGGTGTGCTAGTTCCAAATGAATTTTCCTTCAATCCATTATCTTTTTTTGCATAGACCTCTAGCCTACAATCCAACTATTTTGAGTTTTAGGTTTGAACTGTCAAAGTTGCACAACCATTTGGCTATTTTTAGGAGGACTATTTCATAGTTTTGAATGCATCCTATTTTTAGAATGTAATTAGTTAAGAGGAGCAGCTGATATTGCTCAACCTCTTTAGCTATATATACAAGGATGCACAATGTATTAGGGGACTTTTTCTATCTATTGTGTAAGGAGGCTCTACCCTTTTTGAGCACTTGTACACATGATCATGCCTTAATATTATATACAAAACTGATATTTTCCTTCTTCCACTTGCATGTGTTGTGTATGTCGATGGTTGATTATCGTACTTGTGAATCTTTCTTTCTTGGTACTTATATGATCCATTTTACCTTCATATGAAGTTAGTTCTTCTCTTTACTAGGTTGTATGTTGTGATAAACTAATATTATTTGTGATAGTTGTGGAATCACATGTGAATCCCTTCTATTATTATTTAAGTTTCTAACCTTCATGCAAAATACTTATGTTAAGAGGTTAAGATAGGGATTTGTGCATATTATTGTCTTTATGTTGAATGTTTTTTTCTTATACAAGATGATCATTTTTTTCCTTCACTATTGGTGCATCACCACACTTTACTTTCAGTTATCCGTCTACTCGTTTTCTCGGGAAAGTATTGAATAGTTGTATTTAGTTTTATTCCAGCTAATCGTAGGTTATGAAACTTGATCTTTAATCATATGCATGTAGTTTAGGAGGAATCTAACCTATTCCAAAGGTTCATCCCAAGGAACTAGGCTCCCACACCTTGAGGATGTTCCCATGTTGCATTGGATCAACTTTGTGATCTAACAAGTGCACGATCCAAGTGACAATGAGTTCTTAGTAAGCCCTATGGGACATCAAGTTAAGAGTGGATGCTTCTCTTAGAATTTGCATTTTCAAAAGGTACTTGATGACTCCATATCTCTAGTTTTCAAAGAACAGTGCATACACTTATGCAAAGGATTCAAACAAGGGATTCTTCACGAAAAGGAAGCTAGCGGGTCATAAAGATTTATAATCATTAGTAAGCATCTTGTACATAAGCGTATGATTGACTACGGTACTAGTAGCTTTGTGATGCCCAAGAAAATTACTGATGTATTGGGTATTTAATACGGGCGGTGTCAGGGAGTTGTTCGGTTATATGGAACTTTTTCCAGACTATTGGGTTGATAAAGGACTTAAATATTACCATTCACGCATATCCAAGTATTTCAATCACCTAGGATATATTTGTCATTGATCTCCCTCCTTCTTTGCTATATGCCTTTCTAGGGACATTCATGAAAAGTGGGTATTTGTCTATGATTTGGTCACATACGCTCCTTAGGACCAAATATGGAACTAAGGTAGCCATAAGATCTTATCCAATCTGTAAATACCATGTTGAGTGTTATACATATAATCCCATCAATATGAATTGTACTTATAGGCACACAATCACATACTTTAAGGTAATTATCTAGTCTTGATTACATACTACTATTCATGTGCTTCCTAAGTAAGAAAAGTACTAATTAACCCATGTATTTGGTGACCTTGTTTTTCTTTCTATTGTTACTTTCAGTCTTGGAACCTTACTTGCTCGGTCTGTCTTTTTACCCTTCACGTCATTACGGACACTAGTGCCATTTAGGACACCAACGCTAGGTGCCCTTATCCCCTTTGGGCACTCTTGTCCCCTTTATACTTTACTCTTACTTTTGGGTTCTTTCTAGCCATTTGAGCATCTTTTTGGTAGTTGGCCTTTTCGGGGTTAATTACAAAATTCAAGTGAATAAATCATATAAATATAAATTTATGTGATCATAATAAAGGACCAAGCACTAAGAACTATCTATCACCACCTAAGGTTGCATCCATCAAGGCATCTAAGAGCTCCATTGCATCCATCTAACTCCATCACAAGGGACATAAGGGCTGGTTTTCGCATCACACTTTATAGGAGGGAAGTTCATTCTATTCCATGCACACATTTACTACATTCTACATCTAGCTACTTGCTCGCTATCCAAGTGTGACACACACAAGAGCAACCTAGGGCACAATTCTGCACACACACACACACATAAAACTACATTAGGTTTGAGATGTAGTGCAATGCTTAGTTGTAAGTCCATCATTGTGGTAGCTGAGGATAGTCTGAACCCTCATTTTGCATCTTTATTTTTTAGGATTTGATGTCTATTTAAGGGTTTTGCAGGTATATTCTTTATTGTAGGTTTACAACAATCTTGACGATCACTGTGTGAATTCATAATGAAAAAGGTGAGCATCACTGAACATATTGTGACCCTAAGAATTTATGTTTTTGATAATTTCCATAGACCTAGGTTCCTAGAAAAAGGCCTAGGGCCCACGGGTGCACCAGTCCATCCTACCTCCTTGGATCTACATTTTTTTGTGCTCCGGTGTGTGACATTTTTCCTTCACATTCTCTAGTTTTCTAACTCTGTTCACTTTCTAGAATGCTACGAATCAGTTAAGGCACTCTACCCTCTCTTTACAACTAGGGTTTCCATTATTTATTGCTTAATTTCTTATATTTGTTTTAGTACTTTAGTATTCATTTATTTATTGCAATCTTGCATTCAGATTAGGCTCATCTATTTACATTTTAGCTTAATCATTTTGGTGAACCCAAACTCGATCTTCACACTCCTAGGATCCTCATTCTTTTATTGCTCATATTTCTAGAATCTTATCATCATGAGTATCTCCATTAATGATTTTTTGCTTATCAATCCTGAATTAAGAGAAAGAGTCAAAAATCTCCTAGCTACCACTCACATTCCTGCTAATATGCATCCAAATTCAGTCTATCAAACATTTGTATATGCTTTCTCTCAACATATTGCTTTCTCGTCTAATCCTCATGTTGATCTTACTATTTTTTACAATGACCCAACATTACACATCATGATTCACATTTACAATGTGGGTGTCAAGTGTACTTTAATTGATAATGGATCTGAACTCAATCTTTGTCCCATGTCATTCCTTGAAAATATTGGTCTTTCATTGCTTAATGTTAGTCCATCATGTCTTTCTCTTCATGCATATGATGGCTCTGTTCATTCATGCTTAGGTAACATTACTCTTCCTATTACAGTTGGACAAAAACACTTAACACAATTTTCTTTGTCATCAAGTTTCCTATTTCATACAACTGTTTGCTTGGTAGGCCATGAATTCATCTCATGCAAAAATTCCCTCTATTATACATCACGTGTTAAACTTCTACATGAGGGTACCGAGTATACTATTTTTTGTGACCGTTATCCATACAAATATTGCAACCATGATCCTTATTTTGCACTTCCTATTCCAAGAACTGATACTACTAACAAACCCCAACCTATGGATTCTCCACCTCATTTGCCACCGATTAAAGGTGCTTTATTTGTGTGATAGATACTATATCATCGCACCCCCATCTTTGCATGCTACCACTACTGATATGATTCTTTACCGGGGACCTGTCCAGTCTATGGACATTGATTCATCCCCTACACCTTCACATGAGTCATCTCCATTAGCACGCCCACCATTTACATGCACACTTTTCATGAATGACGCTTATTAGGAACATATTCCATTCGATCCTACTTTATCTGGATATGTGTGCAGACATGACATGTTGACTCGGCTAGGCTTTATAAATGATGACATCTATCCTCCGCCTTATGATCATCATCTCTAACATGGTTTTATTCACATCATCGTTGTTTATGGGCTTCAAGTCTTCTATCTAATAGTATTTTTGCACATGCTCCTTGTACTTCTCCACTCATGATGGGACAATCTTGGCTTTATTACATTGGGGGCACATTAGACTTTGATCATATTGAGATCTCATTTCCCATGCCTTTTGGTCACATGTTCATTTACAACAGTTATTTTTCTTGGCTATACACAAAACCTTACTCACTGGTATGCACATGGATGCCCATTACCTCCTTTCACTAACGAGGAATATGATATGCACATGTACAAATGATGACATCTATCCTCCGCCTTATGATCATCATCTCTACCATGGGTTTATTCGCATCATCGTTGCTTATGGGCTTCGAGTCTTCTATCTCATAGTATTTCTTGCACGTGCTCCCCATACTTCTCCACTCATGATGGGACAATCTTGGCTTTATTACATTGGGGAACATTAAAATTTGATCATATTGAGATCTCATTTCCTATGCCTTTTGGTCACGTGTTCATTTGCAATAGTTATTTTTATTGGCTATACATAAAATCTTACTCATTGGTATGCACATGGATGCCCATTACCTCCTTTCACTAATGAGGAATATGCTATGGGCATGTATAACTTATGCCTCAATGGCTCCTTACTTGATCAACCCGACACTATCACTTATCAAGTTTTAGATGCCTCACCGTTTGGTTTTGATCATGAAAACGATGACCTCTTAGATGACATTACTTGAATACACTCATCACCACATACTTTGGGGGCATTGCACTTATTACTTCCCCTAGCATTAACACACATCTTACATTCACCTTCTTACACTAGCATATGCATCTTCACACACCCCAATATCATCATTACCCTATGACACACTCTTGTGCTATGGTTCACACTTGACTATTGAGGGCATCCTATACACATGAACCTCACACACTACATAATAAACACTACACATTACACATCTTCACACATCATGCACTTTTGTACATATACATTATCCTCATCTTCCATCTACTATGCATCATCCTCACCCTATGCTTTGTACACCCATACATTGCACACATTCTACACACTACATTATTATACATTTTTACAATCTACACATCTTACATTACACATTCTCTATCACACATTACATGCTTTACATGTCACATACTTACGACACATTTTATGACCACATCCACTACACATATTACACATTTTACTCATCTTCTTCTATGCACTTTGTACTCACTACTCAATGACGCACTCTAGTCCAATGGTTCATACTCAATTGTTGAGGATCCAAATCAAAAGTGAACCTCACCTCATCACACCTATATCATTCTACACTTTGATCTTCACATTCAATCAATCAATATTCTTATCATACTATGCGACATTTTTAGCCATCACCTTATTTACAACATATTGTGATATATGATTTTAGGCTAAATCATCACCCCTTTCTAGCATCTTATCCATACATCTTGTGATATACGTTTTGTGCTACATCATCACGTTTTATACCATCATCACGTTTATCTATCTCATAATATACACCTTGTGCTACATCATCATGTGTATTAGCATTTTACTCGCTTGTCTAGTGATATACACTTTAGGCTAAATCATCACACATTAAAAATAAATCATCCATATGTCACATTCAATATCATCTACACATAATCATTCTACAATCAACAATCTACGCTCAATTCATTAACTCTTTCCACATGACAACACATTGCTCAAACCATTTCTCGATGATGCACTCTCGTTTACGGTTCATTCTTAACTATTGAGGGGCATAAATAAATGAACCTCATTACATACACATCCAATTGGGGGCACACTTATCCTATCATTCACTTTGCATTCCATTCCATCTCATCCACAACATACTACATATCTTTGTTGCATTTACTCTTGCTTACTTTGCTTTTACATGTTCACTTTATTACACAAACTAGATAGATATCTTGTGTGTCATTATGTTTATCATACACACATGCACATTCACTTGCCTTTGTAGTTGTGATCACAAATTTTACAGATCAATTACACACAACATGGATTTTAGCGTAGTACCTTTTACCAATCCCACAGAGGCTCTGGGAATCCAATTTTGTACACTATAGGTGTTATTGTTTCATTTTGTACTTAACACTTTAATTTATTAGACTATACACGCCTTGAAATTCTTTTTATCTTTGTAACGTTATAATGGGTGCTTCATGTGTAACATTTGTTTTGCAGGAATATTTGCTTCCATGGTTATCTGTTACATTTCTTGTTTGCCTTTGCTTCTCATTATTTACAAGATTTTCCTATGTCTTGCTTGTTCTCTAATTTCTTGCGGCCACTATGGCCTTGATTGTCTTGTGACATCGTGAGTGATGTCTCATGTTTACAACCCACTTTTTATGGTCTACATTGTCTTATGCTTATGTATTAGCTTACACATTGTCTGTTTAGATTACATTTCATCTTTTACATGAGTGTTTTCTTTGCTTGTACTAACACTTGTTTTCCTAGCCACTTGTTTGTGTGTGCCTTGGTTTCTACCAAGCACATTCCCTCCCCCTTGCAGGGTATAGTTTTAGCAAGACAATTAGTCCTCATTTGGGTCACATACTCATTCAGTGATGTTGCATGCACCTCAAACAAGGGGGCATCATTTGGGTGAATCAGTCACCCCATACAACATTATACACAACATCGTACCGATACAACATAATTTACAATTTCAGACAGAGATTCGAATCAAAATTGATTCCTTAGTAAAATGACCTTTCTTGGATACTTGAGACTAGGGGCAATATAATAGCCTTTCTAGGATTACCGGGACAAGGGCAGTTATACAACGATTAGTAGTTCAACATAGTCTATATAACTCCATACACAATGACTTTTACAAGGAAGACAATCCTTAGCACATGCACACCATCTGTAGTGGTGTTTTACACAATGGGAAGTAGTTAAAGGTTAGTGGATGACACTAGACAATTCTCCCTACACTTCTTCCATTACACTTGGTGTGAGATCACCTGAAAAACTCACACGTCGACATCATCTACAAGATCATTTCTATACCCTTTTCTCATCACATATTAGGTGCACATGTTCCTTTTTCATTTTTAGCGTTTTTACATACTTTAATTACACACTTTTTACTATACATGCCTATTTGACTACTTGTCGGCTTCTCTTTTGTAGGTTCGTTTGTATGTGAAGCGGTAGTCAAAAACATCAATAAGAACAACATCACACACATCGACATCAATAATAAGTACATCATGACATCTACACACGCATTTTCCCCTAGGTTCATTTTCATCATCAATTTTTATACTTCCTCATCCTTAGCATCCACGCTTCACATTTTTATCATTCCACGATTTGTCTAGTCCCTCAACACACTTTCTTCATTGATCTATATGGTTATCAGGTACACATCTCTATCTAATTTATGTTACCGAGATTTCCACTCACCAACATAAAGTGGGGGAAAATGTAGACACACAATCACGCACTTTGGGTAATTATCTAGTCCTGATTACATACCACTATTCATGTGATTCCTAAGTAAGAAAATTACTAACTAATCCATATCTTTGGCCACCTTGCTTTTCTTTCTATTTATATTTTCAATCTTGCACCCTTACTTTCTTAGTTTGCCTTTTTACTCTTCGACATTTTTCATCTTGGACACCAACACCTAGCCAGGACACCAATGCCAGATGCCCTCATCCCCTCTGGGTGCTCCTGTCCCCTTAATACTTTACTCTTACTTTTTGGGTCCTTTCTAGCCATTTGAGCATCTCATCTTTTTTGAAGTCGACCTTTTCGATGTTAATTACGAAATTCAAGCTAAGGAATCACATAAATATAAATTTATGTGATCATAATAAAGGACCAAGTAGCAAGCACTATCTATCACCACCTAAAGTTGCATCTATCAAGGTATTTCAGAGCTCAATTTCATCCATCTAGCTCCATCAAAAGGAACACAAGGGCTAGTTTTCTGCATCACACTTCATAGGAGGGAAGTTCATTCTATTCCATGCACACATTTACTACATTCTACATCTAGCTACTTGTTCACTATCCAAGTGTAACATGCACAAGAGCAAACTAGGGTAGGATTCCACACACACACACAGAACTACATTGGGTCTGAGATGTAGTGCAACACTCAGTTGTAAGTCCATCATTGTGGCAGATGAGGATAGTCTGAACCCTCATTTTGCATCTTTCTTTTTAGGATTTTATGTCTATTTGAGGGTTTTACGGGTTTACATTAACCTTGGCAATTATTGTGGGAATTCATAAAGTGATGAAAAGGTGAGCATCAACGAACATCTTTTGACCATGAGAATTTAGGTTTCTGAGAATTTCTATAGACACAGGCACCTAGAAACAACCTAGGGCACTTGTAAGTGCTCCCTGTCCCTCTTCAGTGCCCATGTCCATCTTGTATCCTCATGTCTACATTTTTGTGCTCCAAAGTGTGACGGTCTGTGCTTCGTATTTTCTAGTTTTCCAACTCGTGCACTTTCCAGAATACTACGAATCAATGAAGAATCTCTACCCCTCTCTTTACAATTAGGGTTTCCATAATTTATTGCTTAATTTCTTAGATTTGTTTTAGTACTTCATTATTCATTTATTTACTGCAATCTTGCATTCAAATTAGGCTCATCTATTTACATTTTAGCTTAATCAATACTCTACATGATCAAGAGTAAGTGATTAAGCAAATATAGAAATATAAATGCTAAAATATCAATTATGTAACAACGTGAATATAAATATTCAATAAAATACAGATTTTACCCAAGAAATTAAGCTAGAAAATATGAAACCCTAGGTGTAAATGAAGGGATAAAGTACTTGTATTATTTCACAATGATCCCAAAAATATACTAAGATAGAAAAATCATGAAATGGAAGTACATGTCTGTCAGAATCGTGCACCTAGGCACTATCATATGTGTCTGGGCGCTAGTGTCTATGTTGTGTTGAGGACTCAAGTCATGTTCTAGGGCTTTGTTAAACTGAAGAATGTGTTGTGTTTATGCTAAAATTTATCAGTATTGCTGTAGACTACTAAATGGGGTGACTAATTCACCCAATGATGCCCCCTCATTTGGGGTGCATGTGACATTGCAAGGAGTATGCGGCCCAAAGGAGGACTAGACAGGTGTGTTGGCGATGCACTGCAGGGGAGGGAATGTGCTTGGTAGAAACCAAGGCACACACAAACAAAGTGGCTGGAAACAAGTGTTAGTGCAAACAAGATAAACATGCATGTATAAGATGATGTATAAGCTAGCAAACACGAAGACAATGTGTAAGCTAACAAGTAAGAAAAAATGTAGACAAATAATGTAGAAAAATTAGAATGTGAAAAGTGGGTTTCAAACATGGGACATCACTCACGATGTTGTAAGACAAATGAATCGACATGACCAAAAGCATACAATGTGCACAAAAGACAAAGGGAAATGCCTGCAAACAATGGCAAACAATGACATGTAATAGTAAGCAAAGTAACAAACAACTATGGTGGAAAATAGTTCCTGTAAAGTAAATGCTACACATGAAGCACCTGTTAGCATGTTAGAAATATAAAAAGTATGTCAAAGTGTGTAAAAATTGATATAGTAGTGTGTTATGAAAAATGAAACAATAACACATGTAGTGTATATGAAATTGGATGCCCCCTGGTAAGAGGTATTGAGCCAAGCATCCATGTTGTGAGTAATGATCTATGTAGAGTCTGCAATCACAAATAGAAGGCAAGTGAACACACATGTGTATATAGAAATAGATAATGACATACAATGTATCTATCTAGCATGTGTAACAAAGCATACATGTAAGCATAATAAAGCAAGAGTAAATGTGACAAAGATATGTAGTATGTTGTGGATGAAATGGAATGGAATGTAGTGTGAGTATGATAAGAGCAACATGCCCCTCGAGCAAATGTGAATGAGTATGCATGTGATGAGGTTCATTTATACATGCCCCCTCAGTAGTCGAGAATGAACCATAGAACAAGAGTGCGTCATTGGGAAATGGTTTGAATAATGCACTAGAAAGATATGATCGTCAAAGTGTAGAGCATAGTGAGTGAGTGAGTGTGGTGAGGTTCATTTTAGATTTAGACCCTCAACAGTTGAGTATGAACCATGGAACTAGAGTGTGTCATAGGGTAATGAGTGCAACATGTAGAAGTAGATGCAAGAAATATGTATCATGAATGCGTAGAGTGTGTATGATGTGTAATAGATGCTACGAGAAAGAGATGTCATGAATGCGTGATGTGTGAAGTGTGTAGTGTGTAGTATGTGAGGTTCATGGATGTAATATGCCCTCAAAAATCAATTGTGAACCATAGCACAAGAGTACGTCATCGGGTAATGATGATACAAGAGTGTATCAAGATGTGTAAGACGCATGTGAAAGACTAGATACAAAAAAGTGAGATGATATAATTGTGAGAAACTTGATAATGCTAGAAAGAGGGGCGAAGAATCATGATGACCCCCAAGTGTATGAAGATGGATATCTTATGTAGTGACATGAGAGATACCATGTCATTGTGGGAGAGAATTAGCTGTGTCATGATAAGAGAGAGAGCCGACACAATGGTAGGCAGAAGAAACACTAGGACCATGCGATGGTGATAGAGTTTGAAATGTTTCGATCATCGGTAGAAGGAGAATTTGCTTTGACAAAAGTGATTGGTTGGAGCTTATGTGGGATTAATGACACTGTAAAAGATTTGATAAGAGAAGAGGGTGAATTGATTTTGAGAGGTGGTTGCGTAGTTTGACTTGGTAATTTCGTAGATGACTTGAGAGGAGGAGGAATGAGATTAATTTTGAGAAGCGGTTGCTTAGGAGGTTCTTGAGTGATGGAAGAAGAAACATTAGAAGTGATGACATGATGCTCATTAGACATAGATGAATCAGATTTAGGAACCCATTGAGATGTAACAAGTGGAGAGGACCATGTAATAGAATGTTGTGCAATGAATGAGATAAAACCTTGACGCTCAAGATGCTTGATTCTTTGTTGTAAAGCATAGAAATCATTTTCATTATGTCCGTTGATTTGATGATAAGCACAAAATGGGAGACCTTGATATTTGACCAGCCGATAAGGAGGATAAAAATGAGTAGATGGCAAGCTGATTAATTGATGATTAAGGAGTGCAATAAGAATGTCATGTTGCTTAGTATTGTGATTGAACTTGAGAGGTTTTGGTAATGGTAAGACTTGAGGTTCACTGATATGAGCACATGTAGAAGACATAGAATGAGGATGAGAAGAAGAACTAGCATGATCTTGAGAAGTGTCCTTAAGATGTTGGATTTCATATTTAAGAGATATAATCATTGATTCCATAGCTTGAATTTTATCTTGAAATAAAGAATGCAAAGCTTGAATTGACTTGCAAATAGATTGATTGGAATTAGGACCAAGTGAGTCATTAGATAGACGATCAAAGATGGAACTGATTTGTGAAGGTGGCATATCAAGAGGGAGAAAAATAGCATGTACATCCTTTCGAGAGAGCCTTTTGGCAAGATGAATGCATATGAAGAAATTGATGTAAGGGTACTTGAGGAGCTTTATAAGCCATTAAAGAAACAAAAGGATCTAAGAGTATTTGAACGTCGGGTTCACAAAATTATTAAGAAAATATAGAAATATAAATGCTAAAATCTCAATTATGTAACAAGGAAGATATAAATATGTAATAAAATATAGATTTGACCCAAGCAAGTAAGCTAGAAAATATGAAACCCTAGGTGCAAATGAAGGGATAAAGTACTTAGCTTATTTCGTAATGATCTTGAAAATGTACCGAGCTAGAAAGCGATGAAATAGAAATACATACTATCGTAGTTATGCTCATAAAATTGTTCTATTGTTAGATAAGGCTGGACACCGCCGCATATGGAAGGTTAGGAGCGCCCTGTGCTCTATTGACCCGATTTGGGCAATAGTGCCTGGAAGATCCCTGTGTTCCGATTTCTTTTGGGTTGAAAGGGTGTCACAAATATTCACTTTTGGTCATTTTTAAGTTGCAACATGATCACCGAATTCACCTATAACATAAAAAACAAATGATATCCTCGTAAAACTCCACAACACATCAAATCTTAAAAAGAAAAAGATGCAAATGGGGAGTTGGATTGACTTTGACAGATTACTCCGACCGAGTGAACTTACGATCTAAGTATTGCACACATTTCAAAATCCATGTAGTTCTATACAAATGTGTGTAGAATTGTGCCCTAGGTGGATCTTGTGCGAAGCACTTGAATGAAAGCTATAACTAGATGTAAAAGATGTAGATAGATTTGTGCATGGAAAAATGAACTTTTCCTCCTATGCATGTATGCAGAAATAATAATCCCTTGTCCCTTGTGTGAAGTTAGATGGATGATTGAATGCTCTTGGATGCAACCTTAGGTGGTGATAGATAATTCTTAGTGTTTGTTCCTTTATTATGATCACATAGCTTTGTATTTATATGATTCCCTTGTTTGAATTTCGTAATTAACCACTAAAAGGTTGAATAGTAAAAACAAGTGCCCAAATGGCTAGAAAAGACCCAAAAGATGTGAGAAAAGTACAAAGAGGTTGGGAGTGCACGGGTATTGGTGTCTTGGCTAGGCGCTAGTGTCTAGAGTGATAAATGTCAAAGTATGAAAAGACAAATTGGGCAAGAAGTGTAAGAAAAAAGAGGAAACAAAAAGAAAACAAAGATGGCCAAAGATAGTGATCAATTAGTACTTTTCTCGCTTAGGAATCATATGAATAGTTGTATGTGATTAGGACTAGAAATATACCCAAAGTGCATGATTTGGTGTCTACAGAAAGACATTGAAGATCATGAGGCCGCTTTTCCTATTGAAGAAATACGAGATATCTTGATTTATGATTAGGAGTGAGCTCTACTTCAATCTGTACATCTAGGTCTTGGAGCAAACTAGACTAGGGACTTACTTGTATTTATGAAGAGGGAACTACCATAACAAACCTCTTAAATTATTTAAGATGACCTAGAGGGATTGTGCAAGTATTCTTTCATAGTGAAGGATTAGAACTAGTGTCGGCACCGGTGTCGTGATGATCTCCCACAAGGTAAAAATATTTCTTAGCTTTTAGATTTCGGTGAACAATCGCACTAATAACGTGGTTGAATACAAAACATTACTACAAGGTATTCAATTGGATCATATGAGAGGGATCAAGGCATTGAAAATTTGGAGACAACGAATTTGGGGTACATTAAGTTAAAGCTCGAAGTGCAACAAAGAATAATCTACTATAGTCTTACAAAAATAGAGCATGGGACTTGATTGAGGATTTTGAAGCTTTTGGTATCCATGTGATTCCTAGGAACCAAAACCAAGATGCGAGATAAGCTTGCAAATGTTAGATCTCAATATGATATCCTTGTCAATATTATGAAATAATAAAACAATTTGGTCAAGTGGTTATAAGAAAAATAGTTCTAGATAATGCAACCAATCAACACATTTTTGACAATGATCAACAAATCATCCTTTTTCTCCAAGAATAAACCGAGTTCTCATAAAGAAATTAGTCCACGTTGCAAGAAGTTTATGAAGAAAAAATCATCTAATTGAAAAGTAATAACTTACCTAAAGGTTTGGTCATGCTAGAATCCATCTTTAACTCTGATGATTAGTTTAAAAGGGAAAAAATCAACATGACCATCAAGAAAGATGATTTTGAACAAGTCAATATTTTCAAAGACAAATACTTGAAGATTAGAAAGGAATGTATCCAAGTCGAAAGGAAAACTTTTGTCATCCTTTGTCAAGAATATAATGATATATTCTCTCGGAGTTATAAGGATCTAAGAGGATTTGATCCGGCCTAGCCCAACACACCATCAAGCTTGACCCAAATGCTAAGTCGGTGAGGCAAAAGTAGAGTTCGGTCAATCCCAAGGTTGAATCTTTGAAGAGAAAGGTGTAGACAATTTTTTTGGTACACTTGTCCCCCATCCCGTGTTTTTTCCCCTTTTTCATCATCTCACACATACATATATCTCTTCATATTTGAATTACCCTTACTCCCCTAAATCCTATTTATTCAAATTTCCCACTTTCCTATCTTATCCCATCATCTATTTTATTTCCCCTAATTCACCCTTAATTCCATTTAATTAATTCCTAATCATATTTACTATCTTAATCACATCCACTGAAGCCTTTTTTATCCTCCTTAAGAATTATTTTTTATCATCCCTAGGTTCCCACCTACCCTCATTTAATGCTTTCTTATCCCCCAACTACCTTTTATCCTCCCTAAGAAGCCCTGACCCACATTAACCACTCGAAGCCCTAATATCACCCCATTTAGGTCCTTTGTATCGAGTTGATCACATCTCCACCGCCCAAATCAATGGTTCACCCACGGTCACCAAGTGACCCATGCGGGTCGTCGTCGACCCTATAAATATGTCCATACCCCTCATCTCTTGAGGATGTAATTTTGAGATGTCGATATTTCTTGCAAACTATTATACATTTCTCTCTCTTATTTGGAGTTCATTTACTATCATCTTGGAGTTGTTTTAAAGACCTTGCATTCCATTTTGAATATATTGGATATTTTGATCTAGCTTGGAGCCCCCCTTTACCATTCTATTCCTTTTGTGTATCAACCTTGCAAGTTTATCAGTCACCTTGGAACTCGCCTCGCCCTTGCATCATCCATCATCAATCTCTCTCAGCAGTTCATTTTTCCATCCATTTACCCATTAAACCCTAGATCCTAGCCCGATCGTCATTGACTCTGCACTATCACTGTTGACTCTGCACAATCATCATCGACCACATCCACATTTGTCTTATTATCATTCATCCACCCCCTTGCTTTATCTAGTTTCGATCCCACAGGTTCCTCGGATCTCCTAATCTTGTCATTCTACACACTTATTACTTCGATCTCATCTTCCTCATAATCAATCACCGCCGATCTAGCCTAGTCACCATCAACCCGGTTTATAGTCATCATTTCTCTCATCGATTCAATAATTTTCTTGCATCCTTTCTATTCTAATAAGATCTATACCTCTCGTAATAATCCAACATCAAATCAATCCCGGATCGCTTCATATCACGTTTTCATATCTTTGGGTCATCGCCAATCGTGTTACTGTGAGCATTGGGTCCTTTATCGACTGATCGGGTTTGGTTTAACACCATTTAATTTTATCGATTTGCATTTTATCTTACCTAACAATTTTTAGATTTTCTATTTCAGTTTAGATTCCACTGCATCTTATCATTTATTTGTTATCATTTTACTTATCTTTTATCAAAGTGGGTTGACATCTATCCTAGGAAGTTTTCACTTCTTGGGACTGACATTGTTAGCAACCCAACTTCCTATCTACTAATCATTTTTTCTTTTTGAGTTTCTCTTTATTGTGCAAGTAATCAAGTTCACTATGAGGAGGATCTTTTGCACCCGTATCCATCACCATCTTACTAAGAGGTAGCCTTAAACCCTCTCATTATTGGAGTTACTTATTTTTTTTTGTTACCATTTCACTAATTTGAAATAGGAACGAGAAAATTTGATCAACATTCTATGCGCCGGTGGGACCAACCCTTCTTTGGTGAGTTCTTTCATTGTTTTCATTCCTATTTCTCTCTTTCTACTAACATTGCAAGTGGGAGCTTTGTTTTCTTGCGTACATGGTGGATTGCTTTCTTGGATCAACAACACATTTTCTTAAAATAAAATAAAAAGGAAAATAGTGTTATCTAGGTATTCTTCATTTTTTCCTATTTTCTCTTTTACATCTCTCCCTTCTTTGTCTACTTGATTTCATCAAATTCCACATTTTGATTTGGGACTTAAAATAACCTCTTCATACTTGCTTGACAACATAGTTTAATTAGGAGGTTAATTCTTTGCATTCACTTCTTCCACACACATTTAAAACTCACAAATCAATTTACACATCTTAAACATACTCTCTACTAGGAAGAAGTATTAGAATTTATTCACGATAGGAAATCCATCGCAGGTGTTTCGTGCGCATTATAATTTTTTTGACTATTGGTATATTGGCTAAGCACCTAACACCCTTATCGTTGCAATGTGTGAAGTGTGGGGGTAGGCCCCAATATCAGGCCCCGTACTAGTAGTCATCACAGATTTGAGCCTCACCTACCTTCGGGTATATCAAGGACACCATCCAAAACTACTTGAAACCATCCATAGTTTGGCCATTTCCTAGGTTCCCTTTTGAGCCCATTTCTTTTCTTTTTCACATCTTCTAATAAACAAGATAATTAACAATTTGTTACGTGACTTGTTTAAAATATTAAAAATCAACATAGTTTCTTGTTTGTTGTTTCATGCCCGTTATCACCCGTTCTCAAGAAAAAAATGGAACAAACAACATCATCCAACAACATCCCCATTTCCAACATGGTTTCTCAACAAACTTCAGCCCTTTCCATTATCTCTTCCACCCCTTGGTCACTTCTTTGGTTACACAACCTATGGTTTCCATTTCTCCTCTCCATGAGTCTCAAGTTATCCAAACCAATCCCCATGTTGAGACTAACCCCTTTATTTCCATTCCTTTTAGATCGACCACACCTCAATCTGCTATTTCCTTAGAGACCTTTGGTCCTCTCCTCATCCTCGCTGATCCGTAGAGTTCTAGGAACTCCTGGAAACTAATCTTGTTTCTCTCCATGATTACCTTCTTCATAAATCCACCAACCTTCCCATCGACGAACCCCCTCTATAATAAATCTACGCTTATCACTCTCACTCTGAACCCACTCAAGTCTTTACCTCTCAACTCATTGTGTTCTTCCCAAGAGCTATGAATGAGCTTTCCATGGTGCAACACGAACTTGGATCCCATCAATATTCCTCCACAATCCCCAAACTCATCAATCCACTCAACTGGTGGTTCCTATTCCTCCCAATATTTCCTGCATCAACACCACATCCACTTCTTCTATCCCCATCACTTCCTCATCCACTATTGTCACTAGCGCCCCTAACCAAACTTTGCAAGAGTCCCATTTACTTCCACCACCCATACAACATGACAAAAATTTGGTCCCTATATCTACATCCCAAGTCCATGCAAACATTATCACCTCGCAACCCCACCCTTTGGAGTCTACCATAACTCACCAACCTCCACTGGGGTGCCTTTTGCCACATATTTCCTGATCAATCTACCCAAACATCTCAACTAACCCACACTTACATCCTTACGCATACCATGCACGATAAATCTAACATCCCCATATCTCGACAACAACATATGCAATATTATCCATTTAAGTACCTCCATATCTCCCAACAATATCCTATCTCCCAACCAACTCAATCCCAACCCTTCAACAATCTCCCCCTTATCAACCACCTCTACAAACACCTACTCATCCTCAATCATAAGCAATCCTATCTGCAACCTCACCCATCCACTTCTTATATCCCATAATCTCATCTTTCAATCTCTCATCCCCATACATCTAATGACCCTATTCACGCTTTGCTAAGTAGAATGGATAGTCTCAAAGCCATTACTTTGGGGTCTAAAACCACCTTCTCTTATGAACAAATTTGCAACGAGCCCATCAACCCTTTGGTTCTGTCAAACCTTATCCTCCACACTGGGAACTTCCCAAAATTTCCAAGTTTAATAGTAAAGAGGATCCACAATAACATCTTCATGCCTTTAGGCACACATGTTACCTCATTTCTCACAACCAAGATCTTATGCTCTGTACTTTGCTTATGTCGTTGGCCGCACCTAACTTTGGATTGATATAATAAAATGCCTCGACATTCTATTTCTCCTCATGTAGTCACAAAATCATGTACTTACTATTACATTTATATTATCGGGTATGCTATTTTATATATGGATCTTGCGTAATAAAAGTATTTACTAGTGACCCATCCCTTGGTCTTGTTGTCAGTTAGTCGGTCGTCATTGTTATTTGTCTGGTTTAGTCATCACTTGTCTATACAATTTTGGGCATCTTTTAGGGAGTCTTAGTTGTCATAATTTTCTCAGTTGTCATCTCCAATCATATCTTGGGGTGCCTAGGGTCTTGCCTTTGGGGTGCCTCGGGGTGCCTCGGTCCATGATTTTAGGCACCGTGTTTTTGTAATTTTTG
Organism: Taxus wallichiana var. yunnanensis; assembly: GCA_018340775.1. Lineage (NCBI taxonomy): Eukaryota > Viridiplantae > Streptophyta > Pinopsida > Cupressales > Taxaceae > Taxus > Taxus wallichiana. The sequence goes on from CM031239.1 coordinate 837,526,296, forward strand.
GTCCTAATTTATTTGTTCGAGGTCGGTCTTTGTTGTTACCTTGTGCATTCCCCTAGGTTATAGTCAGAAATTTCAGGTCACTAGTGTCGAAATTTGAACAAGAGATCCCTATATAAACATAACATACTCACTACATTATGGGCGGACATCTTACTATCAAGGGAAACTATCTACTAAGGCAAGGCGCATTTGGGCGTCTTCTACATCTACATCACATAAGCATATGGGGAAAGGGTTGTATTCTTTCTATTCCATCCACCATTTGTATCTTTACATCTAGTTATTACCCCTTACTTCAGACGTCATTGGCGCCAGGCATCCTAGGCACAAAATTGCACACACATGCACATAGAACTACATGGGGTCTGGAATGTAGTGCAGCACTTAGTTGTAAGTCCACCATTGTGGCAGCTAAGGTCAATTTGACCTATTCATATGCATTTTTATTTCTTAGGAATTGATGCTTTGAATAGGGTTTTGTAGGTGGATCTTCACATTGTATTCATGGTGACACATGCAACATTATGCGACACTTTGTGCGATAAAGACGAATATATTAACAGAGACATTGTGACATTACCGGACCTATATTCTAAGTTTTTCCATATCTACAAGCACCCAAATAACAGCCCTAGGGCACTCTAGTATCCACCCATGTGCCCCAATATAGTCAGATCCTTACTTACCACCCTTCTCGAGGCCACTTAGTCACGGCTTTCCCAGTCTCCACAATAGTCTACTTCATTATAGTATACAATGAGGTAATTGAAATTGAGGTTAGTACCATATCCCTCTTATTTCCATTATTTCAATAATAAAATAAATCATTTAGATCTAGAATTTTAATATAACATTCTATTTCTATTTAGATTAACTCATAAAAATAAGAAAATCTATTTTTTTCATTTTTAGTTAATCATTTTGGTGAACCCTATTTTTAGTGGTTAAGCATAGTTCTTCTTTTCTCCTATCATGTCTTATTTTAGTGTCAATCCTATCTATGATGAGGCCACCATAGCTGAACTCAAGGCTTTATATAGTACCCCCATGACTCTACCTGATGATACTCAACAAGCCCTCTTGGAAGGCCAACAACATGTGCCAACTAGTCTTGTCAATTCTCCTATAGGTATATGCCTTGTTGATGACCCTATTGCTTTCACTCATTGTACACCATGCCATCGATTACATGTGGTCCTTCTTCTGATATGCCACCCGATGCTTTAGATGATTCTATCATTGATTACTTATTAGGCATTGATCCACCATTAGGTGTACCTCATACCTACTCCCCTTTACTCCACACTATCTTGCTAAAGTTAATCCTATGTCTTTTACTTCTTCTCATAGTCCTCCTCCCACATCTCATTCTAGCTTGCATTCTCCTTTATTAAACATTAATGATCCCATTGGTCCTCTTGATGGCAATATCGTTATTTTCAACACCCCATCTTCTGGATGATCATCATGGGTCTCCTTCTTTTATATGACTATATGTGACTCTCCTACCCCATTGTTGTCCTCTCTTGAGATTGTATCCACTATTGTACATGAGTCACCTCTAGCTATTGCTTCTTCTCCTTCTATCCGCACATATTCTTCAGATCCTATTACATCTTCACCTATAGAAGTTTCCTCCTTGATCACTACCCCTACTAGGGAATGTGTTGATGCTAGTCATATTATCAGCTCCTGCGTCACTATCTACCATAGCTCCTTTAGCATTGAACTCCACTATATTGCCTCTTAATATCCCTATGATCACTCATAATGGCAAAATTCAACCTCTTAATACATTATTGGCATCTCCTACTATCCCCTCACAAGATATTATCTCTCTCATGCATGTTGTAGGAAAATCCAATCTCAAGTTCATACTCTTACTTTAGAAAGTAAAGCCTATTATGCCTCTATTGACAACAATTATTTATGTGGCAATCCTATTCCTAAAAAGATTCATAATTCCAATTTCCTAAATACTTTATCATGCCTACTTTCACATGTTTTGATGGTATTGGCAATCCTCATGCTCATATCCTACACTACCGCATGCTTATGACCGATTACTCTAATGATCACTTGTTGCTTAAGGCCTTTCACTATAGTCTTATGGATGAGGCACTATAGTGGTACACCCACTTACCCTTTGGGCACATTAGTAATTTCTATGAGATGGAGGATACTTTCCTTTATCGTTTCATTCTCAATAATGGCCCTAGAGTTACTTATGACCACATTCCTACTTTGCATCAAGGCTCCTCTGAACCTATGCAGGACTATATCTTATGATTCAATGCTTGTATACATCAGCTCATTTTCCAACCCAGTGACTTAGAAAAGCAATTCATCTTTTGTCGTGGTCTCATTCCTCCACTTAAGAAAAGGTTATAATATGATACTTGTGAGTCATTCATTCTCTTGTGCTATAAGGTTATTGATCTAGAAAAATATCTTCTGTCCTCATCTATCGCTCAACCCACACATGTTTTTCTAATAGTTCCATCCTCTAGTCTTCCACTCCCACCTCCAATTGAGCATCCAAATCAACCTCCACCCTTTCATAAAGTACATTCCAAAAAGTTTAGCCCGCTCCTTCACCACCAACCCATCCTTCTCCGGTTCCATAGCAAGTTACTACTTCCTACCACTCCACCTCCATCACGAGAGCCTTTGTATTTCTCCCTCACGCTCAACCACATGATGTGCTGCATATTACTCAATGAGTGATTAATTTGGTTACCCTCTAACCAACATCATCCCCCACACCACTTACTTGACCATGTCGGGTGACCAACACTATTGTAATTATCATCGTATCAATAGCCATATGGACAATTATTTCCTTGTACTACATGAGAGGATACAATAATTAATGGATTCTAGCATCATATCCTTCATCTCACGTGAGTAGTCATTGTCTCCTTCACCCCATCAGCATAGGTGTACCCCACTTGAGTCTTCTCCATCAGGTGCTCAGTTCATTTGTCATGCTCCACCATCACATGCTCGTTCTCCACCTCATCCATCATTTCCACCATCACATTTATTGCATCCACTACATTCACACTATCCACTAATTCATGCTGCTGCATCCCATGGTTTTTTGCCAGTCTCTACATATCGTGGTTACTACACATGACATTCCATTTGTTTCATACACTCACGCTACGTCCATTCCACATGTTTCCACTACCACCCATCATCTTGGTCTTTGGTAGGTGATTATTATCACCTTACCCCCGATGACGCACTTGTGTTCTTACGGTTCTTACACGACTATTGAGGGATTATTTATAAGAACCTTTCATCATGTGATTTGTCATTTCATCTATCCGAATCAATCATTTCCGATGACGCACTCTTGCTTATGGGGCTCATACTTGATTACTGAGGAGTCTTCATTACATGAGTCTATTCATTCACACGCTGGGGGGAATTGTTACTCTTAGCCCCCATTATTTTCCTCACCCTATCCTACTATGACTATATTTTATTCTCACATAATCATTAGGTACATTCATTCCACTATCATACATTTTTTTCTATTTTAACATATATTATACTATAATCATTACATTACCTACGCTACATATTTTATTCATTCAACATTTCATTAATCATATCACATTAGTCATATCGTCATTATTCACCATACACATTTTTTCTACCACTACTAACATCATCATACAAAGTTATATTCATCACATACAAACAATACACATGCTAGGACAATAACCATAGAATCATACAACATCCATTACATTGTAACGACAAAACATTCCAACTTAGATTTAACATATATCAACAAAATAGGTGTCCATACACATATCGTTAATATAATCATCATCCAAAAACATGTTTCACAACTGGGGGCAAGGCCCCCACATCATATACAATAATCACCATCGAATCATCATTGCTATCACTCTCGTGTACTACAAGAGCACTAGAACTGGATGCCTCTCCACCAACATGATGCTGCATTTTATGGCTCCAAAATTTTTCCACCTACCTCCGTAGCATAGTAATCTCTATACCTTGTTCCAAAACCAACTCGCAAGTATACATACCACAAAAACATGTCCTAGGCCAAGGGACCACCACCTACTACCTCTCGGGCGCATCGAGTCTCCTCACATGCCTTGCCCTCTCGCTTATCAAAAGCGTATATGTCATCGATGCTATAGCCCATCTGGCTAAAAAATATGGGCATGCTTGCACTCGTAATTTTGTCAACACGCTCTAGCATCCCTCCACCTAACACATCATTTAACACATTCCGTGTCAATGTATGGATCGATGTGTCTACTATCAATGACCAATACACATCTCTTGCAAACACAACATAACAACCCCATGTTAGTTAAACACATACAAAATAACATATACAATTTGCTAAACATAATATAGGCATACACAAATAATTACGCTCTTCCACATCCATCGCTATAGGGTCGGGGACACCTCCCTCTCCTCCTCCTCCAGGTGGAAACTCCATAGCACCCATGAATATTGGGTATAGTAATACCCACCGATGTGCTTCCCACCATGCTCGATACTCCTCCATGTACCTTACATCATATCATCTACATCCGCTACGTTGGGTCCCTCTCATCTAACCCTGTTGGTATCAACTACTTTGTGGGCCTTGGCCTAGCACCAGCCCTCCTAGGGGCTTTGATAGCTCTCAACCATATGTATGGCTCTAGGGGCACATCCTGCATCATACCAAATTGCCGTGATACCCTCTCCACCTGAAAAATATTCGCCACACACTGGAAAGTAGTCCTCTGAGCCACATAGTCCTCTCGAATGCATCGCAAATATTTCACATCCTCGGCCATCCCCATAATTATGGTATGGCCCTCAATATAACATACTCAAGCCCCATCCTATCTATCAGTGCCCTAAAGCTATCTATGTCCATCTTCCTAATATGAATGTCCACCCAACGTTGAGAATATATTTTGGGTCAAGCCCACTCTCATCGTGGCCCTGTAACTAGTCTTAATACAACTATGTGCTCACATGCCCACACATGCAATAGTGTGGTGGCTCTCTATACATCCACCATGCTCATCTGTGTAATTAAATCAATACAAGTCTCTGTATAAATGGACCAACACACAATGTTACCATGTGTATCTCATCCCCTCCTCCTCTATCTTGACATATGTCCCTGCATCTTATATGTGTCTTATACAAGATGCCGAAACCTCCTCCCTATACGAATATACATGAAGCAATCACCACTATAATTAATTTCCATAAATACGGAACCCTAGATCGTAATATTGGGTCCAAACTGATATGGGCCTCAATAGGTACCTGAGCCCCTACAAAATATCACCTTGCCAAGCGCATTTTCCACTCCATATCCACTACCGCCATCACTCATACCCTCTCCCCAATAACCGATAATCGCAATATGTGATATACATCTTCCAACATCACTATCATCCCCTTGTAGGAAACTAAAATATGCATGTGTGTGCGTAAAATCTCTCATACAATGTAGTCAACATAGGCATGTTATGGGGCACATCCCCATCCAGTGCTATATCTTTTGCAGCCGGCATGGTCCATCACATCCCACTCATCATCCGATAACCCCAATCCAAGTAATGTGCTCAAGTGATGGCCACAAACGAGTGGATATCCCTCTGCACAAACACCAAACAACAAAAAACACAACGTTAGAACACCTTACACAACCAAACACACTTATTCAACATACTAGAAACATGTTTTTTACCATTATCCACTAAATACACAAATTTTTGACAGTGGCACTCCAGGATGTAAGATCGGGGTGCTCTGCAGAGCAGACACTAATGCCTGTTCGGGTGCTCTAGTCCCAGGGGTCACTAACACCCTCACCGCTCTTGTCTAGGTCCCAAACGTTAAGAAAATAAAAACCTCAATTTTTCAAAATTCAACTAAAACACCTATTACACCCTACATTTTTACAAAAATAATGTACTTACAACTCTAGTAGTACACGACCACACCACAACAGTTGCCACTATCTCAAACCGACTAGGATGCAATGGTCTTTCTTGATGCATCTTCACTCACTCTATACACACTCTCACACACACGTGAAAGCCAAATAAAATGATAAAATACTTTTTCACTTTATTATTTATAGTTACTTTTCATCATCACCTTTACTATGGTCCTTACCTCGCGCTTATTACCACAACTAATACACACTACACCGTTTCGCTCATATCTTGAGCATTTTACTCCAATTTAAACCCCATTTGTGACATTCTTTTTTAGATTCTCCACTACCATCGTATTGTACATGTTTTGGCGCATATTATATCTATTCACTACTATCTCCTATTCACTACATATGTTTTTTCACTTCTTATCATTACTTTCAACTTAGAGTCCATTCTTTTCATCAATCCCTCTTTCACCGAAAGGGGGATTATTGGGGGTCCCCATATAATCCCCCTCACATCGCCATGTGTTTAAATACTATGAATATGACACTTATCAATACACAACGTGATATTTCACCTTCGATTCCCCCTAATGACCTAATATGGGGGCAACAAATGCTTAAAATTTCCTAAACATGACCACACATTAATTTCTATCGATTCCCCTAATGACCTTACTTGGGGACAACAAGTGATTAAAAATATTTTCATGCGAAATTTCATGAATTTCTATCAAGTTCCCCCTAATGACTTGACTTGGAAGCAACAAGTGATTAAAAATCCTTTTACATGACATTTCATCAACTTTCCCCTAATGACCTAACCTAGGTGCAACCTGCACAAAATCTATCCATGAGTAGCCAATCAAAATAAACAATCAACCAATCAAAATTAATATGTTCAAATAAAAAATTACATAATTCAAATCTACAAGTGGTCTCCAAGATGACCTAACTTGGGAGTCACATTCACCACTTCTTTCCTAGATGACGTAACTTGGGATTTTATTCTAAATTCCACACTTGGTTTTAGATGACATAACTTGGAATCCATCATATATATTTGTGTTTTCTTCCAAATGACCTAACTTGGAAGCCACCTCATTCATTTCGCATTCGCTTCCAGATGACCTAACTTAGAAGCTACCTCTTTTTATATCAAATTTGCTTTCAGATGACCCAACTTGGAAGCTTTCACATTGCGGTGACACCCATGGAGTGGGGGCAAGAGTGCCTTTCCTCTATCACTCCTATATGGGTCAATTGTTTAATCAAAATTGTTTGGATCCAAAAATCACAAAATTTTGATCTGAGTCCATCTGCAGTGGCTAGATCTTGAGGATATAGTTAAATATTGGAGAATAACACACTTTTCTCCCTACACTCTTCCTTTGGCGGTAGGATGCCCAAATCCTCTGATTATTCCATTCATATACAAGCATTCGGGTTGGGAACTGATCACTCCCTACCCACCTATTTGTCATTAAATTGTGTTCAAAATCATCATACATTCTAGTCATCACTTTCATTTACCACACTTCATCACAAAATTTACACTTTTTCATTATGTTACATGGATCAACCCACTAATCCATGGTTTGACATGCTTTTATAGTTCTATCGGCACGCTTCTACTACACATATGTGCATTCTTCTATCAGCATGGGATTCTTCGACTTTCTCTCAAGTACACATCTCTATCTACTTTATGTTACCAAGCTTTCCGCTCACCAACATAAAGTGGGGAAAATGTAGTCACAAAATCACGCACTTACTATTACATTTATACCATCGGGTATGTTATTTTATATATGGATCTTGCGTAATAAAAGTATTCACTAGTGACCCATCCTTTGGTCTTGTTGTTAGTTAGTCAGTCGTCATTTTTATTTGTCTGGTTTAGTTGTCACTTGTCTATACAATTTTGGGCATCTTTTAGGGAGTCTTAGGTGTCGTAATTTTCTCATTGTCATCTCCAGTCCTATACTAGGGTGCCTAGGGTTGCACTAGGGCACCCCCAGATCTATGATTTTAGGCGCCCATGTTTTTGTAATTTGTGGTCCTAATTTATTTGTTTGAGGTTGGTCTTTTGTTGTTACCCTATTCATTCCCCTAGGTTGTAGTCGGTAGTTTTGGGTCACTAGTGTCAAAATTTGAACAAGAGATCCCTATATAAACATAACATACTCACTACATTATGGGTAGACATCTTACTATCAAGGACAACTATCTACTAAGGCAAAGGACTGCATTTGGGCATCTTCTACATCTACATCACACAAGCATAGGGGGAAAGGTTTGTATTCTTTATATTCCATCCACCATTTGCATCTTTACATCTAGTTATTACCGCTACTTCAAGCGTATCATTGGTGCTAGGGAATCCTAGGCACAAAATTGTACACACACGCACACAAAACTACATGGGGTATGGAATGTAGTGCAACACTTAGTTGTAAATCCACCATTGTGGCAACTAAGGTCAGTCTGACTTATTCATATGTATTTTTATTTCTTAGGAATCAATGCTTTGAATAGGGTTTTGTAGGTGGATCTTCACATTACATTCATGGAGACACAATCGACAAAATTGTGACACCCATGTGACAAAGATGCCGATATTAACTGAGAGACAATGTGATACTACCATACCCAGATTTTGAGATTTTCAATAGTCTCAGCAGCACCAGATCATAAACCTGTGGTGCCCCAGGTGCTCTAATATCCACCTAGGCTCCCAATACGCTTAGATCCTCGCCTACTACCCTTCCCGAGGCTACTTAGTCACAACTTTCCTAGTCTGCACAATAGTCTACTTTAGTCCAACACACAATGAGGTAAGTCAAATTGAGGCTAGTACCATAACCCTCTTATTTCCCTTATTTAAATAATAAAATAAAACATTTAGATCTAGCATTTTAATATAGCATTCTGTCTCTATTTAGATTAACTTATAAAAAATAAGAAAATCTATTTTTCTTAATTTTTAGTTAATCAGCTTCACCCAACTCATGTAACTATTCATATAGCACTTTTCTATTAAAATTGCATGTAAAATCACCATTACATACCTCTACACCATTAGAAAATTTGATGATGAATCATAGATTTTATCGTATGGTGGTGTGGCATAATCAATCAATTATCCCTCTCTTCCACAAACCAAACTAAGCAAACTCTTCTCATGGTCATGTGAAGCATATTTCATCAATCCTTCATATCTGATCCTCCTAAACTTTCAAGGAGGCATTCACTATGGCTAGTAAACTTGAAATTCACACCCTTGAGAAAGGCCATATAAAATTTGATCCAATAAACCAAAATATGAATTCACCAATCCATATAATCACAATGATAAATCTAAAACCATAGCCAACGCCATCATAGTAAAATATTCTTTTATGTCCACATCCCACATAAAGCCTCCATAAAGAGCTCTTAGAAAACCTACCAACTATAAACCTCTCGGGGCATCTTATAGTTCTATTTTCGACAAGTTAATGGTTGTGCATCTCATCCAACTTCCCCTATCTGACCCATTGATGACTCATGACCTAAACCCGCATGGAATTGTGAGGATCACTATTATAATTACCACCAAGTTCTTGGTCATGACATTGAAAAGTGCCACACCTTCAAATATCTTGTACAACGGCTCATAGATCATGGTGACCTTCAATTGGATAACCCTAACGCACCTCCTAATTAACCCCTAGATGTCTTCAAACAACCCTTCCCTAACCATCTACCAAATAATCAAACTACTCCTACATATTAGGCACCCAATGCCCATACGATCAATACTCTAAACCAAGACTTGACATCATCACCTACACCCACCATTCCTTCATCTACCACATCCATGTCTATTATTGTTACCTCTCCTCCCCCATCTATAGTTTTGTCTACATCCACACCTACTTCAACATCCATCGTGGTTACATCCATTACTCCACCCATATCTACTTCCTCATCCGTATCTATAACTACTACAAAAATTACATCTAGCTCCCTATCCACATCTACCCCAACATCTATCACAATATCCTCCCCATATAGCCTTACATCTACATCCCCTTCCATATCCGCACCTATACCACCATATATAGTTATAACCACTCCCACATTAACATCTAAACCCACCAAAAAACCTCTCCCACTCATATAATTACAAACAACCTCCCATATTATATTTGTCTTCAAAACTCCCACATCAACACCTCCAAAATCCTCAGAATTCACGAATTATTCCAATATTACCGAGCCTCTTATTCAAACATCACCTTCACCCTTAACCCACATAACTAAACCAAAATCTGCATCCAAATCATCCAATTCCACCTCTAAGGACCATTCCCCTATAGAGATCATTGTCATTCCCGCCAAGGGTAATACTTCACCATAAAAACATAAAAACCTTAGCGTTCTACTAAGAAATATCTCATTGACCCACATAAAATTTGAGTTGCCTCATCCGAACCCCATCATCCTAAGCAATATAATATCTCATCTTCAATCCTAGGACTGCTTCCATCTATTTTGGGGTTGGCCCCTTCATCTAAATCCCCTATCATTACTAAATAAGAATCAAAGCCACCTATTCCTCCCCTAAATCTAAATCAGAATCACAACCATCCATCTCTTCTTCCCCCAAGACCAAATCAGAATCAAATGCACCCATAAGGCCTCATAAAAGTAAAACACCTCTCTTACCTTCATCTACCACTCCTAAATCCAATTCATCTACAACCTCTTCTTTAAAAACTCCCATTGGTTATTATTCGAGAAATCTTCAATGCCTTGTCCAAGCATCTGCCATAACTCTTCCTCTTATCAGGTCCTTTGACTCATGTGGATAAAAACCCACATGGTTTGACCCTAATGCTATGTGTGCTTATCATCGCACCCATAAACATGATACTAAAACATTGTAGGTCTTATCAAATCCTCATCTATAATATTATAGAAGAGGACAATCTTCTTGTCGAAGAAGATTGCACTCTTCCATCTACTATTTCACCTGCATCTAATCACAATGCTTCAATCACATCCTTGTACCCCAAGACTTCTAAATCCTCTTCTTCACCTAAAACCTCTATCAAAATACGCCCTCCAAGAAATATTCTTCCAAAGAAGGTCCCCCTCTATTTATTGATGTCGTTCATATCGCCACACACTCTCTCCCTCATGATTCCCAACCACTTACTCAACCTAAACCCAAAGTTTTCATCACCACTATTTCTAGCGATCCCATTCCTTTATCTTCTACGAAATATCAAAGGTATCTATTTAGCTGCCCCACCTAAAAACTACCGCCATTGAAAAATTATTGTGAAGTAACTCCATTAGGCCCCTATCAAGATGTCACTCTATGAGCTCATCCAAAGTTCCCCTAATCATAGACAAGTTCTCATAGAAGCTCTACAACATATCCCTATCACCAATGGTGAGACCCAAACTTTTGCGACCCTTCTTAGAGTGCTTATAACTTCTTCTACTATCTTCTTTCCCAATATCACACCCAAAGATCATGATCTCCCTCTTTTCATCACTATTTGCATCAATGATACATTCATCCGACATTCAATGATAGACAATGGAGCCAACATTAACATCATATCATCCCATACCTTTGATCAACTCAAGCTTCCCAATTTCATTTTCACTCAATCACAAGTGGTCCTTCATGCCTTTAATGATGATGTTGGCCCCGCCTTAGGCACATATATCCTTCCCATCCGCGTTGGTGAAATACTCCTCCAAGAGCTCTTTACATCATAGAAGGGGAATTTCAGTATAATATCTTACTTAGGTGACCATGGATCCACACCATGCGTTGTGTCCCTTATAATATCCATCATTACATAAAATATGAGCATGAGGGGAAAATCCTAACACTCCCTACAAACATTCCTCCCTTCAAGGCATGTCATATGAACTATCAACTAAATGACATGTTTGTCCCTAAACAAGAGTCATCCGAAGCATCACTAGCTCATCATGTCCCTGCATCTAAACCACCTAATGACAATTCTATTGATAACGTGATGTAAAGTATTTCACTTGGGGAGTATTGGATCCTCACTCTCAATTCCCTTCCCACACCTAATTGACTTGGTAGACCCGATAAAACACCTATGTATTAACCAAATGTTGAGGACATCATTTCTTTTCATCCACCCCACCTATGAATAATCTCATATATGGACGACATCAATCACCCTTCCTCTCACATTGATGCTCAACCTCACACAAATCCATACACCAATGGTTTTGATTTCTATATAAAAATCCTTTCCTACACCTACCTCCATCGTTGCGCATGGAAAGGATTTGATATGGGGTGTTATGAACAAGGTATGCATAATATCATCATCGAAAATCTCATAAACCCCACGAGAAGTTAAGACTGGGTTTTAAAGAACAACCTACCGACTCCCTCATATTTTCTTCATCCCAATCTCCCATGAACATCGTTCCTCATCTACTTCTTCTCCATCTAATGATCCCATGGATACATATGATATTATGTCCATCTCTTCTATATTTTTTTAATCTCCATGATCACTTTGGGACTGGTCACTTATCAGTGTGAGGGTGAAACTAGGTCCCTTCCTCTTCAAATCCTCGACATGGTAAAGGAATATTCCCTAACATTGACATCCTTCAATGCATTGAAACATTTTCAATCTTTCCTGCATGAAGGTAGAGGATTCCTATCTTTATAATTCCTTACCTCCTGACGCATCCACTCTTCTCAAGGAGGCCACCATCGACATCAATATAGGGACTCTACAAGAGCTCAATCCTCAAGGTCAAATAATCCCTTGATCCTTAAGAACTTGAGTCTTTCACCTCCTTCCTTTTTAAGTACAACCAAGCCTTTATATGGTCTTACATTGACATACCGGGCCTCGATCCTTCTATCATTATCTATATTATTGTTACTATCCCCAACACTAAGCCAATTAAGTAGAAGGTTTGCCATATACATCCTCGCATTGCCCTCCTTGTCAAAGAGGAATTGCAACACCTTCTCTCTTCCAACTTCATCATACCTATCAACTATCCACAATGGGTTTTCAACATTGTACCCATTTCCAAGGCATCTTGAAAGCTCCGTATCTATAATGAATTTAAATATTTAAATCTTGTTTGCCTAAAATATGACTTTCCCTTCCTAATATTGATCAAATTGTTGACCTCACAAATGACCATGAGATGCTTTTCTAGATATAATCATATCCTCATCGCACAAAAATACCATCATAATAATTATTTCATCACTCATTGGGAACCTTTTGTTATTGCATCATGCCCTTCGGTTTAAAAATTATAGGAGCCACCCATAAGTGCGCTATGAATTACATCTTTCATGATATTATCTATAAAACCGTAGAGGACTATGTTGTTGACCTCTTGGGTAAATTGAAGAATTGACGGGACCATATATCCATCCTTGAAGTCCTCTTCATGCATCTTATCCGTTTCTTCCTCCGTCTTAATCCCGCCAAGTGTGTGTTCAGAGTTTTAACTAGAAATTTCCTTAGCTTCATTATCTCTATTAGGGGTATTGAGGTTGACCCATAAAAATCAAGGCCATCCTTGAGATGCCTCCTCCTTCTAATCTAAAGCAAATTCATAGTATTTAAGGTTGACTCAATCTGCTTTTGTTTCATCTTGCAAATCTCTTATCATTGTCAACCTTTTCATCATATCCTTCACAAAGACATTGAATTGAATTGGGATGATGATTTACAAAATGCCTTTGATGATCTCAAGTAGTATATTCTATCCCTTCATGTGTTGAAACCTCCACGTGAGGGGGAACCTTTCTATCTTTACAAATATTCCTTCGATCATGCTCTAGGTGTCATGTTAGCGTATCACGATGACTAGGTTAGGGAGGAATTTGTCTATTATGTTAGCTACACCCTTCATGGTTAGGAGACTCGATACATTGAAGCTAAAAATTTGTGTTGTGATATCTTCTTTTCCACCTCCAAACTTCATCACTATCTCCTTAATCACAAAACCTATGTTGTTATTAGTTTTCATCCTCTCAAAACCATGCACTCTAAGCCTTATCATAACAATCACATCACTCAATGGATCATACTTATGACCAAGTTTTACCTAAATTTCATCTCTCATAAATCAATCAAGGGCCAAAGCCATTGCTGATTAGCTTGAAAAAGCCCCTCTTCCTAACAATCAGTCTCCTCATGAACAATTTCGGATGAGTCTACCCATACCATTGATCATGATTTTTCTCCCCTCTAGATGACACTTTTATTTGATGGATCTAAATGTCGGCAAGGGGAGGCACCAACATCATTATCATTCCTCTTTGGGATACTCCTATCCCCATCGCTTATAAGCTTAACTTTGAATGCACTAATAATATGGTTGAGTATGAATCCCTTATATTGGGTCTTTAAACCGCTATCATGCTCAACGCGTAAATCCTTGATATCTATTGTGATTCTCACCTCATCATCAATCAAATCAAGGGAATATATCAATGAAAAATGAAGTCCTTCAAAAATATAAGGACATCGTCGACTTTCTCCTTGAGGCTTTTGACTTCTATACCATCAATTTGTCCCTTGTTCATCCAATCATTTTGTAAACACTATGACATCCCTCGCATCTCTCATCCTATGGGAAATTGAAGAATCTAAACTCTCGGTCATTGTTCATCTCCTCGATTATCCATCTCATGTCCATGAAATTCCTCATGTCAATCATGTTGATACTAATCAATTTGATATCTGGTACGTTCATATATTTGATTATCTTTCTCAATCCAAAATTCCTCCGACTTATCCAAAAATGGTAGGAGGTCATTTCTTCAATGCGTTAACCACTATGTTATACTTGGTGGCATCCTCTACAAATGTGGGTTTGATGACATTCTTCTCTCGGTACCTTAAATCTCACGAATCTACCCACGCTATCCGCGAAGTCCACGACAATATCTATGGTGGTCATTTTATTAGTTTAGATGTTGCCAAACATGTTCTTCACATGGGTTATTACTAGCCCACTCTTTACCAACACTATTGTGAATACATCAAAAAGTACGTTAAATGCCAAAAAAATTCCAATCTCATCTGCATTCCTAGCCAGGCCTTGCAGCCAATTCAAGATCTATGGCCTTTCTCACTATGGGGACTCGACCTCATTAGCCTTATCAATCTGCGCTCTTCTCAGCGTCATCATTTTATCATCACAACAACCAAATACTTCACCAAATGGGTGGAAGCCATTCCACTCACCTCCACTAAAGCTAAAAAAATTGTTAACTTCGTCTATTAGCATATCATCTCCCATTTCAGTGTTCCTCATAAGGTTATCACGGACAACAGAAAGTCCTTCAAAAACAAAGATCTTAAGAAGCTTTACAAATCTTTCAACATCAAGCTTATATTCTCCTCTCCTTACTATCCTCAAGCTAACGACAAGGTTAAATCACTCGACAAGACTCTCTATAACATCCTAAAAAAAAATGTTGATAAGGCATTTCGAAATTGGCATCTTCACATCTCCTTTGCTCTTTGGGATTATCAGGACTAACATTTGCACCTCTACGCACACTACTAATTTCTCTCTTGTCTATGGATCTCGATGTCGTGCTTCCTCTCAAAGTACAAATCCCATCTTTGCATACTTCTCTTTGTGAATTTGTATCGATGACAAATATCATCGAAGTGTCTAACACAACTTGAATTGTTAGACGAGTGTCGCTTAATCACTCTATAACATCATCATGTCTATCGAGAGCACATAAAACATGCTTAAAACAAACATCTAAAGGAACGTGAATTTAACGTTGGTGACCTTGTCTTAAAATAAAATCATAATGTCATGACTCTAGAAAGGAGCCAATGTGGAAAATTTTCTCCCAACTAGATTGGACCTTATATTATCACTCACAAGTATGGGTCTGGAGCCTATCGTTTAGCTTCCCTTGATGGTAAACCAGAAACGAAACATCTCAATGCATTGCATTTGTGACCATTATACCGTTAACACATCTACCAACATCATCTTAGTGACATTATAGGATCTCGTTTACACCATTAGCCTTTTCCATCTCTTATCGTAATAATTTGGAATTATGTGGTCTACCATCACTTTCCTATCTATGATCATGAATATGGGTACCATGGATTTTCCCATAGCATATTCCTTATGGAAAATTTCCTCCTTCTAAGTGGGAACCCCATGATCATTGCATCCATCACCTTATTATCTACCTATTAGAACCATGTTAATGGCCCATAGGTGTCGCTTGTACATTTTATCTCCCCTCCCCAAGTGGTCTACTTGGTTATTCCCAACTTTATGATAAAAAAGTCAAAATTATGGATGCTCATATCAAAAGTTATCTTATCCAAAAACAAACTACTCCCTCGAAGGAAATTTGTTCATATAAAGAAAATAATGTCAAAAGTATAGACTATTCTCTTGAAGGAAAACTATCACACATTTTATCCTACCATCCAAAAGTAAAAATAAAAAGTCAAAAATCCAAAGCAAAAATACCATTGTAGACCACTCCCTCAAAGGATGGCTACCTTATCATATCATGGCATTAAAAGGATTTCCACATTGATCATCCTTTTCAAAATATGAAAATCAAACAATAATTTAAAAACAAACATCCTAAGAAATCTTCCTGCATGGATCAACTTTCTCATTTATAGCAAGCTTCCTACATTACTCAGTTTACACCATATTTCTTAGATTTGGGGCATAGATTTAGGACTACCACCTAATGAGAACATATTTCCTTGTACAAATTACATCTAAAACCATTTTGTTGTGTTGACATGTAGCACAATTTCCATCTTTTCCTTATGATCTTAAATATGACTAACTATCGTTAGTTATATGTTAACACCTACTAGTGGCTACAAGTGTTTAGCTGTATATCATTCCTTTTCACGTTTATTGATGTGAAATTGATAGTATAACTAAGCTACATAAAGAAAAATCACATTAATAATGGAGGAAAATTGTAGAATACAAGACTAAAATTGCAAAAGGCAAATTATAAAAAAATACCATATATTATTCATAGAATTAAACTTGAGCAATTACATGATGAGAGAGCTTACAATATATATGAGAATGAAATCCTTAAAACAAGAATTCAACTCTAATATTTAATCCCAAAACATCCTCACATGTCTCTCCTATAATCACTCCCAAACCCAACAATCTCTCACACAACTCCCAAATAGCTACGTGAGTTGTTTATTCAACAAAATCACAACTAATACATATTATCCTATATTATTAATAATGAGTTGATTAATAACTCATATTAATAATATTACAAACTTTTATTTTTCTCACACAAATATGATATTAATATCTTACTAACACACTAACTTACTAATGTAATATATGAATATTACATTTAACTATTACAAACAATAATGTGAGCACTAATCCATGGATTATTCCTAACATTCCCCCCTTAGTGCAAACATGGATGAGTTTTGTCTAGTACTGCTCATGATACGATGGTTTTCAAAGAGTACCATCAACTCCAACATGTTTTCTAGTGGAACCATTAACCACTTTATATGTGATTTTCTAAGAGATTCAAAAACTCTCAAATTGGTTTTCTAGTGGACCACCAACCACTCCATAGCAGTGTACATGTTTCCCAACCCCCATCCTTACATTCAAGGGAAAATACAAGAAATATCGCTCATGCAAGAGCTCACTTATTACAAGATTGAACATGAATAAATCATCTATTCTTATTACAACACACAATGAAAATTAAACACAACAAAAATAAATGCCACAAATTCATTGTGTGGCCCCTTCACTATGGGGTGGCGAGAGGTCACCTTGATTGACCTCCTTCTCTCTCATTGCCTCCTTCCTCCATCATTATGATGCTAACTCAGCTGAATTTGTATTTGAGGCTCATTTTACAATTCTATTACGTGTCGGGTTTTAATCGATAATGCACCCTTACAATAATAATCATATTTATATTTAACCAAAATAATAAAGCATATCAGATTTTTATTGCTAGAAATCAGTCATTATTTTTTTACAAAATAATTAGAAGTGTCAGAATTGTTTCCACAATTTCTCTTAAAATAGGAAATGGGTTTTTGTCATTTTTTGAAAAAAAAATTCCATAATATAAATTAAAAAAATCAAAAAATTTCACAAAATTCTGAATCTGGGTTTTTGAGAAAAACATGAATTACCAATCATTTTTTTAAAGATCAGAATCCAGAAAATGGCAACGAAAGCTTCAAAACTCTCAAATCTGCATTCAAGATGCTGCAGTTTTGTCCTACAATGACTCTCATAAATCATCCTATCCTACTTTGATACCAACTGATGTGAAATTGATAGTATAACTAAGCTACATAAAGAAAAATCACATTAATAATGGAGGAAAGTTACATAATACAAGACTAAAATTATAGAGGACAAATTATAACAAAAATACCATATATTATTGATAGAATAAAACTTGAGCAATTACATGATGAGAGAGCTTACAATATATAGGATAATGATCTCCTTAAAACAAGAATTTGACTCCAATCTCTAATCCCACAATATCCTCATATATCTCTCCAATAATCACTCCCAAACTCAACAATCTCTCACACAACTCCCAAATAGCTAAGTGAGTTGCCTATTCAATAAACTCACAACTAATACATATTATCCTATATTATGAATAATGAGTTGATTAATAACTCATATTAATAATATTACAAACTTTTATTTTTCTCACACAAATATGATATTAATATCTTACTAACACACTAACTTACTAATGTAATATATGAATATTGCATTTAATTATTACAAATAATAAGGCAAGCACTAATCCATGGATTATTCCTAACACTTACCTCCAATCTAGTCCAAAAGCAAATTTTCCTTGTATGCTCCTTACTATGAAAAAGTATACTTAATACTTGTTGGTCTATTTTAACTAAGTTGAGCCCCTTTCCTACACGTTTAATCTAATCTAATCATCTTATCTTTTCCCTATCTAACATTTTGAATCCATCGTATTATTTTCCTACTCATCACATCCTACCACATATATCTAATCTAGATCATAACATAATTTCTCTTTATCCATCACATCAATCCCACATCACATAAATCAATAACATAATCATCTATCGTAATCCTATATACTCCATTCAAATATCAACATCTCCTAACATATAAATCAATATCCATCATATCTAATCTAATTTCATCACATTACATCTAATATACATCTAATTATACGTAACATATATGTCCAATCCATCATATAAAATATAGCCATCATATTATTTGTAATCTATTAATTCATCACATCATTTTATCCAATATCTAAGTCATATAACTAATTTTCTCACCACAACACAATGAAGATCACGAAAAAATCATCAAAGAATTTATACATCCATGATAGGCCTCTACTAGGTTCTATCTCATATCTATACATCAAAATATCCATCTCAAGAATCATCAAAATATGTCTATGTAATATTTACCAACTACAGAGTGAATCAAGATCAGAGACACCCCGATTGTCGATCCATGACCTCCCGACATAAGTGCATGTTCACTCTCTTGTCCCTCATCTCGGTCCAAGATCATGTTTTGGCTACATCACACTATCGTGTTCCTCGAAGCCTCTTGTCACGCTAATATCCTAGACCTCCTCTCTCCAACTAGGTATGGCATGTAGCATGAAACCTTAGGTAGTCTCCCTCTTACTATATGCTCATACTACTACATCTCCTCACCTAGTGCCTAGTATAATCTTGCTCCAGGTGACATAGTCTTAGGCAAAGTGCCATCCGACTAGCTTCTTGTGTGGTTCCCGAGACTCACTCTTTCTCACCTTAGACATGGTACCAAAATCTCCATACTTGGGTGATAAGCCTCTTGTTGCCTCCTGTGTATCGGTCTCGTTGTTGCATGGCCGATCCCTTTCCTACCGCACCCCCACTAGCTCAAGCAGTTACATCTAACTATGCCTATAACATGGCTATCTCAGCCGCCACTCCTCCACCTCCACCCATGGGAACTTTCGCCTCTCCTCAACAAGCATCTTTGCCTCTCCTCCCGTAGGTCTTTGTCACCTTTCTCTCAAGCAGGTATCTCTCCCTCTCCTCCTATCTCTGTGCCCTCTCGTCTATTTCTGGGTTGCCCATTATTGTTTTCACTAATCTACATACCCCTCTCCAACCCCTACATCATCATCATCATCTCATGGCTCTCCCTCCTCCTCCGACATCCATTTCTCTCAAATCTCAAGATTTTATACTTCTTTGAGCTCTTGATCGTCAAATTTTTGTAGTGCAAATGAGCTTATTCGGTCGACCCCATCGCTATATAGGTGCGGTAACTTGGTCGACGGTGACCTATTAGTCTCCATCAACCTCAAATGAGTCGCCGTCAACCCCGCCTCATCACCATCGACCTAACCCTACTTTGCACTTTTCATCCCATTTCATCTAAATATTTCATTAAATTATATTTTCTTCCACTTTTTTGTGTTCTTCATAACACATTTTTATTTATCCCATTAGCCTCGATTGGTTACCCTTTGGCTTATCTCATTACGTATCTTCATCATATTCCCACCAACAAAATTTACACTGTGGCTATCTCTTGTGTGCCCATCCTAAGCCCACCATCATGGACATTATTTCCATATTTTATCCTCATCCCACTCGGACACATATTTCCAATTATTTATATATGGAAGATATCACATATGCTCTTGCCACACCGCATCTTGTCATACCTTTGTTTCGACCATCCTCAAATTTTTTTGTGCATAATTTTGATGTATGCTTTTGAATTGTTGGTCCCATGACTTGACATCCATCCGAGTGGATTCCCATTGGAATCCCTCCATATTATATTGATTTTTTCCAACTCACTAGTCTGTATGACATTTCCGTCATCTCCATTGAAGCCGTAATTTGTTCCCTACCAAAGTGACTCTAAAATCACTACCATATTTTCTATTTTTTATTTTTTATCATTATCCCTATCCACTTAGAGAATCTTCTTTCTTTTCTCATCCTTTCCACTCTTTCTCCCTTCATCTCTATCTTTCAAACTTGTGACTCATTCCTCTTCATGCCATTTATCCCTAGTTTGAGGGGAGCATCTCAACCGTCATATTTCATCACTTCTTGTTTTTGTCTCACATTTTACTTAATGCAAACCGCTCGACAAAAGGGGCTAATGTAGACACCAATTTTTGGTATGCTTGTCTCCCATCCCACATTTTCCCCTTCATCATCATCTCACACATACATATCTCTCTTCCTATTCAAATTCCTCTTCCCCCTTAAATCCCATTTATTTGAATTTCCCACTTTCCTATCTTATCCCATCATCTATTTTATTTCCTCTAATTCACCCTTAATTCCATTTAATTAATCCCTAATCATATTTATTATCCTAATCACATCCACTAATCCTTTTTATCCTCCCTAAGCATCATTTTTATCATCCCTAGGTTCCCACCTACCCTCATTTAATGATTTCTTATCCCCTAACCACATTTTATCCTCCCTAAGCAACCCTAACCCACATTAACCACTCAAAGCCCTAATATCACCCCATTTTGGTCCTTTGTATCGAGCTTATCACATCTCCACCACCTAAATCTATGGTCTTCCATAGCCGTCGGTGACCCATGTGGGTCGCCATCAACTCTATGAATACACCCATACCCATCCTCTCTTGAGGATGTAATTTTGAGATCTTGAGCTTTCTTGCAAATTTTGTTGTGTTTCTCTTTCTTTTTAGAGATGATGCTATCATCTTAGAGATGTTTTGAAGACCTTGCATGCCATTTTGAATATCTTGGAGACTTTGAGATTTCTTGGAGCCCCCTTTTCCATTCTATTCCTTTTGTACATCAGCCTTATAGGTTTATTAGTCACTTGGAGCTCTGTTGTTACATCAACCATCATCAATCTCTCTCTATATTTCATTTTTACATCCATTTTTACCCATCAAAACCTAGATCCCCCACTGGTTGTCATCGAATTTGCATGTCACCATTGGCCTAATTCACATCTATCTTATTATCATTCATCCACCCTACGTTATCGATTTTGATTCCATAGTCCCTCGAGATCTCCAATATTTCCATTCTACACACTTATTGCTTTAGATATCATTTTCCTCATAACCACCATCTTGTCAATCCATCCCGGTCATTGCCGACCCAACTTACAGGTCATCAATTATCTCATCATATTCAACAATTTTCTTGCATTCTTTCTATTCTAATCAGATCCATACCCTTTATAACAATCAACATCATATCAATCCTTGATCGCTTCATATCACCTTTTCAAATTTTTTAGTCACCATCGAATGTGCCTAACAGTCTCATGTCAACGTCGACCCGATCATGTTTGGTTTAACACCATTTATTTTTATTAGATCTGCATTTAATCTTACCTAGCACTTTTCATATTTTTCTACTTTAAATATAGATTCTGCTGTATCTTATCATTTATCCATTATCATTTTACTTATCTTTTATTAAAGTGGGTTGAGATCCATCCAAAGAAGTTTTCACTTATCGGGACTGACATTGTCAAAAAACTCACCTACCTATCTACTAATAATTTTTTTCTTGTTGAATTTCTCTTTGTTGTGCAGGTAATTAATTTATTGCGAGGAGGATCTTTTATGCTTGTATCCATCATCTTATTATCAAGAGGTAGCCTTAAACCCTCTCATTATTGGAGTTGCTTATTTTTTAGTTCCCATTTCACCAATTTGAAATAGGAACAAGAAAATTTGATAAACAAAAGGAAATTTCCAAGCTCATCAAAGCTAATATCATATTCCCAATAAAGTACTCTTCCTGGGTGGCCAACCTAGTTCCAGTGAGGAAGAAAATGGAGAAATCAAATAGTGCGTAGATCTGTTAGGACCTCAAAAAAGCTTCTCTTAAAGAGTACTATCCTCTTCCATCCATGGAGAAAATTCTTCAAAATGTGGCAAAAGCAAAAAGGTTTTAATATCTAGATGGATATTCGGGTATAATAAGATACTCATAAAAGAATACAATCAATTTAAAGCAACCTTCACCAAAAAGTGGGGCATGTTTACCTATAACAAGATGCCATTCGGATTTTCAAATGGTAACACAACCTTTCGAGAGAGCTATCGATATGGCCTTCAAATGACTCATCAACGATAAGATCCTTGTATACCTAGATGATATAACTATGTATTCCAAACATGCACATAAACATATGGATCATCCAAAGATAATTTTTGGTAGTGCAGGACTTCAATTTTTCCTTGACACTGAAAAAATACATTTTTGTTGCTCATGAAGTCAAATTCTTTGGGGCATATTGTTTCAAAAAAAGGACTTCCAATTTATTTGGAGAGAATATGTGCTATCTTGGCCCACTCTTCCAAGTCATAAGAAGGGTCTCTAAATTTTCTTAGGAAATTTAAAATTTGTAAGGAGTTTTATACCTTAGTTTTCTACCTTGGCCAAGATGCTTATTGCCATGTTGAAGAAAAACATACCTAAGGAAGGAAAGAATAACTTTGAAGTTATTGCTCAAGCTCCCACATTGGTAAACCATAGCTATGAAAAGAAATTCATCCTCTATGCCTTTTCTAGGTTAAAAAGTATCTTTGGGATTCTGACCCAACAAAACAATGATCAAATGGAGTAGCCTATTTCCTTTTTCACTCAAGATCTTAAAGACTATGAAAAAGGTATTCCTTTGTTGAAAAGTAGGTTTTTTTGTTATAAGGGCATTGAAGAAATTTTGGTATATGTTGTTTAACAAAAAAACCAGTTGATGGTCTCACATCTAGTTGGGAATGAGTTTCTATTAAATAAGGATACAAATGAAAAGATAGCTAGATGGATTACCAAAGTAATGGAGTATGATGTCCATATTAAAGTCACCAAGCTGGTGAGAGGAAAAGGATTGTGTCAACATCTCACTTCAGATTTAGAAGTGAAGGAAGAATGTAACCATGTGCTACACAACCATCACCCAGATGAAACTCATGCTCCTGACAGTTGGATTTTCCATATGAGGAACTTCTTGCAATCAAGTGAGTATCCTCCAAATTTTGATTGAGCTCAAAGAAGAAGATTTAGGATTTAATCAATTCCTTATATCCTTATTGATGATGTGCTCTTTCAAAAAGACTTAAATGGAGTTCTTCTAAGGTGTATCTGGCCTTACTGATCAAGTTAAAAATTACTTGAGGAATTCCATAATGGGTTATCAAGAGGCCATTATTCGGAAAGGAAAATTGTGACCAAAATCATGAGTTCTGGTTATTATTGGCCTAACTTGTTTAAATATTCTCATAAGCGGAAAGGAAATCTAAGGAATTTTCACTATTCATAGGTAACCAAAAGTTGACCGCTCTTTCCCTCCATCCGATTCATACTGGACCAAAAATTTGTATAATGGGGCCTATTTTTTTGGCATGATAAATCCTCTGTCTAGCACTATTTATAAATGTATGTTAACTACTACTAATTACTTAACTAGATGGAAAAAATAAGTGGCATTAAAATAAGCTATCAATAATTCCATTTTGGAGTTCCTTAAAGGAATCATAACTAGGTTTGGTGTGCCCTTCACCACCACTTATGATAATTCCAAAGCCTTCACGAGTGCACAAATCAATGAATGGGTTATGAAGCATGGTGTCTATCTGAAGACTTTGTTAAACTATTACCCTCAAGGTAATGGATTGGCTGAGTCCAATAACAAGAACTTGATAAGGATCATCAAGAGGACTATGTCAAATAATCTGAGAACATGGAATACTCAACTCAAGACTGCTCTTTGGGATGATAGAATCACCTCAAAAAGAGCCATTGCAAACCCCCCATTTATCCTAGTATATGGGAGGTAAGCAAAACTTACTTAATCTTTAGATTTACCATCTCTAGAATTAGCACAACCTGAAACAATGGAGAATCATCCTATGACAGTAATATTCCTTGAGCTTGTTGTCCACTCAAAATTCCCGCTCACAAAAGTAAAAATTTCAAAATTTTGAGTTTAAATGTCTTTTTCTAGAAATTTGGTGGTGTGAAAAAAGTCTTGAAGTCGAAAAATCTAAGTTCGGGTCATTCAGCAAGTATTTTGGGCTGTCGGACATTTTTGTCCCAACTGTCCCAAGTGCAAACGGGTCTTCTGTTCTCCGATCGGCCGAAACCTCCGAATTTGTCCCATTTTCGGGCCCGTCGGAAGTTTTTGTCCCAAGTGTCCCGAACTTATTGTGCGAGTTGTTCCATTTTCGGCCGATTCACCCGATTTTGTCCCAACTGTCCCGAGTTCCAAATTGCTCTGTCCCATTTTCGGCCGAAACCCCCGAGTCGCGTACTTCAGAGCTCTTTGTCCCATTTTCAAAAGTGCGCCCTGTTTCAATTTCACCCGAACCGGCCAAACCGCGTACTCCGGAACTTTTTGTCCCGAATGTCCCAAGTCCAAACGGGCCTTTTGTTCCATTTTCGGCCGATTCGCCCGAACCGCGCTTTCATGTCCCAAATGTCCCAAAGTTAAAAAAGTGCAAGTTGTCCCATTTTCGGCCGAAACTCCCGAGTCGCGCACTTCGCTCTTTTCCGTCCCAATTGTCCCAAAATGCATTTGTGCGTCCTCTCCCTGTTTCACCCGAATCGGCCGAGCCGCGTGTTTCGCGCATTCGCATCTCACTTGTCCCAAGCGAACCAACGGTCATCCATACTTAGTTTCCCGCTCTTCCCGAATATGCTGTTTTTCAAAATATGAATTCAAATGCGCATTAATTATCCTTCTCTCTCCTCAACGGCTATGTAACGGGCAAAACTTCCTTTGCAATTCTTACATTGTTTCGAACCCTTGCAATTTGAAAACCCGCGCATGTCCCCTCCCTCTGAAACTCCTTTCCGAGCCTGGTTTGCAGCTCTGTTATTATCAATATGAAGATCAAGATCCTGGAGGAGGCTTGGGAGAACTAAAGAAGCAGTTACGAAGGACGAAACTTTCAAGACGTCGGTTACATCAGTTTCCAAAGATATTCATTGTCATTCTCAAGATAAAAATTCTGGCGTGTCCCTCGTGGCAAGGACATGGCTGAGACATGGAAGAAACTCAAGCAGCGGTTTCCGAAGACAGTGGGTCCCTCTCAGAACTGGCCACCTATCTCCTTCCCCTTCCTTCTCTCTTCTCGCCATTCCTTTCGTATTCCATGTAATTAGTTAAGAAATTGCGTTTGGCATTCCTTAACTATTCTCTAGTTAAAAGAAACAGTTCTGAAAAGAGTAAGAATTGTAAGCTATATAATGGCCTTCTTTGCGCCATTTTGAAAAAGGAAGAACTTGGCTTATTTTCTGAAAGTGTAAATAGATCATAAAGAAATCAATACAGAAGG
This sequence comes from Taxus wallichiana var. yunnanensis, assembly GCA_018340775.1. Lineage (NCBI taxonomy): Eukaryota > Viridiplantae > Streptophyta > Pinopsida > Cupressales > Taxaceae > Taxus > Taxus wallichiana. Next base: position 837,552,697 of record CM031239.1, read on the forward strand.
GCTTTCTATTCTTTGTCTATCTGATCTCCGTTATCTCTGAGCTTTCATTTATTTTCTTTGTGAAGATCATTTGTCTCCAGTTTGTTAGTCTTGCCGTTTGGTGATCTTGTATAACCAAGAAGGAACTTTGTGTCCTTGATTGATAAATATGTGTTACGTTAAGAAACTTTGCGTTCTGGCAGATGTTATTTACAGAACTTGGTGTCTCTAAATTCCATCTTATTTATACGATACGAATGATCTTGTTTTCAATTCTTTGTGACTTTGCATACATAAAGAATTACTCGTTATCCATAATTTCGCATGTTGCCTTTTTCGCTCATGCTCACCCTCTCATTTCCTTAGTCCTTTTGTAATTGATAACCTTCATAGAAAACACTTTCGTGGTATCCAAGTTTAACCAACAAATCATGTCCTGTACATTTGTAAATAAGTTCGTTTGAATAAGGGAACCTCTCCCATTAAAGAGGAGGGACTTCTTGTCCCCGATCGTTGCTCTTCTTAAAAGTCCTATCGACGACCAACAGAGCTAATGGAGCTAGAAGAAAAAATAAATCAAGCAATGAAGGCCCTTGAGCTTCATCAAGCTCAAATGAAGAGGACATTTGATAAGAAGGCAGCCGGTAGATCTTTCCAAGAGGGTGATTTAGTTCTTAAATGGGATGCGAGATAGAGAGCCAAGCCAGGAAGGAATATGATGTTTGATGCCCTTTGGAGTGGGCCATATGTGATCACCAGTTGTAAAGAAGCAAACTCATTTCATTTATCTAGAATCAATGGAGAGGAGCTACCCATCCCAATTAATGGGATGCACCTCAAAGCTTGTTATTGAGGTATTTTCACCTTGACAACAATATTTTACTTTCCCTTCCTCTAGGTGCTTTTGTACATTGTCTTGCTTTTCTTGTAATTTTTTTATTTTTGTTTTTGTTTTTGAAGGCTTCCACTTATTTTGGTTTGAGGTCTTGATGACTCCTATGCCCAATGGAATTTATTAAGGCTACTAGAATTTTGCTTAGCAGGTAAGCATACCCTAGAGGTCGATAAAAATGTTGAATTTTCAAGTCACTTTGCAAAATTTGGCTTTATGATTTTCATGACTAATTCCTTGTAGAAATCTCTATTTTTTTAAGTTTTACCGATAGAACATATTTATGAAAATCATGAAAAATTCCTAAGTACTTTATTTTTTATTTATATTTCAGATTTGGGTTTTGGGATGCAAATTGTTCCTCGAACCTAGAAATCGAAATACAAAGAAATCAATGTATTTCGGATTTCGGGTTTCAATTCACAATTTGCATGTAAATTATAAAGTGAAACTTGATCCTGAAACACGAAAACTTAATGCATTTCGGGTTTTGGGTTCCATTTTACAATTTGCATGCAAATTAAAAAATGAAACCCAATCCTAAAAAAAAGAAATCAATGTATTTTGGGTTTGAGTTCTAATTCTCAAATTGCATGCACCTTACAAATTGAAACCCGAGACTCGAAACACGGTTAACTTGCATTTATTCGGTCAAACCATAATGTTCGGTTAACGCATTTATGTCACGCACTCAAACATGTCACCTACATGTAATAAATGCATCATTTTCTATTTATAATCAGATTTCCACATCATTTCCACCTATCCTTTTGTATGCTTTGACTTCGCAAATGACCCTTCGAATTCTAACCACATTTTTCTACGGATTTTCTAGGATTTTTTCATGATTTCTCCTTCAAAATTTTGAATAATCAGTAATATATTGTGTTTTTGCAACTTTTTAGAGTTCTTGTCATTATTTGTGAGGCATTTTTCCACATTTCTTTGAATATCAAGGTGTTATGGGTTAGGTTTTGACACTGGGTATGTCATAATAAGGGTTTTATTTTTTATTTTTCATTTACCTCATTGTATGTATTTTTTCTCATTCCTTGTTTTAATAATTGTTTGATGGTCAAAACAAGTTTTAGATTTACCTAAGTGTTTTCCAAAGATTAAAAAATAATGGGCTTTGTTCATCGTGAATTGCAAGTCGGGTGTTCATAGGTGCAAAACAAGGTCGAGTTCCACCAAGACTATGTCGGAAGTTAGAAGTTTCATTGCATGACCCTACCTCTACCAAGACCAAGTCGAAGTAGGCACTTGCATTAAGTGCCTACCTCCACTAAGACCAAGTCGAAGTTGGAAGTTACTTTGCAAGGTTTGAGTTCCGCCTTTTGTATTTCGGGACCCGACTGCTTTATCGGTTTTAGGTGCTTCCAAGAGGTCCTTTAGGAGGTTTTTCTAGCAAATGAAAAAATATTCATCAAAATAAAAGGGAAATATAATGAAGTACAATTTTGAAAGGGAAAATCCCCCTTCAAACATCACATGAGACTTCGATAACATAAGAGACACTCGATCTCGGTCATATTGACCTCCTTGACTTTTGGAACAAAATCAAGGTTCCATCCAAGTCTTCTTGGATTAAAAATATTTTATGATAGTGGTATATATATGGTAGTCACTTTCCCACCTTCTATGCGGTTGCCCAGATTTTGTATACACAACAACCGCGCAATATGATTTTGAATCTTAGATAGTCAAGGATCAACACAGAGCGATAGTGATTAGATTGGATACTTACTACCTCGAGGAGTTATTCAAGCTCCCGATGTTGAAGGTTATGCATAAATTTCTCCTAAATTAGATCTAGAGCATTGGGACAATAATAAAGATACTTACATAGAGATTCTTAACAAGAGTTACTTGACAAAGCCAAGGCAGATACAGGTCACCAAGTTCCAAAAGACTATTCCCCATTCTAACTTCATATACGCAGGAATTTAATGACTTAATTACTTTGCTAAATAGAGTGGTGGTCCTTCCTTATTCTAGGTATTTACAAGAGTAAATGTACAAGTACATCTCTATTATCGTAAAAATACCACCCTCATCCAATGGGCAGAGCACATCATCGATACCTTTCACTCAAAATTCTTTGGAGGTTCGAACCTCGGGAAATTTCTTCACGAATTCCTACCTCGTGTATGCCACAATGGGGATGATAAACTATCTAGGGATGACATCCGTTGGTTCAAGAAACCAAGTGCAAATATATGATTTTTATCCCTAATTGACAATGAATGAAGGACCAAAACATTTTAGAAGGGTGAATGACGCCTTCTTCTATGTTGTTATATGTACATTTGACAAAGACCTATATAAATGTCGTCAAAGTCATAGATGAAGCTTGGAACATGGTCGAATATGGGATGTATCTTCGGCAGTTCCAAACCTTCATGTACCTCGAGTAGGAGGATTTTTCCATGCTTCTTACAAACTTCCAAGGTTTCCTACTGAAAAATGGGTCTTGATGGAATTGGTCAGATAACTACTCCATTTCTAAAAATATCAATAAAACACTCATAAGGTAGGGGTTTAGTTTCTTGTCACCATGGGCTGATATGCATGTGTGTCATCTTACAAGGCCAATAATGTTGAGGGAGAAATGCAGCAGATAACAATAAATATCTTGCACCCATGAATTAACTTTGATTTATGGGGTGTCATCGTTGGAATAGGGCCAACCAAAGTGTTCATATGCCTTAATTAGATAATATATGGATTGATTGCAGAGATAAGGTGTCCAAAAGAGAGAGAGATTATTACAGATTAACACTTGAGGAGGTGGTCAAATATGGTATCCCACATGTTCCTGAAGGTATTCGCGATGACGAGGAGGTCGTAGACCCAACATATGCTCAAATGAGCATAAGGGTGTTACCCTACCCTCAATCAATTGGTCACTTTAGAGTGTGTGGTAATCAAAGAAGGAACAATGGGCATCCTAAACCGCACTTACCAGTGGCTACTTTCCTTGGAAATTCCACCCAAGGATTCGAGTACACTATTACTGCAAAAACTCAAGTACAATCGGAGGTGGGCTACCCTACTAATACAAAGGAAGAGAGGCCCCTATCTAAGCCTTGCAGAATCAAATTTGTAAGCAAGGGTGCAATACCTTCTTCTTCCCCTTCCTCCGAGTTAATTGACTCGAGACTTTCTCCATATTTTATTTTCCAAGTGTTACTGGTCTCCTCTCTCACCTCCTCTTCCTTCTTCCCCATTTTCAGTTCCTTCCCCTCCTCCACCTCTCACGCTTCCTCCACTCACAACCTCTATTCCTTCTCCTTCCACTTCCTCTTCTCCCATCTTGTCCACCTCCTCTCCTTCCATTGCCTAAGTATTTTCTTCCATTCCTTCTCTTTCATCTAGGGATAGTCTAGCTTTGGGTTCTCGATCAAGGACTCCTCTTCCCTTGATGTCTATTCCCACTTCCCCTCTTATCACCCTTCCCATTTCATCCATACCTACTACCATCTTGTTCATTCCTCCACCACTCAAGTTACTCTCTCCTTGTCACTTGTCACCATTGCATAAACCAGTTGTCCTTTCATCACCCATTATTTCAGCCCCCATGGTTTCTTTTCCCTTCCCATTCTCTCGAGAAAATAATCTCTTCTTCCAATCAATCCTTCTTGGATAATTGGCCAAACCCCTAAGAAGAAGAAGAAGGTATCAATTCTTTGATGATTTTTATCTCGAAGTCTAGATCTTACTCCTCGATGGTGAGAAAAGAAGCCAAAGACAATTTCTCATCTATAAGTTGATCAATTTGGGGAGAGGTTTGGTGAAATTACGACACTTGTTATAGATAAATCAAAAGAATATATCACAACAGATGATTACCAGATCTCCAAGGTATCCTTGGGAAAGGCTACACATGAAGGTGCAAAATAAGATGTCCAGATTTCCATTGGAAACCTTCTGGAGAAATTTGATAAAGACAAGGTGACCAAGGATGAGATAAAAAATAAAACGGAACAGCTGACAACCATACTTCACAAGATCATGTAACCTACTCATTCCGCCACCCTCACAATCACGACAAGATTTGATGCCACTTCTTTCTCTACAATAGAGAAAATTGGTCAACAAGGGCGAGTAGTTAGAGCTTGGATAGACCGTCTGATCCAGGAAGGGGAGCAAGTGATCAGAGATGTGGTGGTTATGCACAATGAACTTGAAACAAAAAAGGATACTATGGCCAAGATGTGCAATATTTTTGGAGATGAATGTGATAATTGGGATCTCTCTTTGGAAACTTGAAGGAGTTACAAAAATGAATCCAAATATTCTCCTTGATGAAGGGATCATCGATGACCCTTTTAAGATCTTCGAATACTTTGAGGCCATCTATTTTCACATTCGAATGATTAAAGAAGAAACTTATAAATTGGCCGGTGTAAGGAAAGAGGGAATTTATGTCATTGATGATATCATCGATGAATTCAACAAAATCCATTGCAAATTCTAGGAAAATGACCTAAACAAACTCCTAAAAGATGATATAGTTGTTGAATTCAAGAGCTTGGTTGAGGAGGGTACAAGAGTAACCCATATTTTTGATCTTTCTTGTTGAAAAGATAGTACGATATCAAGGCTTTTGGGCCAACTTTAGAAGCTTATGGGTAAAATCAAGAGATTTCCCAAAAACTAAGTCGAACAAATGAATCTGTTGAGATCATGAATCTGTATATCGATGAAAAATAATTGTAAGAAATCATCAAATAATTTATTGAATATTGGAAGAAAAAATCGAAGATGATACTAAGGAAGCTGATATACATAAAGATCAAGGTGCACAAGTGGTTTAAGTTCTAGCTAAATTTTCCTTCAAGTCATCACTGTCATTTTGTTTCAAATTCCTCCACCTTTAGTCTAACCATTTTGAGTTACGAGGTTTGAACGGTCAAAGTTGCATAACCGTTTGGATATTTTTGAGGAGGAATCTTTCATAGTTTTGAATGCATCCTATTTTTAGAATGTAATTAGTTAAGAGGATCAACTGATATTGCTTAACCTCTTTAGATATATATACAAGGATGCATAATGTATTAGGGGAATTTTTCTATTGTAGACACAAAATCACACACTTTGGGTAATTATCTAGTCCTGATTGCATACTACTATTCATATGATTCCTAAGTAAGAAAAGTACTAATTAACCCATATCTTTGACCAAAATTCTTTTCTTTTTGTTGCCACTTTTGGTCTTACACGCTTACTTGCTCAGTCCGCCTATTTATAATTTGGAATTTATCACCTTGGCCATTAGCGCCCAATGGGATGCTGATGCTTAGGCGCCTCATCCCTTATGGGCGCCCCCGATCCCTTTGTACTTTGTTCACATCTTTTGGGTCCTTTCTAGCCATTTAAGAATCTTATATTTTTGGTAGTCGAACTTTTTAGGGTTAATTACAAAATTCAAGCAAAGGAATCATATAAATATAAAGTTATGTGATCATAATAAATGACTAAGAACTAAGCATTAGCTATCACCACCTAAGGTTGCATCTATCAAGCATCTAAGAGCTTCATTGTATCCATCTAACACTATCAAATAGACATAAGGGCTGGTTATTATACATACACTTCATAGGAGGGAAGTTCATTATATTCCATGCACACATCTATTATATTTCTTTACATCTAGCTTACTTGCTCGCTATCAAGTGTGACATGCACAAGAGCCACCTAGGGCACAATTCCACACACACACACACAGAACTACATTGGTTATGAGATGTAGTGCAACACTCAGTTGTAAGATCACCATTGTGATAGTTGAGGATAGTTCGACCCCTCATTCTACATATTTCATTTTTAGGATTTGATGTCTATTTGAGGGTTTTACAAGTCTATACTTCATTGCAAGTTTCTAGAGACTCGAAAATCTTTGTGCGACCTAAGAGGGACCAAAGGAAAACAACAATGAACAACTAATGACCACTCCAAGGAGGTTCTTTGAGCATTTCCATAGACCCAAGCACCGAGGAAACATGTCTAGGCACCCACATGTGCCCATGTCCCTCTCCAGGCACCCCAGTCTAGCTTGTTCTTCTAGATCTACACTTTTTGAGCTTTAGTGCGATGGTTAGTGCTTCGTATTTTCTAGTTTTCCATTCGTACACATCTAAGATTAACTATGAATCAACTAAGGCTTTTTACCCTCTCTTTGCACTTAGGGTTTCATATTTACGAGCTTAATTTGCTTGGGTCTATTTCTATACTTAAATTTTTATTCATTTACTACTACAATAATAATCAGATTAGGCACATATTTTCATATTTATCTTAATCATTTTGGTGAACCCGATATTTGAATCCACCTTATCCTTTAGATTCTCATCCTCTTATCACTATGGATCAATCTTATGGCGAATTCACTGAAGCCCACCTTAAAGACCTTAATGATCATATCATTGAGCATCTACAGGACTTAGACTTACTTTTATTCACTACTCATGAGGAAGCCACCAACCTTGCAGAGCTTAATGCTTCCACTACTATTCCCACCTCCATTGCTACTCAACCACTTGCTTCTACTCTTCTACCCATTTCTACCATCCCCATTTTTGTCCCTACTCCCACTAACCATTTCACTCCACCTCTTATTTCTCACACACGATAAGTTTCTTCCACAGACACTCTAGATTTATCCTCCCTTTATCAAGACCTTCAAGCAAAAATTCTTCAATTACAACATGCTACTTCTCATGTGTCTCCATATTTGGATTCCACTTTATTACTTTGCACACTCCATTCACACTTGCCATCTCCGCTTATTCACTTCCTCCTAATTTCATCACCCCCAAGCTTCCCATTTTATATGGGCATGGTGATCCACAAGAGCATATATGAGCATTCCATGTGGTTTGTCAAGATTTTGTGGATGATTATATTCTTCTAGCTAAGCTCTTTCCTCACAATCTCCATGAATATGTGATGTTTTGGTTCTATGTCTGACTTGTCCACTCGGTAGAATATTTCATGCATCTCACCAATACTTTTCTCACTCATTTTTCTATCAACATCAACTCTAAGATCTCATACGTTCAACTCACACAACTTAAACAAGGATCTAACGAAAATCTAGCAAATTATGTCTTACGATACAAAAATAATTTAGCTAAGATGTTGTTATTTGAATTTTCCCCTCAGTGCAGAATTGGATAAACATGACCTTGTATAGATAAAATGTAGGATTTTTCAGCCATGGGAGCTCACACTTCCAACTCAAATCGAGTAAGTCGGGTTAGGTAGGCCGAGCACATTGCAGAGGAGTTCGGGAAATGAAGAGGCTCAAAAGTCCAAAATTTAGATTTCAGAGGTGGGGTCATTCGGAGTTATGCCAAAGCAAAATTCAGGGACTCAGGAAAAGGAAGTGCGAAAAGGAGCGGGAAGTCAAAACAGATTCTGAAATTCAGACTTCAGGGTTTTAGAGGTTTCACGAGCTCACGGTGAACAATGCCATATGGGGAGAGGAAAGGTCCAAAACCCGAAGTCCAAAATTTAGACTTTGGGCTTTTAGAATTTTGGAGGTTTCATGTGCTAGGAGGAAAATCAAATCCTCAAAACCAAAAGTCCAGAATCCCCAAAACTGAAAGTCCGAATCCCAAACCCTAAGTCTCGAAAACCTAAAGTTATGAATCCCCAAAACCTAAAGTCCCAAATCCTGAAACTTGAAGTCGTGAATCCCCAAAACCTAAAATCTTGAATCAAACCCAAAGTCCGAATCCCCGAAAATGCAAAGGTCTGAAACAAGTCCAAATTTTAAAATTCGGGGTTTTGGCATTTCAAAACTTTTTGTCGGGCTAAGCAAATGAACAGGTGCCACGCGACATGATTTCGAAGTCCAAACTCTGAAGTCTGAATTTTAAAATTTGAAGGTTTGACATTTTAGAACTCTCGAGCCAACTTAAGCAATGAATAGTGCAGTGATCTCTGAAGTGGAAAAGCTTGAATTTGAATCCCAAAATTCTGAAATTTTAGATTTTGGAGGGTACGATGCAATTTTGGAGTCGAAAAGGGTAGATTAACCAATGACATTTATTGTAGTATGGCACCCTCATCTTCAGATGGCCATAAATTTTGACTGGGAGCTCAAATTTGCATAAAATCAGACTTTTTGGAAATCTCTTAGTGTCCTCTACACAACTATAACTGGTTTTCTTAATTTTAGTAAGGTTAAGTATTTCAAAATGAAGAAATATAGTCCACCATTTTAGAGGGATGTTTCCATATTTCTCACCTACCCAAATGATGAAGGTATGGGCTTCCTTTCTTCTCCAACAAGGAAAAGTACATGGAGGTATGGGTTTTGCAGTGGTACCCATCATTGTTGCAGGTGATTTTAATGCATTTTAGGGTGGTTGAAGCAAGATTTTAAATTCCTCTCTCTCCCTTCTCTCATTCTTCTTATATATTGTAAGGAGGGGCTCATTTCAAAAGGTTAGACACCTTGTATATGCCCATCCCTTCTTCTTCTTCTTGTCTATAAGATATTTGTGGAGATTTCAAACCTCCCTATTGAACATTGTAATGTAAAATATGTGCCTTTGGCCCTAAATGTGATGTATTGTATCAAATTTGAGAGAAATAAAATCATATATGTGGATGCTTCAAACTCTCTTCTGTGTTATATTGCAACTTTCGATCTTTCATTGCACATACTGAGGTTATTGTGTATTTTTTTTTTTCATTACACGGTTTTAGTAGTGCCATGTTTATTGTGCAGGTTGTTCAACATCCTTCTTGGTGCATCACCTTCCCTTAGAGTAGGTTTTAATTTTCATGCATTTTCTCTATCTCTGTCTCCTTGGAAACATTATATTAGGGTTATATCTGCAAATCTCTACACTTTGGAGTATTTGGCACTAGGATAGGATAGGAAGTCAGCCTTCTCAGAGGGTTATCCTAATTGAAAAGTCCCACACTTTGGGATAACTCCATGTTATTCAATCAAACTATTGTCTCAATCCTTGAATTACAAACAATTAGGGGTGTTGTGATTACGCATCAATGAGATGTCTAATGTTCTTTTCGACTCGAGTTTCAATATTTTTTTCATTCAAAGTCTATTACCACCTCTCCAGGAGAGTGTTCTTTTGAGACATCTCCATCATTTGATAAACTATGTCATACTCTTAAGCTATGCGAAACAAAAGTCTTGTCTATACAAAATTCTTGAATATTAAAAAAATGTCATCTCTTACACACTTTCAAAGTAAACCAACATTTAAGCCATCAACAACCAAATCTACTGAAGAAAAAAATAATTGTTAACGTTGTAACTAACACTAAAGAGATTAAACGGCGAATCGATTAAGTGAACATATACAAAATTGACTATTGTTCCACATCTTATATTACAACAACTTCTTGAGAGCAATCTTATCACGCTTCCTCCTCCGCTCAACTTGGATCCATCTCATCCTAAAGGTCATAAATACAATGAGAACTCTCAATGTAACTACCATTAATGTGTCGGACATTCTACAGATAGGTGTTTTAAACTTTGCACTATCATTCAAGATCTTATCGATGATAATAAACTCGAGCTTCTAGAACCTACGAATTCCGCACCAATTAACCAAAATCATAAGCTCAAAATATTCAAAAATTCACTTCCAAAAAATGACAAGAAAGTGGTTTATTCCTTGGAAAATCATACATATCACACAATGCCTCCTCCTGCATTGGGCCCCCTTGATTTTCTAGTTTCTCATCTTTGACATATCTCTACTAGTCATTTCTTTCTCTGATCATGATTATCATGCTACATTCTCTTCTAATCACTTGCACACCAATGCTTCTATCTCAATAACACCAAATTTGATCCATCATGAAGTATCAACATGTGTTTCTGTTCCACTTCTTGTTGCTATTGGATATCCACTCTCACAAATTTCATATCTAATGGATAACTCATACGGGGTTGTCAAGCTTCAAGTTACTATCGGTCCTCTCACCATGCTTGTGTCATTCCTTATAGAAAAAATAATCTAAGGGTGTGACATGATCTTAGGTCTCAATTGGATTCATAGGTCTCAGTCTACTATCTCCACAAATCAATTGTGTTTTAAGTTCATTCACAACAATCAAGTCATTTCTATCAATGGTGTGCCTCCATCCACTCCATGGTCGCAACCTCCTCTTAAGGTTGTCATTGCATCACCTAGTCAATATAGTTCCCTACAACATATCAAACCTAAAGTAAATTATGCTCCTAACTTGCCTATTTGCACTCGGCCTATGCAGTCTCATTGATCTACTAGTCCATCACATCAATCTAGATCAATCATTACGATTGATCCTTCATCTTGACATACTTCAATACCTCATTTCACTCCACATTGGTGTCTATAACCTCTGCACTCTCCTCCATATAGGCATCCATCACCTCTATGCTCTACTTCACATAGGTCTCCATCACCTCCATGCTCGATTCACATAGGTCTCCATCACCTCCACATTTTGTTACACAAAGGTTCCCACCATATGCTCATTGGTCACATGTATATAGACTTCATTCACTGCGTAGCATCTATCTCATATACCACCACTCTTAGAGCATGGTCACACACCTTCATCACCGCAAGCATTGGGTAGAGGACCTTCATCCTTTACTTTTATCGAATAACACATTATCTACGGACATTTTGGGGGCATCACGCCTATTTATCTCCCCCTAGCATTCTTCTGCGCGTTATATTCTCATCACACCACACCTAGATATTTGCACACAACATACATTAGTATCGTCATTTCCCAATGATGCCTTTGTTGTACTTTTGTTCACACTTGAATGTTGAGGGTATCATATAGACATGAACCTCACATGAACAAAACACACAATAAACTACACACTTCACATCTCGCATATTCATCTCCTTCTTGCAACATCTAATATACACATCCACGATATATATTTTTGGCATCTACTTTCACATGTTGTGATCATTACCCTATAACACACTCTACTTCCATGATACATTCTCAATTTCGAGGGTATACATATCAAATGGACCTCATCACACTCACACACTCACTCACTCACTCATGCATTTACACTCTACACTTTACGCTTTGATGATCACATATTTTTAGTACACACATTTCAGACCATTTCTCGATGACGCACTCTCATTTATGGTTCATTATTGACTCTTGAGTGGCATAAATAAATGAACCGCATTACATACATACACATCCACTCGGGGGCATGCTTCTCCTATCATTCACACTACATTCTATTCCATCTCATCCAAAACATACTGCATATCTTGGTTGCATTTACTCTTGCTTACTCATGCTTTTATATGTTCAATTTATTACACATGCTATATAGATATCTTGTATGTCATCAACTTTCCATACACACATGCAAGCTCACTTATTTTCTAGTTGTGATTGTAGATCCTACATATCTATTATACATAACATGGATGCTTGGTGCGAGTACTATTACTAGTCCACAATGGCTCATGGGGGCATCCAATTTCGTACTTTACAAGAGTTATTATTTAATTTTATTTCCTAGAAAATCATACTATTAAATCATACACGTTTTAACATACTCTTTATATTTTATAACATGCTAACGGGTGCTTCATTTGTAACATTTGTATTGTAGGTCTATTTTTCACCATCATTGTACATTACATTGCTTGACATTATTTTATCTTTGTATGCTCTTGTTTTGTGCTTTTCCCTTTGTCTTGGGTGCACACTATCTGCTTTTGGCTTCATCATCCTTGATTGTCTTGCGATATCATGAGTGGTGTCCCATGTTTGCAACCCACTTTTCATAGTCTACATTGTCTTCTTACGTGTTTACATTATCTTCTTGCATCTTAGCTTACATATTATCTACTTAGCATACATTTTGTCTTCTACATGCATGCTTGTCTTTTCTTATACTAGCACTTGTCTCCCAACCAATTTGTTTGCATATGCCTTGGTTTCTACAAAATGGGTTCCCTTCCCCTACAAGGCATAGTTTCGGGATAATGACCAATCCTCTTTTGGGACACATACTCCTTCAACAATGTCACATGCACTGTTGGTCGTCAAATAGGACTTTACGAAGAGCAATAGTCAGGGGACAAGAAGTCCCTCCTCTTTAATGGGAGAGGTTCCCTTATTCAGAAACGAACCTATTTACACATATACAAAACATGATTTTCTTGTGGAACTTGGATATTTACGAAAGTGTTTTCTATAAGGATCATCAATTCTAAAAGGACTAAGGAATGAGAAAATGAGAGCGAGCGAGCGAAGGGCACCATTTAGAATTATAGATGACAGAGTAATTCTTTATGCATGCGAAGGTATAGTGAATTGAAACAAGATCATTTGTATCATACTAATAAGATGAAATTTGAAAGACACAAAGTTCTATCAATAACATCTACAAGAATACAAAGCTTCTTAATATAATATAGACAAATGATCTTAACAAGATTAAATGAAAAGCTTAGGGATAAAAGAGATCAGATAGACGAAGAATGAAAAGCCCTTCTGTATTGATTTCTTTATGATTTATTTACACTTTCAGAAAATAAGCCAAGTTCTTCCTCTTTCAAAATGGCGAGGAAAGGCCATTATATAGTTTACAAATTAGTTACTCTTGGTAACTACTTCTTTTAACTAAAGATTAGTTAAGGATTGCCAATCGCAATACCTCAACTTATTACAATAAATCGAGAAAAGAATAGGAAGAGAAGAGAGGAATAAGGAGAAGAAGACAGTGCTTATGGTGGGAGGGACCCATTGACTTCAAAATCGCTGCTGAATCTCTTCGATGCCTCGGCTATGTCTCTGCCATGTGTATATTGGTCAATTCGCTCGAATCAGGGTTGAAATGAGCTCCGCATGAAAGCAATGTATCTCGCACATTACGAGAGATTAGGAAACCACAGCCGAAAGCCAAACCGTTGTCATGAATCATCTGTGCCATTGGCGTAGGGTTTGCGTCTGTCATCCTCGACCAAAAATCACTAAAGTCAAGATGGTGAACTTCACTTGTCCCGATCCGAGAAGGCAGATTCTAGTGGTGAGATTTGTTCTTGCCCTGAAATTTAATCTTCATGTTGGTAGTAATTCGGAGGCGAAGGCTGCAAGTTAGACTTGGGAAGGAATTACAGAGAAAAATGGATACGCGCGCAGGAATTTAGATTGCAAAGGTTCGAGCAAAAGATAGCAGGAAAGCAGTGTGCAAAACGCATAGGGGGTTCACTCGTTATATAGCTGTTTAGGAGAGAGAAAGGCAATGAATGCGCATTTAATACATACCTACTAATTTGAAAAGCAAGGTATTCGGGTAGAGCGGGAAAAATTAGCACAAATAGCACTTTGGTTCATTTGGGACATGTGGGACGCGAAAGCGCGAAGTACGCGGCTCGGCCGATTCGGGCGATACGGGGAAAAGACGCACAAATGCTCTTGGAACATGCGGGACAAAAGTACGTGAAGTATGCGACTCGGCCGAATCGGATGAAAATGGAACAACTGGTTCGGGTGAACTTGGGACATGCGGGACAAAAGTACGCTGAAGTACGACTCGGCAGAATCGGACGAAAATGGAACAATCTAGTCCTAAGGCGAACTTGGGACATTTGGGACAAAAGTTCCAAGCGGGCCGAAAAGAGCAGACTTCGGGTGAACCGGACGACCGGGGAATAGAGGGCCCTATTAAACTTGGGACACGCGGGACAAAAATGTCCGACAGCCCAAAAACACACAAAATGACCCAAAAACGTAGATTTTCACAATTTCTTTGGCATTTCACATTATCAAGTACAACAGAGAAAACACTTAAACTCAAAATTTTAAATTTTCACTTATTTAAGAGCGGGGAATTTTGAGTGGACAACAACACCCTAAATAAGGGGGCATCATTTGGGTGAATCAGTCACCCCATATGATAGTAAATAGTCATGACACAACACAACACTATACTAGTATAGAACATTTTTAGTTTCGGGCTCAGAATCAGACTTGGGTCCTTATCACAACACGACCTTTTCTCGAGCGCCTATAACTAGGGGAAATTACATAGTAATTGGTAGTTAAACATAGTCTACAGAACTCCACACAACAAATTTTATAGGGAACACAATTCTTAAAAATCACATTTGATTGAAGTTTATACACCATCTATAGTAGTGTTCTACATCGTGGGAAGCAGTTAAAGGTTGGAGGATAACACCAAACTTTTCTCTATACACTTCTTCAATATCATTGGCATGCAATCGCCCAAAAACTTGTGGCCGTCACAAATGGCATGAGATTTCTGAAAAGTTTGTTCATCTACAATAACTTCAGGATCCTTTTACACTCTTTTCCTCATCACAGATCAAGTGCACATGTTCCTTTTTCACATTTTCAACATTTTTACATACTTCTTTACATACATTTTATACATATACATGTGTATTTGACTACTTGTTCATTCTTATCTTTTGCAGTGCATGCTCTGTATGGGAAGCGTGGTCAACATCACTCAAAATCATTCTAACATCACGTACAACAACATTGACATCAACAATAGACACATTGCTGACATCTACACATGCGTTTCCACCCTAGGTTCATTTTCATCACCACTTTTTGCATTTTATCCTCCTTAGCATCCACGCTTCACACTTTTATCACTCCACACTTTATCTTGTCCCTCAGCACACTCTTTCTACATCAATTTACATGGTTATTAGGTACATATCTCTATCTACTTTATGTTATTGAGATTTTCTCTCACCAACATAAAGTGGGGGAAAATGTAGACACAAAATCACACAATTTGGATAATTATCTAGTCCTAATTACATACTACTATTCATATGATTCATAAGTAAGAAAATTACTAATTAACCCATGTCTTGGCCACCTTTCTTTGCTTTCTTTTTTGTCACTTTTGGTCATACACCCTTACTTGCTCAATTTACCTTTTTATACTTCAACATTTATCACCCTAGACACGATTGCCCAACCAAGACACTAGCGCAAAGTGCCCTTGTCCCCTTTGGGCGTCCATGATCCTTTTGTACTTTGTTCACATCTTTTGGGTCCTTTCTAGCCATTTGATCATCTTATCATTTTGGTAGTTGATTTTTTGGGGTTAGTTATGAAATTCAAACAAAGGAATCATATAAATTCAAAGTTATGTGATCATAATAAAGGACTAAGCACTATGCTTTAGCTATCACCACCTAAGGTTAAATCCATCAAGTATTTAAGAGATTCATTACATCCATCTGACACCATCAAAAGGACACAATGGCTGGTTATTTTACATACACTTCATAGGAGGGAAGTTAATTATATTCCATGCACACATATATTACATTTCTTTACATATAGCTTACTTTCTCACTATCAAGTGTGACATGCACAAGAGCCACCTAGGGCACAATTCCACATGCACACAAATATAACTACATTGGGTATGAGATGTAGTGCAATGATCATCGTAAGATCACCATTGTGATAGCTGAGGACAGTCTGACCCCTCATTATGCATCTTTAACCTTTAAGATTTGATGTCTATTTGATAGTTTTGTAGGTCTATACTTCATTACAGGTTTCTAAAGCGACTTTGGAGATCATTGTGTGACCTTAGAGTGACCAAAGGAAAACAACAATGAACAACTAGTGACCAATCTAAGGAGGTTCCCGAGCATTTCCGTAAACCTAGCCACCCGAAAACAGAGTCTAGGGAACTCACATGCACCCTTGTCCCTCTTTAGGCACCCAGTCAAGCTTGTTCTTCTATATCTACCATAATCTAGGCTTTGGTGTGATGGTCGATTGCTTCATATTTTCTATTTTTCCAGCTTTGTACATCTCTGGGATTAATTGTGAATCGACTAAGGCTTTTTACCCTCTCTTTACACTTAGGGTTTTATATTTACTAGCTTAATTTGTTTGGGTCTATTTATGTACTTAATTTTTTATTCATTTACTACTACAATAGCAATAAAATTAGGCACATATTTTCATATTTATCTTAATCATCTATCTATTTTTGTAAGGAGGCTCTTCCATTCTTGAGCACTTGTATACAAGCTCATACCTTAATATTATATACAAAACTAATATTTTTCCTTCTTCCACTTGTATGTGTTGTGTATGTTGATGGTTGATTATCGTACTTGTGAATCTTTCTTTCATGGTACTTATATCATTCATTTTATCTTCATATGAAGTTAGTTATCCTCCTTACGGGTTGCATGTTGTGACAAACTAATCTTATTTGTGATAGTTGTAGAATCATATGTGAATCATGTCTATTATTATTTAAGTTTATAACCTTCATGTAAAATACTTATGTTAAGAGGTTAAGATAGGTTGTTGTGCATATTATTGTCTTTCTGTAGAATGTTTTATGCTTATACAAGCCAATCATTTTGTCCCTTCACTATTGGTGCATCACCACACTTTACTTTTAGTTATCCTTATTCCCATTTTATTAGGAAATTATTGGATAGCTGTATTTAGTTTTATTTCTAGTAATCATAAGTTTTGCAACTTGATCTTTAATCGAGATGCACCTAGTTTAGGAGGAATCCAACTTATTTCAAAGGTTCATTCAAGGAGCCATGGTCCCACACCTTGGGGATGCTCCCATGTTGCATTGGATCAACTTAATGATCTAACGGGTGCATGATCCAAGTGATAACAATAGCCATAGTGGAGGATGTAGGGTAAAACATCTAAAAAAGAGACTCCCCATTATATATCCAGTCTTCGGAAACATTAGAGGTAATATGTACCTCGATGATCGATCAAGATCATGAAGAGGACCATGCCGTTCTTGGCGAAAATTAGAAAAAGATTAACTCAATCATGATAAACATCGATAAGTTCATCACTAGGAACAATTGTATAAATCTAGTCATTCATGTCAATGGGAACCAAAGTCACATTAAACTCATCATTTTTAAAGATAGAAGGGACACCTTGCATGGGGAAAGGAGAAGAATTCATCGGAAGATGACACTTTGGAGTATTAGGAGAATGATGAATATGCTCAACGAGTGTATGATTAAGTTGATTACTATACCAAAAAGGCATAGAAGAAACATACACACAAAACTAATACGAAAACCTAGGAGTATATAATAGGAGACTTGATATAGAATAAGGAAAATTAAGCACACGAGACTACAAATTCAAACAAGGAGTAGGTTAAATAATTGATTCAACCTAAAAAAAAAAAAAGAGTGTGTTTAGATAACATATTATTATTTATGCAAGGGTCAAAGGGTTAGAAACAAGTAGTATATTGAAAATAATTAATAAAAATAATGCATAAATAAAAATATAATCATTATTAATTTGCAAGATATAATATAGAAATGATTACTAAAACATAAGAAAGTGGGTACACTTAGCCAATTACATGTACATGAGTTTGAATTGACAGTGTTGTGTGAATGTATAGAATATAAATGATCTATTAGTGCTTCATTTTTAGAATTATAGTGAAAAAAATGAGTAGGTATGGAGTTGTCCAATACGTAGGAAAGCGTCGAAAAATTTAAATCTTGTTGGCAAGAATTTTTTTCACTTTGTTATTTTCTAGATATTTCCCAACGAAAAATGTCAAATTTCTTGCCACCTTGGATAGATCGCCATTGAAAGGTGAGCTTCCTTTGTGTTTGAGAAGGGTAAATCCCTTGTATGATGTATTTTGGGTTTTTGTACATTTTTAGTAGAAAGTACCAAAGGAAAATGAAAATGGGAAAATGAGAAATGAAGGGAAATGGAGGAAAAATGGAAGAAAATGTGAAAGAATGAGGGTATGAGAAACCTTAATATGGAGTGATTTAGAGCCACATCCAAAGTAAACCCAAGAGTAAAAGGAAACATTTCTATTTTCTCCTCATAAAAATTAAATAAATACTATGTAAATATATAATAAATTCAACTAATAATGGATCAAATTCCTTTAATATCCCTTACACATATGTGGTATAAATCCCACTTATTCACATTCCAACAACACCAAGTTCTTTGAGATAACAAATGTATGTGAGAAAAAGATTTTATTTTTATTGCAAAGTATACATATTAAAGACACAAACATGATGGAAGAAACATATATTATAGTCTCCGGGATAACTTTAGAGGAGGAAAAATAATTCCCATACAATGAAAATTCCCCCCTTTTATAGATTTCCACTTCCACAAGTAGGTACAAAACCATACACAACCAATCACTTAGTCGACCTAACTTCATTATAGTTTGCATCATTAATTAATTCTTAAAAAGATTAACTTTGTTCTTAATATAACTTTAATGTTTAGGGCCCACATCACTAACCTAACTAAAATGACACATTAATGCACTTAAAACATGAAATTTTAAAGTGCATTAACGACTCTACTCACTATAAATTTAATTAATTAAATATGTTTATCAATACACTTAATCCATGGGCCCACAAAAGTATTTTTAGGTTTGGTATATATTTACGTTGATAGGAATTTATTTCTGACTGATTTTGATGCATTGTTTCAATAGGCGATAGAAAATGAATTTTAGCTATGTAAGACCATTGAACGTGTCTAAACCATTGATTCAAATACAATGATTTGAAACTATAGAGTCTTGGGAAATGGGAAATAAATGATTGTTTGTTGGAGAGTAGATCTTTTATATAGGGCGAGGCAAGAGATTACTAAATGACACCAAAATGACACCACTCATAAATTCTTGTTATGTCAACGTATTCCTTTTTACAATAGATGATGTTATGTTTAATTTGTTAGAATTTGAGGATTCTAATAAATACGGATTTAATTAACTTACATATTATATAATGTTACAATAAATATTTAAATAAAGATTACATCATAACATAAGTAAATAAATAACGAAATACTTACAGGAAATAAATAACACATGTGACACAATATTTATAGTGGAAAACTCCAATAGGGTAAAAACCACTTTGAAAATAACCTTTTACTTCAGAGAATTTATTTTACATCCAGTAAGATCACCTCCTCCTTTGAAACCCTATTTACCAAGGGTAAAACCAAATCACTTGATTTGCACACATTTAATATATTTCTCGAATATATAAAATGAGGACCTAAAGTCCTTTTTATATAAGGTGATCGAGTATATCTCCCGACCCAACTTTTCAACCTTAAATGATTAACACATACACCTAGGTTTATAATATTTAAAATTAGAAATATAATCATTTTATAATATTAAATATTTAACCTAAAGTATATACATAGGTTAACATATTTAATAATAGAAATATAAATATTTCATATCATTAAATATTAACCTATATATTAGTGATGGACCCATATACATTAAGGGTTGGACATACCACTTAATCATTATGTTCCAACACTCCCCTTTAATGTTAAGTGGGATAACATAACATATGCCAATAGATTACCTACCCGTGGTACACTACAAGATTTACAATTCTTAAACTATAAAGGTTTTAGGCTAGAATATCGGTTTGAAGGAATTATAGCACCTTCATCATATTCAATTTATATTTTGGTACAAAAGAATTTAGAATCCCAAAGATCATCCCATGATCGGTGGATAAGTATGATTTGCGAGTTTTACATGTTCTCACAGGTTCTCATAAAGGTTATTGAACCCAAGCATATAGGAGCCTTTTATAACTAAGGGCTTCTTTCACAATATGCTTATCTTTGGATGTTTACCAATAAACTCAATAGACTAAAGAGTTTATTCAAGACTGGCTTTAAGATCTTTCTACACTTCTTTCTCAAAAAGAAGCCGATGAGGTATACATGCCCAAGGTCTTTTTACACTTGCACGAAGGTCTTTTTACAAAAATAAGTTCCATTAGGGGGTGACATTATCATGCACACTCCCCCTTAATGGAAACTCTGACAATCTAATAGTTTCACAAAAGTGACAAAACTTTGCGGCACTCGGTGACTTTATGAAGATTTCAACAACTTGCTTTTCGATCAATATGAATTTGAGATTTATCTCATCACTTTACATCTTCTCATGGGTGAAGCATATATGTATCTCAATGTTCTTCATCCGTTGATGTTGAATGAATTCTTAATCAAGAGTAATATGACTTTGACCACCACATAGAAGAGAAATACTTCCTTTAGCTTCCATGTGTATCTCTACCAATAGTCATTATAGCCACATAACTTTTTACTTCTTACATTGTAATTCTCTGTCTCAGTAGAAGAAATGGAGAATGTTGATTGTATTTGTTGTTCCAAGTAATAGTTCCTACACCAAAAAACTTGAACACATATCCAATATATTTTATAACACATCAGTATGGTTAGAATAAAAAAATTCATATAAGATAACATTTTCATTCTTAGTATAATACAACACATAATTGATTGTTCCTTTCAAATATCTAAAAATTATTTTTGTAAGATTCCAATGATCTCTCAAAAAGGTCCTTGCATAAACCTTGAAGTAATTCCTACTATATAGGAAATATCGATCTAGTTATAGTTTAGATAAATCAAACTATCAACTAACAATGTATATAAATATGATCAACCTTTTAATATGCGATTTAGGATCAATATTTATTCCAACTTCCATTGAAGTAGAAAATGGTTTACAATTAATCATAATTTTTTTTTTCAATACAATGGTTGCATATTGTGTTTTGAAAAATAATAATAGAATGAAATACAATCATACAAATAACATGATGTGAGAGACTCGACTCATTCATTTCAAAGTACTACTTCAATTTCTCTTTAATCCTATGAATTAAATCAAAATTGTCACTAGACATAAGAAAATCATCAACATATATACACATAATGATAATATGTAAACTTTATTCCATACAATGATTTCTCAACTTACAAACATAGTTTTCTTCACTAGTTTCTTCAAATCCTTTACGTTGAAACATGTAAAGTTTTTATTTTAAATCGTAATTCAAAAAAATATTTTTCTTATCCATTTGGTGGATTTCCCACCCAAATTAAGCAGCAAATTATTGCAAACAAGGCCCTAACAAGTACTCATTTTAACTATATGAAATGTCTCAACATAATCAATACCTGTGTTTCGAGTGAAACCTCTAGCAATAAGTCTAGTTTTATGTTTGTTAATACTACCATTATCATTATATTTTACTTTGTAAATCCACCTAGACTCTATAATACTTTTCGGCTCTCGAGTTCATACAAGATAATTAATGCATGGTACATATTATGACTTTTAGTCATTTTCCTAAGGTTAATAGGATTTGAACTTTTTAACATAAAGTGAGCCAAATTTAATTTCTTATCTAGGAAGATAAGAGTTTTGAAACATCTATAACATCAAAACATCATCATGACCATTTACTAAATTAGAATCAAAACCATCATTTAGAAGCATTTAATGAAGTAACTTCACGAGAACAAGATAACACATGTAAACCTTTCACTAGATTATATCTAGACATTTCATATAAGCTTTGATAATTAACATGTCATAACCTTTTATGCCATAGTTTTGAATTATTCAAACTTTGAGATATAAAACAAGATGTAGAAGAGAAATCATCAAAAATATACAGACCATTTCTTTGAATTTCTTCAAGTATTGTACTCTCATTACTATCCTTGATATACCAAGTATCCTTTATGCATGGATTTTAATTATGTTCATACTTCTTTCGGATGTTTGATATTACCAATGTGTAGAAGGTACTCATCATTCACATTGCATAGAATCATAGAAAGAGCCTCCTGCATTCGTTGCAATAATGTATTCATGTTATCTATAGTTTCTTGATGACTGGTGGGAGCAATCTCATATCCAGAAACAATCGTCTAGAGTTTCCTTGCCATAAATTTTGTTTTTACCTAAATATTGTAGTTGGTTTCATTCAGGATCTGGGTTTTGTTAAGAAATAAATAACTGGATGTCATTGTTTTCATAAACTTGTAAAACACACCCCTTTATAATATATAATATACTACCGAGTTAGATACATATTTATCGATAATAAAAACAACACTTTTAATAGAATTGGATCTAAATGTTATAGATATAAAGAAACTATTTGATTATAACTAATTATGTCATTACAATGCATACTAATTACCCTCCCATGATCAAAATAATAACCCACAATATAAAGGGCTCTGCATTATACCTTAGATTTATATAAAAAATATTTCCGACCATATAAAAGTGAAGAAGAGACCCCTAAGAATGCATAATAACTTCAAATTTTTAGAAAATTTAATGTAGACAAAGATCCGACCAACTTAAATTTGACGTCTAAATGATCATCATAATGATTTTTTGGGTCTATCATGACAGTCATTTGACCATCAATTTTAACACAATAAAAGTTTCTTAGAACATACGAGCTTAAATTTGACGTCTAAATGACCGTCATATTGTCTTATGTTTGGTCTCTTTGTGATGGTCATCGATTGTCAAATTTAATGAAGTTCAAACTTCTTTGTGTATTTCTAGAATGTGAAATTCCACAATTTTTTTCTTCTTTATAATATTAGGGAGGTTATATTTTAATACATTATAATAACTTATTATAATTTATAATGTAAAAATATATACACTTTTAAAAAAAAAAGTATATAGTTTATAAAATGTAAATAAAAAACAACATATAGTTCATAAAATTTTTAAACTATAGTATATTTTTATAAAAAACACATAACTCTTATTAAAGGGGTTTAAAGGACATAGATCGGGTTAAAAGAATTTTACTAAGTGCAAGTAGATTTATGAGAGTATAAATTAACTTATATATTTTACTGAGAGGGGACAAGTAATTTCACCCGACCAATTAAATAAATTGAAATCCTTATTTTTATGAACCTTGTCTCCTCCCTTCATTTACTCTTAATTTTACCTTACACACATTTAAAACTATAGAAAGATTGTAAAATATTTTATATAATTCCTGCAAGCTAATTTTTTAAAAACTTTTATGTGGCTATAACTAAAAATATTTTAATAAACATTTACAACACTTCACGTGGGTCACCAATAAACTAGCCCCCTTTTAATTCTTCACTCCCACTCTTATATAAAAGAAAACCTTTAAATAGGTTTATTTATATATTTTTATAAACTATAAGATATAAATGAATGGGGCCGCCCCTTACATAAATAATATAAATGGTAAGGGACATATGTTAGGTTTTATTTAATAAGTATTAAGATTTAAAAAGTAATCCCTTCATAGCCAAGAAATAAATATGGCCCCTTACTAAAAAAAAAGTAAGCACTTATATATTTTTAAACATATATAAACCAAATCTAATAAAATTTATATTTTAAGTGGTTTAAACTAACCATATATATAAAATACGATTCAAACTTATGTTTATTTCTTTTTTAAAAAACTATATATATATATATATATATATATATATATATATATATATATATATATATATATATATATATAGATTTATAAGTTAAGTTTAAATATGATTTAAACTTAAGATTAGAATATGGTCTATTGACTATTCCCTCAATCCCATGTAATTTTAATTGTAATTATATATGATATAGTTATAAATTAACTATAAACTATAATTTTTCAAATTGAATCCTTTTAGAGGGGTCCAAAGAACACGGGTATGAATTTACCATCTAAAATATTTAACTGCTAACATTTGAAATTATAGAAAACATGAATTTTTTTCATATATTAATAAATATTTTCCTTTTCTATATGTGATTTTCACGTAGGTAAATATTTGAAGTCCCTTTACATGTGCACACATCAATCTCCAATCAAACATTAATTCCGTATAATTTACAAAATGTAAATGAAAGTAAGAATCATATTATATTACATCTCCCTAAAAAATTAGAGATTTTACACATTAAATAAATAAAATACAAAACATTTGATCTTAATTTATTTAATTTACCTCGCTCTGATACCATGTTAGAATTTGATGATTCTAATAAATACGGATTTAATCAACTTACATATTATATAATGTTCTGATAAATATTTAAATAAAAATTACATCATAACATAAGTAAATAAAGAAATACTTCTGTAAAGTAAATAACATACGTGACACAATATTTATAGTGGAAAACCCCAATAGAGTAAAAACTACTTTGAAAATAATTTTTATTTGAGAGAACTTATTTTACATCCGAGTAAGATCACCTCCTTCTTTGAAATACTATTTACCAAGGGTAAAACTAAATCACTTGATTTGCACACCGTTGATATATTTCTCGAATATATCAAATGAGGATTTAAAGTCCTTTTTATATAAGGTGATCGAATATGTCTCTGACCCACATTTTTAACCTTAAATGGTTGACACATATACATAGGTTTATAATATTTAATATTAGAATTATAATCATTTCATGATATTAAATATTTAACCTAAAGTATATACCTAGGTTAGCATATTTAATAATAGAAATTTAAATATTTCATATTATTAAATATTAACCTATATATTAGTGATGGACCCATATACATTAAGGGTTGACTAGACCACTTAATCGTTATGTTCCAACATGGTTCGAGGATTAAATGGTTCATTTATGACAAGGTTTTTTTAATTGTAGAAGAACAAAAAAATCCCTCCCGCCCCATTTATGAGTGGGATCCAAAATTTTCGCTCACCATATCTTTCGTCTTTCTACTCGTCATGAAAATCCTATCATGGGTAAGGTTTTTAATTTGGAGTGCTAGCCCCAAAAATTACCTTGCTTGACGGGTAGGCCTTATTTAAACATCCCTCCTTGGGAAACTGGGTCGGATAGATTTAACGGGTCATAAGGTATCCCATATTTACTGAGTAGCCCCCATATTTTTCACTCACTTAGCTAATCACAATGACCCCTTAACTTGAATAGATTCTTCTTTTTGCCGATGAAAAGTTGTTTGGCCTTGGGAAAGCATCACAAGAATAGATTTTTAAATTTTGTATGTCCATTTCAAGGTCTTTGGTCTTAGTTAATGGATGCATTGTAAGTTTCTATGAATAAACTAGGGGTTTGAGAGTGGGGATCTCTCAAATTACCTTTTACTAATAATGACATAAGCTCTTGGAAAATCCATTGCAACAACTAAACCTGTAAAATTCTATTCATCGTGTCATAACAACAAAGCATCTAGACACCTTTACTTGCCAACGATTTGTTGATGATATTATTCTCTTTCTTTATGGAAAGGAATATAGACGTGAGCTTTCAAATAATCATTCAAAACAGAATAGAAGGGATCTAAAGCTCAAAATTGGGATTCTACCAAACAAGTATTTGGTTACTCCTATGTCTCTTGGGGCGAGAGAAAGTGGGGCTTGTGGAAAAAATCCTACATTGGGGCAAAAAAGGTGGGCTTATAGAAAAAAATTAATAGATTCTTTCCCGGCCTAGACAACTCTCGGAAAGGAAGATGGTTAACATATGGACATAATCACTTTGATTATATCAGCACTAAATACTCTCTTGATTTTTATGATGTTTTGCGTATATAGGAAGATAGAGAATACTCATGCCATCTTCAATGGATTTTTCAATAATAACGACTACGTCGCTATGGTCACATTTTTCTTTGGCCCCATAGCTGGCCTTACATGACAAACGGTAGAAGGGGCCAAACACATTGTAATTTTCCTTCTCTATATTAGACCTTGCATCCGTAGAAAGATACTTCACAAGTAATTGTTTCATGTTGTTGAGAAAATGGCTAAGGCGGTAAGAAATATTACAGAGAGAAGTGGATATATTGCAGGGTTGGAAGCACTGAGAAGGCTTACTCAACCGTCTCAATTTATACATCTGTACACATATAATCACCTACAAAGACTATGTAAAAGCCCCTCTCAACCAAAAACACCTCTTAGAATACTTGGGCAATAATGAGATATGGCAAGCACGTTTTCTTCAACAAAATGTGCTTAACCACAATGAGTTACCAGTGTCTAGATTTGTATATGCCATGTCGAAAATTGATGGTTCATCGCATTTTTGTTAAGTTGTTGTCACGTGAGGCCTAAAGCTAACTAGATGGGCTAGATATGTGGCCTCTTCTCTTTATGATTTGGTTTCAAAGCCATGCAATATTATATTATTTATAAATAATATGCCACCTGAGACTCATGGTATAATCCCCAAACAAGGCATTAAACAACATAGCCACACTCACCTTAGCTCGAGAGGTAAAGATTAAAATGTAGCCATAAATATAATCAATATTTTTATATAAATTTGTATATATTTATATATAAACATGAAAATATATGTTAAATATTGTTAAATTAAAATATAGTTTCATTTTTTTACAAATTAAAAATTATTGTCATAAAAACAATTGATTGATGGGCATAAATAACCGTCATAGAAAATTGTTTTACATTCAAGACTAATAGAGGCACCTTTCTCTTTTTGCATTTTGTAAATTTATTTTTAAATAATTTGACATTATTTTGGAATAAGGTTACTTGACAATGGAAATGGCCTTGTGATATTGTATGTTCCCATTACTTGTCAATACACGTTGATTTTGTGGATTGATTACGTTGATAGATGCATATATAAATGATATTTACCTACACTATGCACATCCATGACCGACTTTCGTGCATACGCGCATACAAGACCATCAAATGGACCAGTACCATTGATCGGCCATGGACTCCTTAGGAAGGGTCTTGAATATTCATGTTTGTTCAAAATTTTAGTGGCATGCTCGAAATGGTATTTCGAGGAATAAGGTGGAAAAAAATTGGTTGTCAAGAAGGAGATTTAAAAATATACTTTATATGATGGCCATATATTAGGCATGGCCTAGCCCATTTCGCCTCCTTGCCTTGCCTAGGATTTAACATTCTACCTTGCATTTCAGAGTGGTTACTAGGATACATATTCAACCTTAGCTTGCATGATACATGGGATGAACTATGTAAAAAGAGGAAGATGTGTGTGCAAATTTTTGAATAATTTCAATGACCATAAGAAAAAAAAAATGTGGTTCCTTGGGAATTGAATGATCCCAATTAAATCGAGACTTCTTGTAGGGCTACCAAGAAAAATGTAAGGCTAGCCTCTCTCCCTACCTAACAAGCTCCTCTAGTAGTCCACGTGATAATAAGAAGCTAATTCCTTGCAAGAAAATTAGTCTTGGATGAATCAGACAAGGCTTCTAGGCCCACTTACCAAACCCATTACCAAACCCATGAGTACTGCACGCTACACATTACTCTTTAGGATTGCGTAGAGCTTCATACTTCGATATTTATGTAGAAACAAGTTAAATTAATGAAAGCATGGGAAAGGCTTGTCTTATAGGGTATGTGAATGAAGGGAAAGAGTGAACTTAAATCCCTCCATGGTGTGTTTGTATACAAATTTATTGCAAGCCTTGGCACATCCTTGGCCCTTATTACGGTTTATTGACTTTGTCAGGAGTTGACAAACAATAATTTTTTTACCATATTTTTGAATTCGTCAAGGATTTGACATACATAAATTTATTTTACCAAATTCTATAATTAAATTCTAACATGATAGACATATGCCGTAAGGCAATGATTTTTTAAAATTATCATGTGGGGAAATGAGGGGAAAAATCTAACGATATTATTGAAGGCTTTAGACCATGCTTTTTCATTAACATGTGCGTAGGCCATCGGGGTGGCTATCACCAACATGGAATCATGATATGAGGGAAACTAAGGCATGCTTCTGAGTAGTGTGTGCAAAGGAAAAAAGTATTAGTCAATAATGTTTTTGGTATATTGGTGGCCTTACTTCAAAGCACAAGCCCATCAAATTCCTAGGACCGGGGTTTCCATATTTAATAAACATCGATTTAGATCACCACGATCTCTACCTCTCCTTTTGGATCCCCTTACCTTGATAAATTTTTCTATTAAGAAATGAAATGTTGGTGTTTAGAACATGTGGTGGCATGCCTTGTAGCAGAACCATTGGCTTTGGAGGATGCAGGCACCACAACCAATAAGTTAATGGATATTTTGTTGTATGTCTGGTAGTATAACTTAAGAATAAAAATTTTGGATTCTCATTTGTCCTTCATCGACATTTGATTTCTCTAATAAGAAGAAAGATGCCTTTAGGGAAGACGAGAGGAAATTACTATGTTCTACCCAACACACCGAGAAGAGGTGATTAATAGCAAACAATTTTTTTGGGATTTTTGAGCTTTGTTGATTAGTTGAAATTTAATAAGGAAATTAGAGTTGGGTTTAACATAATGTACATGAAGTGCAATTCCTTATCACCATATTCTTGATTTTTCTAATATTTGAGTTGGTTGTTCTATCTCGGACTTTTCGATTCGGTATTTTTCTATTTTTGATTATCCAAAACAATAAACTTTGGTAATGGGTATTTGATGTTTTAATTCCACTATAATATAGTGGCGACTAGAAAACATTTCATCTTGTTGCAAGAGGAACATACCTATAACCAACAAATATAATTTTTCCCTATATGTTTAATGTTTTAATAAAAAATCAGTAATTGGTAAAAGTTCAAACAAGTACCCATTAATTAAGATATAAAATTCACATGAAGTTCTTGAAATTGTGTGTAGTCTTTTGTTTTGCAAGCTTTAGGTGGAATATTGCTCAATACTTTCACGAGCTTTTCCCATTTGTTTTTTCACACAAATATTTTTACTACCATTGTCCTCACAAATTGTTGTAATTTCACTCACGCACATAATATTGGTGCAAAACTATGGGGAAACATTAAGGTATTTGGAGTTTTGCAACATTCATGTAATTGGAGTTTCTATTATAAATTCTAATTGTAAACAAACGTTCTCAAGGTTGCATGGTTTAAAGTACACAACATTTATTTTTTATAATATTTAGACTAGATTCAAAAATATGGCAATGTTTGGTTTAATGTGTTGTTATTCTGTCAATAATTCATTCTCAAAAAATGCTTTGATTTAACTTTCCAAATTATTATATAAAATTTTTGAAGCTACAATTTTCTCATCTCTGATATTGCAATATTTATTGCATGTGCCAAATTTCAATTTATATTTTGACTCTTAATCTTTTAGATAACACTTGAATTCATTCAAAATTGCTATTTCTTCTATTCATTCTTGAATACCGGTTTGCTTGGCCTTTTAACTTGTTTAAAAGGCGAACATGGCTATTTACATATGTTTTTCCCTTGTAGGATCACTAACCCAACGTCTAAAATGTGGTAATATTGGTTTTATGCCCCATATATTTGTTAAATAATCATAAATCAACATATAGCTTTTTTATAAGTCGTGGCATTGGCTATGCAATAATCCTTACATAAGTGGATGTTTCAATGTTCATTTGAGTCATTATTCGTGCTTATACAAATTCATCCCATTTGCGCAAGGTCTTTTGATATGATAATATAATCTTGGTGTCAAAATTTATTTTATATTTTTAAGGGATATTGTTGTAATGTGTATGCTCTGCTTTTTTCTTGTATAGTGAGGCTCTTTTGTGAGATTTCACATTATTATTTTTATTTATGTCATTCAATACAATATTTAGACTATGATGTTAGATGTGTTTGCTTGTGGTATGATGAATTGATCACCATTATTCAACTTATGTCACTTGCCTCATCATTGTTGTCATAGAATATATGACACTATTTAAATTGCAATCCCTATTTCAATATTTTCTGAATGGTAGATATATGTAGTAGAAATATATTATGTATTTATGCATGAGATCTTCCATTCATAACTCATAAAAAATTAATATAATATGGTATATTTTGACAAGTGAATAAGAGGTAAGCAATGATTGGTTTTAATTCTATCTTAGATTGGAATTGCACTCAGTAAATATACAAGAAAAAGGAGCAAGGACATTAAAATTTTGTTTTGGGTTTGAATCATTTGATTAGGGTTGTATTTTCTATATATTGACAAATTTTAGGTTTTTTAAATTGTCATGTGACTATGTAGGAGAAATGAATTTTTGTGCACCCATTTGGTTGTAAGGAAAAAGTGGGAGTACTTAGAAGAATTTCCCTAGCAGCCCTATGGAGGTTAAATGAATCTTACATGATCAAAGTGTGTCCGAGAGAGTTTGAAACAATCCTTCCAAAATCCATTTTCATACATATCTTGTAGTCGTCGATTTCATGGAATCACATGTTTTTTGAAACAATTTATTGAACAATCCATTTGTTTAAAAGTTTTGAAGGCCCTTTCAACAAATTGATTTTGTGCATATCCTTCAATAATTGCAATTCATGAGACCAAATTTATTCGAGGAATTTTGTTGGAAATTTCACATGCCTTATCTATGTTTTTGCATTCTTTAAATGTTAATATGGGACTTATGACTCTATTGACACGGGTTGGGAAGAAGCCAACAAAAATTGCGGAGTTTGGATTTATCACTATCAATAGCATTTCTTGAAAATTACCGACACCTTTGCAAATGAACCTTTTTGTGTATATTTTGAAATCATTACTTTGATTTAATATAAATTACATTAAATCTAATTTTAGAGTGACTATTGTAAGAAGTGATATACAAATGATAATATACAACAATATAAAAGTGTTAAGTAATCAACAATTTGAAACCCTAAGTAAATGAGAGAGATAAATAAATTAGCTAGTTCTTGTGTAATATGGAGGCAATCAAGACTATGTATCTGTTGGATTTGAATGTGAATGATGTCACGGTGAATGACAAGAAGTTCTAGGAATCTAAATTGTGTAGGACGGGAGTGTCCATGAAGGACAAAAGCACCCATGTGCTAGTGTGCATTTTAGTCATTTAGTGTCTGCGTCAATATTCGAGGATCTGCTTTACTTTTGTGGGTCGAGGGTCTTCACTCTAATATCTACTTTATCACTCTAACTTCATTGTTAAGGTTTTGATAACACATGTAACTTGTAAAACAAACCCTAACTATCTGCACAATCTCACAAACATATTAGACCTGAATAAAATATGCAATATGTGAAGTCAGACTGACCTCGATGATCACCCGATGAGTGAACTTAGTACTAAGCACTACACTACATTTTAGAATCCATGTAGTTTTGTGTGCTTGTGTGTGAAATAGTGTCCTTAGGTTTTCCCTCGCGTCAATGACACTAAGATAATAGACTATATCTAGCTTTGATGTAAATGTGTGGTATAGAATTCAACACTCCCCCTTCTATATAGTGTATGCAGCCCAAAATGTAGTCCCTTTTGATAGTAGTGATAGTATGTAGATGTGATATCCCCTTTGAATTGCCAACCAAAATAATAATGTGTATGTTGTGTATATATATGAGTCTTTTGTTTGAATTTTGACAATAGTGACACAAAAGGCCGATTATGAACACAAGATAAGGATAAGAAAAGTGAAATGACCGACCACAAATGTCAAAATGTGTAAAAAGAATAAATAGGACAAAAGCGCCTAGAATGGAAACAAGCATCAGGGGCGCTAGTGTCCTAAGATAAATAATGACAGATAGATAGGGATCCTGTGACTGTCGAGAAGTGGATATAGAAATGACAGATGCGAAGAGGGTTAAAATGAAAATCGATAAAATATGTAAGTGGACAAGAGATAGTGTCTCTAATGAATACTTTTCTTATTTAAGATTCATGCAGATAATAACAAATTGATGACATAATAAAATAGTAATATGTGCGTGATTTTGTGTCTAAGTTTTCCCCCCTTATGCTATTTGAATGAAATTAAAGTGGTGTAAAGGAAGTAAGGAACATACATGTATAGAGTCTAGAGAAGACATATTACAAAGTATGTGTAGAATATAAAAACTTATAGTGTGGCGAATCATGGATCAACGTTTTGACCCATGTGGCGTAAGAGGAGATAACAAACTATTGTAAGGAGTGCCTTGGAGAAATAGTTGTGATGATATTAGAGATATTGGATTGTTTGTAAGGGGTGATAGAAGAGGTAGGGAGTGATCAATTCCCAACCTGATTTTTGATAATGGGAGGATTTGGGCATCCTACCACTAGAGGAAGAGTGTTGGGGAGAGAGGTCTATTTTTCTCTCCTTCTATGATGCTTCCTAAAAGGTTCAACCATTTACTGTGCAAACATATAATGATCAAATTTGTTACCTATTTAGTTTTGATTAGTTCCAATTAGTTTTGATTGTAACCTATTTGTTCTTGATTGAAGAACCCACGTAGGAGCGGTATATAAAAGGCAACATCATTTCATTTCCCCTACTCATATAGTAATAGGTATAAACACCTAAAATCCGCTTACGCAGTTTTAATACTAAAATTGCACTAATTATCCTCTTTCCCGTCATTTCCATAATAATTAACATTTTTTCACTAATTAGCTAACATTCCCTTCTTATTCATTAATTAATGACCTTTCGTTAATTAATTAACCCTTCCCCATTCTGGATGCCAATTAACGACCTTTTGTTAGTTATAATCCACTTCTAAGTGATTAATTAAACATTATTAGTTAATTACGCCTTCTATTTTAATCAATAAACCCCTTTTATTGGTTAAATTTTCCTCTTACATCCCCCGAATCATGCTAATTTTCCTCTAAATCCCCTCTAAATAGCTTCTACAAGCTTATCCCTACCTATTAATTAATCACATTTGATTAATTAGACCCCTCTCAATTCCCATAAAGTGCACATCCTTTATTAATTCTTCTAAACATGCATATCCTTTGTATTTCTTCTTTGGGATTTGTCCCACATCCACCAAATTGCAAGCCTTTCCCAAACATGAAAGCTATATAAAGAACCCTCCTCCTTCCTTCTAAAATTACACCACACTTTGATTAGTGAAAACTATAGGCATTTTGATTTGAGCCATTCTCCATTGTTTTGGAATAGCTTCTCCATCTCTTGCATCCATTCTCTCAAATTGAGTAGTATGGGAAGATCCAAAAATGGCCTTGTAGCCATTTCTTGGTGAGATCTCATCCTCATTCTTGAGGAAAACAACACCAATTTGATTTCTAAGTGATCTAATTAGGTTCATACTTTAAGTAGCAATAAAAAAGAGTAGGAATGGCTTAGCATTTAGTTGTTTTATCATGTTTATGCATTAAAGAAGTTATTTCCTTTAAGATCTTATCATGATGTTCTTGTTTAATTAACTTTGATTTGAAGTTACTAGGTGTTAGTTTCATTTCACTTAGCATAGTTAGTTTTACATGTACACAACGGGTGTTCCAATTTGAATAACATTAGATGGCGTCTAAATTAAATTGAATCGGAAGTGATAATGATGTAATGTGACTCCCAAGTTAGGTCATTTAGGTGTGATAGTAATCTATGATCATTGTATTGTTTGATTGATTTGAGTTGTTTTGAAAAATATATGCTTAGAATATTACTCAAAGAGAGGTTTTTCTTTAACCCCATATTAGGTCATTTTGGGGGATAACTTTGAAATAGCAAAAGTATTGACTATCACATAAAATAATGTAGAACAATGTTTGAATGAGATCGAGAGAAAGTTATGATAGTAATGTATCGGAGTGTCGATTGATTGTGTTGTATCTTGAGAAGGATTATAAGATGATCCCGATTGCATGCCCTCCTTTCGGTGAAAGGGTGAAGGGTGGAGAAATTAGCATTGAGATGAAAGCAAGGTGTAAAAATTTGGAATAGTAAAGGAGAGGTAGTAGTATTGACAAAAAGTATATGTATGTAATGATTATCACATGTGTCGATTTGAATATGGAATGGTAAAATATATATAACAGGGTGTTAGAGGAGACCATGGTCTAGATGGTGAAAACAGGAGGAAAACAAAGTAACGAGGCTCAAGATATGAGTCAAACCATGTGTCGTGTATTAGTTGTAAGAATGGTGGTAAGGAGCAACTATAATATATGGAAAATGTGAATTACTATATATAGTAATATAAAAAAGTGAATAACAATTTCATTTTTACTTGAAAGTGGTTGAAATTTGGAGCTCTAAGCTGCGAGGATGCCATGAATTAAAGCGGCTAGTTGAACGAGGTTTGAGAGGGCGGCGGTGGGGCCAGGCTACGAAGATGGTGAGGAGAGCTGGTGTGTGTGACTCAATTTAGATTTTTGGTCAAATATGCTTGTTTTTATTAGTTTTAGTAAAATTTGAAAGTTTGTAGATTTAGTTATTTCGACTAAGATGGAAGCAGACCAGTGTTTGTCCTTTGAGACACTATCACCCAGTTTTGTGGTGCCAACGACCTACTTCAAGTGCTTTAGTGTCCGGGCGGGGTTTTGGCATTGTATGGTGAAATGTGTGCATTTTACGTTGTTGAGATGTTATTATAGTTAATTTTGAATAATTTCGGGATGCTAATATTGTGAATTGTTGCTTTGTTGATGTGTTATTATAGTTAATTTTGAATGATTTCGGGATGTTAATATTGTGAATTGTTGCTTTGTAATGTGTAGAGAGATATACACTCCAGGGAGTTTGGGTAGGCCAACACTTGAGTACGTTACTTGGTTTGGGGTAGAAAGACAATGAGTGGGAGATATTGGACCATGCTACCCTATGGCACATTACACAATTGGGGGAGATACCCCATAATATACCTTTATTGACTACTTTGTGAGAGATGGTGTGTAGATACTTGTACATTAGGTTTTTAACAAGGTGAGATGACAATGACATTAGAAGATGTATATAGGATATTGTGATTGCCTATTGTTGGAGAGAATATAGATCATGGTTTGTGTTGGATGCCCATAGTTAGATGAGAGCGGTGTAATGATATTTTTAGGGTCTTAAGTATAAGCCGAGACATATATCAACTTGTATGTGATTGTGAGATATGGGGTTCCATGATTGCGGAAATTTATTGTAGTGGTATTAGCTTCATTGGTGGCCATGGAGGGAAGAGGATTTGGGATTTTATACAAGATGCATGATATTTATCGCAATATAGAGGAGCACAATATTAGATATGCATGGGCGTGGTGGTGGTGGCCCATTTATATAGGGACTTGCACATATTTACTCAGGAGGATCATGGAGGTGGGTTAGGAGCTACTAGTTTATTACATGTGTGGGCATATGAGCATATATCTATACCGAGGCCGCTCGGTGAGCCACGAGCCGATTGGGCTCAACTAGAGATATTTTTGATGAGGTGGGTGAGTACCCTAAAGATAAACACTAATATTTTTACAGAGCAACAATCATTTATATTAATAATTCATATGTAAATCATACACACATATATAGGAATATGATTCCTATAATATAGGAAGCATCATATAACAAATTATACTATTATGTAAGTTGTTTAAACAACCTACGTAACAAACATAAATATTACAAGAATATCTAACTAAGATATGATGAGTTGTTTATGAAAACTCATCATTTACAATATAATTTTAGAAATATGATTTACACAATTACTCCATGTGAGTACTAAACTAAATAATTCCTAACATTCCCCCTTAGTGTGAACATGGGGAAAACCTACCTTGTACTACAATGTGCCGCTTCAAAGCTTGCTCATGATCTGGATGGTTTTATTTTTAGGATAACCAACAACCTCCGGGATGGTTTTTTCAAGTGGAAAGCCAACAACTACAAAAGATGTTTTTTTCAGGATAACCAACAAACCTTTGGAATGGTTTTCAAAATGGATAACCAACAACCATAATAT
Organism: Taxus wallichiana var. yunnanensis; assembly: GCA_018340775.1. NCBI lineage: Eukaryota > Viridiplantae > Streptophyta > Pinopsida > Cupressales > Taxaceae > Taxus > Taxus wallichiana. The sequence continues at coordinate 837,589,207 of CM031239.1, forward strand.
CATGATGTTGTAGTAGTATCATCATCTCTCATCACATTCTTCCATCAAGGGATTACACAGGAATTATGCTCACACATTACAAAATGAAAAAATAAACTAGAAATGGAACATTGGTGTCATGTTCCCCCACAATGTGAAATTTCCACTAAAAATGATATAGCAAATTTGTAGATAATAAACACTACAAGCTTCTTCTATTATTTTTCATCGAATGTGATCACAAATATATAAGAATCATAATTCATATAAACTAGGAGGTTTCTCAACAACACTCCCGTAAATCACAACTTCCTCAAAAAATACTCATTTACGTACACTAATATATTATTGTTACATAACAATAATATATTACTAACTAACACATAATCACTAGTGAATAATTATTCACATTACAATTTTAATAATGTCAACACTACTATTATTTTCCTAACATTCACCCCCTTAATGTGAACATTATTAATCTACGACTTCACCCCCTTAATGTGAACATGAGGAAGAACCATATTTTGATAAAGTTGAACCACCTTTTGAAAGTCTTTGCTTAGACCAGTCAAAGTCCATAGATTATCTCTTTACCATCGTAAAGGTGTAGTGTTAAGAAAAATTATGTAGGAATTCTCCCTTCCTCTTTAGGTTCGGGCGGTATTTTTCTTCCTCTTTGGGTGCTTGAATTATGAATCTCAAGATCCACAAGCTTGGCACTAAGCTGGATAACCATCCCTTGAGTCTACCTTGAAATCTTCTCTTGCTCCCCAAAAGTGAGTTTTCTAAAAATATGAATCTTCCCCAAAATTATGGAAAGGGGTTTATTCAGCACACCAACACACTAAAAAAATAGGAACTTTGAAAACACATCATAGTGAAAATCACACACTTTGAAAATAAAATGTCACATCACTAAAGCATTTCATGGCCCCATCGTTGGTGGTGATGAGAGGTCATTGATTGAACTCCAACCTCCATTTTCCTCGTCTTACGATGTGAAGTTGCTAACTCAACTTGATTTGGATTTTGAGGCTCATTAATGTATCTTAGGCGTCGAATTCCATTGAAGCTAATCGTAAGACAAATTTTTAATTTTTTGACACTTTTATAAAGACTTGTTACATGACTAACATGTTTTTGACTTTATCTTTTAATATTGACAAAAACGACAATATAATTACTTTGGACACTTTTACAATTTTGACAATGACTCTACAAACAACTTTTATTCTTGACTCCTGGACAATGAACTATTTTTGACTTATACAACAAAGATAGACTTAGTGTTTATGACATTCACTTTGATTGATTCACTAGACATGTGAGAGACAAGATTATTTGACTACCTAATGACCACAATATAAAATACCCCACACTAATAACTATTGTATTGACAAAGAACATGGACAAATACTTTAGACTATATAATCAAAACTATTGTAATAAAAAATCAACTCACTTTATGACTTGAAGATCTTAAGCCTCGGAACATTGCACGAGAGAGACTAAAGTGGACAAAAAAATGACCAGAATTACTTTTACTGATTGGTCTTGAGCACATATTCTTTGGAGCTTAAATAATCTTCAAAGGCACTAGAAGACACAACAACAAGTATCCTCTCCTTATACTTTGTTTTTTCTTCTCAAAACGATGTAACTCCACCATCTGGATCTCAATATATGCATTACACTTGTTTTTGTACAAATCCATGTGGAAATGTCGGGCTTGCAAATTCGTGGGATTCATATGAGTTTGTTGAGGGAGAAGCTAGAAGAGAGAGTCAATAGAACAAAGCTATATTCAAAATTATACATCGTGGTCAAGATGAGAATGCAATATTAATCACTGTTTATCTATGTCGAGTGCACGAATATAAATCAAATTAGAATGGATGCCTTTGGTTGTAAATAAATGTAGAGATGTAGATATATGATAGTTCTACAATGAAAAGTATTTTAATGCGGTGTGTCGGCACAGACTCTATTGAGAGCTCAAGAGGCGTGAGACCCAGAATGTCAAAAATGGAAAGCTCCATATTTGCGTTGAGATGAACTATGTAATGATTGATGCTTACTGATTGACACAAAAATCCTAATGGAATACTTGGCGAATGTATTGAATCCTGATTCAAATATGGTCAAAAGCAATGAACCCCAAATAAAAAGTAATGTAAATGGCAACCAACTCAGCCAAGACTAGATTTAGAAATATTAAACCCTACTTAGACTAGTGTATGCTTATATGTGGACCGGATGAATTACATGCACAAGACTCTCATATCTCGGGGATAGAGACTTGAATAATTACCCCTACCGATTCTTAGGATTCCATCTCTTTGGTACAAATGAAAATGATATAACATATTTGCAAATAATAAACACAACAAACTTCTTCTATTATTTTTCATCAAGTGTGATTACAAATATATAGGAATCACACTTCCTATAAACTAGGAGGTTGTTAGAAAATAGTCCGTAAAACACAAATTCCTCAACAACTTACTCATTTACGTACACTAATATGTTATTATTACATAAAAATAATATATTACAAACTAACACATAATTACTAGTGAATAATTATTCACATTACAATTTTAATAATGTGAACACTACTATTATTTTCCTAACATCCACTTATTTTAAAAATCAAACAGGAACAATAGGAACACTAAAATCTAAAACATACTGAAAATACTAAAAGCAAACAAACTCTAAAAAATAATTCAGCAAAACTTTATGTGCCACTGTCGTTGGCAAATGACAAGAGGTCACTAATCAACCTTCAACCTCCGATGCCTCCATCCTCCAATGTGATGCTGCTAACTCATCCAAATTTTCTTATGGAGCTCAATTACATATCAAAGGATGTTAGATTCCACTAATAATGTGTCTAGTTGAAATGCGAGACAATTTTTATATTTTTATTTTAGGACTTTGACAACGACACTAATTTTGAAAAGATATCCACTAAATAAGACAATAACATGAAAAACTTGACAATACGAGAGTAAATGAGTTACACCATAGACTATATAAACAAGATTTGTAATAAAATGATAATTACAAATCTAAAAGATTAATACAAATAATAAAAATAAACATAAAGACATACAAGACCCTTTTTTCAAAATTTAAAAAAAACAATATGTGGAGACACAAACACTATAATTACAAAAACTATAAATAGTGGTATTATGACTTATTTTATATAATACCCATTATACAATTATCAAGACTTAAATTAGCCACCTAATAAAACAAGAGCATAAATACTACCAATCTTGCCTCGGACAAGATCAATAATTTTTGAAGAAGAGCTGATATGCCAAGACAACAATTTGTTACAATTGAAACACAAATGAGCAATAAAAGCAATTAAAACGAAATAATATAAACATGCAATCACAAGATAAACCTAAGATTTAACGTGGTTCACCCAATGTGGGCTACATCCACCAGAAACAAGTCAACGTTTTCTTTTATTCAGTCCAGAGGAATACAATACAATTCTCTCTTTTTCATATTCTAAAGAGTAAATCCATGCACATATATATAACTTGTGCACCTCTTTGTAAAAGTTTGCTTCAACCACAAGCAACCTAAATATAACATGCTTATAAATAAGACATGCATATAAATAAGATAAACATAAAAATAACAACTCCCGTCTATTAATAAGACAATGCTATTTTTATCCATGGCCATGCTTTCCTCCCAAAATCAAGGAAAAAGCAAACTGCCACTTCATCTTGCAGTTAGACTCCACATCTTCAACAATCTCCCACTTGGAGACTAACTGTTGCAACCCCTTTATTACAACTCATCCTCATACTCTTCTCTAACTCGTTTCTCTTCTTCAAGATCAATCTTGAAGACCTATCAAGCAGAAATCTTCCAACTTCTCTTTTGTCACCTCATTTGTCAACATATCGGTAGGATCTTGACTTGTATGGATCTTCTCCAAAATCAATTGTCCATCCACTAAAATTGATCTAATGAAGTAATACTTGTGTTGTATATGTTTGGTTCTCGAATGGAATGTTGAGTTCTTGGCAAGATGAATTGCACTTTGACTATCATTGAATAACTTGTAATCCTCCTACTTCTTTACCAACTCTTAACCATTGTATCCACATCATCTCCTTGTACCTTGAGTGGCAACATACTCTGCCTCTATAGTAGATAAGGCAACAATCTTCTGCACTTTAGAAATCTAACTAATTGTTGTGCCACCAACAATGAATACATAACCTATGGTACTCCTCCTACCATCCAAATCTCTAGCCATGTCTACATCAACATATCCATGTAAAGAAACCTCTAACCCTCCATAACACAACTGCCTACTACTGGTCCCTCTCAAGTATATGAGAATCCACTAGACTGGATTCTAGTGCTCCTTTCCTAGATTACTCATTTATCTGCTGACAACTCCCATTGCATGGGAAATGTCTGGTCTTGTGCATACCATAGCATACATCAAACTTCCAACTGCTAAAGCATATGGAACTCTAGACATATATTCAATTTCTTCATATGTTTTAGGACACTATTCTTTACTCAACTTGAAGTACCCTTCCAATTGTGTACTTACTGGTTTTGCATCCTGTATCCTAAACCTACCCAACACCTGTTCACATACTCTTATTCAGATAATGTCAATATTTTACTCTTTCTGTCTCTATTGATTCTCATGCCAAGAATTTTCTTTTCTGCACCTAAATCCTTCATGGAAAATGTATTGACTATCTCTTTAGCTCATTTATATCATGCATGTTTGACCCTACCATAAGCATGTCATCCACATACAACAACAAGATAATATAGGTGCCATTATCTAGTCTCTTAAAATAAACACAGTGATCAAAATGACATCTAGAGTAACCTTGTTCTATCATGAACCTGTCAAATCTCAAATACCACTGTCTTGGAGCTTGCTTAAGGCCATACAAGCTCTTCTTCAATTTGCACACCAAATTCTCCTTCCCCCTGAATTCATATCCCTATGGCTGCTCCATATATATTTCTTCCTCTAAATCACCATGAAGAAAAGCAGTCTTTACATCTAATTGTTCAAGATGTAAATATTCCACAACTACCAAACTTAAAATAGTTCTAATGGAAGTCATTTTAACAACAGGAGAGAAAATTTCATCAAATTCTATACCTTTTTCTGTGTAAATCCCTTCACAACAAGTCTTGCCTTGTACCTCTTTTTGTCACCTTCTTCCTTCAACCTGTAAACCCACTTGTTCTGCAATTCTCTCTTTCCTATAGGCAATTGAACCAAATCCCAAGTTTGGTTGTGATCAAGAGTCCATCTCCTCATCCATACCCTACTCCCAGTTTTCCGTATTTGTACTTGTATTTCTTCTTCAAAACTTTCTAGTTCTCCACCATCTGTCAATAAACAATAGTAAAGCTCATATAAAGATAATCATGCAGGAGGTTTACTTACCCTAGTAGAACGTCTTATAATATTTTCTAGATTTTGAGGCTCTTGTTGTTCTTGTTGATTTTGATCTATAGAATCAACACTTGGCGTGTCGAGATTGATGCCAACTTTGAGCACTTCTCTATCTTTTATCTCATTAAGTGCTACATACTTAGACTTTTCTAGCTTCTTATCCTGTAGTTGTTCCTTGTACATAACCCTTTCATTGAAAATAACATCCCGACTCTAATGATTTTCTTATCATCTAAACTCCACAACTTGAGAATCCAAAATCATCATCGATTGCCTTATCAATGAAAGTACATATCTTTGACTTAGCTTTTAGTTTGGTCCTATTCTCTTTATTAAAGTGCACAAATGCTTCATAACCAAAAAAATTCAGAAAAGAATAGTTTACTTCCTTACGGGTCCAAGCCTCCTCAGGTACTCCACCTTCCAAAGCACTTGAAGGTCATCTGTTTATCAAGTAAACAACAATATCTATAGCATCCGGCCAAAAGCGTAAGGGGTCAATATGCAATCTCATGCTCCTTGCACACACTCTATGATAGTCTTGTTCATTCTTTTTGACACACCATTATCTTTGTGGTGTTCTAGGAACTGTCTTCACCCTATGAATTCCATTTGGTGAACAAGAGTTATTAAATTCATTGCTACAATACTCCCCACCATTATCGATCTAAAATACATCAACTTCAAACCCGTTTTATTCACAACTAAAGCTTTCCACTTCTTGAAGGTATTAAATACATCGATTTCTTCTTTATACTGATAAACCCAAACCTTCCTAATAGCATCATCAATAAAAGTAGCATAATACCGTGAACCACCAAGAGAATATACCAATGGCCCCCACACATCGTATGAAGAATCTCTAACTTGTGCTCCTTCTTGGTTGATCCAACCTTGAGAAATCTCACATGCTTTTATTTCCCATACACACAATACTCATAAAAGTCCAGGTCTATGTTTTTCAAATCTGACAAATTTCCCTGTGAACGTAAAACCTTCATCTCCTTCTCACTCATATGGCCAAGTTTGTGATGCCATAGAGTTGTGTCTATACCACTAGTAGCTAAAATAGAAGATGGATCAACACTAATAGTGGATAAATAAAAAGTACCTACTTTCTTACCTCTTGCTACCACAAGAGAACACTTAGTAACTTTCCAAGAATCTACTGTAAATATAACCATATAACCATACAATCATCATCTCCTAATTTTCTCACGAAATTAGATTCCTCCTCAAGCTAGGAACATGCCCGACATTCTTCAACACCCAAGTGTTACCATTTTCCAATTTAACATGAACACTTCCTTTTCGAACAATGTTGCATGGCTCATCATCACTAAGATATACTTGCCCAAAACTCCCTTGAACATAATCTTGAAAATAATGTCTATGAGGAGTCACATGAAATGAAGCACAGAATCTAAAACAAAATCTAAAACCTAAGATTCTAATTTACTATCTAAAGAAATAATAAGAGAATCTTGTAACACATCACCTGCTACATTTGCCTCTTTGCTCCCTTCTTGTTGATCTTTCCTTGATTTTAAAGACCAACAATCTTTCTTTGCATGTCCCACTTTTCCACAATTCCAACATACCATCCTGCTTCTAGATTTAGATCTTCCCTTCTTAGACCTTCCATAGTGTCCAGGACCTTTTTTTTTCCTTCTGTCTTCCCCTGTTCTCTACACTCAAAGCATTACTAGATGACTCACCTATGTTTTTTTCTTCTCATCTCTTCACTAAGAATCACACCAATAACATCATCAAACTTTAAAGTGTTTGAACTAGAAACAGAATTACTCACAGCCATAACCAAAGTATTCCAACTTTCAGGCAATGAGCACAAAATCAAAAGATCCCTAACTTCATCATCAAAACTTACTCCTATAGAGCTTAATTGATTAGTAACCATGTTGAATTCATTCAAATGATCATTTATTGAATCACCATCTGACATCTTCATATTAATTTTTTTTTCATGAGATATACCTTATTGGAGGTTGAGGGTTTTTCATACAATTTACCAAATTTATCCATTCGATCTACCATTGTTTTTTCGTAGAAATATTGAAAACTCTTTGTAGCTTCCGAGCACACCAGTAGTATCGTTCCCAGTGCCTTCCGATCAAGAACATCCCATTCTTCATCTTTCATAGCTGATGGTTTTAAAGCTTTTCCTTTCAATGGTAGATAAAAATCCTTCTGATATAGGTAGTCCTCCACTTGTATCTTCCATAGCTGAAATTTCTGGCCATTAAAATTCTCAACCTTGAACTTGCTATCTTCTGTCATTGATCCCACTCAAACAAGAAACCCTCATGTGAGCTTTCTCTATCAAAAAAAAATCCTACTCTGATACTAGTTGTTAGGATCGAAACACAGATGAGCAACAAAACAAAATTAAACCCAAGATAAACCCAAGATTTAACGTGGTTCACCCAATGTGGGCTACATCCACTAGAAATAAGCCAACGTTTTCCTTTATTCAGTCCAGAGGAATACAATACAATTTTTTTTTTTTCATATACTAAAGAGTAAATCCATGCACATATATATAACTTGTGCACCTCTTTGTAAAATTTTGCTTCAACCACAAGCAATCTAAATATAAAATGCTTATAAATAAGATATGCATATAAATAAGATAAACATAAAAAAATAACAAGTCTCGTCTATTAATAAGACAATGCTATTTTTATAAACATAAAAATAACAACTCTAGATCTATTAATAAGACAATGCTATGTTTATTCATGGCCATTCTTTCTTCCCAAATAATAAAGGAAAAATCAAAGCTGTTACTTCATCTTGCAGTTAAACTCCACATCTTCAAACACGTTTTCATTGATGCTTCCCAGTTAATATGACACGAACTGATGAATTTTCAAAAATAACGAAAATAAGGAAAGAAGCGGCCGATTTTAATTTCTTGATTTATGTATGTGAGTGGGTGATTTCATCATTTGCCTCCACGTGACAAATATGACATTTTTAGCTTCAAATTTTTGATGTTATTTAACATTATGCATATAAACTTATATCCGGGCTACTGTGGTACTTTGGAATCGAGAAATAGATCATTAGAAATTTGGCACATAATAGTTACGTGAGAATTCATTTAGGGAATAAAATGGTTGACCAACCAACACATAAATGGTATTCCTACACTCCAGTTTACAAAACCTAATTAATTTTCAGGCATTTTCAAAAAAATTCGGTCCAAGTCAAAAGGATAGTTTGTGTGAGATGGATGCCCCAAAATTAAAAACATTTGCCTTGTACCGGTTTTCTACCATATAGCCATCACATGACCTCACATGTTCGAGACAAGACCGGGCACACTTATCCGGTTTGTTAAATGATATTGTTAACATGCATTCACACAACGACGTATGTATGTATTTCATCCCTTTTCCGTGGATAAGAAAGAAGAAGCGGAAGACGCACTAGGAAATCATAGTGGAGCCATGGTAGGATCGAGCCTGCGTCACTCTATGGATTCTTCAAATAACCTAGAGGAACTCATGATGGGCACGCAAAATAAATTGGAAAACCATTTTGCGAATTGTCATTAATACGATAGTTTGAAGAAAATTTCTTCTCTCTTCCATCCGAGGCTTATTTGTTGTTCATCTCCCATGAAAAATCTAGCCATACTTTGTCGATTCTTCCTTGCCATGGCATGATGCCTTGAGTTCGAATTTGAAATTGCCCATTCCACCCCCATTTCTTGTTCAGATCATGATTAGGTTTACTAACAAATCAAATTTTTGTATCCTTGGGAGCTTATGCGGTGTCTCCACACAAGATTTAACTATTGAATTATTTTTTACCATACAATAGTCTTTAAATAAATTGTAATAATTATTATGACATCATCTTTTTTGAAATTGCTGAAGGCTACAATAACATCTCAATTTGTAGACCAATCAAATTACAGATAAATGTAAATTTATAATTATTTTGTTAAAAAATGTGCAAGTTCATTAATATTTATTATTAATGTGATAAGTATATAGTTGTTTATGAAACTAATAAAAATCCTTGATTGGTTGAAAAACACAAGTATTAATAACTAGTTAACTGAAGTTGAAGACTATAGTTTACTTGCCTAACGATAGTAGTAATTGATGTAAAATTGATAGCTTATCTAATATAAATAATCAACAATTACATTATATAATAGTACAAATCAATAAAAGACAATGTTGCGAGAATGAAGATAATAAAATAAACACAAAATAAGAGCAAAAATATAATAAACACACTATTGCATAATTTGGAGCCATTGCATGATGAGAGAACTTACAATATATAAGAGAATGAACTCCTTAAAACAAGGATTCAACTCTAATATTTAATCCCATAATATCCTCACATATCTCTCCTATAAGTACTCCCAAACCCAAGAATCTCTCACACAACTCCCAAATAGCTACGTGAGTTGTTTATTCAATAAACTCACAACTAATACATATTATCCTATATTATTAATAATGAGTTGATTAATAATTCATATTAATAATATTGCAAACTTTTATTTTTCTCACACAAATATGATATTAATATAACAATATTAATATCTTACTAACACACTAACTTACTAATGTAATATATGAATATTCCATTTAACTATTACAAACAATAATGTGAGCACTAATCCATGGATTATTCCTAACCCCCCCCCCCCCCCCTAGTGCGAATATAGGTGAGTTCGTTAGTACTTGTTCATGTTCTACAATTCGATGGTTTTCAAAGAGTACCATCAACTCCAACATGTTTTCTAGTGGAACCATTAACCACTTTGTATGTGCTTTTCTAAGAGCTTCACAAACTCTCAAACTAGTTTTATAGTGGACCACCAACCACTTATTACAAGAGCTAACATGAATAAATCATATGTTCTTATTACATCACACAATGAAAATTAAAATCAAAACAAAAATAAATGCCACAAAGTCATTGTGTGGCCCTTTCGCTTGTGGCTGGCGAGAGGTCATTGATTAACCTCCTTCCTTTGTTGCCTCCTTCCTCCATCGTGATGATGCTAACTCAGTTGAATTTGTATTTGAGACTCATTTTACAATTTTATTAGGTGTCGGTTTCAACCGATAATGCACCCTTACAATAATAATCAGCTTTATATTTATCCAAAATAATAAAGCATATCAGATTTTAATTGCTAGAAATCAGTCACTATTTTTTTATAGAATAATTAGAAACGTCATAATTGTTTCCATAATTTCTCTTAAAATATGAAATGGGTTTCTGTAATTTTTGACAGAAGTTTTCCATAATACAAATAAACAAACCCAAATTTTTTTAGAAAATTTCAAATCTGGGTTTTGAGAAAAACATGAATTACCAGTCGTTTTTGTTTAAGATCAGAATCGAGAAAATAGCGACGAAAGCTTCAAAACTCTTAGATCTACATCCTAGAGGCTATGGTTTTGTCTTGCAATCACTCTCATAGCTTGTCCTTTCCTGCTCTGATACCAGATGATGTGAAATTGATAGCTTATCTAATATAAATAAGCAAAAATTACATTATATAATTGTACAAATCAATAAGAGACAATGTTGCAGAATGAAGATAATAACATAAACACAAAATAAGAGCAAAAATATAATAAACACACTATATTATTGATTGAATAATTTGGAGCAATTACATGATGAGAGAACTTACAATATATAGGAGAATGAACTCCTTAAAACAAGGATTCAACTCCAATCTTTAATCCCACAATATCCTCACATATCTCTCCTATAATCACTCCCAAACCCAACAATCTCTCACACAACTCCCGGATAGCCCACGTGAATTGTTTATTCAACAAAATCACAACTAATACATATTATCCTATATTATTAATAATGAGTTGATTAATAACTCATATTAATAATATTACAAACTTTTATTTTTCTCACACAAATATGATATTAATATAACAATATTAATATCTTACTAACACACTAACTTACTAATGTAATATATGAATATTACATTTAACTATTACAAACAATAATGTGAGCACTAATCCATGGATTATTCCTAACACTAATAACACATACAATGGCCCTATAATAATTAAAAATTCTCTTTATTTTGAACTTGATGACTATAACACATACACATAACCCATAAAAATTTACAAACAATACCAAACTAAATACACACGTATATGTCATGCGAGACTTTGAACAAAGCATGGAACTATTCCTCCACGTGTCTTTGCATGACGTTTGTGTGTATGAGAAAGACACTCACCAAGAATTTATGCACATAGATACCTAATTGACCCCATACATATTCACACTTATTTTCTCCTCAACGGTGAAGTTGAAACACTTGATAAAAAATGAGCAATATAGTTCTTAGGCATCGTTCCAATGCATCACATATCCATTATTTTGATTTCCTCCTTGAACACAATGTTTGCTTGATAAAATTGTACGTTCATACTTGTTTACAAGATAGCTCTTTATAGAGTGTTCTCCATTAATTGAGCTTTCGACTACATAAATTCCTCTTGAAACTCCTTTGATGTTTTGAAACACTTAAAATAATTTTAAATAATGCATGCCAATGGAAGAAGCATACACCATGTCTAAAATGTCATTTTGTATTCCACATTTCTCCTAAAATATAGTGCAGGGTTCTCTATAATTTCTATAGTTTTTAGCTAATACATATGCCTACAAACCCATTAAATTTCAAACAAACCGAGATGATAAAAATAGAACGAAAATCCTTTCTTTGGATAGGTTTTAGCATATTTTTGAACTTTTCTCCCCTACTCGATGCGGATGAAGAGATACGCTAATATTTTTACATAACAACAACTATTCTTCTTAATAATTCATTTGTAAATCATACACATATTTATAGGAATATGGTTTCTATAATATAGGAAACATCATATAACAAATTACACTATTAAGTAGGTTGTTTAAACAACCTACATAACAAACATAAATATTACAAGAATATCTAACTATGATATGATGAGTTGTTTATGACAACTCATCATTTACAATATAATTTTACTAAAATGATTTACACAATTACTCCATGTGAGTACTAAACTAAATAATTCCTAACATACCCGTAGTAGGAGGATGAATACGACCACATATAGGTCGATGATAGATCATATGGGCCCTGGGGCCATTATATGGAGACCATATAGAGACTATGGGGGATGGGTGGAGGGTGGTATTGAGTTGCGGTGCCTTCGAGGGCACCATGTAGTTAGAGGATCGTTTCCTAAGGGTAGACAAGTTATCTAGGGTGAGCGAGTATTTAGACAGTTTGGCATGGCCTAGATTTTGCCCGTGAGCCATATACATGGTGTTGGTCTACGAGGGCCGTGAGGTGACCGGGGTAGAGGCCGGACCATACAGGAGCTTAGCTAGTGCCCCTAGGTCTAGATGAGGTGGATCCAGCCAAAGGGCCTATACAAGTTGATGATGTAGGGTGCACTTAGGCATATAGTCAGTGGTGGGAAATACATTGATGAGTGTTACTATTTCCGGTGGTTGTCAATATGGCACATGAGCCGGTAGTTGGAGGAGTTGAGGGTTAGGCACCAGCCCTTGAGGTAGATGATGTAACAACTACAAGAGTAGAGCGTAAGTATTGTTCGTTGTTATTTTTATTTGTTGATTGATTAATATAGTTGATGGATACAAAGATGTGTAGTAGTTAATATTTGTTGTGTGGTTGTAGCCAATGCCTATTGAAAGGCGATTGTAGATACCTCCATATGCACATTGGCATGAAACGTGCCCCTAGACGTGTTCATGGGAAGAGGATGCTAGAGCGGGTAGATGCGATTGTGGGAGAGTATGCCGATTTGTTTGAGCCGATGGCGATAGCGAAACCAAATGCATAGTTTTGTTGAGTGAGCATGATGAGGCTTGTGTAGAGATAGAGCGAGCAAGGAACACTATATGAGGAGGAGGCCTAGCTCAAGATGTATTTGTACGGTATGTGGAGGTCAGTCAGAGGGCTGATATGCAGAGCATACATTTCGAGGTTTCCATATTATAGAGCCAGCTTGAGAGATATATACGTCGAGAGTAATGACGTAGAGTTAGCGGTGAAGCTTCGAGATCGAGAGCTCCGTAATTATATATAGTGATAACGAGGATGATATATAATGTATTGTATATATGATGTATTAATGCATGTGGGCTTGTCCCCAACGATTGTATTTTGTACCTATGATTTTTATTATACACACACACACATGTTGACGTCGTATTGGTTGTCGATGTGCATTGTATATGATGTGATGATTGTGAATTTTCATTTAGTAGTGATTGCTTAGTTTGTTGGATTCTATATGCATTGTTGGAATGGTTGATTTAATATATATTGTTGATTATTGAAATTTGTTACGATGTGGAAAGAATTTCTAAGTAATGGTTTGAACAATAATTGCATATGAATAAGAGTGAATAGTATAACATATGATAAATAAAGATAGATGTATGTGATGCAATGTGGTAGGTAAGTATAAATGGTAATGTGATGAGATACAATAAGAGAATAAAATAACGATGCATTGAGCATTGTATAATAAGGGAATGTAGGCCAATGTTTGTAATTACATGTGTCGAGGATGAAGGGGAGAAGAACGATTTCCCCGGTGTGAGAATGAGGTTCATTATAGTAACAATTCTCTCAACAATCACGTAAGAACCTTAAGAACATGAGTGCATCATCGGGTAATGAGATGGAAATGGATATAATCTACTAGAGGTGAAGAGGATTGCGATGTATGATAAGAGCATGTGGAATAACAACACTATGAGTATAGGTGTCGAATTGGACATCAAAGGAAATGTTACCAATAATGGGAGGTGTGACGGTGGGAAGCATGGAAACATATTGTTTAGGAAGCTAATGAGATGCAATAGTAATATGTGTAGGGTGAGACGATGTGTCTATAGGCGAGAGGTGGAGGAGGTGAATGAATGATGACCTTAGGAGGTGGGTGGATGATAACCTTAGGTGGAGGTGAATGAGACAAGCTAACATTGGTGGAGGCTCAAGAGCATATAAGTGTCCCCCACTTTGTGGCCAAAAATATTTTAAAAATCGACTAGCAAATAAATATTAAAAATACTATTAAAACTTTAAAAAATAAAGTAAATTCTAGATGCCCTGTGCATTGGTATATTTAAACTATTAAAAATACATGTTTGGTAATTTTATGTGTTTGGTCATGTTTTGGTAAGTCGGACATATTTTCTTTGAAGGTACAAAAGCTGCAAAAAGTGGGACACAATTATATGCTTTGCTTTGACCTTTTAAAATGTGGAACGGGAGAGAGAGCGGAAGTGAAAAGAAATGACACCTTTATATTCTAATTTTTGTAGTCTATCATGGAGAGCATAGAAGTCATTGTCATAGTGGCCATTAATGCGTTGGAATAAAAGGGCGGTCACACTAGCAATGCAATCTGACTGTGAGGGGGATGATGTTGGTTGGAAGGTAAACAAATTAGTTATTTATCAAGTAAGGTATAAGACATCATGTGGTTTAACAATATGTGAAAAGTGCAATGGTTCATGGGTGGGAGGTGGAGAAGACTTAGGTGAATGCCGATGTGGTGGTGGGGAAGTAAGACACTTACGTGGAGGAGGAGATGGAGACCATGGAGGAGGGTCAATAGATGGGAGCAGAGAAGTCTTAGTAGGCAAGGGGAATATAAGAAGTAGAAGGAGGTAGTATAACATGATCCACAATTAATTCTTTCTCTAAATCAATAAATTTATAACACAAAAGAGTAAATGAATCACATGTATCATATAATAGCTTTTCTTTTAATGGGGGAATTAAGCCATGACAAAATATAAATTGCATTTCTAGATCAATAGGATGAAATAGTAATTGATGCATGTAAGAATTAAAATGTAAAATATAATCTAAAATTGGTTCTTTCTTTCCTTGATGCAAAGAAGGAAATTGTTCATATGTAACTTTAGGACCATTGTTAGAAATAAACATATAAGAAAAACATCCTCCATATCATAATAAGTATTAATAGATCTATTGTCTCCTATCCAAAATTGTGATTTAAATTTTTATTTTTTTTGGCTAAGTGACCACTTACATGGATGTATCTACCTTTGTGGAGTTCAATGAATGTAAACAAATTTAGCGGTTAGTGTATTTTTGAGTGTTTTTGGGATTTGTGCGGCTATTTGTGGGTTACGGAGGAACAAAAGGAAAATATCCTCCATTCCTCCTGTTCCCCAATTCCTCAACTTATCCGCATGATGCTCTACCCAACAAGTGTTGTGCAGATTTTGTAACTCTCATTGGAACTAGTTCCTATCGGGCCATTGTTCTTCGCAAGCTTTGGTTCTTCACATTAAATGGTTCCACGCATAACATTGCTCGCCACATTACACTTATATTCCTTTGAATGCGGATATTGCAGAAAATCTTGGAACTCAAGGAAGTGTTCTGATCGAGTCCTGGTTCCCCGCACTGATCTTGAATCTGCAAGCTTTGTTCCCTACGACCTATGCGGAGATTGACAACCCACATAGAACTGTTCCCTCAAGCCCTTGGTTCCCCATGAACTCATGTTCCCACAACTCCATTACTCTCACACTTTATTGAGTTCTTTGAGTTCTACAATCTCTTGTCATATCCGCATAACAAAGGCATTAATTAAACGGTTCTCACATGACTCTGTCCAACTCCGCATCACACTAGTTATGCCTAAATTAACCTATTTTCAAATCCCATTGCTATAAAAGGTCAAATTTGGTCATTTTTACCATTGTAGCTTGATTTTCTCATCGTGCATTGTCTCCTTTGCTCCGTGCCCTAGAAAGTAGGTTTTCCCATAACTTGGTCAATTTTTATCCAAATTCAAAAATTCAAGTTTCCTTGGAACTATTGTGAAGGCATCGTCTTTTCTATACTAAAGGTGAGTGGTTTCATCCTTTCTTGCTATAGTTTGGTAGTTATTTTTTTCTTGGCCCTCTCCTTTAAATACCTCTAGAAACCCACTATTGAGCCTCCATTTTCTTTGAGTTTTCTCACACACCTCCACAATGAAGTTCAATTTGGAGGATATGAGCACATTGCTTCCCTTAAAACCTCTATACCCAATATAGGAGATAATGATATGAGGCATATGAATCTAGATGATTTTGGGCTGTATATTTGAAAATACTCCCACCATAATTGCCTAGTGTATAAAAAATAGTGGAATTACCTATGATGTTGGATTCCCTCTTTTAGTATGGTGCAATGACACCATCTTAGCTTGTGCTTCAAGATTTTACCCAAAAACTAAGGAAATTAAGGATCCACAGGGACAAATAATTGCTAAGCTTGATGCCCATTACATCAATGCAACCTTAGGAATTCCCACCTTTGAGAACTCTAAAACCTTGACCAAGGCTAAAGCTCAAAATCTCTTTGATCAAGCTCAAGATAAATATAAGACAACGATAGCCGAGTCTTGGCTCGAAATCAAAAGAAAGGAGGCTCCAAGCTGCCTAAAATTCTCTACAAGTTTGATTTCAAGGAAGAATTGTCAGATATGATCACATTTCTTGCAAGAATGATGGGCATGCCTTCCACAAATGAATTCCAGTACTGGATGTGTATGTACATCAATGTCATTTATGAAGACAAACAAATGTTGAATTGGGGAAAATCATGTGAGAACTTGAGTGAACAATTGGTCAATGTGCACCAAAGAAAAACTTCCACATGACATCCTACCTAATGTACACCATAGCAACTTACAGGGTATGGATAGGGTTATCACCACAAGATGACAAGAAAAATGCACTAGTGTATGAGTTCTATCCCCAACTCACTTATGAGAATAATAAGACTCACCACAAGAGAGTCAATGATGCCTTCACTATGTTCCTAGTTAGGCTATTGGAAGGAAATGTAGTTAAGAGAGTCTCTGCAGAAGCAAGACAATTTATTTCTACATATGGCAACCTTTTTATCCAATTCAGAAAATTCTCATATATCATGATAACCGGGTTTAAAGGTGTGCTTGATAAATTTCAATGTATTGTAATGACAAATTGGTTCTAGTAGAGGTTTGCAGACAATTGGATATGTTGCATAGAACTTGCAGAGACAAGAAGATCACTAGTATTCAGTTTCCTATCTCATTGGGAAATTACACATGTAGGTTTTCTTTAGATGCACATAATGTTGAGAGAACAATCTCAGAGTTCAAATTTCATACTTATCAGAAGAAGTCGTCCTTTGATAGTAAGGGTTTTATCTCCAAGCATCTTAGAATGACTTACTATCATATTCCCACATTTGAGGACTATTGGGAAGATTGTGTAGATGAATATGAGGTGAGAAAAAGGTACTTTGGAAGGCTATCATTGCAGCAGATCAAATATATCAACTTGTACCATGTTCTGAAGGCCTAGAAGATGATGATTTTGATTTGTATTATATGGAATACATCAGAACCATTCAACACATGCCTATCCCAACCATTGATTTATCTTAGAAAGAAAAAGATGATCCTGCTGAATTGAATAATCATGTGCTAGTGAGGACAAGATAGTGGTTCAATAGAAAATGAAGGAATACAAGGAAATAATGAAGACATCCTCATCTTAGGAAGCTTCACTTCTCATAAAGAAGCTCCAACACAATTGAATCCTTCTTCCTCACCCTTGGATTCAAGAACCAAGGTGTATGTAAAGAAAGATAAATGGAAAGAGGAAGATAAAAATGAGGAAAAACTTAAGGAAAAAGTGGAACAAGAAAATATTCAGAATCAATCGATGATATTGCTCATACTCTTGATCAAGTTCCAAAACCTTGTGGTGAAGAAGTAAAAGCAAGCGAGGACAAAAAATATTATTAAAAAAATATGAGGAAGAGGAATAAGAGGAGGATGAAGGTAATGAAGAAGGTGAAGATGAAGAAGATGAGGTAGAAATCATAGAGCCAGATACAGGGAAAGCTAGTGCCTCAAGGCCTAAGCTAGAAGTTAGGAGACCATCATTTTCTTCGCTGAAGCTCCTACTCTTGAGGTCTCCACTTCTCAACCTCTCGGTCCTCTAAGTGTCCTTAATTTGCCACCTCCTCTAGCTCCATCTTCCAGTGATGCATTCACATGGGTTTAACCCATGATTGACAACAAAAAGAGGAAGGCTTCACCACATATTATTTATCCTAGATTTTATGCGGTAGCTTCCCTTCTTGGCACAACTCCTAATCCTCTCAAAAATATAAGACAACCTCTTGTTTGGTCTCAGATGCTAAAGGAAAACAATTTCTAGAAATTTCTAAGCCAAAAGGAGACAAGAATGAAAAGGAGATATCTATTTCAGACTTGGAGTTGACTAGGATCCCACTTGGAGAATCCACCCCAGAAGGAGAAGTACAAAATATGAAGGAAACAATTTCAAAAGTCATTGAAAGGGTAGAGAAAGGAAAGAAAACTCGAGGAATAGGTGTAAGTTCTCTCAAAATTCATCAAATCCTTTCTCTCATCTGATAAAACTCCTTTGGATCCCACTCCTCTCTCTTCACTTCCACTTACTGCTGCCACTTCGGAATCGATGTCAAAGCCATAGCAGAAATCCACAAGCATGCAACATTTAGTAAAGCTTCTAAGGCCTAGGTTGAAGGTATTTTGGTCTCTAGATTATAATTCATTGATGAATCCTATAGAGTGTATGACAACATCATTGCTGCTCAGGACCAAATCAACTCGGGGATAGATACAATTGATAAAGAACTCAAACTTTGGGATGATTGCATTCAAGATCTCCGTATCATGAGCACCACTAATGAGAAGGTCCTCTTGTCACATAATTTTTTTGATGATTCCAAGAGCAACTTGTCAAAGAATTGGACCTATAGTGTAGAATGGAGAATCAAGGTGCTAGAAGAAGCTGTAGTTGAACTAAGATCTATGGTACAAAAAGGAGAATCATTGAAAGCAAAGATTATTGTCTGATCTGTGGGCTCTTCATTGTCAGTTCTACAAGGAAAATTCTCCAGAGAGGAATCCAATTGATCAAGTCAAGGCAAGATTCAAATCATTGATCAAGGATGAGCTTTTCAAAGAGGAATCAGTCAACAAAGATAAGATGGAAGAACTTTTGAGTTGCACAATGTAGTTGTTGAGGCCACCAAGGGACTCTCACAGAATGGAGGTGTTGCAAAAGAAATGGAGTATTCCTTTGGGAGTTGGTTGGCTGCTATGGAAAACACCATAGTTCCCAAGTGTATGGAGATATCAACAGTTGTGACTAAATTCAGGGTTCAAGTGCTCAAGATAAAGGTTTTAACTGTGCCTATTCCCAACGTTCCCTCTTCTCTTGGTTCATAGTATTGTTCTATCTAATTGTTATGTTTTGAAGTTGGCTTTATTATTTTGAAAATAAAATTGTAAAATAAAGCCAACTTATGTAATTAACTAATTAAGTGTTTAGCACTTAATTAAAAGATAATTAGTTAGAAAAGTAGTTACATCCTCCCCTTAGCCTATATAAGGCTTCTTTCTCACTTGTAAAGGGGTTGGATATTGGTGTTCTTGAATGTAATATATAGAGTTTTGATCAATACAGAAGAAGACTTCCCCTCTCTCATATGAGTTCTTCCTATTTCCTTTTCTGCAATATGTGAATGTGATAGTTTAATATATGTGAAATTTGAAACTTTGTGTTCAATCCATGAAATGAGATGTGATGAACTTTGTGTCTATCTGCATTTTATGTTATATGGATTTTCATATATATTAACTCACATGTTCTTAAATTCTTTGCATGCATAAGTAAAATATAAGTTTGCATTCTCTTTATTTGAAAGTGTTGCTTCTTCCCTTCTCTCTTACAATCAGTGGGTAATCTTGCACAACCAAGGAGGATACATGTATCCTTGACTAATGAGTTAGACTGAAATTTGTGTCCCTAATTCATTCCTCTTGCCCAGATAAGCTTCTATCATTCCTCAAAACCCCATATTTTGGTTTATCTTTTGTATTGAAAATATGGAATCATTCACATGCACCAATATCCTCATTCAGATTTAGTTAGTCTGTATATTTGTAATCAAAGAGAAGGGAATGTTATCCCTCGAATTTTTATTGTCTCTAATGACCAATTTTAAAACCAACAAGATCCAATAGGCAAATGAGTATACCATTGGAGAGCATGATCAACAAGGCTATGAAAAAGGCTTTGAGTAACAATCGATCATTAGAATAAGAAACCATGGCTAATCAACAAAATTTTAGATGCAAATAGGGATTGCATGTACCATTGAAACATGAGAAAGTAGGCATGATGAAACCATGGTCCCTTGGGGAAAGTGAAATTTTTAATATTTTTAGGAATGGGATTTCCATGAAGGGAATTATTGTCAATGGAGGCATAATAGGCTCAAATCTCGAGGGTAAGGGTATGAAATTGACTTTACAAATTACCAACAACATGCATGAGAGAGAGGATGTCTTGTGAAGGGATGGTCGTGAAGTAAGAGGCACATTAAGGGGTAGAATATTGCCATTGTGAGTGATCATGGGGGCTAGGAAGGGGGAGTGGATGTGGAAGGAGGGGATGGAGGTGTGAGAGGAGGAGATGAATGTGGAAGCTCTACGGATGTACTAGGTGTAGAATCATGAGACATAATAAGAGGTGTATTAGGAGTAGGATTGGTGTCAACATGGCCATCATTGGAAATAACTTCAGAAGTAGAAGAAAGAGGAGATGCAAATTCACATTCAACATCCTTAATGGAAGAAACATCATCATTAACATGTGTAGTATCAGAGGAATAATCAGAGTCACTATCAGTCATATTTTTGCAAACAATAATTTCATCAATATGATCATCAACATACAAAGAAGTTGTAGGAGTGCTAGCATTAGATTTATCATGACAATCATTGGAAATAATTTTAGAAGTAAGAATGGTAGGAAAAATAGATTCACATTCGACTTGACTAATAATAGGTACATCATTATTCATATTTACATTTTCAATATCGAATAAGAGTTATTAGTATTTATGTTTTCACAAGCAAGAACCTCATCATGAAAAGAATATAGATTACTACTATCATTTGTCATGGTGTAAGGAGAGGAGTATAGAGGATCATTCATGGCTCTGATAGATGCGGGGAGAACATGCGGAAAAGTCTTGGTCGGGAAACTATGCAAAAATGAAGGGTTTGAAAGCCGACATGAAAAGAGTTTTGGAAGTCAAGGAGTTATTGGAGGACTTTTAGATCATATGAGGATTGTGCTTGAGGTTATGAAATTCAGATTCTTCAACGGAATTGGAAATAATGGTTGCGTGTGCATATAGGTCATATCATGCTTTGGAGATGGGTACATTTTTTTAGCCACAAGGGTTTGGAAAAGAGTGGGGGTTCACCAAATGATTAATATAAATTGCATTAAATCTAATTTTAGAGTAACTAATGTAAGAAGTGATATCCAAATGATAATATACAACAATATACAAGTGTTAAGTACTCAATAGTGTAAAACCCTCAGTAAATGAGAGAGATATATGACTTAGTTGGTTCCTGTGCAATCTGGAGGCAATCGGGATCGTGTATATGCTAGATTTGACTAGGAATGATGTTCTGATGGCTAGAAGGGAGTTACGAGACTATGAACTATGTAGGATGGGAGTGTCCATGTGAGGAAAATAGCGCTCGAGTGTTAGTGTTTGTTCTAAGCACTAGGGTTTGCATTAATATTCGGGATTTGCTACTTTTTAGGTCCGAGGGTCTTTGCTCCAATACCACTTTGTCACTCGACTTCGTTGCTAGGTTTTCGATAACACTTGTAACTTTGTAAAACAAACCCTAGATATCTTCACAAGATCACAAACACATTAGACTTGAATAAATATGCAATATGTGAAGTCGAATGACCTCGAAGGTCACTTGATGAGTGAACTTAGTACCGAGCATTCGTACTATATGTAGTTATGTGTGCTTGTGTGTGAAATAGTGTCCTTAGGTTTTCCCTTGTGCCAATGATGCCAAGATAGCAGGCTATAGCTAGGTTTGATGCAAATGTGTGCTTTATGAAATTCATCACTTCCCCTTCACATGCAACCCAAAATGTAGTCCCTTTTGATAGTAGTGATAGTATGTAGATGTGATAGCCCCTTTGAATTTCTAGCTAGAATAATAGTGTGTATGTTGTGTATATATATGAATCTCTTGTTTGAATTTTGACACCAGTGACACAAAAGGTGACTATGAACACATGATAAGGATAAGAAAAGTGAAAAGGCCAACCATAAATGCCAAAATGTGTAAAAAGAATAAACAAGATAGAAGTGCCTAGAATGGACACAAGAATTTGGCGCTAATGTCCGAGTGAGCGCTAGTGTCCTGAGATAAATAACAACAGATGTGAAAAAAGCAGGACAAATAGGGATCCCGTGATCGACGGGAAGTGGATACGAAATGATAGATGCGAAGAGAATTACATTTGAAATCAATAAAAAATGTAAGTGGACAAGAGATAATGTCTCAGTGAATACTTTTCTTACTTAAGATTCATGCATATAACAACATACTGATGACATAGTAAAATAATAATATGTGTGTGATTTCATGTCTACACTTTCCTTGATTAATTGCTCACACCTTTTTAAATGAACGTTCTCGATATCCCCGAGCTCTATTCCCTAAAATCTCTTATCATCCTATTGGCGTGACCATTTTACCTCTTGGTACAATTGCTAGTTATATTACTTTCTCATTGGAGATCAATTGATTTAATGATAATTAATGTGATATATAGTCATTTTGATGTCTTTATGTGGCCCCTGCTCATTAATTGCTCCTTGTTTGTTGCTCTCTAATTTTATAATGGCTGAAATTGAGGAAAAATATTGGTTCTTAATGGGTTCCACATTCCCTTGCGAGAATATAGAACTCCAAAATTTAGACCTTCTTCATAAACCAAAATTTGGATTGGGTTTCATCACACACACACACACACACACACACACACACACACACACACACACACACACACACACACACACACACACATACATACACACATACACACATATATACATACACGTGTATATACACACATGTGTACACACACACATATATATATACACACCTCGTGTGTGTATACACATGTTTCTAATTTCAAGGTAGTCAATTTTGAGCATATCAAAACGAACTTCAATCTTATATTATTAGAATACCCTTTAGATCACAAATAGTCAACTCCGCATGCAAAACATCTTGTGGAATACAATGAACTCCCCCAATTTTTCCGAATCAAGGAACTCATACTCGGGTAATAGAATCCTCTCGCAAATTGAATTAAATTTCTTTGTCGTAAGATTCATGTAGTGAATGGTAGAATTACCATCCCAAACAATTCCTCACCTTAATATTGTAACATTGGGAATCAATTCCAATATATAATGACCGAGTTTCCTATCCGAAAAAGATGCAATGACTCTGTAGAAACTTTATCATGTCTAATTTCACATGAATTGGGAGGAAATAAAAGATTTTTGTAAAGCATTGAACTGAGTCTTATGTAGATGTTCAAGGTCATCTTCGTTCTCTAAATTACCCTCAAATCTTGAAAACATTCTAGAGGGAGCCTTCTAAACTTCAATAGTATGGCCCTCTGGTTAATTCACACTATGCCATTTAATATTTTTTGTATTTATTTTTCACATGCAAATGGACACCATATCCATTTTCTTGTTAGATCCTCCAAACACATGTGAGCACAATCTTTATGGCCTTTATCATTAAGTATTTCCGATGTAGATGTTTTTGGTGGGTGTTTAAGGTTGCAAATAAGTACAAATCAACCCAATCCTCACCAATAATTGAATTCTTTATAGTTCATGTCAAGGCCAACTTTGATCATGTGTTAATGTGAAAAATATTAGGAACCAAAATATTAGGTGTGTGAAGAACATAAATGTCACGACAATAAGGGTCAGCAGTCACTCGCTTCAACTTCTTCTATGCTAAAAAAATAGATACCATAAAATTTTCTAATATTTAGAATCTCAATGACCATTTTCCCTCAATCTCTTCCCAAATTTCAATAGCTTCCTAAGCACTACACTTTAACTTCTAGTGCTAGTGAGCAACCAAATGCATGGTAGATGTTTGAGAAAATACTTATTGAATTTGACTCTAGAGAGTTTCTAAAGGCATCTTCCACTTGGCACAAGCTAAGAGGATGGTTTGAAAGTACTTTGACAACACGCTTTAGTAAAAAGGGATCGGAAGGGATGTGCTTTACCTCTTCAAATCCGTCCACAAAAGGTATTTGATTTCGAACGTGTCTTTTGATTACATTCCTCTTCAACACAGGTACCTCAAGTTTTCCTTTCTTGCGCTACACTTGCTTCTCCAACAATGATAATTTTCCATGATACACGTGAACTGTTTGACAAAATGACTAAAAAAATCATTGTTGGAATGTGTTTCCATGGTATTGCTTTAGCCAGGGAGAATGATGACGAAGGTCATGGGATTCGAATTTACAACTGCCAATTGAATTTGATTGAATGTCTCAGAGGTCCAATTTTACAGCTCCTCTAGGCCTTATACAGTGGATCCCATGGTATGATCAGGTTCATTATTTCCCAAATCTTGAACTCTTTCATTCGTATCAGTGGGTTTACATGTGTTAGATTTCTTATTATTATTCATTTAAAGTCTTTTAGTTGGACGCCTTGCACATATTAGTTTTTTTGATGCTTCCACATTGATAGTTTTTCCTCGTCCTCAATTTCATTTGAAGAAAACTCTTCACAAATGTCATCCTCTATTTCTTCTTCTACAGACTTTTTCCAACCACTAAGTGGTGGTCTCCTATCATGTATCGCAAATTTGGTGCCCAAGAAATTAGACCTTAATTTTTCAACATATGTACTACTTATTTGAGACATTGCCTCTGCATCCATAGAAATTATGTACTCTGTATATGTGGCTCATCTGAATCTTCACAGACAGAAGAAATTTTCCATCTTCAATAATCAAGGCAGGGTTAAAACCCATCTACATTCTCTATCCCATTTAATAAGCACTATATGGGTGCATCTCTAGGCCCAGGCTGCTTTTCATAGATATAGAAAACTTAGGTCTCCCACACTGCTCTGGTGTTTTGACAATCTCTTTACACATCTCTCTCCAAGATTATAAACTATAGCACAGATAACAGTGGTCAAGTACCTTCAATCACCACTAACCTATGAATCACATCATACAATAGTTCTAGAGGAAGGTTATCCCAACGACTTTACTGGATAAGAGGAGCTAGAATCTCTTTATCAAAAACTGCACTTCGAGATTTTCTCCTTTAAGCATTTGGAACATAGGACTTCAAGGATTTTCATTGCCAGTGACTACTGCATCTGTTGTTAAGAATAATGGTTAGAGGTAGTTGTTCTGCGGCAACATTAACTTCAAAACAACACTCAACATCTGCAAGTTTTGTAATTCTGAGAATACTGCATAGTGGAGAGAATTTTTTTGATGAAATTTTCTCTTCAAAACTTTGACATTGAAAGTTGAGATGCAAAAGGTTAGCAAGACTTTGAAAGGTTCTCTTATGACAATTTTCTACCTTTTAGATTCTGCATTCAGACAAAATCCTATTGCAACTTTATCTTTTACACTATCTCCAAGAGGGACTAAATATTGAGGGTGAAATTTGCTTTAGCACAAATGCAGATCCTATGTTGAGATAGAAATTTTAATGCATATTTTCAATCTGTCCTTCTGCACATCTATTTCTAGACATATAGTCATTCCATATTTTTGATAAAGGTGGACATTTTCCTGCTACTCGTATTTTTTCCTGCTACTCTTGTATTTATCTCAGCTGGCCACTCCATGCCAACCTTTCCGACATGTACAAACCAAACCTTATTTACACTATGTCCTTTAACATTCTTCTATTCATTTTTTGCATGCAAAGGGAGTTAAGATCCATAGAAGTGAGTGTGATATTCATGGCCTTCATTATAAAGCCTTTCAGTGTAAAGGTATTTGGCGGGTGTTCAACGTTGCAAATAAGTACCGAGAATCCTGATCCTCACCAATAATAGAATCCTGTATAGCTCTTGTGAAGGCCAAGTTTAATCCTATGTCGATGTCAGGAGTATTACGAACCAAAATACTAGGTGTGTCAAGAACATAAATGTCAGGATGGTATGCAATCTAGAAATGAGCCTATGGTCACTCACTTCAATTTCTCCTGTGATGGAAAACGGATACGATAAATCTGATGCCGTGAACTGTGAAGAGCACATTTCCCAACATTTGGAATCCCAATAACCATTTTACCTCAATCTCTTCCAAATTTCTTGTACCCCCACAAGCATCCTGGGATTGCCTTGTAGTGCCAGTGATCAACGAAAATCATGCTCAATGTCTGAGAAAATTCCTATTGAATTTGGCACCTGGGAGTTTTCAAGGCGTGTTCCACTTGGCACGAGCTAGGAGGATGCTTGCAAAGTGGCTGACAAAATGCCTCAGTGAAAAGAAACCACTTGGTATGTTCTTGACCTCTTCAAGTATTGGTTCATATAAGGCACGTGAACTGTTTGACAAAATGCCATGATGAAAAGTGGCAACCTGGAACATGTATGTGACTGGATTTCTCCTAAATATCTCAAGGGCTTCTTCAACATACCCGATCTGAATATATGATGTTACCATCCCTATCCGTGACACCACATCTCTCTCGGACATTTCCTTCAACAATTTCATGACCTCATCAACTAGCGTATTCTAAGCATACCCTGAAATTAGAGTCGTCCAAGAAACCACATATTCTCTCTCCAAACCAAGGCCATGATCATGTATCCATAGGATAAGCACACAAACTATTTGACAAAATTCCTGTAAAGAAATGCATAAAGGTTGAGGACACACGTCAAGTGTTTGACAAAATGTCCCAATGAATTTCGGTGCCTTGGAATGCCCTCAACACCCACATTTGAAGATACACTAAGAGGATGCTGGAAACTGTGGAGTTTAACTTTGCAGTCTTTTATCTCTATTTTGTTTCCACAAACTAGTTTAAATTCACTATCATGAGCCATAATAATGGCTTCTTCAAGCGCCCACTGAGCCTGAATTTGGTGATTGAATACCTGTAAGGGCTGAAGAAACTTTCCATCTTTCTAGTTAAAGAGGAACAATGGAATTTTAGGTTTGATGTTCTAAACAAAACACCACAACCTTATTCATGAGCCAAAGTACACAATTCAACACATACGAAGTTGAATGTAACATTATGTTTCATAAACATCTTTGAGATTAAGGCATTTTCATCACCTCTATCAGGTTTTCACTTTTCGCGGTACCCTGCTTCTCCAACAACGATATTTTTCCATGAGACCATGGGAATTTCTCCAAACCATTTAGAGGTATGTGAACTGTTTGACAAAATTACTCAAGAAAAGTCATTGTTGGAACATGTTTCCATGTTATTACTTTAGCCAGAGAGAATGCTGACAAAGGTCACAAGATTCAACTTTACAACTGCCAATTGAATTTTCTTGAATGCCTCTGAGGTTGCAATTTCTAGTTCATCTCTACCTTCTCTAGTGGATCCCGTGGTCTGATCAGACTCATTATTTCCTAAATTTTGAACTCTTTCATTCATATTAGTGACTTTACACGTGTTGGAGTTCTTATTATTATCCATATTTAAGTCTTTTAGTCATACGCCTTGCACATACTAATTTTTTAATGCTTTTGGATTGGATTTTTGTCATTATCATCAATTTCATTTGAAGAACAATCTTCACAACTTTCATCCTCTGTTTCTTATTCTAGAAACTTTTCCCAACTACTAAGTGGTGGTCACCTGTCATGTATCACAAATTTGGTGCCCAAGAAATTTGACCTTAATTTGCCAACATATATACTTCTTATTCGGGAGATTTTCTCTGCATCCATAGAAATTATGTATGTTGTATATGTAGCTCATCCGAATCTTCATAGAAAGAAGAAATTTTCCATTTTCAACATTCAAGGCAGGGTTTAAACCCATGTACAAATGATACGTAGAATTTTCTCTATCCCATTTAATAAAGCACTGTATGGGTGTATCTCTTGGCCTGGGATAATTTTCATAGATATAGTGAGCAGAAGCTTCCCACACTGCTCTGGTGTTTTGACAGTCTCTTTACACATCTCCCTATAAGGTTTATAAACTACAACACAAGTATTAGCATACTTGTGAGCTGGACAAGTACCTTCGCTCACCTCTAATCTCTGAATCACATCACACAATAGTTCTGGAAGAAGGTTAGCCCAACAACTTTGCTGGATAAGAAGAGCTAGAATCTCTCCATCAAAAACTGCACTTGGGGATTTTCTCCTTCAAGCATTTGGAACGCAAATCAATGATATGCATTTCCAGTGACTGCTACATCCGATGTTACAAATAATAGTTAGAGGCAACTGTTCTATTGCAAAATTAACTTCAAAGCAACACTCGACACCTACAAGTTATGTATTTCTAAGAATGCTGCATAATGGAGAGGAAAGTTTGGATGAAATTTGCTCCTCAAAACTTTGAAACTGAAAGGTAAGATTCAAAAGGGTAGCAATACTTTGAAAGGTTCCCTTATGACAAACTTATACCTTTTAGATTATGTTTTCAGAAAAATCCTCTTACAAGTTTCTCTTTTACACTATCTCCAAGAGGGATTAGAGATTGAGGGTACAACTGGCTTCGACACAGGTGCGGAGCCCATGCTGAGATAATGTTTAATTCACATTTTCAATCTATCCTTCTACGCAACTATTTCCAAACATATAGCCAGTCCATGTTTTTAGATAAATGTGGAAATGTTCCTACTACTTTGGTATTTTCCTCAGCTAGCCACTCCATGCTCTTAGGACTTTCCAACATATACAAACCAAACCTTTATCATCACCGCACAAAGCATTTTAGACTTTTCTTTACTATCTTTCAACTAAGAAAAAACTTTCAAGTCCATCCTATACTTTGAATCTACAAGCTTCAAGGAATATTTCCTTCAGTAAATTATCATTAAGCAACAACCAACATATTATGAGGCCACATAGATGGTATTTATTCACAAAATGTATTCTTTAACATTCATTGAATGAATCATAGGATTCTTGGCATCCTCTTTCCTAAATCAACTTGCAACTTTCCAAAATCACTTGATCATGAATGATTTTTATTATGAATTGAATTGGAACACTACTTTTCTCTTCCTTACATTGTGAATCTTTGGAGCTGACTGTTATTGAGAGCAAGGAAAACACCTCAATGTAAGTTGATGGGACACATGTCTATCTTGATAAAATATCTGAAGCTTTCTAACAAGGAAAAGATACATCCTAGATTGATCTACATTTTGTATCATTATTCTTCCTTTCTGCATCGACATGCTTCTTCCATGAGATGGGTTTAATGCAATGCAAAAAACCAAGTGCTTGTGATGGAAGGTTCACAGATAGTGGAACACTAATTCCTGTGTTGCTCTTGACATTAGCTTGTGGATTATTTCAAATGCCAGGTGTAGCATCCCAAACTGTAAGTAGCTACAAGCGTTGTGCTTGCCTCAGTTAGAACAACATCAACAACCATAATGAAATATATCTCGTCTCCTAACATCTCTTAGTTTGTGGAAAACCATTTTGTGTATGTGCCAAAATGACTTGTAGGCCATTGAGATTACCAAGGTTAAACTGAACTAGCAACAATCTCCACATTAACAAGCCATTGCAATGTTTGAAATTATGATTTTGCATTTTTCAAATCTTGAAGTATGGTTTGGTAGTTGAGGAATTAAAGTTGTAAGAGGTTACATTACAATAATCCTCTAAAAATTAGATGAAATTGGAGGGAATGTTCCTGATAAAGGATTCATTTCACCAAAAATATCACCACAGCCATGTACACCATCTAATTACTCCATTTTAAAATTGAGATCTTTCTGGAAAATAACCGAACCAAAAACTTCTAGCAAGCGCAAGAGACACACACAGAAAGAGGAAAACCACACAATCTTGCTGCGATTATTGTCAGACTTTTGACCAAGAGATTTTAGACACTAATCTCACAAAACCAATCTTAAGTTCAACAGATGTGAGTGCGCCATTTTTACAACCACTACGATCAACGTGAACCCTCTATTTGATAAATACATTAGCAACCAATATTGAAAAGAAAGTTTCTTGGTGAAGAACATAAGTGATCAAACATATTGCAGGTCTAATAGACATACAATGCCCATTTTGGCACGGGGTGCCTGAGTTGGATTGTGTTTAGAGAACTACATTGAGTTGGATTGTGTTTAGAGAACTACATTGGAATGTATAAGATATTGTCATTATATAGATATGACTATTTTATTTACAACTAAATAACAGGGATCTATGTGTATGTTATGGGGAGTAATATAAACACAAGGATAATGGATGTGTGAGTTATTTCACTAGTTTTCTTTTACTAAATAGAAGAGTGTTATAATGGTAATAATAACATAAAATTATATTGAGAGTATGATTGAGTTAAATATAAGGTGGTTTGAAAATAATATATAAACAAATGATGTGATTGAGAAACATTCTTGATTAGGAATTTTAAGAGTTAGCGATTTTAAGAGTTAGCGATGGTAATAAATGAGTTGAGATTGATTAGTAAACATTAATTGTAAATTATATATTATAAGGTCCGAGAATTGTGAAGGGAGTTAGTGTGGCATAAATTGATTATTTAAACAAATTGAAAATATTATGGAAATAAATTAAACTAGTTGATTTTGTTGAAATTGAATGTGTGTGATTTTAATTGTTGAATGGAATAAAATGATGAAATGATGAATGACATGTAAAGTAATGCAAACAATGTGATGTATTTGAAATGATGAATTTGATCGTAATATTGATCGTATTCGGAATGATGATTTTGATGGATGTGTTATCAATGTGTTTTGAAGATTTTTGCGGATGAGTTAAATGGATGTATGAATTATATTATGCATGTGTAGATAGTTTTAGTTTCCACATAGTTTTTGAGTAGGTATAATGCATTTGTTGAGTGTGCAAGTGGTGAACAAGTGCACGAGGTGTCATCAAATCTTATATATATATATATATATATATATATATATATATATATATATATATATATATATATATATATAACTTGTTCACAAAAAATTTAAATTCTAATTCCAAGCTCGAGTGACCCATGTTAGCTTAAAAGAGGATTAAGGGGGACTAGTGCAAAGGGGGCTCATCGGCTAACATGGGTCACTCGAGCTTGGAATTAGAATTTAAATTTTTTTGGTGAACAAGTTTTATTTAATTTAATTTATTTAATCCTTTCCACATTTTTTGGAGTGGCCCCATTCAGGTGGGACACTTGCTTTATTTTGATTTTTTTTTAATTAATTTGCTTATATTTATTTAAGTTGGTATAGTGATTTAAGTTTTTTTAGATTGATTTTGTCTTATAGTGGAGGTTGGATTTTTCCATTTAAGTAAACACTCGGATTTGGCTTAAAGGGCCAATTTAGAGTGGTGTGTGAGACAAACCTTGTCCCACACTCCAAAACCTCCCCCTCATACCTACCCATGGAGGTAGGGGTGCTTCTTGGCCTTTTGGCTACTCGGGGATTAAAAAATGACCTCCACAACGAGCCTTGAGATTATCTTTTGTAAGGCATTTAGTACTTGTAAGTTAAGTTGAATGACTTATGCTTTTTGATGTGATTGTAGATTATTTTCTCGATTGTGAAATTTGACTTTTGAGGTTGCTTGTAAATCAAGTGATTTATGTGAGTCATTTTTGGATTTTAATAAATTTATTTTTGGATTTCTAGTTTTTGGATTTAATTCTATGTCAAAATCATGTAAGAGGAATTTATAGCTAGTAGTTGAGTTTGTAAGTGGATAAGATTTTGGCTCATGTGGGATTGTAAGGGTCTTGATTACTTTGGTGGGGAGTGTGATGTTTTGAGGCTCGGGGCATGCCACACGACATGATCCTATTACATGCCCCAAATCCTTGTTCTCTTATTTAAACTTGATTTGTTAATGGATTTGGGGTTATGCATTTTGGTTGGGGATTATGCTTTATGGTGGAGAGTTGTGCGCTTGAGTTGGGATGAAGTTTTAATATTTTGGGAAGCATTTGAGAGTTTTGTGAGTGATTTGCTAAACTAGTAGAGAGATTTTCTTGGGAGGATTGTTTTGGAGGGTTACTTTGAGATTGTTGTAGTGTGCATGCTTAGAAGGAACCTTGTGGGTAAGAAGATTAATAGGCATGCCTTATCTTATTGATTTCCATATGTTAAATGTTACTTCTCTCCCTTATTCTATCTTTGACACATTGTTATTTGATTTCTCACTTGAATAAGTATTGCATTTGAATGGGTGTTGTGAAAATATTGCATAACATGCATTATGAAGCATGCATGTTGTGATGTGTGTATAGGGGAAAGTGTTATATCCTTAGAGGAATAAGTAGCGTTAAAGTGAGAGACAAGTTATCTCTATGTTTGCTTTGGCCTTGGAGGAACTAAGGGGAGGAGTGACTAGCCTTTTTGGAGATATAAGGAGTGTGGGTTTATGGAGGCATAAAGATTTAGATCCATATTATTCTTATGGAGGAACCAAATGCTAGTTGTCATCTCTTAGTGGAGATTATAAGTGGTAGTGTGCTATTATTTTCCCCTCTTCAAACTATAGATGGTTTGATTGAGAGTATTGCTTTTTTTGTGTGTTTAGCATCTTTGTCTTCTGTCCGAATAATGCATGTGTTTGTGTGTGTGATGTGGTTGTTGTATTCATTCTAAGACTTCATTGCTGGTTTTAAAGCTATGTGTGAGTTAATGGGGAAACAATAAATTCCTCCTTGTATGGTTGGGAGGTAAGTTTCGTCGGGCTCCTCTATCTTTTCTCTTGGTATGAAGGTGATTTGATGAAGGAATAAGTGGGATTAAGTGAAGTTTTTGAGAAGGTTTAAGGTCATGGTACATTATGTCGTGTTGTTTAAACCCTTTTTAAATTTTTATAATTATATGGAAAGACACAACAATCAAAATGAATGTAATATTTGTTATACGAGTTTGATTTAATAAAATTAAATCTAAGATAAGGACATTGTTGATAAGATAAAATAATAGTAACATATAAGATCTAGTGATAGATATACAAACAAGAGTGATGGATAGGGTTTAGAGAATGACTCACTTGCCACCGCAGTATGGACTAATTCTAGGTTGGTGAATGATCTGAACAAGTGTATTATGGGTTATGTAAGCTTTGATTTTGAAACTAGTATGTGCTTTGATCTAAGGGACAAGAGTGCTCAGGAGATAACATAGGCGCATGGGCGCCAATGTCTATTCTCGGGCGCCGTGTCCGAAGGACAATGGGTAAGTGCATGAAAATGTGGGGCCAAAAAGTGGACAAAACGTGTGAGAAACAGAAAAAGAATTAGGATGAGGCTGATTTTGGTATGGTAATTACCAAACCATAATGCGTACACATTTCCTAAAACTTTAAATTAAAAAACAATCCCATTCTCCATTTTATTCTGCCCCAAACACATATTTTCATGCAAACCCTATAGTTGTGGTTCCTCTTCAACCCTTTTGCTCCAAAAAAGTCCGCAGATCGCACCAAAGGTTGATTGAGGTGAATTCAACGATGCCATGACAAATGAGCGATAAGGAACATTATTTTCTCTCAATTTCAATCAAATTTTGTAATTGTTTGATATTTGTAATGTAGATTTTAATAAAATACATGTTTTTATGATTCTTACAGTTCCTCCACAACTAGAACAAAACCCTGCAAATCCTCATAGCCCTCCTAACCCTCCTACAATTGCTGTAGATCATATAGTTAGGAGAATTTAGCTGCCCATATAGTAGAGAATAAGCTTCAAATTGAGGAATTGATTAAATTAATGAGGGATGCCCATTCCACAAACCCCCATCGTGCCTTGCTTACAAACACATTGAAGTCATTATTGGCTCAGGATGACGTGATACCAAGTCAAATTGATTAGTGGACAACCTATAGAGAGTCTTATAGGGCATATTATGCTAAAAATTATCATATGAAAATGTCAATTTTTTTATACAAAAGACCTCATTTGTGCACTATTCACCGACCCTAGAACCAATTTGTCAGTTCAGTTGTCACACAAACACTTTCTAATCCACTAGTGCAACAATAATTTGATAAAAATAATTTTTGGGACCGATGGTGGATGGTATTTGATATACCACCTTGCAATAACAATGAGGTTCCATTATACTTTTGAGGAAACTCTATTGTGAGTTTATCCTCAATGAGATCCCCAACTATTTTGACTACTCCCAGTTTTAGGGCCGAGGAAAAGGCTCTACACATGATAGACCAGGTGCACATCGTGCTCGTATTCAACATGCTAGAGTCCCCATCCAAAATTCCCCTCATCTTGAGATGGTCCCCTGCAAAGAATGAAGGAGACAATATGGATTGACATTGTAGACACAAAACCTATGCACTTGGGTACATTTCTAGTCCTAGAGCATACTAATATATACATGATTCCTAAGTAAGAAAACTAGTGATTCGACTTTTAGGTCTTTTTGTTGTGTCTCTTATAATTTTATTGACCTCACACAACCTACAACCCTATCATTATTTGACTAATTTATCTTTTAAGATCTCAGACACTAGTGCCTAGTTAGGACACTGACGCCTAGGTCCTCTTGTCCCTCATGGGCGCTCTTGACTCTTTCTCACATTTTCTCACTCTTTTGGGTTTCTTTTACTTCTTGGGAATCTTTTATACTTTTGGGTCGGCCTTTCAGTTGTCAATTACGAAATTCAAACAAGGGAATCATATATATACATAATTATATCTCTCAAATAAGGGGCCAAGCACTAAACATTACCTATCATCACTTAAACTTGCATTCAAAGGCACAAGAACATTACAAAGCATCCATATATCACATCCATACAAGGGACAAGGGTTGCATCACTCTGCATACACAACATAAGAGGGGAAGTCTATTCTATTCCATTTCACATATTCTATACATTTGCTACATTCTAGATCTAGCTTGCTATCATGTGTGCAACTTGCACAAGGGCATCATTTACACACACACACACACACACAAGCACTACATGGATTATGAGATGTAGTGTAGTGCTCGGCCATAAGTTCACTCTTCGGGTGACCGTCGAGGTCAGTCCAACTCCCATTATACATCTTATTTATTAGGTTTGATGTGGTTTGTGGGTATGTGTAGCTAGGTATTTATTTCGCAGGTTACAAGTGTGAACAATGAAATTAGAACAAATCTAGAGAGACAATCAAAGATCAACAACGAAGCTCCTCATACAGAAAGAAGTGCACTGAGTATCTAAGTGGACACCATCACCCCGGATCGTGTACTAGCGTTTAGGCGCTCCTATCCTCCCGTGGGTGCTTCGTCCCGCACATTCTTGACTTCCATAACTTCTAGAGGGCCTTGATGACACTCTTCCCATTTTGTTCTAACAAAGGTTCTGCCTCAGTCTAGACCACTTCTTGATCATTCAGGAATTAGCGAAGTCATCTATCTCTCTCACTTGCTTAGGGTTTCATATTATTGTTTGCTTATTGCTTGTCCATTTACTATATATTATCATTTGTATATCATTAGTTATAGAAGTTACTCGAAATTATATTTAATTCATTTTAAATTAAATCATTTGGTGAACTCGTTCCTTACATGCCCATTATCGGATCTTTCATGGCTTCCCATCCCTTTGATTCCAATGCTTCCCCATTGTATATCCAGTTCAAATTCATAATCTCCTTGTTAAGCGTGTCCTAGTTGATCCTGGATTTGGTCTTAACATATGCACTATGTCCTTTCTCCATCAAATAGGACTTTCTGCTACTCATCTCACTCCATCTACTCTTTATATCCATGGTTTTGATGCTACACCTAAATAAGTATTGGGCACAATCTCTCTTCCCCTTACTATGGGATCTTGCACTCTTAATGTTTTATGTCACGTTATGCCTCATGATGTTCCTTATACTATCCTTCTAGGCCATCTTTGGTTACATACTATGCATACACTTATTTCTACCCCTGCCATAACACACAATGCCCTTGCTACAGTAGATTCCACACCTCATGTGACTACACATGATGATATTCCCCTCATACATGATGTTAATGAAATTACCTACATTGCACATCATTCTCCTCTTAGGATGCACCATAATGCTACTGATCTACATGATCAATTCTGTATTGGTACCCACGATACTCCTCCCATTCGTCTCACTCTTGATATACTTATATTATGCTTAGTGCTTCTAATGTTACATCTCTTTTCGTACCTTCCTCATCAAAATTTAGATCATTGTATGTTGGTTTTACAATGATTCCTAATCCTTACACTTTCCAAGATCTTATGCATAATTAATTTACTATGGTTTCACATTATCTTGTTACATCCATGGGGGAAATCAATTCCCCTCTTCCCGCCTTTTTGTCTATGGTCATATGGGCTAATTCATACTACTTTATTTCTTATGATCTTCCCAAATTGCACCTATTTCTTCTGATGAGTCTTGTTTCTCTACCTCCATTGCTTGACATTCATACTGATGAGCCTCCTAGAATTACATATGTTACACATCTTTTGACTCACATATTGATCCTTATGTTTGCACTTACTTTTTCCACTATTGCCAACACGCACAATGCTACACCTATTCTATTTTCTCCTAATGGGTACATTCTTATTGCTTATACACTTCCTATTCATCCAGTTGGGATCTTGGACTCTATAGGGTTTTCCCCTCACCATGTTGACATTATTCTTTGGTAGCTCTTGTGTTTACCAATGTTCTACCTATTCTAGTTTTGCCACATGCATGGCACAATCCTACTCCACATGCTATGATACATGCACTTTCACACGACATATGTTCATCTTCTTTAGCATATCATGGGCCCTTGCCTACTACTCTCATTGCATAGATCATCTTGGCATCCACATTTGGGGGCATCCTAATTCCACCACATTACCCAATGACACACTCATGTTCTCAAGGTTCATACATGACTATTGAGGGCATTAAATGAACCTTACTCGCACACTTGGGGGCATCACACTTTCTCCACCCCTCCATCACTATTGGCCATCTCTATCATCTAATCATAGCTTATTTACTAAAATTCACACTCAAAGTGCTTCATGATACATCTTTTATAGCATCTAATTTCAATCACACACATAACACTCATTACCCGATGACACACTCTAGTGCTATGGTTCACACTTGACTGTTGAGGGCACACTTCATCAATGAACCTCACATCATCTACTCTTGCTACACTTCATGCTCAATGCTTCATGATACATCTTTCCTAGCATCTACTACTCTCCCTCTTGCTCCATGCTTCATGCCTATCTTTCCGAGCATCACCACGTTGTTGGTTCATAGATTTTCATTTCTTGATGAAGTAATCTTGTTCTATGGTTCATTCTTGATTGTTGAGGGAGCATTTATAAATGAACCTCATCTCACACAAATTCGTTGGGGGGCAACACTACTCCCACCACCGACACATCTTACATATCACACTACACCATCACACTCGTACAATATTTGCATATCTTGGTTGCATTTACTCTTCTTCGCTTA
The DNA here is from genome assembly GCA_018340775.1 of Taxus wallichiana var. yunnanensis. Lineage (NCBI taxonomy): Eukaryota > Viridiplantae > Streptophyta > Pinopsida > Cupressales > Taxaceae > Taxus > Taxus wallichiana. The sequence continues at coordinate 837,627,386 of CM031239.1, forward strand.
TACTACTTACATGCCACACTTTGCTTACTATGCTAGCTGAATTTTTAGTATGTCATTATCTCTTTCTATACACACATGCGTGTTCACGTGGTCTCTGGAAGTGAATGTAGATCTCTTACAACTTCTCACATGATGTATAATGCTTGACACTAAATCTCTTACCAACTCTGTCGAGGCTTATGGAGGCATCTACCTTTACTACTCTCACACTCCACATCATAGGTTGATCTTTGTCATATTCTTTACTAATTCTCATTATTTCACTTTACTTTTCACCGTGTTATCCCAATTTTGAGCTTATTGATAAAATGGGATAACCAATCAAAATTTTCTTGAAGAACTTGTTTATGAACCATTCTTCATCCAAGGATTGTTTTAAAAATACCTTACTTGCTTTTTGAATAAGTTTGGGGGTTTGTATTATCTCAAATTAACCCCCTCCCGGATTAATTTGGATAACTCACTTAAAATGCACCTAGCACTTTATACAAGCCTGAGACGTTCAAATGATCATAAAAATTATACACCACCAAGCAATTCAAATTTCGCAAGGAAGGACACATGACGGGATTCTGTGTCTCTTCATAGCATTTGGGCTCCGTAGACCTCAAGTCCTTGGAATAAGTTGGAGTGGATAGAGTTTCGGGTTTGAGACGAAGCACAAATTCAACAGGTCAACAACTGATCCAAGGCTAAAAGGTGGACATGTGTCGGCATTTTGGCACTCAAGTTGTATGCATTTCACGGACCTCAAGTCCGTAGAATAAACCAAGTTTCATAAGGCTTCGGTCCGGGTAGTGTGGTAGGTCAACAGGAAACATGACAACATTTATGTGGAGCCAACAATGAATTCCACCTAGATCGAAGGCACGATGCAAAGGAGTAGTATCTTGTAAGGTGAACACATGGTGAGGTATGGGGACACGTGTCACCATTCTAGAGAGCTTTAAGGAAGATGCGTCCAATGAGCGCGAGGTCCGCCGAATCAACCAAGGTCGATAGTATTTTGGATCCGGCGAGGGTTGAATGATCGAGTGGGGCAAGCATGACAGGTGACACAAACAAAAAGGCCTTTGCGTGGTGCATGATCAACCGCTAACAATGGACACACGTCATCATTCGGCATAGGGTGAGCAAATGGGCTTCCACGAATGTAAAGTCCACGGAATGCGCTGGATTTCAAAGCATTTCGTGTTCGTGGAGGGTAGTTTGCAAGGATACAATCAAAATCCTCGACCCTACAACCAAGGAAAACAATGCACACGTAGACAAATACAATTCCCGAAGCCATTAAAACGCTACCACGTGTCACTATCATGTTCATCCCGACATTTAAATTTTTAGATGGTCATAACTTCCGCTCTAGAGCTCCAAATCACACAAAATTGGTCTCGTTAGAAAGGTATCCTCGAGCCATTTAATTTTACATCATTTGATTAAGAAATTTATGGCGTTTGGTGGGAGAAAAAGAGATTTTTTTTTCAGCCATTAATGCACACATCCAGTCGGCCCAACCACCCAAATTTCTTGATTTGGTCTCCTTCCTTTTTCTAGAAGCCAAAAGCAGACATGGGGAAGCACATTTGACAACATCAAGGTAAATTTGTAGGCATTGGTTTACTATTTTTAGTATCTTTGTTTGAGCGGTTTCGAATTTTTTCTCTCTCCCTTCTCTATAAATGTAAAATGTTGTGGCATTACAAAGGGTTGGAGATTCTTTGCATGAAATAGATCTTGAAGTTGAAAAGAAAGGAAAAACTTTGTGTTTCCTTTTTCTCCATTGAAGAATATTAAAGATATTTGTTACAAACTTTGTGTTGTGGATATATATTTTTCATTTGAGGTATTGTTCTTACGTTCAATGCACTAAATGGTTCTTTGCTTTAATATCTAGTTTATTGAATCTACACAAGTTATTACTACTTGATTGTGTGTGATTATATTTTGATTTACATTTGCTTAAGTGAAAGCACGTTCTGTCTAGTCTCTTCTTATTCTTTTGAAATTACTCACGTCCTTCTTCATCTTCTCTCTTTACACACCTTCTTTTCTAATAAGAACAAATCTACTGGGATGATATCCCAACCCCGAATGGTTATATTAGTGTAGATATTGTAAATATTCTTTGGTGTGCATTAAGTTAGTAATAAACATGACACTTCTCCTTTATTTAAGGAGGGAATTTGTCCCGCATACTGTGGTTGAACCTCATATCCAACAAACAAACTACTATATACACACTTTGGCATATTAATTATCTTTCTAACATGCTAATGAGTGCTTCATGTGTAGCATTTGTCTTGCAGGATCAATACAACCATGGATATTTGTCACTTCGTATTTCTTAGTGTTTTTCACGTTGTTTGTGGGATATGCCCTATGTCTTGAGTGTTCATTGTTTTCTTATGGACATTGTGAGCGATATCCCATGTATGAGACCCGCTTTTCGTGGTCCATCTTCCTTTTCTAGCCGCTTGTCTTCTCTTGCATGCTAGCTAATCTTACTACTAACAATTTCTAATAGCCTATCTTGTTTACACGTGCCTTGGTTTCTACCACGCACATCTCCTACCCCCTACACGTATTGACTTGAGCTTATGCATATTAGTATCTAAGCCTCTCCTTTTATCGTGCATTCTCCTACAATCGTCACATGCACCCCAAATGAGGGGGCATCTATTGGGTGAAAAAATCACCCCTACAACAACTCCGAGCTTCAGTTTAGATTAGCACAATATAAAATCAACATAGGAACAAAATTACATATTGGCTCAGAATCAAACTTGTGCCCAAAACATAGAACATACACTAGCACCCACTGGATAGTGGCAGTGGGTGCTTATTTCCCCCTCAGGCGCTAATGTCTTGGGAAAAACAATCATTTTCTCACTCCAAAGATAGTTCACAACAATTTTTAGATCAATTCTTTAGTAGCGAAACTTTCCTCTAGTTACAAAATTCATTTTATTAGTCACATTTCGATTCTAATCGAACAATCAAAAAAATCATGGTCATACCATCTGTAGTGGTGTTTATTCAGAAACGTCATGGAAGGAGAGAAAAACTAGATCTCTCTCCCTAATACTCTTCTCTTGGCATGAGATTGCCCAAAAACTCGTCCTTGGCGTGAGATTTCCCAAAAAACTTGCTCTTGGCATGAGATTGCCTAAAACCTCACCATCAACATTCAAATCCAACAACTCTAAAGCACAATAATGAAAACATTATATCTCATACTTTCTTACATATTAGGTGCACACTTTCCTTTTACACACTTTTACACTTTTTACTTACTTATACATGGATTACTATGATTTTTCAGATACAAAACTTTGAATACTTTCTTGTTTTTCTTTTGTAGGTCCTGTCCTTAATGCGCAACAAGAAGAAACTTACATCAGCGAGTACAAGCTCATAACAATAGGTACAAACCACACATAATCTTCACCCTTAGGGTCTACCTCACCTTCATAGTTTTCACGCTTCACTTGTCCACTTGACATGCTATCCTCCAAACTCTTCTCTACATGATCACAAGGTACACATCTTTTATATACTTTATGCTATCGATTATTCACTCAACAACATAAAGTGGGGGTAAAATGTAGACACAAAATCTATGCACTTGGGTACATTTCTAGGTCCTAAAACATACTAATATATACATGATTCATAAGCAAGAAAACTAGTGATTCACAATGTGTTTTGAGTATTTTATTGTGTCTCTTATACTTTTATTGACCTCACATACCCTACATCCCTATCGGTATTTGACTGATTTATCTTTTATGGCCTCGGACACTAGTACCCAGTTAGGACACTAGCACTCAGGTGTTCTTGTCCTGCTGTAGGCGCTCCCGACCCTTTCTCCCCTTTTCTCACTCTTTTGGGTCTCTTTTACTTCTTGGGCATCTTTTATAATTTTGGGTCGGCCTTCTAGTTGTCAATTATGAAATTCAAACAAGGGAATCATATATATACATAGTTATAGCTCTCAAATAAGGGGCCAAGCACTAAACATTACCTATCATCACCTAAGCTTGCATTCAAAGGCATAAGAGCATTAAAAACATCCATCTAGCACATCCATACAAGGGACAAGGGTTGCATCACTCTTCATAGACATCATAGGAGGGAAAGTATATTCTATTCCATCTCACACAATCTATACATTTGCTACATTATAGATTTAGCCCACTATCACCTGCAACTTGCATAAGGGCATCATTTACACACACACACAAGAAATACACAGTAGTCCGAGATGTAGTGCAACACTCGGTCATAAGTTTAGCCTTCGGGTGACCGCCGGGGTCACCGAATGCCCATTATGTATCTTATTTATTAGGTTTGATGTGGTTTGCGGGTATGTGCAACTAGGTATCTATTTTGCAAGTTACGAGGTGTGAACAACGTAATTAGAACAAATCCAAAGTGGGACAAATAGAGATCAACAAAAAATCTCCTCATGCACATAACAGACCATAACTCGAGCATTTAGGTGGACACTAGCACCCAGATCGGTTATTAGCGCTGGGACGCTCCCGTCCTCCCATGGACGCTTCGTCTGCACACTCTTCCCATTCTGTTTTAGCAAAGTTGCCTCAATCTAGACTACTTCCTAATCATTCACAAATCAAATAAGTCATCTATCTCTCTCACTTGCTTAGGGTATCATACTATTTTTTTGGATTAGGGTAAAAGGGGGTTTTGGAAGGATCCTAATCCTTTATATAAAAACCCAATCTAGCTAGATAAAGCAAAGTGAAAATTATATGAGGAATGCTTAAAGGCGAAGCAAAAATTAGTATCTTGATACAATGGTATAATTACTTAGCATGAAAACTCTTAAGGACTTGAACAACTATCTTAAGAAGAACCAACGCATTTTTGTCCACCAAGGAATCAATAAGATTAACGAGTTCGACACAATATTTGTCTAGAATGGATCTAGTGTCACGGTGAAATCTTTCCAATCTTTGATGACAACAATGGAAGCCACAATGTCAAATAAATTAAATAAAGTACAATGAGCACATAACTCAACATGTAACGTAGAAAACCTCTAAATGGGTAAAAACTATGGAATAAATTCAAGATCGATAAACTTTTACAATTACTAGTCCAAGAACTCCCTCCTCACTTCTATTCCTCATATTTACCAGATTTACCTTCATATTCCTTTAGAATACTATTTGATTGATTGATCTCGAATTATCCCCGAATATGACCTAAGGTCATATTTAAATAACTTGAAGGGTTATAACCTTCTTAAGTGACGGGGCACACCTCCTTGATTTAATTAGTTGATTAATTAAATTAACCAACCCCTAATATAAAGTTTATATTTAAATAATATGAATATAGTTTATTCTATATTATTTAAATATAAACTATATATTATGATGCACTTAATATTATAGTTCTAACACTCCCCTTAATATTAAGTGGGGATCCATATGCCAACATTACTGTTTGTACAACAGATTTACAAATCCATAAACCCTAAAGGTTTAGGCTAGCACATGTATTTGTGAGACTAAATCTCATCGTTTCTCATGGAAATATTCTTATACCACATCTCTAGGAGCCTTTTATAACACAAGGAACTCCTTTACAAACATATGCACACTGGACTATATTTTTCCCGTAAAATCTATCAGTTTACATGTAAACTCTATCAATTTACTTTAGATCATATAAGATCTTTACAATGCTTTTAAAATCATAATAAAAGTATATAAGAGAAAGAGTTAATCAACCGAGTGACCATTAGGAGGTGGAATTTTCATGCACACTCCTCCTCAATGGCAACTCTGAAAGGCTAAAAATTACATGGAACTTGTAGAACTTCGCAGCACACAATGACTTTGTGAACACGTATGCAACCCGATCTTCAGTTGGGTAGTACTAGAGATATATTTCACCACTGAGAACCTTCTCGCAAAAAAGTGCATATGTATCTCGATATGCTTCGTTCTTTGTGATGAACGAGATTTTTAACGAGAGCAATACAACTCGCTATCACACGGAAGAGGAGTATTTCCTTTAACTTCCATGTGCATCTACTCCAACAACGTCTTGAGCCACATGGCTTCTTTTGCTTCTTCCATTGCACTTCTATATCCTACATCGGTAGAAGAAATAGAAAATATTGGTTTCTTTTTACTAGTCCAAGTAATGGCACATGCACCAAATTTGAATATATTCGATTGTAAATTTACGATCTATCACATCACCAACATGGTCAAAATCACAATATCCATATAAATATGCATTGTTAGATGAAATATAATGTAAACCATAATGAATTTTCCCTTTACATAATATAATTTTTTTGCTAATTTCGGTGATCTTGATAAGGTTCCTACATAAACCTGAAGCAATCCCTACTGCATAAGCAATGTCAAGTCTAGTAATAGTTAGATAAATCAAACTACCTACAAGTTTCTTGTACAAAGTAGGATTAGATTTTTCACATGTAGGTTTAGGATCAAGTTTACATCCTACTTCTATAGGAATAAAAACTGGTTTACAATCAAGCATATTAAATCTTTTAAGAAAATTAGTTGCATATTGTGATTGAGATACTACAATATAATTTTTATCCTTTAACAATGTTACACTATAGTTATTTTGAGTCAATCGAGAACAAGAAAACAAATAAATTTTAAGTTTAGGAACTAACATCCATTGTTAATAAAACCATTTTCTACTTTTACTTTTCCCTAACCATGAACATCAAGAATGGAATGATCACCTAAGTAGATCTGATCATTACATTCACTAAGTTCAGATAGGATATCAGATCTAAAAGTCATGTACCTATATGCATCACTGTCTGATATCCATTCATTTTATTTTACAGTGACAAAAGTGGCATACAAAGCAATTACATTCGATTTTTGGTTATTTTTCTGATTCTTGTTTTGATTTTGATTTTGTTTTTTGTCTTGAACAAATTTGTTACCCTTTTGAAATTTAAAATTTGTTTTGTTATTTTTAAATTTGCAATCCTCTTTCTTGTGTCCAAATTTACCACAATAATGACATTTTCCATCAAAGCTAACTCTTAGATTTCTAGGTTTTTAATCCTTATTAGGAGGTTTAAAATTTTTATGTGTTTTTGTTGAATCTAGAGGTTTTACCTTTTGATTTTTGAGCGAGAAGTGCCTGTGTGACATTCTCCTTAGATTCAAAATTTGACATTAATTGTTCTTCCTGTATAAGAAGAGAACTAAGGGTTTGCAAATTTGGAATGTCTTGTTCTGTTTAATATTCAAAATTTAAAATTGAAATGAAATTTCTAAATTTTTCATGAATATTCAATTGAATAATAAAATAAAGAAATCTATCTTGAATCATTTTTTTGCCACATCCAACTCGTGGCTTAATATTTTGATTTTGCTAAATAATTTATCACTTTTTCATCTCCCTTCATAAGAGTTGTCATAAGTTCTAAAATTAATTTAATAATTTTTGATAAACGTGTACCTTCGTGCATCGATTCCAATTGAGTCCAAGCCTCACTCAAACTTTCTTGATTTCCGATATGAAGCGAAAATCATCCTGTATGCTTCACATGATAATGGACATCGCTTCTTTTCTTTTTGTTGATACATGGCAACATTATCGTGAGTCGATGTCTTCCGGTATGGGCTCTCTCGGTTCCATTTACAATCTGCTCACAATCATGAGCCATGAATTTCGCTTTCAATCGAATCTTCCAAACTCTATAGTTGTTTCCATTCAACATCTGAGATTTATCAATTGAAAATTGATTAGACCCCATTTTTGTGTAAAATAGTAATTAAAAAAATTAATAAACAAGGATTAAAATAAGACTTTTATAAAAATTCCCCATGTCATATTTTAATCGTCATAATGGATCATGATCAATTTATGCTAAAAAAGGTCATGTAAATTAAATAGTCTATACACGAATATGTTAGAACGATATCAAAAATTAAATTGAAATGTAAGTGATTTTTTTTAGTTTTGTAAAATATGATGACGAAAAATTGTCGTTGTATAGGAATACATCAGTTTTGAATAAAAATTATAATTTAACTATTTTTACAAAAATGATTTTTATAATTTGTCTATATTTTCGAACAAATAAACAAATTTAATATATACAATTTCTAAGAAAAAAACGTTATATATAATTTTTTTGGAGCTCTTGCCCCTTTAGGTGAGATTTTCTTGAATCCCCTGCAAACTATGTAAAACTATATAAAATATTTTAAATAATTTACAACCCTTACCTTATTTTCCAGAGTCTGGTAATTTTTGAAGTTGAATTCTTTTCACGTAGTTGAAATTCTAAAATGCCTTTTCACCTGTGTAATATTCATCCAACCAACCAACTACATGGAATGAGAAGGGGGTTAAATAATATTTCAAATAGTTTAACTACCTTCCCAACCATTACAACCTTAGGATATATTAGGATTAAATTTAATTTATTAATCCCGCTTTGGTACCATGTTAGGACGAGGGGTGAAAAGGCGCGTTAGTGCAAATTATCGCACCCCCTAAATGACCTTTAGATCTCCACCGAGAATTGGGTCATTTAGTGTGATTGCACAACATTGAATCTTTTTCCCAAGTGTGAGATTTACAAAAATGGGAAAAACTCTCCAGATTAAAGGTGGTTCCTCTACTCCTCTGATCGATGTATACATGAAATTTGTAGAGGTTTAACTCAAAATCCTACTCTAATTCTACCAAGGAGACAATGATAGAATAGAGAAAAGAAGATAAAACTAAACTAACAAGGTGATACACCAAAGGAGTGGTGAACATCTACTTCTGCAGATTGACACAGATTATAAAAATGCAACACAGATCATGCACAAATTGCTAAAATTGTAATGAAGGATTAGTATAGAGCAAACAACACAAGAAATGATTGAAAATTCATTCACAGAGCTTGTATTGTCATTTCCATTTTTCAAATACAGTGCATTACAATAGCAAGGAGGTAGAAAACATGTTGCAGTCTGAAAGAGGTTTGATATTCCACAAATTCACTGCAGGTGAAGGAGGGAGCCTGCAGATCATAAAAATGTCCAACCCTTTACAAATGAGCCAAATCTGGCTTTTAACAATGAAAACCCGAGTTCAGGAAGGAGAAACGCGGGAAAAATGAAATGAATGATTCAACCACTAACCAGATCCATCAAAATAGCATGAGTACCCTTAAAAGTTCATTCCCCAAGATTTTCGACCATGTTGGAGAAGAATGGAAGCCATACTGCATTAAAAATGGTGGTTAAATGTCGGTTCTGCTCTTTTCCCCATGCCAGAGGCGTTTTCTCATTTTTCTCTCACTAAAATCCACCAAAAATCAAAATTGAAGATTCCATCATGTAGAGGACTTCAATAGCTTTCCAATGACACCAAAATTGAGAAAAATCGAGCTCTGGATCGAAAGATATGCCCCTCTAAAGATTTAGGGAAAAACAGGGGCAAAAATCAGGTCATGGGCCGAAACCCAAAATTTTTCCCCTTTTTTGAATTTGGGAAAAATTCCCAAAAACTCGCCTCATTTGCTCCGATGCCACATGGCACGTTTCCATTGGTCCACGGGCTTAAACGACCATTTACACCCTTTTTGCATTTTGGAAAAATTTCCAAAATTGCTCCGCGCCCTGTTGCTCCCGCTCGCTGCCATGTGGCACTCTCCTATTCGCCGCTGGGCACACTCCAAAATTTTCCTTTGCACCCCGACCACTTTGGCAAAACTAAAGTTCTCCTTGTGCCCCGACTTCCACCGCAAACAAGACACATGTCGCTCTCGCATTGGTTCACAAGTCCTCGTGCCAAGATTTTCCTCTGCGCCATTTTAAACACTTTGGCAAAATTGCCAAATTCACTCCACCCTCCGACCCCCACTAGCCTTATGGACACGTGGCATCTTCTTATTGGTCCGTGGGCCTTCGGACCAACATTTTTTTCGCGCCCACCGCCTGGCCCTTTGGAAAATTTTCTAACTTACCTCTACCGACCTGCGATTCTCGCGCCACGTGGCACTTCCTTATTGGTTCGCGAGGCTTCCTAGGAAAATTTCCCTCAAAACTCGCCGAGCCATAACTTGCAAAATACAAGGAGTTAGAAGGAAAATTTTACCTTTCTGGAAAGGTGAGAAAATTCTCTATCTAATGAAGCCATTTCTAGATAATTTTGAGTGCCTAAAAAGTGAAAAAATTTGACTAAGGCATAAGGAAGGAAGGAATGAAAGGAAGTTAGTAAAAATAAGCAAGGGGCTTATTTTGGATAACAATTTTGGCGACTCAGAGGGGTCATCCACCCGCTACATGAAGTGACCAATGCTGAGAGAAGCAATCCATTAGGCAATGGAGTCATCAACTTAACTTCTTAGTACTCTCAACTCATTAGAAAATTTTTAGAAAGAAGATTATGAGACTAGAACATTACCCGATCCGGAACAAGGCTCGCAAAGATGCATGTTGAGGCAACAAAGCTTGTGCCAAAGCACTTAGGAAATGTGAAACTAAGCTACAACAAAACAATGTGCACAAACACTTGGAGGAATGAAAATCTAAGCTAATATGTACAAGGTGAGGAGTTTCCCTTCTAGTAGCTTGAATGTTTTAGATGGATTCCATTAACCGGAATTTACGATTCTTCACCATCTAATGTAGACAATCGGAAGGCATTGATGTTCTTAGATTTTGTGACCATGTAGGGGTCACTCCAAATGGCATCAAACTTTGAATGCCTTCCTGGCTTTGCTCGGTCTGCATCCCATTTCAACACTAAATCTCCAACTTGGAAGGCTCTAGCCTTAACTTTCCTATAAAAGGTTCTCTTGATTAAGGCTTGGTCCTTCTCCATTGTTTGGGCTGCATGCTCTTTGATTTCTTGGAGTTCCATCAATTTTGCATATCTAACCTCCATGGGTTCAAACTCCAACAATTCTAATTGCTTCATGAGTTCCAATGTTGGCAACTCAAGTGACATAGGCAAGATTGCCTCTCTTCCATAAACAAGTCTGAATAGAGAGTTACCGGTGGATCTCTTGGGAGTTATCCTATCAGCCCATAAGGCTGATTTAAGTTTAGTGTGCCAAGTCCTCTGATTTTCATCAAGAGTCCTCTTGATGATCTTTAATAGGTTCTTGTTGGTAGACTCAGCTTGGCCATTACCTTGAGGGTAATAATTTGATGAAGTGCTTAGATAGATCCCATTCTTAACAGTCCATTCTGTTACTTTTGATCCTATGAATGCCAATGCATTATCTAATATTATAGTGGTAGGTATACCAAATTTGGTTACTATCCCCTCATAGAAGTCTAGAATTCTAGATTCATTTGCCTCTTTGAGTGCCACCGCCTCAGTCCATTTGGTGAAGTAGTCTGTTGTTGTTAGAATCCACTTGCGTCCTTGGCTTGAGTTTGGGTTAATGACTCCAATGAAGTCCAAACCCTATTGCACGAATGGCCGGTCAACTGAAATTGGGTGCAATGGAAGGGCTTTTAATCTTTCCTTGCTTGTGAAGAATGCACAATTTTTACACCTCTTGATCCATGCATAACAATCACTAAACACCTTGGGCCAATAATAGCCTACCTTCATAATCTTGAGAGTTGTCACTCTTGGAGCAAAATGACCCTCACTGATCCATCATGGAACTCTTCTAACATTCTCTTAATTTGATTTGTCCCAATATATCTCAAAGCAGAACTCCATTTATATCCTTTTGAACAAGACACCATCAACAAGTGCATATGGAATAACTTGCAATCTGAATTGTCTTCTCTTGGTTTTGTTCATGGAGGGCATAGGCCTATTTGTAAGAAATGCATTATGTCTTGGGTCTAAAGCAAGGAGTGAGTATACCACCATTCTCTTCTTGGACACCTCTTTGTTCTTGGTTGTCTTGCAATGTCAAAACAACATCCTTCCCCATTACTTGCTTCCATTGATTTGCTCAAGACCAGCTGCTCACATAATCCTTTTCCTCAGACCAGCTTGGTGACTTTGATCTCAATGTCATAGTCCATGACACGAGTAATCCACCCCGCACACTTTTCATTTCGGTCTTTGTTGAGGAGGAAGTCCTTAACTCCCACATGAGAAACCAACAGTTGAACCTTGTTGTTTGAAATTAGATGCTTAAATTTCTTCAAGCTCCTAATCACTGCAAGAACATGCTTCTCAATGAAGGAATACCTCACCTCATAGTCCTCCAAGCTTTGGCTAAAGAAGGCAATTGGCTGCTCTGCATTTTCGTTATTCCGCTGTACTAAAATTGCGTAAATTGTGTTATCATCGCCAAATGCATAAAGGATAAAATCCTTAGAGAAATCTAGGTTAATGAGAGTTGGAACTTGTGAGATAACATCCTTGATTGTCTTAAAACTTGCCTTACCTTCAAATTTGTCCATTTGAAAGCCATACTTTTCTTCAACATCATAGTTATTGGCTTGACAAGGGCTGCAAAGTCTGTAACAAATCTTCGAACAAAATTGATTCTTCCCAAGAAACTTTCAAGGGCCTTCTTGTGGCTTGGTAATGGCAAAGTGCTTTTATTGCTTCAACCCTCTCCGGATCAATTGCTAATCCCTCTTTTGAAACAATGTGGCCAAGGAGATTTCCCTCATGAGCTAGGAAAAACACATTTTTGGGATTCAAGGATACCCCAAACCTTCTACATCTTTGGAACACTTGTCTCAAATGAAAGAGATGATTTGCTGCACTTTTAGAAAATACGGTGATATCATCCGGGTATATCAACACTATTTTGCCGATCAACCATTTGAATGCCATATCCATTGCCCTTTGGAAGGTAGCTATGACGTTAGACAACCCAAATGGCATTTTCCTATATGCATAAGTTCCCCATTTGGTGGTGAAGGTTGTTTTAAACTGATCATCCTCCTTTACCATGATCTGATTATACCCAGAATAACCATCTAGCAATGAACACCTCTTAGAGCCAAAGCAACAACTTGCAAAATCTGCTCCATAAAAGGAAGTGGGTAATGATCTTTGAGGGATGCTCTATTCAAATCTCTAAAGTCTACACACAATATGATTTCTCCACTCTTCTTTCTAACTGGAACCAAGTTTGCAACCCAACTTGAATGCTTGATGGGAAATATGATACTTGCCTCTATTAACTTATTCAATTCCTTCTTCATGAGAGGCTCCATGTGTGGATTGACCGGTCTTTGTTTTTGCCTAATGGGTTTAGCACTTGGATCTAATTCAATTGTGTGTTGAGCTAGCTTGGGATTGAAACCTCTCAAGTCTTCATAGCTCCAAGCAAATATATCTGGGAACTCTTGGCAAAGTTGCATGAACTCATACCTTTCTTGCTTGGTTGCCACTTTACCAATTTGAAGTGATTTGCCTTCTCCCACCGAGATGGGCACTTAATCTTCTCCTTGACCGGATGTTTGCTTTCTCCTTCCTAAATTGATCATTATGATTAAAGATGGACTCCAAAGTGACAAGTCTTTTTGGCGGTTTGTTGGTTCTCATTGTACCACTTAATCACCATACTGTTGTTTTAACTTTTCTTGATTTTTGGATGAGAACTCAACTTCTTCTTGCAAGAAGTCGATGATTTGTTGGTCACTTTTAAACACTTGCCAACTTACATTATGTCCTGGCACGATGGCCTTACTATCACATGAATGTTTGGCTGCACTTTATCTTCCTTGATACCCTCCACAACATCAAAGGCTGCTCCAACTGCTGTAAGTCTATCAACAACTTGGTTTTCTTTCCTAGGGATGGAGTTGATGCCAAAGCCTTCAAAATCCTTAATGAGGTCCCACACCCTATTTTTATAACTCTTGAGTAGGTCATTCTTGGCAGCATGTTGTCCTTTAACTTGATTAACAATCAGCTCACTGTCACCAAAGACTTGTAAGTTTTTGATACCTCTCTTTCTTGACCAATGCAATCCTTGTATCAAAGCTTCATATTCAGTAGTGTTGTTAGAACATGTAAACTGAAATCTAAAAGCTGAATAATACTTAGTGCCTTGAGGTGAAACAAACATAGCTCCTCCCGCACCTTGTCTACTTCTTGATCCATCAAAGAACAACCGCCATACCTCATTGTCATCTTTATGGTCTCGGCTTGGTGATGCTAGGAATATACTAATTTTCTTCTTGCATGTAATAAAATCTTAGTTCAAATTCCTCTATTTCCTTGTAGGGATCAAAAGCATGTACCTTGCTTGGCCATTCATCAAGATTCAAGTCCTGGGATGCTTCCAACTTTGGAGTCACTTCATGTGTGTTTGGATAATCCTCTTGATCAAATGTTGAACATTTGGTATTGATTGGGCTTGGAGTATGAGGCTCAATATGAAAGTTTGCAATAGGTTCAGACCTGATTGTGGCCTTGGCTCCATATCTTTTCCTAAACAACATGTGTGACCGATCAGCAGACAAGTAGCCTCCAATTCTAGCTGTGAAGTCCCTTGACAAACATAGGGCAAAAAGTGGCGGTAAATCTATCATTGACACATCTTGCAAAACAATGACATTGGGGCATGCATGCAAAGTGAGGCTCAAATCTTTAATTACCCCAACTGTTGTTATCGCTTATCCCATCTAGTTGCACCACCCCTTTGGATATGACTTCATATTGGAGGCCCAACTAATCAGCTATTTGCTTGGGCATCACATAACTACTTGCCCCAGAATCAATCATACAATTGTGTACTAGTTTATCCCCAATGATCAATGAAACATATAATGGAGGGGGCTTTAAAACTTTACTCGGCTGTCCTCCATGCTTCCCCTCAGCCGAGCAAAGCATTTGTGAGTACCTTCTCTTCGCATATGAGCTTGCTGATTTGAAGTTGACCAATTGTTCATGGCAGCTTGTAGTAGATCCCTTTGGCCTGGGATGGATAGTGATTCCCACATAGATATATTCACATTTGTCTTCTTCATTTGTTCAATGATGTTAAATGGGGATGAAGCATCTCTTTGCTACCCCTTAGCTTGCACATTCTTTTCTTATACATGGGCTACAACAGCTGGCATTTGAGCTGGTCTAGAAGGTGGTTTGGGCTGTCCTTGCACATTTGGAACTGCATTTTGCTTGCTAACACTTTGTGGAGTGATGGAAGGTTGTAGATCACCTGGAGCTAATGACTGCCCTTCACCAATATTCCTCTTCTTTGGACCGTGTGTTAGTTGCTACATTCGAGAAATTGTTTGATTCATACGACAAAAATCTTTAGCTGCCGGTTCACAAGTGTAGTCTCATTTGGAGTCGTATTTTTTCTTTGAGATGTTCCTTGTTGCTGGTTTGTTTCTTGACTTACCTCACTCTCTACGCTAGTTGTTGTCACCATCAAAGCTTGGTTCAAAGTACTATTGAAGCACATAGGCTGGTTGTGAGGTTCATGCATGGGAAACACCAATCATAATCTCGAGCTATATTATTTTGCACTGGAACTAAGGCTTTAGAGGTAGATGCAACATTGGGGTTATAGGGCTGAAATGGTCTATTGGCGCAGGAGGCCTTACTTGATTTTGATTTACAAATTGGATTGGGTGGCATATTAGGTGATATGGTTACATATTAGCCGAGTTTGAGACCGATAAGAAGGTCTAAAACTTTGGGCTTCTTTGCCTCTTGAGTGTAACCAGTTCATTGCATAAATTTTGTAATTGTTTCATGACCTCTTGAAGTTCATTTGAGGCATTAGAGGATGAAATAGAAGTTTCATTTGAACTCTGATTTCTAGGAGTGGGAATAGGAGCTAAGGTAGGTGCTTGACTAGTGCTTGGGTTTTCCAAGTTTGGATATAGGGGCATGGGAGGCCTAGGTGTCAATTTACCAACTTGGATCAAACAATTCTCAGCCCTAATGGCAATGCTATAAGTTGCAGGTATATTTACACCTCCCATAGATTGGATTAACATAGAAATATCATAATTTAAAGCTTTGAGATAGTATAAGAAAACACCTTCAGCTGTTGGCCTTATTGTCACTAGGATTCTATCCCATGTATTTTGAAATATGAAATTGAAGTCTCATTAGCCGCTCATTGGGAGCTCTCTTGATAGTTGTTAGTTGTTCCAATAGAGACAAATTATCTTCCTTTTCTCCAAACTGCTCATGGAGAGCTATGCATAACTGGTTCCAATTTTGGATAGAGCCTGCCCCAAGGCTCCTGAACCATTGCAAGGCTTTCCCTTTGAATGAAGATGCCAATAATTTGACAATTTACATCTCAATAATCTCATGGATGCACAAACATTAGCAATGTCTTTGACATGATCACCGAGGAGTGGTCTGATTTTCCTCATTAAAGTATGGGATGTTCTTCAATGCCGCGGCTAGAATCGGGTTTTTGCATTGAGAGCAAGTGGGCTCTTATCAAAGTGAAGTTGACATAAGGGTTGTTTTGTGCCATTTTGATTGGCCCGAGAACCCTTCTTGATTGAGTGAAAGGTCTACTAGGTAGAGGAGTTGATAGAGTTTTGTTTGGTGGAGATGGAGACCTTTGAATTCTTCTCCCCTTTGTCTTCTTCCCGGGATAAGCTGCAGATACTCGAGACAATCCTTCTCTAGCCCTTGACCTTGTTTGGATCCTTCTCATGAATCTTCGAGACTTGACCGCTTGAAACCAGTTGATTTTATCCCTTTGGAGTCGCCAAATGTGCAAATCGGGGCTCTATCTAAGCAAGAAACTTACAAAAATGCACATCAACTTTGTTGTAATGAAGATGAATACCTCTAAGGTCCCATCGGGCGTGCAAAACTGTTAGTGCAAATTCACTTGCACCCTTAAATGACCTTCGATCTGCACCGAGAATTGGGTCATTTAGTGTGATTACACAACATTGAATCTTTTCCCCAAGTGTGGGACTTGCAAAAATGGGAAAAACTCTCCATTAAAGGTGGTTCCTCTACTCCTCCGATCATATGTATACATGAAATTTGTAGAGGTTTAACTCAAAATCCTACTCTAATTCTCGCTAAGGAAACAAGGATAGAATAGAGAAAAGAAGATAAAACTAAACTAACAAGGTGATACACCAAAGGAGTGGTGAACACCTACTTTTGCAGATTGACACAGCATTATAAAAATGCAACACGGATCATGCACAAATTGCTAAAATTGTAATGAAGGATTAGTATAGAGCAAACAACACAAGAAATGATTGAAAATTCATTCACAGAGCTTGTATTGTCATTTCCATTTTTCAAATACAAAGGCATTACAAAGAGCAAGGAGGTAGAAAACATGTTGTAGTCCGAAAGAGGTTTGATATTCCACAAATTCACTTGCCAGGGTGAAGGAGGGAGCCTGCAGATCATAAAAATGTCCAACCCTTTACAAATGAGCCAAATATGGCTTTTAACAATGAAAACCCGAGTTCGGAAGGAGAAACACGGGAAAAATGAAATGAATGATTCAACCACCGACCAGATCCATCAAAATAGCATGAGTACCCTTAAAAGTTCATTCCCTAAGATTTTCGACCATGCTTTGGAGAAGAATGGAAGCCATATTGAATTAAAAATGGTGGTTGAATGTCGGTTATGCTATTTTTCCCATGCCAAAGGCGTTTTATCATTTTTCTCTCACTAAACTCCACCAAAAAACACAATTGAAGATTCCACAGTGTATAGGACTTAAATAGATTTCCAATGACACCAAAATTGAGGAAAACTGAGCTCTGGATTGAAAGATATGTCCCTCTAAAGATTTAGGGCAAAACAGGCAAAAATAGGGTCAGCGGGACGAAACCCAAAATTTTTCCCCTTTTTTGAATTTGGGAAAAATTCCCCAAAAACTCGGCCCCCGCGCTCCGATGCCATGTGGCACGTTTCCATTGATCCGCGGGCTCAAACGACCATTTTACACCCTTTTTGCATTTTGGAAAAATTGTTCCGCACCTCGCGCTCCGCCGCCACGTGGGACTCTCCTATTCGCCGCGGGGCGAGCTCCAAAATTTTCCTTTGCGCCCGACCACTTTGTCAAAAACTAAAGTTATCCCCGCGCCCCGAATTTCAGGAAAAGGACACGCGTCGCTCTCCCATTGTTTCGCGGGTCCTCGGGCCAAGATTTTCCTCTGTGCCATTTTAACACTTTGGCAAAATTGCCAAATTCACTCCGCCCCTCCGACCCCCGCCGGCCTTATGGACACGTGACATCTTCTTATTGGTCCGCGGCCTATGGGCCAAAATTTTTCTTTGCGCCCTCTGTCGGCCCTTTGGAAATTTTTCTAACTTACCTCAGCGACCCGCCATTCCGCCACCACATGGCACTTCCTTATTGGTTCGCAGGGGCTTTCCATGGAAAATTTCCCTCAAAAACTCGCTGAGCCATAACTTGCAAAATACAAGGAGTTAGAAGGAAAATTTTACCTTTCTAGAAAGGTGAGAAAATTCTCTATCTAATAAAGCTATTTCAGATAATGTTGAGTGCCCGAAAAGTGAAAAAAATTGACTGAGGCACAAGGAAGGAAGGAATGAAAAGAAGTTAGTCAAAAATAAGCAATCGGCTTATTTTGAATAATAAGTGCATTAACCAAATTAATTAATTATTATAAAGTAAAACATTATAACATGAATAAATTAAATAAAGTACAATGAACACGTAACACAACATGTAACATGGAAAACCCCTAAATGGGTAAAAACCACTGAATAAATACACTATCGAGAAACTTTTACAATTACCAGTCAAGTAACTATCTCCTCACTTCTATTCCATGTATTGACCTTCATATTCCTTTAGAATATTATTTGATTGATTGATCTTAATTATCTTGAATATGACCTAAGGTCATATTTAAATAATCCGAAGGGTTATAACCTTCTTAAGTGAAGGGGCACACCTTCCCGATTTAATTCGTTGATTAATTAAATTAACCAACCCCTAATATAAAGTTTATATTTAAATAATATGTATAGAGTTTATTCTATATTATTTAAATATAAACTATATATTATGATGCACTTAATATTATAGTTCTAACAGGTACTTTATTCAGATTGCTGATTTCCATCGATCACCATAGTAGCATTCTCCATAAAAACTTGAGGAGATTCTTCAAGATCGTGAACAGGGGAGTTAAGGTACACAAATGAGAGACCAAGAAAGACCTCGGGGATGAGCTACTCATCGAAAGGGATATGAGGGCTGCATAGATGGCGAAACCCCAAGAGAATGGGGGAACAAGGAAAGTAGTAAACAGGACGAGGAAAGAGAATGGTTAGAAGGGGAGCCTGAAAGGGAGAGAGAATGGATGACTACTAAAATATGAGAGTCGGAATCAAAAGAGATCAATTGATTTGATGACATTTGTGGTTGGGCGGGGCAAAAGAGGAGGAGGGTGGAGCAGGCGAAGGGAGCGGGAAGTAGCAGATGAATAACGACTCCCGCCTAATTTCGGTAGAAACACGAAGCTCGGTAGGGAGGAAACGATCAAAAAAAGGTACAAAAGCCCACGGCGAAGGAGAACCCTCTCCTTCCCTAGCTAGATTAATGGAAAGATCGAGAGATGAAACATGAATGGAACCATGTTTACCTTCTTCGTAGCGAAGATGGGACAATATGAAGAGATGTAGCCCATAAACAAGCTTGTAACGACCATCAAGAGTGAAGTAACACATGATCACTATATCCGTGAAAAGATTATTTATGTAAGTATAAATGAAACTAACACCCAAAGTAGTTCCACAATATAACTTAATCTATCATAAACATTAAGATGAGAGCTCAACAAGATAAACTTCTACAATAATGCATGAATCAAACTAACATTACTATGTTATCTCTATTTCTCTAGATTTCTTAATAAAAATGAACCTAGTTAGATCCTAAACAATCAGTTTTGTGTTGTTTTCTCCAAGTGGTGAAGATATCTCTCTGAAATGGCTATAAGGCGAATGTTTTGATATTCTCCTAATAACCAAGCTTGGAGTGATGGATGCAATATGAAGAAGCTACTCAATGGAGGATGGTTCAAGATCAAATGTCTTATAGATTTAGCTAATAAAAATGAGATCTCATGCATTTCAAGGAGTCAAGGTGTAAAATTGGAAGGGGTGCACTAGGATTGTGTTTATAGATTTCGTTTTGGGAAATTTTAAAATCCTAGTGCATGTGGGACAAAAGGTGAGTCAAAAACATTTTTTGATTAGAAGTGGATAAACATGCTTTAGGCTAGTTAAGCTTGATTAGTAAGTGATTAACAACCTATGAGAGTTGGGAGGGGTTTGATTAATCACATGTGTTTGATGGATATCCTAGAAGCTTGTATAAGTGACTTAGAGGTAAATAGGGAGATTTTGAACGGTTAAAAGAGGGATGTTTAGCTAATAAAAGAGTTTATTAGTCGATTATTTGATTATAAAGGGATTACGACCAAAAGAATGTTGTGAATGGGCATCCGAGAATGGAGAAAAGAATAGTTGATTAACGAAGTGTTGTTAATCGACTGAATTAGAGGAAACATTAGCTAATTAGTGAGAAATAACCAATTATGGTGGGAAGTTAATACAATTTTAGCCATAAAAGCTGTGTAAGTAGATTTTAGTGTGTACATTTGCCCCTCTTTGGGTTGGTATAAGTGATGCCACTTCAAAGATAATAGACAAACATAAACAAGTAATTTTTTGAAGGGATAGAAGAAAAATTAGTAGAATGAAGGATTTCCCCTCGAGTGTTGATGGGGTGATGAAAGAGGTCGATTGAGGATCGAAAATATGAAGGAAATGGATAGAAGAAGTGAAGGGGAGAGGGGGGATAGAAGGTGATCCCATTTCCCCAAATGATTGGAAGAATAATGTTAGATAGAAGAAAATGATAGGGAAGGAAGATGAAGATGAAGAGAATGGAAATAGCTTTCATTAAGCTGATGTAAAAACAACTTTATTGCATCATATTGTTTAGGATCTACATCATCGGTCTTAATTAAAATGAATGCATACAAAAACGTTTGAGATAACATGAAAAGCGATACACGAACACTTGTTCATTAAAAAAATGCCAACTCTATGAAACATACAAAATACAATGCGATATGAGAAAGTAAACAAGCTATCATAACAGGGAAAACAAGTACAAACACATACTCAAACAAACACCGTTCAAGACAATTGCGAAATGTTTTTTTATCAAGCTTTGATTTCAACTTGGGTGAATTAACAACAAGGGTTAATGATATAGCCTCAAAAATGATACATGCAATGGGAATAACAAAGGATGCATGGACCCTATGAAAAAGCGTTCGTGTATTATGAAACAAGACTCCAACAACTCATTGTGCTTATGAGTATAAACATAGTAAGCAAACCAAATTTGTTAATGGAGGTAGATTCAAATGATCCGCAAGTTGTTATGAGAAGAACAAGCAAGAATCCAAGAAAGATGTTGTGTAGGAAATTTTTCGATGTTTGAGTACGATACATGTGATACAAGCTTTAGCCGTGTGCATACTCGTTACCGATGTTTTGATTTATGTGATGTTTTCTAATTTTTAGTATTTTTTGAAAGTTTTATATTGTTTTTGAGTTTTTATGGAAATGTATTTGAATGTTTTTGGCATTTTTGAAAGTTTTTCAAAATCTGTGTATATGAAAATGAAGAAATGTGGATGCCCCCAATGTTAGATGGGAAGTACTAGGCGAGAATGCCATGCGTATGTTCAAGAAGGTGAAAATGCGAAGATGCCCCAATATGAGATGAGAATATACAAAGGAAAACCCCACATGTATATACAAGAGGATAGGTTGGATCAAGGCCAAAATAGATATGTTCAACTTGATGATGAACACAAACCAATGAAGTGCCAAGGAGCAAGGATACCCCGACATAAGTAAGTTGGCAAGAGAAGCTACTAATAGATAGGAGTAGAAGATTGCTTATTGCAAGAAGGAAAAAGTTTCCCTCAAACATAGTAAAAATGAAATCTTATACACATGGATGTTTTGAATGAAGAAGAAGAAAAAGTGAATGCTATGAAGGGTATGGAAAATGTAGCTAGAAGCCTCGTAATGAAAAGGTGATTAGCCCAAGGCACAAATCATGAGACAAGATAAGGACTAAAGTAAGAGTTTGAACAAGGTCCAAAAAAAAAGACACTTGGTAATATACTAATCCTATTTTCTCATAGAGATCTAGTGTGTACACATAGAAGTTTATTACTTCTTGGAGGGAAGACTTGATAGACAACAAGTGAAGAAACACTAGCTAATGTGTAGGAATGATTTATTTTCAAATTTGATTTGTGAATGGAGGGTGGAAGGAGAGCCGTACATTGCTCCCTTTACCACCAAGCGTCCTAGCCCCGACGGAGATGTATTTGATTCTAATCGCAACATTGCTCTACCGATAGTTAGGCATCTATAGCCCCGATAGATATTGTTGGAAATACCCTTAGAGAGATTTATATATCAATTGATTTTTCCTTTTGATTTTGATTTTGATTGATTCTTTTTCTTTCTAAAAATTTATTCCAGCTCTCTTGACTATTTTGATAAGGGGTTAAGAACCAAAAATGAATTGATGGAAGGATGTGGAAGTGATTGTGATGACGACATTGACTAGTGTCAACAAATATGTCCAAAAGTTCTTCACAACAAGTTTATTAGATGTAGATAGTGATATGATCTCTACAAGGCTAGTGTTCTTAAATTTACCATGGTGATGAAAGACCAAGGTCAAACAGATACCATAGAGATAATTGTCACAAAATTTGTATGAATAGACTAACCAAAATATCATCAAAGGGATGAAAATGGTGAATGAATGGTGTTAGTGCTCGATTTGATCTCACCCTTTGTCTGGTATATGCCTTGAAATTTTTCTCCGATGGTTAGCCCATGTAAAAATGTATGCTTGAAAGATATAATTGTATTGGATGCAAATGAAAACCTTATGTTTACGACGTGAATCCTATTTTTCGTCCAAGGAACGTAATATTCATGTTTCCTTGAAAACCCCTGTGAAAAATTGACTATGAATCGGGCCAATATTGTAATATTGACAATAAGTTAGTGAAGTGCAAAGTGCAAAAGGATCTTCGATGCCCACCACTTTTGTTGTCTTGTCCCATTTTTCCTTTGGTGTTCTTTTGTATTTTTACTAAGTCTAGAATGGAGGCGGAGGCGGAAGGGATCAATTTTTCCTAAGTCCGGAACCGGAGGCGGAAGGTGTCCACGTGTCCCTTCAGTGCATTTTGGAGAAGGTACAAAGAATCGAGGGCCTTCAAGGAGTGAGAATCGACCACGTGGCTAAAGTGCGGAAAGGTAGCCTATGTGGGTTGAAAATTCAAGATAAAGAAGAAGAGATCACGGGCCTCCACGTGTTGACCAGGCACAAGTTCTAAAAAGGGAGAGAGAAGGAGAAGCCCCAAAGTTGCGCGAGGTCTCCACGTGTCATAAAAAGCAGCTACCACCGTCAAAAGGACCAAACAAAGAAGCAAAGGACTCGATGTTTGGCGGATTGAATGTGATCTCGGGTCCCGAGGCATGTAATTGAAGACTTGGCTAAAATCAAGGTTGAGGTTTTGAATGAAGTCAAGGAGAAGATGAAGACAGAAAAAAGCCTGGATGATGAAAGATGAAGATGCAGATATGAAGACTGATAAGAAAAATGGAGATTCTATAGGGGCCCCTGCGCATGAAAGATATATAAATTATCAAAAATTACATCAAAAAGGGAAACTAAGAGAAGAAAATCATTCAGTTATCCCTTAGGGAATTCTATTTAACAACCGGTTCTTCCTCGGGATAAACTCCTCTAAGCCTTGAGATGATTGACCAAATACAACTGACCCAACCGAATTGTGAGACATCCCCATGTCCATCAATGATTGTGATCATCTTGGGGCCATCCATGATATTCCTCGAGTCCATCTTCTTCTAATAAGATGATACCCAATCAAGAAGATTCAAACCACCTGTAGGAAATGTTGTCTTCCCTTTTTCCTTGTGAGGAGTAGCGAAGGGGAACATCCAAAGTGGAAGGAATAGTGAGTATTACACCCTTGGGACCTTGTGGAACAAGGGATTTTAAACTAGACTCACCCCAATGCCTCCTTGTAAAGGTAGATGCACTCTTGGTAGAGGAACAAGTAGAGGTCGTGACAAATTTTTCTCCATCAAGGAGCCCCCAGACCGGATGAATGGAAGGTTGGAGAGTAGACTTGCCCTTACCTTCCTTGGTAATGGAAATTGAGGCCTTGGAATGCTTTGAGGAGATGAAGGCTCTACTTCTTCCTCATCCAAAATGATAATTGGGGGCTAAGAGCTTGATTCCCCCTCTTTCTTCTTGATGATGGTGTTGGTATTGTGGATTGATGAGGTGACACAGGTCTTGTTTGACCTTCTTCCAGAGAAATGATTCACTGCTCTAATTCTTCTACTTTGTGAGAAATGGAGGGCACTATATCAATTGAAGTCTTATCATAAAGTATGTAATACTCCTTAGAACCTCTTTTAGCACAAATTCTTCATTGCATAGAAAGGGACACTTGTATTCAGCCATGCTTATCACAACATGCCTCCTCTCAATCCAAAATTTCTTTAACTCTTCTAGAGATTTTGGTGCTCCCAATAGAAGAGATGATAATACATTGACTAGAAATATGAGAAAACATGATTGATCTTGATCAATCTCAAAATGAGGGAAATCCTAACTTCTCGATATGTTAGGGACCCTTTACTATCTATCCCCTGGGTCTATAATTTTAAACAAAGCCTTGTGCAAACGCTTCATCTGGTCTAGTTAGATTAAATATTTTGAGGATATTTCTTTTAAGCTAGTTGTCATAGCTACTCTTGCCATTACACCAACAAAAATCCTTGCAGTAGCTTTTCAAGTCTAAAAATGGAAGGAGGATGTATACCAATGAAGAAGTGAAGCTGAATTTATAATGAAAATGGTACAAATGAGCTGAACTGGATGAAATCATTTCCATCAAATGAAGAAGGATTTTTCACTCAGCTCACATGAAGGAAATAAATCCAAAAGATATTGGCATCATGCAAACAAAAGATATTCGGGTGATGTGACATAATTTATGGAAAAGTATTCAGCCCAGAAAGACACGAACATGAGTGTGTGTTGTTCGAGATTGATCCTCAAAAGGTGAAATGGATTTACGTGTCACATCAAGCCATATGGAGGCACCTGAAAATTATAAAAGGGGTTTCTTTTCCCACCAAAAGGGAGAAATGATTAAACAAATGCAAAAAGGAATGACATAGTGGGAGTAACTCATAATTCCTCCACCTGGCAACATAAGATAACATATTAAAATTGTATGTTTTAAAGAAGAATATTCTTTGGATATTCATGATTTTGGGGGAAAATGGAGGGTGAGTGAGTGATTGAAAATGTATAAATGCGACGAGGATACTCTCGCATAGGGGTTGAATTTTTCTAAGCTTTAGAAAAAATGAGAGAACCTGTTTGTACTATCATTCGAAAACCAACCAACTGAGATATCCGAGCTTTTTATTCATTTATTCCTAATCCTTCTCGCAAAGATGATTGCATTGTACAATCATTGGAAAATATTGAGGTCATAGTTGTTGTGTCCCCTTATTGAAGAATTGGTGTTTCTTGAATCAATTCATGTGTAGTCTCATGAGCACTATTACTTTGTTCAAGATGAATTGTTTTGAATCGATTATCTACATTTCTATTGCAATCTTATGCTAATTAATCTCTTTGAATTACATAAATCCTTAGTTAAAATAGTGACAATTTGGTAACTGCAATTACATGATTGATGGAGCTTTCCTTCATAATGTGGTAAACGGTTTTAAAATCAATTTGTATCTATTTGATCTAAGATCTTCTTTGTCAATTCTTGATTGTATCTAGAGCATATTTGATCAGAGATTGTTAGTATTTTGTTAAGAGTTTTTCATGAGCTTTTGTGTTTGAATTCTTAAAGTTTGTGTGAAATCCTATGTTAGTGGGCTTCCATTAATGCTTTGGACTGTGTGATCCATATTTTACATCAAGAACAATTATCTGTAGTATTTGTAAGGTTCATTTGAGGTTTTTCGTATAATAAACTTTATCCTGCTTAACTTCCCAACAATACATCAAAATTACAACCAATAACCATCATATCCACTTGAATTACCCCTACTTGCACTGTTCATGCATAAATACTATGGAGATTTGTTAAATTTGTTCACCCTTTGTCCAAAGTATGCAAGAGAAAGTTGGAATTATGATGTCATTTAGTAACCTGAGCCTTCTTTAGAAGATATCTGCATTTTCTAGTGTGAAAACTCGTGAGAGTTAGATAATGTTGTATTGACCATGTCTTCTTGAGGCTATTTTTCACTTCCCTGAGAAAAGGAGTCCAAATATTGTTGTTTTATCCATCACTTCTCACAAATATAGGTTACAAAATGGGTCCTCTCACCCTGGTTGTAGGAAGAACCTAAAGTAGCAGGGTAGGTCATACCCTTAGTGGAGGTGCTATCCAATATTCCCCAAGTCCAAGTAAAAGAGATTGCTAGATCCATCCTTGGCTACAAAATGACTCAAATCCTGGTCTATCTTTCTCTAAGCATCCTTTTGAGTCTGTTAATGCTGCTCGACTTAAAAGGTGGGACTAATTTGGGTACCAACAACTTGTAGAGGGATGGTAAGAAAGGGAAGAAAGAACATCCATGTGTATGCACGATACGATTGCAATTTTTGATCTTTATACCTTTGATTTTTAATGTTTTCTCATTTTTATGTATTTTATGTTTTTGAATTTGTTTTAATTTTTTTAATATTTTATTTTTATTTTTGGGAACTTTGGATCAACAATGTCATTTCGCATGATAAGATCCAACAATGATGTTCATGACTTCTTTGATAAGGGAGACTAGGAAATTTTCCTTATATAGGGTCATATTATCTCCGATCTTGATGATCATGGTGAAATCATACTCCATAAATGATTGTGATTTATCTTGAAACATGGATTTTGCATGCGGGAGATTGAGTTCCATATCTAGAGGTTTATGCACTTTAAGCCATACATGATGGTTGCGTTGGTGTGCATTCTTGAATTGTGTTTGATTTTTAACTTTATGGTTATTTGATTTATTAGGAGCTTTGGATCTCTTTGAACCTTTGATCTTAGCTTGATAAATAAACTATTTGGGTTTTGTATAAGCTAAGGCGTGACTCGTCTAATCTTGAGAAGTGGGAGAAGAAATTGGATGTTTAGGATCGATGTGAGAAATGATGGTGAGCTTGCCACAATCATTGATAGGAGGATGATACGATGGATGAAGAGAATATGATCCAAGGGTTGAAGAAGATGGGGTACCAGGAGGTGAGCCATAGACAGATGAAGGAGGACTATTAGGATGTGGCCCCAAGATGGAAAAAAATGGGCTACCAGGAGGTGTCCCATAGATAGAAGACAAAGGAATACTAGGATGTGGCCCAATTATAGAAGATGAGGGACTACTCGGATATGTCTTGTAGATAGAAGAGGATAAAGGGATACTAGGACATGGCCCAAGAATTGAAGGTAATGGGATACCCCAAGGTGACTCATAAATAGAAAATAATAGAGGGCTACTAGGATGTGGCCCAAGAATAGAAGATAATGGGCTACCCGGAGGTGACCCATAAGTAGAAAACAGAGGGCTAATATGAGGTGGCAGAGAATAGAAGATAATGGGCTACCCAGAGGTGACCCACAAGTAGAAAATGGAGGGCTACCAGGTGGCCCACACATAGGAGAAGACGATGGGATACCAGGAGGTGACCCAAGGTGAGATTGTGATTGAGGAATTATGATAGATAAAGAATGATTGGGTGATGAGAAGATAGGCCATGGATAAATGCTAGACCGAGGAATCTCATCACGCATAGACGAAGGTGAAGATGAAAGAATAAAATGAGGATCATGTTCAATGATCTTAGGGTCTTCCTCTATTTCCTGATGAAAGGAATCAACCTCTTCCCTAAAATACACGAATGTATCGAGGTCTAAAGAGATTTCTTACTTGTAACCTTCTAGAGGAATATATTCATGTACCCCCATAAATTCTCCAATTGCTTCTTCATTCTGAAATGAATCAATTGGTATGGGTGGTTGTTCTTCGACTAGAGTAGGTTGATTGGAAGAAAGATGTTCAACAGGTGTGGAAGATCTATAAGATGTTTGATGAGGGGAAGGTTTGACCTTATTATGTCCATAAAGGAATTAGATAGTGCATCAAAAATATATCTTAGGACATTGTTTCTTATGAATGGTTTGACATGGACATAAACATTGATCTTTAGAAGATTGATCAATATGGAATAAGGTATGATCAACATGACCAAGGGCCAAAGAGGGATTGGATTCCGATAGAAGAAGATGACTCGAGAGATGAAGTAGATTTGGATTGAGATGTCTCGCAAGTGGAAGAAGATGGAATTGGATTACCTAGAAGATGATATATTTTCAAGAAAGCAATAGGATCATTAATCTAGGTAGTATATTGCGATGTATGGGTCGACTTGGATGATTGATTAGAGGAACTTCAAGTCAGAGAGCTCTTCGATGGAGGAAGGTGTCATTGAGGCAACCGATAAAAGGAATGAACACTATAGAAAACCGGAAGGAATGCCCGAGATAATCTCCATGAAAGTAATAATCCTATCTTCATGAAGAATGTCCCAGCGTCACCATTGCCATTAAATTCCTTACGGAAATTGGTTCAATTCTCTTGATTTTCCCACCCATGTTTCGAAAGTGATGAAGTAGAAAAATTTACTAACCGGGTCTGAATAAATAATGGAAGAGCGAGGCTTTCAAATGGATGCCCACATGTGTCCACTAGGAAGGAAAATATTTATTATAATCTAATAAAAATCTTTCCCAAAAGGCCACATTTAACCTACTAAATTTGTCACACATGTGCCCAAATTTTGAATTGAATCTCATAATAATGGCCTCATGATCATCATTAAAGCAACTACCACCATAAGGGGGGGGGAAATAGATAGCCATGTTGAAATTGAATTCAACACTATCCTGAAGCCAAAAAAGAAGAAACAACCCCATAAAGAGCCTAATGCTTAGTGGGATGGTCATTATAGATATTGTTGATAAGGTCACTTGGAAAGTTACCAATCCAAGTTTTTTGCTCATCAACCAGACTCCCATATTTGCTAAGAGGTCAGCCACCTTATTGCCTTCCCTGTAAACATGTTGAAA
The DNA here is from genome assembly GCA_018340775.1 of Taxus wallichiana var. yunnanensis. Lineage (NCBI taxonomy): Eukaryota > Viridiplantae > Streptophyta > Pinopsida > Cupressales > Taxaceae > Taxus > Taxus wallichiana. The sequence goes on from CM031239.1 coordinate 837,656,587, forward strand.
CTTGATCTCTTGGAAGCTAGACTGCAAAATTCTTATATACTCAATAATGTTTTTGATAGTCCATTAAGCCGATTCATTAGAATTCAAAATTCTAATAAGGTTTAGGGAGTCACTCTCCACAAGCAACCGCCCTTGTCCAATATTGAGCACAAGCTCAAGACCTTTGAGGATTGTCATTGATTGGCGTGATGGTTGGAACCAACACCGAAGCTAACAACATTCACAACCACCACGGGGAGGCTAGGACTCAGTCACAAATAATGGCTCCCCTCGGAGGCACACTGGGTTGCCTTTGGAAGCGCCATTTATATTTAGAGGGTTTCATATTATTGCTTGCATTTGCTTGTCCATTTACCGTATATTATCATTTGTATATCATTAGTTACAAAAGCTATTATGAAATTAGATTTAATTCAATTTAATAAAATCAGACACAATCCATGCACTTCAAGCACTCTCTAATACCCTTGTTCAACATATGAGAGAGGTTTATGGAATTGATATTGGTTGAGGTGGACTTAGGATTCCTTGAAGTAGTACTCAAGCACGAGGCCACATATTTTCACATCTTGTGGTGGCATATGTATTGGACCCGATGAGGATGATAGTTTCATGCATATTGGTGTTGGTGGTACACATGATGATGTGGCTACGTCTGGAATTTTTTTGAGTGATACATTTGGATTACAGACATTGACGAAACCTTCACAAGTATTTTTATTAATTATTACATGTTAAAAACATATCCAAGTACAATGTACACACAAACACAAACACATATGTTAAAATTTCAAAATATTTGTATTTGAACCTTGTCAAATTTATTAATTTACACACACACACACACGCATTAATATTACAATGTGTGAGAGGGAAATCATCATCCCAACCATAGGTTGTGAATACCATGCCAATGTTTACATTCACAGAGATAATTTGGAATGTTAAATTTGTAAATTTAAGTATGTATATATATCTATATAACTCAAATAGATGGCTATACATGTTCTTACACACACACACACACACAAACATGCTAAAATAATTTGACGTGATATATTATTTATAAATTTGATGACCACACAAGACACTCCACCATCTCTGCGAGGAGTAGACAAAGATGTTGTTGAGTATTTTGTCAGTGATGTCAAAGGTACAACATTAGTGTTGATGGAAATATTGAGGTTTGAATATTTGTTTAATATTCAACATTACAACATTTATCCATGTCAAAATTTGAATATTTTAATATTCAACATCACCAAGGAATCTTACAACACATGGCAGGATGTGTAAGAGATTTTATGACGCATAAGAGATTCTATGACAACTTATGACATGTAAGAGATTCTATGGCAGCTTATGACGCGTAAGAGATTCTATGACAACTTATGACGCGTAAGAGATTCTATGACAGCTTATGACGCGTAAAATATTTTATGACAGTTTATGACGTGTAAGAGATTCTATGATGCGTAAGAGGAGTTACTCTTACATGTGTAAGAGAATATTTCTATTTGGAGAAAATATTTAATATTTGGAGCAAATTGGCCCATGGTATGGGCACATGGTTTTAGGGAAACCACAAGTGGTTTTTCCTCTCCTTCTTTCTATATAAGCAAGTGTTGTGTGCACATTTTCAAAGAGAGCGAGAAAGAGAGCATTTTGCATGAGTGTGATATGTATGTGAGCTGATATTATAAATCTCTTAAGTGAGTATGAGTATGTGAGAGAGAGAATATAGAAGGAGAAATTATCATTGATTTGTATTGCATATTTTCTGGAGTGGGTGCTTCGGATTAGGGATTGGTGTCTCCAGAAGTTGGTGCTTGAATAAGAGATTGCACGATCAGAGTGTTTTCATTCAAGCGCTGAATTAGTGTTCGGCTTGGAGATTGGTGTCTTCGTGAGTGGGTACTCACACTTTGTAAACACTATTTTTCGTTTGGATTTGGACAGTAGATCCAAGTAGTCTCTTTTGGTGGATGTAGCCCACACTGGGTGAACCACGGTATATCTGGTGTTATGTGCATTTGATTTTTGTGTGTACTCTCATTTTACTTTCAGATTTGAATATCTTGTTAAGTGTGAAAAAGAAAATTAATAAGTTGGAGAAAAGTTTTTTTATTGTCGAATACTGATTCACCCCCCTCTCAGTATTCTTGTGCTTCTAACAATTGGTATCAGAGCAGGTTCCTTCTGTGTAGCTTAACAACTAGAAGGTAGATCAGAAAGCACGATGGCAACTCAGGAAGGATTCTCCACAAATAAAGCTCCGTTGTTCGATGGATCAAACTATGCCTTTTGGAGCATAAGGATGCGAACCTATTTGAATTCTCTTGGACATGATATTTGGCATTCGGTTGAGAATGGCTATATGGCACCGACAATGCCACCGACAGATCCGGCTGGTAAGAGAGCATGTGAAAATAATGCTAAAGCTATGAATGCTATTTTGTGTGGTGTAGCAGATTCGGAGTTTGTAAAGATTATGCTTTGCAAAACTGCCAAGGAGATGTGGGATAAGCTCAACAATTTATATGAAGGAGATTCGAAAGTAAAGATGGCAAAGCTTCAGACACACAGAAGAAAGTTTGAAAGTCTAAAGATGAAAGAGGAAGAGAACATTGCAGCATATCTACTCCGTGTGGATGAGACCGTAAACATGATCAAAGGCTTGGGTGAAGAGATGGAAGACCCAGTAATAGTACAAAAGGTATTAAGATCTCTACTTCCTAGATTTGATGCTAAAGTTTCAAACTATTCAAGAACTTAAGGATCTAGATAAAATGAAAATGGATGAGTTACATGGAATACTCATGGCTTATGAGATGAGAACAGAACTAGATAAGCCAAGAAAAAGAGAATCATTGTCAAAGCTTCAAAAGGAAAGGAGAAGAAGGTTGAATCCGATGAGGAAGAAGAAGCCCTATTGGTGAAAAATCTGAAAAGAGGATCTGACAAGTACAAAGGTAAACTTCCTTTTAAATGTTTTAACTGTGGTGAGATTGGACATTTTGCAGCTAAGTGTCCGCATGCAAAAAGTGAAAGTGATGATGAAGAGCCTGTCAAAGCAAAGAAAGGAAAGCCTTTCTACAAAAAGAATTTCAAGCAAAGGAAGTTTGAAAGAAGAAGAACTGGAACCAAAACAAGAAGAGTCTATGCACCAGAGAAGATGATAGCTCAGAGGAAGATTGTTCAGAAGGTGACATTGAAGAACTTTTGTTTATGGCCCTTGAAGATGAAAAAGTGGAAGCTAAAGATGCAATTGATGAAGAAGGTGAGGTAAACTTAGAAGAAGAACTCATCTGTGCCTTGGGTGAGATCAAGAGACTCAAAAAGAAGACCCTGAAGCAAAAAGTGCAACTTCAAGAGTATGAAGAAGCAAAGAAAAATCTGCATGCTGACAAAGAACATGAGAATACTATTGTTGATCTAAAGACCCAAGTTGAAGAGGCAAAAAGAATAGAGGAAGTGATCAGAGAACAACTGAAATCAAAAGAAAAAGAATGTGAGAGATTGGAGGCAGAGATTGTCGCACTAAGACAGGAAACTGAAAAGTTGAACAAGAGACTCAAGTTTGAAAAAAGTTCTGAGGTGTTGAGCAACATTCTGAGAGAACAGAAACCAAAATCATCCAAAGGTGGTATTGGATTCAATGAAGCAGAAAAGAAAGAGACCAAAGAACCAGAGAAGAAAGCCAACTATGCAGATATCCTAAAAGGCTCCAGTAAAGGAGAAAGCAGCAAGAAACAAGAAGATCATTCTCCACAGAACAAAAACAAAGAAGAGAGCAAGTGGAATAAGGTACCAATAAGAAGTTTCAGAAGTTTATCTTATCAGAGGCAACCCTACATGACCAGGTATTCTTTTTACGGTTATTGTTTTTCCGTCACAATTTTGGTCATAAGATGATGGACTGTAGATCGAGGTTTCAGAGTTGGAATCAGAATTTTCATGCTAGAAACTACAATTCTTTTGCTGCATTGTCAAATTTGAATGAGCATGCGATTAGATGTTATGAATGCAACCAAGTTGGCCACATAGCAAGATTTTGCAGGAGTAAGATTACAGAAAAGCCAAATCAAGAGAAAGAGGGAAAACAAATCATTCAGAAAGCCAACAATAAGAAAGTGTGGCAAAAAATAAAGGAGGGAGAAAAGGAAGAGGCTATGTTGGTACAAACCGCGCTCCATGCACAAGATGAAGAACAACCTTGGTACATTGATAGTGGATGTTCCAGCCATATGACAGGTGACAGAAGCAAGTTCCTGAAGCTGAAAAAGGCCAGTAGAGGTACAATAAAGTTTGGAGATAACACTACAGCCAAGATCACAGGAAGAGGTAACATAAAATTAAATGGTCAAGCTAAAGTTGAAAATGTTTTACTCGTTGAAGGACTGAAACATAATCTTTTGAGTGTCAGTCAAATGTGTGATCAAGGTTATACACTCACGTTTTATGTTGAGGGTTGTGAAATTAGAAAGAAGGATACAAGTAATTGGGTTGCAGATGCAAATAGAACAAGGAACAACCTGTACATGCTAAGTGATGTGAAGGGAGAAAAGTGTTGCATGAGTCAAATTGATGAAAGTTGGTTATGGCACAAGAGATTGGGTCACATTAATTTTGACAACATGGTAAAAATCAGCTCAAAACAAGCAGTGAGAGATTTACCCAAGATCACAAAACCGCAAAGTACTATCTGCAGACAGTGTCAACATGGGAAGCAAACAAGGGTCAGATTCAGGACAAAGGAGTACTCTACAATGAAGCCATTAGAGCTAATTCATACTGATCTCTGTGGGCCAACAAAAACACAAAGCTTGCAAGGTGATTCTTATTTTATGTTATTAATTGATGACTTTACTAGAATGACATGGGTTGCATTTCTAAAAGAAAAATCAGAAGCTTTTGATCAATTCAAAATTTTTAAAGCTTTGATTGAGAATGAGACAAACTCTAGGATTAAGTGTTTGAGATCAGACAGAGGAGGTGAATTTATGTCTAACGAATTTGATGAGTTTTGTGAAGAGCATGGAATCAGAAGACAATTTTCTGCAGCAAGAACACCACAACAGAATGGTGTAGTTGAATGGAAAAATAGAACAGTGCAGGAAATGGCAAGAACAATGCTAAATGAGTCCAAGTTACTAGATGATTTTTGGAGAGAAGCAGTGTACACAATGGTGTATATTCTGAATAGAGCACAAATTCGAGTAAACACAGAAAAGACACCATACGAACTATGGAAGGGAAGACCAGCTTCCGTGAAACACTTCAAAGTGTTCGGAAGTAAGTGCTACATTAAGAGAGACAATGAAGATGAGCTTGGTAAATTTGATTCTAGAGCAGATGAGGGCATATTCCTTGGTTATTCATTGAAGAAGCAAGGCTTACAGGTGCTATAACAAGAGACTACAAAAAGTAGTGGAAAGTATAAATGTGAAAGTCGACGATTGGAAGCCGAAGAAGAAAATAGGACACTCAGTGGTGCAAAAAGAGGATGAAGAAATCAAATCTGAGAAAGAGGAAGAAGAAGAAGAAGAAGAAGAATCTGAACGAGAAAACACAAAGGCACCATCCAGATTCGTTCAGAAGAATCATACAACAGATCAAATCATTGGAAACAAAGATACTGGAGTACAGACAAGGAGGAGACTAGCAAGTGCACCACAAGAGGTAAACTTTTCCTTATTGTCAAAAGTTGAACCGAGTAATTTTAATGAAGCTAGCAAGGATAAGTTTTGGATAAAAGCCATGGAAGAAGAACTTAATCAGATAGAAAAGAATGACACATGGGAGTTAGTACCAAGGCCAAAGGACAAGAATATCATTGGTACCAAGTGGGTCTTTAGAAACAAGATGAACGAAGAAGGAGAAGTTGTCAGAAACAAGGCCAGATTAGTGTGCAAAGGGTACTCACAAGTTGAAGGCATTGATTTCGAGGAGACATTTGCACTGTTGCTCGTATGGAGGTGGTAAGAATGTTTTTAGCATTTGCTTGTTTCAAGAATTTTAAAGTTTATCAAATGGATGTAAAATCAGCATTCTTGAATGGAAACTTAGAGGAAGAAGTTTATATAGAGCAACCAGAAGGTTTTATTCTATCAGAAAATTCAGATTTTGTGTGCAAGTTAAAAAAGGCTCTTTATGGTTTGAAACAAGCTCCTAGAGCTTGGTACTCTAGACTGGACAAGTACTTGCAGGAACAAGGATTCAAAAAGGGAATTGCGGATAGTAATTTGTACATCAAGACAGAAGGAGAACATCAAGTGATAGTTGTGGTTTATGTGGATGACATTATTTTTGGAAGCGGTTGCAGGAGACTATGCAAAGAATTTGCAGAGGAGATGCAGAAGGAGTTTGAGATGTCTATGCTTGGTGAGTTGTCTTATTTTCTTGGTTTGCAAATTCAGCAGTCTAGTCAAGGCATTTTTATTTCACAAACCAAGTATATAAAGGAGATGTTGAAAAAGTTTAGAATGGAAGATTGCAATCCAGTTAGTACACCCATGATTACAGGTTGCAAGTTGAGTAAGAATGATGAGTCTCCCGATGCTAATCAGACCTTGTATAGGTCCATGATAGGTAGCTTGCTATATACCACAGCATCTAGACCAGATATTATGCAGGTTGTTGGATTAGTTGCACGGTTTCAAGGGCACCAAAGGAAACTCATGTGGCAGCAGTAAAAAGAATTTTCAAATATTTGAAAGGTACGTTGGATTATGGTTTATGGTATCCAAAGAGTGATGATTTCACTCTTATAGCATTCACAGATGCAGATTGGGCAGGAAGTGTTGATGACAAGAAAAGTACAAGTGGGGGAGCTTTTTATCTTGGTGACAGATTAGTGTCATGGTTCAACAAGAAACAGGCCTCAGTTTCATTGTCTACAGAAGAGAGGCGAGTATATTGCAGCAGTGGCATGTTGTACACAGGTGCTTTGGATGAAGCAAACATTGAAGGACATGAAGGTAGAGTATGAGCATCCTATTTCCATTTTCTGTGACAATACGAGTGCTATTAACATCTCGAAAAATCCAGTCATGCATTCCAGGACAAAGCACATTCCCATTAAGTATCACTTTTTGAGAGAGAAAGTTGCAGATCAACAGGTGAAATTAGAATATGTTGGGACTAAGGATCAGATTGTTGATATATTTACAAAACCCCTACCGAAGGAATCTTTTGAGTCACTCAGACAGAAGTTGGGAGTGATTCCTGTCACTCTTACTCATTGACTATCTCAGGGGGAGTATGGACATCGAGGAGCTACACATTGCAGTATCTTCAGCTCCGAGTACAGGTTCAGGTGACAGGTTCAGTCATCCCCTTGCCATTGATGTCAAAGGGGGAGAATTGTAGAATGGGGGAGAGTTGTATAGAACAGGTACAATGCAACAGTACAGAAAGAGCTCAGAGGCAGAAAGTTGGATTTCAGAGCAAACAGGTTTTCATGTCTATTTTTAGCAGGGGTTTGCCATCAATGACAAAGGGGGAGTTTGTTGAGTATTTTGTCATTGATGTCAAAGGTACAACATTAGTGTTGATGGAAATATTGAGGTTTGAATATTTGTTTAATATTCAACATTACAACATTTATCCATGTCAAAATTAGTGTGATGTCAAAATTTGAATATTTTAATATTCAACATCACCAAGGAATCTTACGACACATGGCGGGATGTGTAAGAGATTTTATGACGCGTAAGAGATTCTATGACAACTTATGACGTGTAAGAGATTCTATGGCAACTTATGACATGTAAGAGATTCTATGACAACTTATGACACGTAAGAGATTCTATGACAACTTATGACGCAAAATATTTTATGACAATTTATGACGTGTAAGAGATTCTATGATGCGTAAGAGGAGTTACTCTTACATGTGTAAGAGAATATTTCTATTTGGAGCAAATATTTAATATTTGGAGAAAATTGGCCCATGGTATGGGCACATGGTTTTAGGGAAACCACAAGTGGTTTTTCCTCTCCTTCTTTCTATATAAGCAAGTGTTGTGTGCACATTTTTAATAGAGAAAGAGAGCATTTTGCATGAGTGTGATATGTATGTGAGCTGATATTATAAATCTCTTAAGTGAGTATGAGTATGTGAGAGAGAGAATATAGAAGGAGAAATTATCATTGATTTGTATTGCAGATTTTCTGGAGTGGGTGCTTCGGATTGGGGATTGGTGTCTCCAGAAGTTGGTGCTTCGAATAAGAGATTGCACTGATCAGTGGTGTTTTCATTCAAGGGCTGAATTGGTGTTCGGCTTGGAGATTGGTGTCTTCTGTGAGTGGGTGCTCACACTTTGTAAACACTATTTTTTATTTGGATTTGGACAGTAGATCCAAGCAGTCTCTTTTGGTGGATGTAGCCCACACTGGGTGAACCACAATATATCTGGTGTTATGTGCATTTGATTTTTGTGTGTACTCTCATTTTACTTTCAGATTTGAATATCTTGTTAAGTGTGAAAAAGAAAATTAATAAGTTGGAGAAAAAGTTTTTTATTGTCGAATACTGATTCACCCCCCTCTCAGTATTCTCGTGCTTCTAACAGTGTTGCCATTGCGATTTCATCTGTAAAAACTCATTGAGGTATTAAAATTATGAATTTTCATGAACTAGAGTGTAATTCATATTATGGAATTATTTTTATAATTTTCCTCATTGTAGCATCATGTAGATAGTCAATGTGAATGCATTGTGTACATGCAGGAGTTTCCCGCGTCTAGTTGTAGCATTGTGCATATGATTAATAGGCATGACATGGTAAATTTTTTTATTGATAAACTTAGTTAAAATATTGTCATTATGTACTTAGTTGGCGTAAATATTTAGATCTGCATTTGAAAATTTTATTGTTAATATAGTTCTACAAGATAATTTTGATGTTTGATTTTGTATTTTTATATGTATGTAGGGTTCAACCCCTTCCATTTTCCATTCGAGGGCACAAACTCCTTGATCTCATTGTTTGACACCCCAATTCATGATCTAAGTAGCTCTGTTGAATTTCTTTGAGTGTGATATGTAGATTCAACGTGACCAAGAGATTGCGGTAAGTGCATGTACATGTAAATAGTTTCATTAGCATGGTCCTATACATGTTGAAAAATTATACATAAAGTTTTGATAAAAATTGTATGCATTTATAGGTTTAACTACAATTGAGTTTTGAGCGTAAGAGGACTCGTAGTTGAACCGTGGAGGATCCCAAGTCATCTCACAGATCTCCATCTACGTCTAAGGGAGATCCTTCTTTGAGCAGGGAAAAGAGAGGGATACATTTTGATGAATAGGATATATATATGTCTTATGACATTTATTTTGTATGCCTATGTGCATGGCAATGTATGCATGTTTGACATTGTATGTATGCCTATATGACATTGATTTGGTGATTGACTAAAAATGTAAAAAAGTGAATACTAGTTAATCTAAGCTATGAAAAACTGTAAATAAAGTAAATAGATGATGTAAATAAATGTAAAGATGATTCAAACACTTAAACTAATGAAAATTAATAAACATAATGTGCACGATAGAGAAGAGGAAATAACTCATCGAAAAGAAGATGCTCATAGGATCGTGTCGCAGAGGTGAATGGAGAATGGAAGCAAGAACAACTATGTAGGAGCTCCGAAAAGGATGGATCTAGAGTATCTGGATGGACTGGAGCACCTGGAGAGGGACTTGGGCGTCCATGGGTATTCTCTGCATGCAAACCTGGGCACCCTAGTTTGTGAAAAAGATCTGAAACTAATCTTAATAAGTTTGGTAGATGGTCCTAAACCCTCGCTTTTTGTCGCATTATCTTTGCTGCAGTGCTCTGAATGTTGTTGATATTCGAAGATGGTGAAAAGACCTACAAAAGACCAATAAGGAGTATCAAAACCATAAAAATAATAATGCAAATGAATGGTTCAAAATGACCTCAATTTCCACAACAATGGGCTTACTAATTGAGCGCTACACTACATTTTGGACCCAAATGTAGTTTTGGTGTGTGTGCGCATAATGTGCCCTAGGTGCTCTTGTGCCAGATGCACTTTGTGAAGTAGCGAGCGATAACTAGATGTAGAAAATGTAATAGAATGTGTGCATGGAATAGAATAGAATCCTCCCCCTATGATGTGTGTGATGCATATGTCCTAGCCTTGTGCCTTGTGATGGAGCTATGTGGATGCAAGTGATCTCCAATGCAATAGATGGATGTAACTCTAGGTGGATGATAGTAGTGACTAGTGCTTGGTCCCTCATTATGGTCTCATAACTTTATATTTATAGGGTTCTCTTGATCTAATTTTCATAATCAACCTCGAAATGGTCGACCACCAAAAATATAAGGATCTAAAACAACTAGAAAGAGCCCAAAAGCGGTGAAAAAGTGTGAAAAGGACCAGGTACCCCAAGATTACTAGCACTAGGCGCCCAATCGAGGCTAAAATAATAGAAAATGACCGAAAACAGATTGGGCATGTAGGTGTAGCAATCGGGAATGGAGAAATAAAATAAAAGAAGACCAAAAGACGAGGGTTAATTAGTACTTTTTCACTAAAGAACCTTCTAAATAGTAGTATGAGACCAGGACTAAATAATGTCTAAAGTGCATGATTTTGTGTCTACATTTCCCCCACTTTATGTTGGTGAGTGGAAATATTAGTAACATAACGTAGATAGAGATACATACCGATTCCGATGTAGAGTAACAAAGAAGGCATGTTAAAGGACTAGAAAAATTATGGAATGAAAAAGATGATGGAACATGGAAACTAGGAAATGCGATGAGAGTGAACCTAGGGTGGAATGTGTGTGTTGATGATAATGTGTGTAGTGTACATGCATGGTTAGTATGTGAAATGTGTTACCATGAAGTGTTGTTGTTGTTGATGTTGTTGTTGTTATTTGTTGCCCCCATTTGTTGCTTATTTCTCATACATCCAGATCTGTAAGGAGAAAACAATCAACTAGTCAATTATATATGCATATGTGTGTAAAAACGCAATGTAAAAGACACATGTAAAAGTATGTAAATGTAAAATATTCAAATGAAAAATGGAACATGTGCACATGATCCACGTTGAGAGAAAGAGTGTAGAAGGATATCCTATATTGCCGGAGTTTTTTGGGTGATCGACATCGTAGGCTGGAGAAGTGTAGGTATGAAATGCTCTGTGTCCTCTAACCTTTAACTGATTCCATGATCTCTGTGTGAAGAAATCTCTGTATTGTCTTGTTATTTTGGGCGATCTCGACGCCACTGGCCAAAATAGTATAGGGAGACACACCCACTATAACCTCCAAGCCGATAACTTGCTTTCCGTAATGCTAAGGACTCCATGTCCTGTAAAAGCCGCTTTGTATGGAGTTCGTAGATTGGTTTGAAATAACTTGTGTATGTAAACCCATAATGCCGAGGGAAAAAGTGTGCTGAATCGAACCAGTGTAAACATGCTATGTAGACTAAAAAAATCCCAAATAATGCACCCCCTCTTTAGGGACACATGCGATGTCGTTGATAGGAGAATGCGGCCCCAAAAGAGGACCCACCACTGTACTCGAAAGTTTGCCTGTAGGGGGAAGGGAATGCATTGATAGAAACTATTGCATGCAAAAATAATAATGGATAGCCAAAGACAAGTATTAGTACGAACAAGCATGCATGTAGAAAACAATGTATAAGCTACGCAAATAGTGTATAAGCTACCAAAAAAAGTAGTGTAAACACACAAGAAGAAAAGAAATCCACACAAAACGGGTCATAAACATGGGACATCACTCACGATGTCGCAAGACATGCAAGGCCATCATGGCCGCAGACAACAAATAAGTGTGCACACCAAATATAGGGCAAGGCCCTCATATAAAAGTAAACAATGATAGACAATATAACAAAAAAGTATGGAAGCAAATATCATCAGATAACAAATGCTGCACATGAAGCACCGTCAAAGCATGTTAGAAAGATACTAGTATGTCAAAAGAGTGTATAACTAAGTAATGTAAAGTGCTAAGTACAAAATGAAACAATAACACCTGGAAGAGATGAATGCGGATGCCCCCAACGACCGGTGTCGGAAGGGTAGAAGTCGAGCATCCGTTTGCGTGTAAGAGACCTATATCTACAATCAACAATAGAAAAAAACGTGAACACACTTATGTGGATGATATAGATAAATGTCATACAAGTAATCTAGCTAGCATGTGTAATAAAGTGACCATAAACAAGCACAAGTAAACAAGAGTTAAAACAACCATACTATGCGGTATGTTATGGATGGATGGAATGGAATGCAAGATGGAGAAGAGGAGCCACATCCTCCCCGAGAGAATGGAAATATATGCAATGAGGTTCATTTTTTCCCCCTCTGTAGTCAAGAATGAACCATAAATGAGGGTGCGTCTTCAGGAAATGGTCAAAATGTGTGTTGTGTTTAACACACTATGGTGAAAGTGGAGGTATAGTGATGAGATGTGACCTAGCGATGATGTGTGCACGAAACCTATAGACGAAGCATATAACATGACCAGATGAACGTATAAGTGATGATTTAGCCTAAGCGTATATCACTATAAGATGAATAGAGGAGTGATTATTTAGCCCTAAGTGTATATCACTACAAGATGAAAAGAGGGAGTGGTGATGTAGCCTAAGGTGTATACCACTACAAAATGATAGAATAGGTGATGATTTATCCTAAAGCATATGTCACTAGGCTATAAATGTCACATGATGAAAGTTTGAATAGTAAATGTGTGATGAGTGTAAGGTCCATTTGATTTTAAACCCTCGACAGTCGAGTATGGACCGAGGAACTAAAGTGCATCATAGGGTAGTGAGTGCAACGCATAGAAGACAATGTAGTATATGTAATGATGAAAGATGACCATGTGATGAGTAGAATATGTAAATATGCGATGTGTAGAATGCAATGCAAGATGTGTATAATATGTAAAGTGTAATGAAGTGACATGTAATGTATGTAGATAGACTAGTAATGTAGTATGTAGGATGAGGAGTGTATGATGTTAGACACGTAGTATGATATATGCATAATGAAAACTAGTATGATGTATGACGTGTGATATGTGAATATATGCAATGTGTAAGTCCTATAGTGCAATGTTTGGGGTTATGTGTAGTAATCCCTCAACAGTCAAGTGTGAACCGAAGCACAAGAGTGTGTCATCGGGTAGTGGTCGATGTTAGAACGTGTGATGAGAATGCCTATATGCAAATGCAAAGATGATAGATGCTAGGGTGAGTGGGGGTGTATTAGATGCAATTCCCCCCAAGTATATATGAATGAGATGAACTAACCAATGATAATGAAGAACAAAGGTCCGTCATGTGATGTATGATAGTGATGAAAGTGGATGAGTATGTGAAAATGTGGTATGTGCAAATGCTAGGAGTATGATGTAACACTATGTAAGGATGTGAATGAAAAGATAAGAAATGTGCCTATGATGATATGATGATGAGAGAGGGGATGTAAATACTATGCCCCAATGTATGCATGATGAAAGAGGCTATCATGTAATGTCATCTAGGAGATCATCACTCTTAGGATCATAGTCGAATGGATAAGCATTGGTGACTTGATAAGAAATAGTGTATGGCTGATCACGTAATGAGCCATTAAGGCATAAGTTGTACATGCCCATAACATATTCCTCATTAGTGAATGGAGGAAGTGGACAACCATGTGCATACCAACGAGTGATATTTTTAGTGTATCCTAGGAAAGAGCTATTGTAAATGAAAACACGTCCAAAGGGCATAGGAAATTATATGTCTATATGATCAGGATCTAGAGTGCCCCCAATATAATCAAGCCATGATTGTCCTAATGTAAGTGGTGAAGATCAAGGAGTGCGTGTGAGAAATATCGTGAGGTGAAAGATATGAAGACCATAAGCGGAAGTGATGATGACATACCCATAATAAATATGAGAAGCATATGGTGTAGGATAGAGGTCCTCAAAATCAAATCCTAAGCGAGCCAACCCATCATGTGTACATATAGTGTCATCACATGTAGGATCAAATGGAATATGTTCCTAGTATGAATTATTCATGAAGAGTGTGCAAGTAAATGGTGGGCGTGTTAAGGGAGATGGTACATGTGAAGGCGTATGTGATAGAGCGATGTCCATGGACTGGACAAGTGCACGATAAGGAATCATAGTAGTAGTAGTAGTAGGTGGCACAAAAGAAATTGCATCTATCACACAAATGGTACCATCAAGTGGTGGTAAGTGAGGTGGTTCTTCTCGAGGTTGAGGCTCATATGTAATATCTATGTGTGGAATAGGAAGGCTGGTATTAGGAGCCCTATCGCAATACTGAAAGGGGTCATGGTCATGAAATATGGTATACTCAATGCTTTCATGTAAGAATTTTACACAATTATGGATAGTAGAGGTGACAACTTGTATGGCATGAAGCCATGGCCTACTAAGTAGATAGTTGTAGGAGACTGGGAAATCAACAACAAAAAGACAACGTGGATAGTTTTTGGACCAACTAGTAATAGGTAATGTAATGTGACCGAGACATGGGTGGAAAGAACCATCATAAGCATGCATAGTGATATAGAAGATGGACTAACGTCACGAGTGGAAATACCTAAAGCTTCAAGGAATGACATAGGACACAAGTTAAGTTCAAATCCATTATCAATCAAAGTATGCTTAACGGTAACATTATGAATACAAGAGATGATATGTAGTGGCGGGTCATTATCAAAAGTGTGAACGTCGGTGGGAAGGTTAGACTTGAATACTATATGTGAAGAAAAAGCATCGGAAAAGGCTTGATAAACTAAGTTTGGATGTATGTTAGCACGAATGTGAGTAGTAGCAAGAAAGTGTTGGACTTTATGTAGTAAATCAAGATTTGTAAGAAAATAATCATTGATTGAGATACTCATGATGACCAAACCCTAGGATGACAAACAATGAATGAAGAAACTAAAAGTGTGAATGAAGTGTTGAAACATGGGGTTCACCAAAATGATTAACTAAAAATGTGGATACTAGTTAATATAAGCTATGAATAACTATAAATAAAGTAAATAGATGCTATAAATAAATGTAAAGATGACTCAAGCACTTAAACTAATGAAAATATAAACCCTAATGTGCAAGAGAGAAGAGGAAAGAACTCGGTTAAAAAGAAGATGCTCACGGGACTATGTCGTAATGGTGACTGGAAAATATGGAAGCAGGAGCGACCGGGCAGGAGCTCCAAAAAGGATGGATATGGAGTCTGGCTAAACCTGGAGCACTTGGAGATTGATTGGGGTGCCCACAGGTGCTGCAGTCCGCAAACCGGGAACCCCTGGTCTATGAAAAAAATCTGAAAATGATCTTTATAGGTTCGGAAGATGGTCTGAAACCCTCACTATCTATCACATTAACTTGCTGACCGCTCCAGAATGTCACTGATATTCCAAGATGATGAAAAGACCTGTAAAATACCAAGAAGGAGTAAAAACCCTAAAAAAATAAGAATGGAAATGAATGGGTCAAAATGACCTCAGATGCCACAACAGTGGGCTTACTAATTGAGTGCTACACTACATTTCAGATCCAAATGTAGTTTTGATATGTGTGTGTGCATAATGTTCCTTAGGTGCTCTTGTGCTAGTCACACTTTGTGAAGTAGCGAACAATAACTAGATGTATAAAATGTAATAAAATGTGTTTATGGAATAGAATAGAATCCTCCCCCTATGCTATATGTGATGTAGATGTCCTAGCCTTGTGCCTTGTGATGGAGCTATGTAGATGCAAGTTATCTCCAATGGAATAGATAGATGCAACTCTAGGTGGATGATAGTAGTGAGTAGTGCTTGGTCCCTCATTATGGTCTCATAAATTTATATTTATAGGGCTCTCTTGATCTAATTTCATAATTAACCCTTAAGTGGTTGACCAGCAAAAAGATAAGGATCTAAAATGGTTAGAAAGAGCCAAAAAATTGGTGGGAAAGTGTGAAAAGGATTGGGGTGCCGTTGGTGGGACCAGGGCACCCTAATACTAGCCTGGGTGCCCCATTCGAAACTAACATAATGGAAAATAACCAAAAAAATTGGGCATGTAGGTGGAAAATGTTAGGAATGACGAAATAAAATAAAATAAGATGGCCAAAAGATGAGGGTCAACTAGTACTTTCTTCACTCAAGAACCTTCTAAATAATAGTATGAAACCAGGACTAAATAATATCTCAAGTGCATGATTTTGTGTCTACACTTGGTATTGTATGACCTATTCACATATTTTTATTTATTGCATATTAATATTTGGAACTCGATATGTTTTTATGGTTTTACATTTATGAGATTATAATTATATCCAGACTAATATTATGTGCACATGACAATAGATGACATTATGAATATTTTTCATTTGTTGGTCTTATGAACTTTTAATGTCTTAGTAGTTCACATACATAATATGCATGAAAATTTGGAAATCAAGTCATAAATTGGTTAAAGCAATATCTATATAACATATAAAGAGTTATCTACTCAAGTAATTGTTTAATTTATCAATGTGTACATGTGTATATATTCGTGTTTATGTGCGTACCAAAAGCTTAACTCTCATAATATGGAGGTGCAAAATATATGTTTAGAGAACCTTTTCTAGAGGAGGTTCAAAGTTTTAATTTAAATAAGATATATTATTGAATTTTTATATTTTTGTGGTTTCATTAGAGTGGTTTAATAATAATAATGACTAACTATTCATATTCATTATTTATGTGCTTTCATATTTTTCAATAAAAAATGATAAAGAACATTTTACCAAAAGTATAAATTTATCACCAAGAGTGAGAGAGAAAGAGATGGGGAGAGAGAGAAAGTGAGAGAGAAAGAGAGTGAGAGAGAGAGAGATGTAGAAAGAGAGAGAATGAGAAATATAGAGCGAGAGGTAGGGAGAAAGAGAGAGAGAGAAAGATAAAGAGAATGATTTGAGGGCCTTACACTCATGCTATAGACACCAAATTGGTACTGTAACATCTTATTATTGTTATCATTCATATTTTAGGGGTTTTAAGTGTGGATGAAATAGTTTGATGGTTATTTTCTTTGACAGTTTAGATTTGGAGAACAAGACCTAATTAGCCAAGGGAGGTTAGCGAATTTGGAGGTTTCACTTGGAGTTTGGAACTAAGCTTTTTCCTGAAGCTTAAAAAACCAAAATGGTATCCAAAAATAGTTTTTATTTATCAAGATCCTCTACAGTGCAATGTTTGGAACAATAAGCTTTGTAGTTAAGAAGGGATAGTAGGAGTAATGCGCTAATGAAAGTAAATAACTTTTTAGAATTTGAGAAAATATAGTTTTCTCTCTCTTTGCATTAGAGCGAGAGAAAGAGACCTACACCTTGAAAGCACTTAAGAGCCATGAGAGAAAAACAAAAGCTCATGGCACCAAATCGACGACACCCAAATATTGGGGTATACTTGGTAAAAGCTAGGAGAGGCTTCATTTTGGTTCCCAATGATCCGGTGCTTCCCGGCTACATCGCTCAGTGTAGTCCCTTAAGCACCCTCGAGTAAAACAAGCTATAACTTCGATGGGTGATTTCTCATTATCCATGGAACCTTGAAAGGTATCATCTAAACCGACACCTTCACATTGAGACCCTCTACAAATACATGTCTCAGTTTTCCCAAGTTCAATTTCATTTTCTCGCTGTCCCATTGTTTCAGTAACGGTGTAAAATACTTTAGTTTTTGTAAGTGTAAGGCTACTCAATGCAATATTTTGCAAATAGAAGATCATGACACCAAACAGACAGTTCCTACACATTGAGGTGGCTTGGTAAACACTAGGCGAGGCTTCGTTTTGGTTCTAAACACTAGGCGTAGTCCCTTAATAGCCCTGAGAGAAAAACAAGATATAAATTCAACGGGTGATTTCTCAATCTCCATGACACCTTAAAAGGTCTCATCTCAAGATATACCTCAAAATCAAAATCTCATGGCACCAAATTGATTGCACCCAAATATTGGGGTGTACTCGTAAAAGCTAGGAGAGGCTTCATTTTGGTTCCCAATGATCCCTGGTGCTTCTTGGCTACATCGCTCAGTGTAGTCCCTTAAGCACCCTTAGAGTAAAACAAGCTATAACTTCAACGGGTGATTTCTCATTATCTATGGAGCCTTGAAAGGTATCATCTAAACCGACACCTTCACATTGAGACCCTCTACAAATACATGTCTTAGTTTTCCCAAGTTCAATTTCATTTTCTCGTTGTCCCATTGTTTGTAACCTGCAAAATACTTTAGTTTTTTTAAGTGTAAGTCAACTCAATGCAATATTTTGCAAATAGAAGATCATGACACCAAAGCAGACAGTTCCTACACATCGAGGTGGCTTGGTAAACACTAGGTGAGGCTTCATTTTGGTTCCCAAAATATCGTTGCTTCCCAACTACATCGGTCGGGCGTAATCCCTTAATAGCCCGAGAGAAAAACAAGATATAAATTCAATGGGTGATTTCTCAATCTCCATGGCACCTTAAAAGGTCTCATCTCAAGCTATACCTCCATGTTGAGACCCTCTATGAATTCCTATCTTGGTTTTCCCTAGTTCAATTCTATTTTCTTATTGTATCATTATTTGTATGATGCGCAAATACTTGATTTTAGTCGGTGTAAGATTTCCCAATGCAATATTTTACAAATAGAAGCTCAGGACACCAAAAGGATTATTCTCACACGTTGGGGTGGCTTGGTAAACACTAGGTGAGGCTTTGTTTCAGTGCAAAGTGATCCCAGTGCTTCTTGATAACATCGATCGGGTGTAGTCCCTTAAGATCCTTGAGAAAAAACAAACTATAAATTTGATGGGTTATTTCTTAGTCTCATGACACCTTAAAAGATCTCATTTAGACCCACACCTCTCGTGTTGAGATCCTCTACGAATTCCTATCTCATTTTTTCCATAGTTCAATTCCATTTTCTTGCTGTCCCATTGTTTGTAACGGTGCTAAATAATTCAATTGCATTAGTGTAAGGCTACCCAATGCAATATTTTACAAAAAGAAGCTCGTGGAACCAAACAGACTATGACCAAATATCGGGGTGGCTTGGTAAACACTATATGAGGCTTCATTTCTATGCCTAATAATCTCATTGTTTCCCAAAAACATCGGTCAAGCGTAGTCGCTTAAGCACCATGAGAGAAAAACATGTTATAAATTCGAGTCTCTGTTCCACCTTGAAATGTCTCGTCTTAACCTACACCTCGTGTTGAGAACCTCTATGAATTCCTATATCTATTTCTCCATTTCAATTCATTTTTTCTCGTTGTCCCATTATTTGTAATGAGTGCAAATACTCAATTTGAGTCAATGTAATGCTTCCCAATGCATTATTTTGTAAATGGAAGATTGTGGCACAAAATGGAATATGCCCACATGTTGGGGTGACATGGTAAACACTAGGTGAGGCTTCGTTTGGTGCCCGATGATCCTGGTGCTTCCTAAAAACATTGGTCAGGTGTAGTACCTTAAGATCCCGAGAGAAAAATAAGCTATAGATTCAACAGGTGATTTATCGATCTATGTGGTACCTGAAAGGTCTTGTTTGGACCTACACCTCTACATGAGACCCTATATAAATACATGTCTCAGTTTTCCCCAGTTCAATTCCGTTTTCTCATTGTCCCATTGTTTGCAATGGTGCCAAATACTTCATTTTAAGTCAGTGTAAGGCTTCCCAATGCAATATTTTGCAAATGGAATCCCATGGCACTAAACAAACTACGTCCACACATCAGGGTGGCCTGGTAAACACTAGGTTAGGCTTCATTTCAGTGCCCAACGATCTCGGTGCTTCCCAAATACATCGGTTGGCCATAGTCCCTTAATCACCCTAAGAGAAAAACATGTTATAAATTTGATAGGTGATTGCTTACTCTCCATGGAAAATTGAAAGGAATCATCTCGAACCCAAACCTACGTGTTGAGACCCTCTACGAATTCCTATCTTAGTTTTTCCCATTTCAATTTCATTTTATCTATGTCCCATTATTTGCAACAATGCCAAATACTTTAGTTTGAGTCAATGTAAGAATTCCCAATGCAATATTTTGCAAACAAAAGCTCGTGACAAAAACGTATTGCCCACACATCGGTGTGGCTTGGTAAATGCTAGAGTAAGGCTTCAGTTTTGTGCCCAATGATCTTGGTGCTTTCTAGCTACATCGGTCAAGTTTATTCCCTTAAGCACCTTGAGAGAAAAACATGATATAAATTCGACGGTGATTAATTGATATCCGTGGTACTTTGAAAGGTCTCATATGAACCTACACCTACGCATTGAGACCCTTTACAAATTTTTATCTTGGTTTTCCCTAGTTCAATTCTATTTTCTTGTCATCCCATTATTTGTAATGATGCCAAATACTTAAGTTTGAGTCAGTGTAAGGTTGCCCAATGCAATGTTTTGCTAACGAAAGCTTGTGGTACCAAGCAGATTGAGCCCGCACATCGGGGTGGCACAGTAAATGCTAGGCAAGGCTTTATTTCATTACCCAATGATCTTGGTGCTTCCCGGCTTCAAGTGCGATCGGGTGTAGTCCCTTAAGTACCCGAGAATAAAACATGCCATAAATTCGACGAGTGATTTCTTGGTCTCCATAGAACCTTGAAAGGTCTCTTCTGAACATACACCTCCATATTGAGACCCTTTACGAATTCCTACCTGGGTTCCCCCAATTCAATTTTTTTCTTGTTGTCCCATTGTTTGTAACAATACCAAATACTTTAGTTTGGGCCAGTAAATATCAAATATCGAGCATAATGTTCTTGTTTTTTGAATGGATAGTGTAAATGATAATTTGTGTACACATTGTGTTTCAAGGAATGAAGATCTCATTTTATTTTTGAATCCATAGAATGATAAATTCATCAAATAGCTAGATTGTGCAATTTCCTCTCTCGACCATGTTTGACTGATAATGTTTTTCTTGCAAGCTTGTATAAGAGTTTTAAGGCTAAATATGATCATTGTAGGTGTAAATAGGCCGTACTGACCATGACACAAAATTTTAGGTCTTGAAATTGATTTTTTTGTAAAAACTCCATTATTATCTCTCTCGGATGGTGTTTAAACCTCGTGTGCATTGTTTTGTTTAGCTAAGTTAGAAAAATGAGAGCTAACACCTAAATAATTCTATAACAAAGCTAAATCAAAATCTAAAACACCATCAAGATAAGAGCTAAGCAAGGTTAGACAACAACATTATTGCATTAGAACTTTGAAGCATACATCAAACTAACATGCTAATTATCGAGAACCTCTACTCTTTAGATTACTAACAAAATTAGATGGACCTATGTAGATTTAATGGAAATCAATAGTTGATTGTTTTATCTTCAAGAAATTAGGAATGGGAAATCATCAAAGCATTACTACAAGACCACTTTGATTATTCCCATATGACCTAAGAACTTAGATGAATGCAATGCAAGAAATGAGGCTTAGCTCTTCCAATGGTGAATTGCTCAAGAATGACAAAAGGTTGATAGTGTATTTGCTATATGCTTACTTTTGTTTCTCAAGAATTAGGTGTAAGTGTAAAGGTAGGAGGAGGACTCTTTGTATAGCCCAATGGATAAAGGAATCTCTACACCCCTTCGCATGTGGGATAATAGAGATATTGAGTTAGTTGTGGATAATGGGGGTTTAAAAAGGGTTGAGTTAACTTTAGGAGAGTTTAATTTGTCCTTTAGTGACTCATGTGGATAAAGGGGTTTATTAATTAACCAAAGTGATTAATTAATTGACCAAAGTGATTAATTAATAGTCATGCAAGCTTATAAAAGATTTTAAAGGAATAATTAGCATGATTTAGACTATGAGAGGGATTTAATCAAATAAATGATGATTTATTGATTTAATGGAAGAGGAAGCTAATTAATTAATAATAATTAACTAGTCTAGGTAGAAAGGGGTATTAATTAATTAGAAATAATTAATTAATGTAGATAGAAAGGGAGCTTAATTAATTAGAAATAATTAATTAATCTAGATAGAAAGGGGAGCTGATTAACGGAAGGTCGTTAATTGGCGTCATTGTTGGATAGAAGAGTTAATTAATTAATGCAATGTAATTAATTAATGATGATAGGAGAGAAGATGAGCATTATTGACGATATGTTGCCAATTTGTAGGAAAGGGGATAATTAGCACAATTTAAGTATTTAAATTGTTTAGGCTAAATTATAGGTGTCTACATTTTCCCCTCTTTGGGGTGGCGTAAGCGACGCCACTTCAAAGATAGTAGACAGATAAAATTTTGAAAGTGTAGAAGAAAAATTAGTAGAAGTGATAGATGCCCCCTCAAGTGTCGATGGGGTGATGAAAGAAGGCAATCGACGATCGAAAAAGGTGAGAGAAATGATAGAAGAATGAGCAGGAGCCAAATGCCCAGGTGAATAAGAAGAATAGTGTTTATTAGGAGAACAATGTAGAAGAGGAATGAAGATGAAAATAAAAGAACAAGCTTTCATCCAGTGTATTGAAACAACTTTATTGTCATCATATTGCTAAAGATCTACGTCATCGGTCCTTATTAAAAATGTAAGCATATGACAAAAGTAGAATGACATGAAAATCCATACTATGAACAATTGTCCATTGTTGAAAACACCAACTCCATGCAACATACAAAATGCAATGCAATACAAGAAAGTAAAAGATGCCTAACTCCTTGCAACATACATAATGTAATGCAATACGAGAAAGTAAATAAGCTAACCTAATAGAGAAACATAATGTAATTTTTTTGTTATCAAGCTTTGATTCTGACTTGTACAAATTAATGACAAGGGTTAAAAGATGGTGCCCCAAGAAAGGATACATGCAAGGGGAATAATAGAGGACACTTGGGTCCTATGAAAAGTAATCGTGCACTATGAAATAATACCAAGCAACTCATTGTGCCCCAAAGTACAGACATAGTAAGCAAACCAACTTTGTTGATCAAGATAGATCAAGATGATCCGTGATTCGCGCACAAGAACATGCGAGGACCAAAGAGTGATGTTTTTCAGGATGATTCATATTGTTTTTGATTTTTCTCGAAACATATTTGAATGTTTTTGTGATTTTCTATAAGTTTTCTGAAGCTATGTATAAGAAGACAAAGAAGCATGGATGCCCCCAATGATAGATGGGATGTAAAAGGGAAGAATGCCACACATATGAGAAAGTGAAGATGTGATATGCCCCAATGATTAGGTGGGAGTATTCAAAGACAAAATCTTCATAGATAGAAGGGGGATCAAGGCCAATATATAAAATAGGTTCAATCATGAGGGAGCAAGGATGCCCCAGTGTAAGCTAGCCAAGAAACATGTGATAGAAAGGAAGTGGGTGATTGATTTATTAAAGGGGGAAAAAGGTGTCCAAAAACATAGCAAAAAGGCCATCCTATACACATGGATGTTCTAAATGATTTTCGAAGAATATAAGATGATACAAAAATATTTAGAAGGTGGTTTCTTAAAAAGTGATTAGCCCAAGGCACAAATTATGAGACAAGACATGCGCTAAAGCAAGAGTTTGAACAAGGTCCAAAAAGTAACACTTGGTAACATACTAATCCTGTTTGCTCATCGAGATCCCGTGTGTGCACATGGAAATGAATTACCACTTGAAGGAAATAATTGATAGACATAAGTGAAGACACTAGCCAATGTGTAGGAATGATTTAATTTGAAAGGTGATTTGTGAATCGATTATGGAAGGAGAGCCATACATTGCTCCGCTGCCACCCAGGCGTCTATAGCCCCGATGGAGATGCATTTGATTCTAATCACAACATTTCTCTACTTCTAGTCAGGCGTCCATAGCCTCGGTAGAGATTATTGGAAATACCCCAAGAGAGGTTTATATATAAATTTGCTTTTGCTTTTAGCTTTTGCTTTCTGAAAACTTATTTCAGATCTCCGATTTGACAAAGGGGTTAAGAACCACTAATGGCTTGATGGAAGGATATGAAAGTGATTACAATGATGACATTGGCTAGTGTTAACAAATATGCCTAAAAATTCTTCCCAACAAGTTTATTAGATGAGAATAGTGATAGGAATCTCTAAGAGGCCATTCGTTCTTTAATTTACCAAGGTTATGAAAGACCAAGGTCAAACGGATACCATAGAGATAAATGTCACAAAATGCGTGTGAATAGGCTAACCACAATAACATCAAAGGGATGAAAATGGTAGATGAATTGTATATGAATATGAAAGAAAGGGAAGAAAGAATATCCATGTGTACGCAATACCTGATTGCAATGTTTGATCTTTGTACCTTTGATTTTTTTTTTTAATGTTTTAATGTTTTCTCATTTTTATATTTTTGAATTGTTTTGTGATTTTTTTAATTTTTAAACTATTTTATGATTTTTTTGGAAGTTGGAACCAACAATGTCAATCTGTATGATAGGATCCAACAACGAAGTGTGTGACTTCCTTGATAAGGGAGACTAAACACATTTGTTTATCAAGAGTGATATTATCCCCGATCTTGATGATCGTGGTGAGTTCACACTCAAAAAATGACTATGATTTGTTTTGAAACATGGGTTTCGTATGTGGGAGTTTGAGTTCCCTATCCATAGGTTTCTGCACTTTGTGCCATACTTGATGGGTACGTTGGTGTGCATTATGGAATCATGTTTGATTTTTGATTTTATGATCATGGAGTTGTTGGTAGCCTTGGATCTTTTCGTATTTTTGATCTTCACTTGATAAAGAACATGTCTGGGTTTCTTATAAGCTAATGCTTGACTTGTCTGATCGGAGAAGTGAGAGAATAACGTGGACGTTTAGAATTGATGAGAGGAATGGAAGTGGGCTTGCTTATACTCTTTGGTAGAAGAATAATGTGATGGATGAAAAGGATACGGTCTAAGGATTGAAGAAGATGGGAACCGGGAGGTGAGCCATAGATAGAAGACGAAGCGCTCCAGGATGTGGCCCAGCCCAAGAATAGAAGAAGAAGGGCTACTTATGACATGACCCATAGATAGAAGATGAAGGGATACTAGGATGTGGCCCAAGAATAGAAGAATAAGTGCTATTAGGAAGTAACCCATAGATGTAAGATGATGGACTACTAGGATGTGGCCCAAGAATAGAAGATGATGGACTACCTGGGGGTGATCCATACATAGAAGAAAAGGGGCTAGTTAGGCATGCCCCAAGAATAGAAGATAGTGGACTACTCGAAAATGTCCCACAAATAGCAGAGGGAGGGCTACTAGAAGGTGACCCACACCTAGATGAAGATGAAGGGCTACTTGGTGTTGACCCCATAAGAGATTGTGATTGAGGAATTATGATAGACAAAGAGTGATTGGGTGATGAGAAGATAGGCCATGGATCAATGTAAGACCTAGGAGTTTCCTCACGTAATGAAGAATGTGAAGATGAAAGAATAAGAGGAGGATCAAGTTGCATGATCTGAGGCTCTTCCTCCATTTCTTGATAAAAAGAATCAACCTTTTCCTCACAATACGCAGACGCATCAAAGTCTAAAGAGAATCCTTCCTTGTAATCTACTAAAGGAATATCTTCATGTGCCCCTATAAATGCCCTAATTGTTTCTTCATTCTGAAAGAGATCAATCGGTATGAGTTGTTGATCGAACACTAGGGGTTGATTGGAAGAAAGAGGTTCACTTGGTGTGGAAGACTTAGAAGATGTTTGATGATGATTAATAGAAGAAGATGATGTGGGGGACGAAGAAGATGTGTAGCTAGATGTCTCAAGAGTAGAAAAAGGTGGTGTGGACCTACCTATACGATGGTATATCGTCTGTAAACTAGTAGGATTAAGTCCAAAGTTTGCAGATTGCAATGCGTGAGTCAATTCATATGTTTGACTCGAAGGAATTTGAGTCACATGAATCTTCAAAGAAGGAAGAATTATGGGGGTGATTGATGAAGAAGGTCCTGCGAAGAAGGGGAGGACCGTGATTCAAGAATTGCATTGGATGAATAATAACAAGGGTCCAAAGAAAGAGAGAACTATGATTCAATAATTGTATTAGATGTTTGATTGGAGGGATTCGGAGTCACACGTATCTTCAAAGGAAGAAGACGTCGTTGAGGTGACTGATAAAAGGGGTCCCGAAGAAAGAAAGGAAGGACGACGTAGTCATATTAAATGTATGATGAAGAGGGTCCTGTAAAGATAGGGAGGACCATGACATAGGAGTCACATTAGATGACTTAGGAGTTGAATTAGATGAATCGAATAGTATTTTGGATCCAAATAGTAGTTTGGATTTGAATCATTAGAAGAGTCAGAGGAAATATTTGGATTGGAATCCTCAGAAGAAGAGGAAATGTTTGGATTAGAATTAGAAAAAAGC
Source organism: Taxus wallichiana var. yunnanensis (assembly GCA_018340775.1). NCBI lineage: Eukaryota > Viridiplantae > Streptophyta > Pinopsida > Cupressales > Taxaceae > Taxus > Taxus wallichiana. The sequence goes on from CM031239.1 coordinate 837,683,017, forward strand.
AGGGGGAACTTGAATAATAATTTGGATTAGAAGTGTCAAAATCATACCACCGACTATGAGATGAAGGTGGGGAACGAGTTACCCGAATGGGTTCTCTAGCATGAAGAACCAAACAAGGTTTGGTCATGATGGGTGTCTTTTGATTTGAACATTGAAAATTTGATTCCTTATTATCGTATGTATAAGGGACCTTACGATAATCATTCATTGTTGGCGCGTGTTGGGTTAAAAGGTCTAAACCTAGATTGTATGATCAAACTTTTTCAAAATGAAGAAGGTTTCATGTCGATTTGGGCAGCATAATGATAACGAACTAGACATTTCATAAATACGGGGATGCTTGTATGATTTTCCAAAAGGGAAGCTAAGGAAAACATAAATCATGATGAATCAAGACTGATAATCCAACAAGGGATGAAGGCATAAATGTCAAAGGATTGATAAATTTTTAGCAACATAAAGGATACAAAGGAAATATTTCCAATGTTCGATTGATGTAAAATTTTCTTGAATGTTTTTGCCAAGGTTTGAAAGATGTGTTCAAAAATGATCATGAACTTAGGCAAAAACAAGAAGATCAATAGGATCAAAGACCCAAAATATTGTCCTAGAAATGAATTTATAAGATGGATAAACACAAGGAACCATCACGCAAGTTCAAAACACAAAGCCAAATTAATGACCAAAGAATAATGAACGATAAAGAGTCAATGGATCAAAATGATTATTTGAAATGAATATGTCAATGTGACAAATGAGACACAATCACACAAAGTTTGTTTGTTTTAAACTAATCAATCATCGAATTACTTCCTAAGTATGTTTCCAAATGAGAGTTGGCATTTCAAGATGATTAAAAAAATGTCACCATTTATGTCAAGTTCAAAGAAATGAACAAGGCGTAAGTAATAAAAAGAAGTTAATGTGGTTCCCAAACAAAGTATAATAAAAGTGAGATTGAATTCAATCAAGACCTATATCCCAAATAGTGGCGATTATGATTGTGAAGCATACACAACAATACCACCAAGATATGTTAACCAAACTTTGTGAAAAAGTAAGGTTTTAATATCAAGATGATATTGATATAAAGCCGAAGTGGTAACACTCAACACTTTTCAAAATTGAGGTATTAATTGAAATCAAACTAGAGGTAGAGTATACCTAGGAATTGTTAAAGTGTATATAACGTAACATCACAATATAGATATTTAGGTCAAGTTAATGAGAAACAAGACATAAATACCAAAATTGTAGAGACACGATATAAACAAGATAACAATTCAAAGGAGAGTCAACGTGATGAATCAAGCCTAACTATGATGACGATCTTGAATTGGGTATCAAGATCAAAAAGGCTACCAATGATATTAAAATGTCTTCACACAATTTAGACGTTTAACAACCCAACCACAAACATGGATGGACATAAACGGACACAAAAGTGGTGAAAAAAATTAATTGATAACAAAAAGGTAGTCACTCTTCTTTTGATCAATAACATGTCAAAAGAAAGTGAAGGAATTAGATCAATTGGGGTTGAAAAATGTTGGTCTCACTTAGGCAGAGTTTCACCTCGCCTTTTCTATCGTCGATTGCCTTCTTTCATCACCCCATCGACACTCGAAGGGGCATCTATCACTTCTACTAATTTTTCTTCCACACTTTCAAAATTTTATCCGTCTACTATATTTGAAGTGGGGTCGCTTACGCCACCCCAAAGAGGGGAAAATATAGACATCTCTAATTTAGCCCTGAAAAATTTAAATACTTAAATTGTGCTAATTATTCCACTTGGGCATGCAAAATGTGTGCATAGTTTTGGTTAGCTAAGTTAGAAAAATGAGAACTAACACCTAAATAGTTCTATAACAAAGCTAAATCAAAATCTAAAACACCATTAAGATAAGAGCTAAGCAAGGTTAGACAACAACATTATTGCATTAGAACTTTCAAGCATAAATCAAACTAACATGCTAATTATCACGAACCTTTACTCTTTAGATTACCAACAAAATCAGATGGATCTATGTAGATTCAATGGCAATCAATAGTTAATTGTTTTATCTTCAAAAATTAGGAATGGGAAATTATCAAAGCATGGCTACAAGACCACTTTGATTATTCCCATATGACCTAAGAACTTGGATGAATGCAATGCAAGAAATGAGGCTTAGGTCTTCCAATGGTGAATTACTCAAGAATGAAAAAGGCTTATAGTGTATTTGCTATATGCTTACTTTTGTTTCTCAATAATTAGGTGTAAGTGTAAAGGTAGGAGGAGGGCTCTTTATATAGCCCAATGGATAAAGGAATCTCTACATCCCTTTGCATGTGGGATAATAGAGATGTTGAGTTAGTTGTGGATAAGGGGGTTTATAAAGGGTTGAGTTAAATTTAGGAGAGTTTAATTTGTCCTTTAGTGACTCATATGGATAAAGAGGGTTTCTTAATTAACCAAAGTGATTAATTAATAGGTGTGCAAGCTTATAAAAGCTTTTAAACGAATAATTAGTAAGATTTAGACTATTAGAGGGATTTAATCAAATAAATGATGATTTATTGATTTAATGGAAGAGGAATCTAATTAATTAATAATAATTAAATAGTTTAGGTAGAAAGGGTATTAATTAATTAGAAATAATTAATTAATGTATATAGAAAGGGGAGCTTAATTAATTAGAAATAATTAATTAATCTAGATAGAAAGGGGAGTTGATTAACGGAAGGTTGTTAATTGGCATCGTTGTTGGATAAAAGAATTAATTAATTAATGTAATGTAATTAATTAATGATGATAGGAGAGAAGATGAGCATTATTGATGATATGTCACCAATTTGTGGGAAAGGGGATAATTAGCACAATTTAAGTGTTTAAATTGTTGAGCTAAATTACAGTGTGTTTACATTTGCCCCTCTTTGGGGTGGTGTAAGCGATGCCACTTCAAAGATAGTAGACGGATAAAATTTTGAAAGTATAGAAGACAAATTAGTAGAAGTGATAGATGACCCTCGAGTGTCGATGGGGTGATGAAAGAAGGCAATCAACGATCGAAAAGGTGAGATAAATAATAGAAGAATGAGCAGGAGCCAAATGCCCCATGTGAATAAGAAGAATAGTGTTTGTTAGGAGAACGATGTAGAAGAGGAACGAAGATGAAAAGAAAAGAACAAGATTTCATCCAAAGTGTATTGAAACAACTTTATTGTTATCATATTGCTAAAGATCTACGTTATTGGTCCTTATTAAAAATGTAAGCATACTGATAAAAGTAGAATGACATGAAAATCCATATTACGAACAATTGTTCATTCTTTGAAAACACCAACTCCATGTAACATACAAAATGCAATGTAATACGAGAAAGTAAAAGATGCATAACTCCTTCGCAACATACATAATGTAATGCAATATGATAAAGTAAATAAGCTAACCTAACAGAGAAACATAATGTAATGTTTTGTTATCAAACTTTGATTATGACCTGTGCGAATTAACGACAAGGGTTAAAATATGGTGCCCCAAGCAAGGATACATGCAAGGGAAATAATAGAGGACACTTGGGTCTTATGAAAAGCAATCGTGCACTATGAAACAAGAGTACCAAACAATTCATTGTGCCCCATAATACAGACATAGTAAGAAAACCAACTTTGTTGATCAAGATAGATCAAGATGATCTACGAGTCATGCACAAGAACAAGTGAGAACCAAAGAGTGATGTTTTGTAGGATGATTTATATTATTTTGATTTTTCTCGAAACATATTTGAATGTTTTTGTGATTTTCTATAAGTTTTCTGAAGCTATGTACAGGAAGACAAAGAAGCATGGATGCCCCCAGCGATAGATGGGATTGAAAAGGGAAGAATGCCACACATATGAGAAAGTGAGGATGTGATATGCCCCAATGATTAGGTGGGAGTATTCAAAGACAAAATCTTTACAGATAGAAGGGGATCAAGGCCAATATATAAAATAGGTTCAATCATGAGGGAGCAAGGATGCCCCCAGCGTAAGCTGGCCAAGAAACACGTGATAGAAAGGAAGTGGGTGATTGATTTATTAAAGGGGGACAAAGGTGTCAAAAACATAGCAAAAAGGCCATCCTATACACATGGATGTTCTAAATGATTTTCAAAGAATAGAAGATGCTATGAAAATATTTAAAAGGTGGTTGATAAAAAAGTGATTAGCCGAAGGCACAAATCATGAGACAAGACATGCGCTAAAGCAAGAGTTTAAACAAGGTCCAAAAATAACACTCGGTAACATACTAATCCTGCTTACTCATCGAGATCTTGTGTGTGCACATGGAAATGAATTACCTCTTGAAGGAAAGAATTGATAGACGGTAGAAGTGAAGACATTAGCCAATGTGTAGGAATGATTTAATTTGAAAGGTGATTTGTGAATCGATTATGGAAGGAGAGCCATACATAAAGGTTGCTCTCTTTGACATCTATAGCCCAAACAAGAGATGCATTTGATTCTAATCACAACATTTCTCTCTACCGATCGAGGCATCCATAGTCTCGGTAGATATTATTGGAAATACCCCAAGAGATATTTATATATAAATTTGCTTTTTCTTTTAGCTTTTGCTTTATGAAAACTTATTTTAGATCTCTTGTTTGACAAGAGGTTAAGAACCACTGATGGCTTGATGGAAGGATATGAAAGTGATTACGATGACGACATTGGCTAGTGTTAAAAAATATGCCCAAAAATTCTTCCCCAAGTTTATTAGATGAGAATAGTGATAGGAATCTCTAAGAGGTCAGTTGTTCTTTAATTTACCAAGGTTATGAAAGACTAAGGTCAAACGGATACCATAGAGATAAATGTCACAAAATGCGTGTGAATAGGCTAACCACAATAACATCGAAGGGATGAAAATGGTAGATGAATTGCAGATGAATATGAAAGAAAGGGAAGAAAGAACATCCATGTGTACACAATACCTGATTACAATGTTTGATTTTTGTACCTTTGATTTTATTTTTTTAATGTTTTAATGTTTTCTCATTTTTTATATTTCTGAATTGTTTTATGATTTTTTTAATTTTTGAACTGTTTTATGATTTTTTTGGAAGTTGGGACCAACAATGTCAATCTATATGATAGGATCCAACAATGATGTGTGTGACTTCCTTGATAAGGGAGACTAAGCGAGTTTGTTTATCAAGAGTGATATTATCCCCGATCTCGATGATTGTGGTGAATTAACACTCAAAATATGGTTGTGATTTTTTTGAAACATGGATTTCCAAACTTTGCAAAGGCCTAAATTGGAATTTTAGGGTATGATGAAGGATATAAACATGATTTTAGGGTTTGGAGTTAAGGTGAGATAGTTGGCATGTGTGGAAGTAGTATTTCCTCTTGCAACCTTGTTTTTAGCCTTATAGACATGTTTTAAGACCTAAATTAGGTAGTTTGGGGATCTAAACTATGAGTTTGACTATAAATTTTTTTGCGAAGATGTAAACCCATAAAGGGTATCTGGAATGATGCTTGATTTATCTAGAAACCTTGTAGATAATACCCAAAAATAAGAAGTATTTGTAAGTAGGGCTAGTAGAGGTTGGAGATAGGTGTGCAGAAGAAGAAGCTGTGTTTGACCAAAATCCTTCAATATGAAACATAATAAAGGGTAAAATTACATGGTAATACACTATTAGAAGGGAATTTTGGTGTTGATAACCCTATAAAAGTCCAAGATACTATTTTGAGCATCTAGACCAAGTACTAGGAAACATGTTAAGAAGATATTTTTCATACAATATAGGTGGTGAAATGAGAATTTTTGCTTGTTATTCATTTCCAAGATTTAATTTCCCTTAGCTTCTCTTAGCTTCAAGAATAAGGAATTCTCTACTAACAATGCCAACCACGTGAAGGTGGAATCTTTTTGGCACCACTAACCTACATAAGCATGTTAGTAAGAAATTAAATAGAATTTTAAAACCTACAAACTTTAAACAAAATCATTAAAGTTTATTCAAATTAAATTCATGTAGATGTATATCTAGTCTTAAGTGAACATACCTTAGAAATTCAATCCAATGAATCGTAAGGATCAACTCTACTCTTGATAGTAGCGATAATCACTTCATGATATGACTCATGAACCTTCCACATATTCTTGTTTGATGGCATACCTTGATATTTGATCAACTGAATATTTGTTACAAGAAGAAAATGTGAATAGTGAAGTATCTTTCTATGTATTTCATAGTCTTCAAATAACAAAGAATTTGATTTTTGATAGGATATCGTCGAAGCCAAGTTCCAATGATTGCTATTGATCTAATGGGATACTCAAGGTTTTTACCATCAATGATTGTGGAAGTGAATTTCTATTTTCCCTCTACACAACGAGATAAGAAGTAGTTTGTTCCCTCTTCATTAAATTCTATCGCAATAACTGTAAAAAACATGCCATGTATTACAAAGTAAAACTCAAGTCAAATTCAAAATAAATTAAGAGATTATTATTTAATAATTTATAAATTTATAACATGACATGTATGTATAGGTGTTGCACTAAATCGAGACTTGGTCAATGTTTCATCGCTTTTTTTTTATGTTTTCAAAGTAACGAAATAGATAAGGTTAAGGGCCAAGGAGGAATACCTATTTATGCTAGTCAGTTGATGGTTGTTGCGTGCATTCTGACTTCTTGATCCAATGCTGATTGTAAGAGCTTCCTTTTGGCTAGGAGGAACTACCTGTAATAGAAAACAAGACCACAAAAGGATAGTTAAATGATATATGACAGTGGAATGCCTAGCATGTGCTAGATCCGGGAAGTGTGATACTCCCTAGATGGCTATCAATCCACTGTTTAAAACAAATTAATGCGAGAAATAAAAAATTCCTACTGTAGTTGATATGATTTAGGTATCTCATTCAAGCACAATAAGCAAATCTAATATAACAGGCTAGGTTATAGTCAGATCTAAATAATAAATAAGTGTCAAGATTCTTTGAACCGACAAGGGTCAAGTTCTAGGTGGTTTAAGTCAACCGACGAGAGATGATTGTTGGGTATGTTCTTGGTCAAGGTATAAAACAAAGAGACCAATGTTGGTTGGGTATGAATGATGCCGGTTTAGGTAGAATCGACGACAGTTGTGGATAACCAGTGTCGGTATGGTCGAGGTAAAAGGAACTCAAATAGATCAAATGGCGGGGGTTGATCTAAGGTCAAAGGAGGTTGGGAGGGTGGATAAGAAAGTTTGTGGAGATCTCATGTATGCTCAGAAATGAATATTAGGTCAAAATGGTGATTTGGTGGTGTGGGTAAGGGAAATGGTTGAATTACAAGATAATAAGCAATGGAGGAATGAACATGCAAAGTACAAACTAATGACAGGAATGAAAAAAGTTAACTATGTTGAAATAGACAATGCTGGTAGAGATGTACTTATTGTGATGTAGGTTTTGATGGTTGAATGGAGATGGCTATTGATCAGAAGAATAGTGTTAGATATCATAGCAGTGGCTCCCAAAATGATTCCGTGAGTGTGATGCTTTAATATCTATCTTGGTGCGACTCTGGATGTTTAGATACGTGAAAGGATCCTGGTTTCACTTGCATGAAGCTCCCTTCTTGTCTGATTGCTCTCAGAATGTGCCAACCCAAAAACAAGGTTGTTTAGGTGAATAAATGGTAACCGACGATGGTTCTAGGTTCACCAACGTCGATTAAGGTGGGATTCCCTAGGTTTACTAAAATTGGTAGATCTCACCTCTTTTAGCTCAAGTTCATTCCTTGATCCACGGATTTGGAACGGACGTTGCGTTTTTATGAGTGGGAAGGTGGTTAGGGAGATTTTAGGGTTAGACCAAATCTTATCTCATTAAGGCAGGTAAGACTTAGTTATTATTAGTTATGGAAACATGCCAAGAATAGGTCTAGGGTGAGGTGGTTGGATGAGGTGTCTAGGTGAGGTGGTAATTAGCTTAATTAGAATAATTAAGTAATGTATATTGTGAGGATATATATTAATTTAATTAAATTAATAACGGTGTAAGTGGAAGGGGCCATGGTTAGATAAGTATGTTTGAGGTGGTTATTTGACAAGGGACCAAGGGGAGTGTGACCCAATTTTGGTGTCTACATTTTACCCCTTTTTGTTACGTAGCTTGTATTGGTAAGTGACACTGACAAAAATAAGATGTGGTTGCCTCATGTGTGGGTGAAGGTGATCCCCTTAAAACTAGGACAGATGAGGTAGATGAAAAATAGGTGAGTGGTTTGATAAAAAGGTGGATGTGATGAAGAAGAAGGTGGACAATGGGGGTAATTGGGCAAAAGTCCAATCAGTGTAATCGAGGTAATAGGCAGGGGTTAAAGGTAGCAACATTCAAACACACGCACACATATAAATGGCGCACGGTACTAGGTTCAAGAGCATGCAAACTCTACATCGTCTAAGGTCGATAGGTTTATCTAAACAAGGTTGAGGTGATTCTGGTATCCAAGGTATAGGCTATGGCGCAGAAGCACTTTGCAAGTCAGGTGCAAGAACGTTTAGGTATGTTCCAGTACACCAAAGGTAAGGTTGGGATAAATGGCACGGCCATAGGCAAAATAAGGTCATTAGGTCAAACAACACGGGTACTTGATGTCATGAGTATATAACAAGCACACGAGTTCATAGGTCACTAACAATGATATTTTGGGTCCAAGTTGCTTTAGGTCATGACACGTGTAGGGCCAAGATATGGGTAAAATAACAAGTCCCAAAGCATAATTAAGGACAAATATAGGTAAGGTAGGCCATGGAGGTTGGTTGCAATAAGGGTGGGTAAGGTTAGACAGTGGCTAGTTTGGGTAATTGTTTGTCGAAAGCAGGAAAAGGTATGGGCAAGAGTATGGCGGAGTAACCGATCTGGTCATATGTAGTTGGTGATGGTCTACAGGTGAGCAATCGCAATTTATTAGGGCCGAGGATCGATGCCGGTTTGGGTATAACCATCCCACGGTGTGCTAGAAAGCACAGGACCGATGTCGGTTTAGGTATAACCGATGTCGGTCAGGTCGACGTGGGTATATAAAAGAAAAAGCCGTATAATATGAATTCATTTGTACATTTTGGATTTTGTGAAAATGACAGAGCATTGAATGAGTTGTGCTTTGTTGGGAGGAAAGGACAAGGGATGATATCCTGTTGAGGTGGAGAGATCCGGTTGGTTAGAGGAGCCAAGTAGATGGGTTCACAAGAGTGGGCATAGTGCGGTGAGCTATAGTGAGGTTGGAGGGTGATTTAGACATGGCATAGGTAGAGAGGGTTCGGGTAGACCACCAAAGACAACTGGCCGATGATGTGCCACCATAGAGGTGACATCGAGACAAGGTAAGATCTAATCCGTTCATTATTATTTGATATAAGAAGAAGGGAATGGGTAGGTTAGTTTGGGTAGAAGGCTAGAGAATGGGAAATATGTGGTTAAAATGTTGAGGGACGATGGGGTGGAAAGGTCATAGGTAGAGGAAAAAGGGTTGGGGAGTAATTTGGGGTAGGTTTGGGTAGGTGTGTAGGGAAATGGGAAATAAATGGGGGAGAAAATGGGGATTTTGGGCTTGCAAAGATGGGAAGCGAGTGGATCGACACTGTCAAGGTATGACCGATGTTGGTCTTGTCACACAAACATCGGTCAAAGATGAGAGGAACCAATGTTGATTATATCAATCCGATGGCGATCGGGAGTAAGCAGTCTTTGGTTAGGGAAAAGCAGCTAGAGGTCTAGGAGGGGTAAGGGGAAAGATTAGGTAAAGTGGGTAAAATAGATAGCGGGTGGGGGATTGAAGGTAAATGTTGGATAAATTCAAGTTTTTAATAATGTGTGTATTGGTTGAATGCGGGCCAAGGACCAGCCTACAAATGAGAGATAGCGTACCTCCCTTTCTCCTGGAGGTACATGGGGTGCGACAAGTGATGACTAGTGCCATGCACTAGAAGTTAGCCTAATTAGGGTATGACACTCTTTGGAACATAGTTTGAGAGTCGAGCTTAATGGTCGCTCTCATCGGCAGATGGGACTCGGTGACCAATATCTTCCATTTCTTGTGGTGAAATCACAGTCACCACCCCTGGAGGATGCGTACGGGATCCTGTGCTTACCGATAGTGAGGACACAGGTGTATTCTATCTCCTCAGAGGCCTCTGAGGAGTTGATGTTGACCGTATTTGGTGAGGGGTTGGTGGAGATGAGATTTCATAGTGCAGGTATGAGGTATGGAGATATGTACCGAGCCTATCTGGAGGAGATGAGGTGGTAGTTTTCTTTGATGGACGAAGTCTACTGCTTCAGACTTGCCGGATCCAGAGGGTGGGAGATTCCCACGATCGTTGATGGGGGTTCTACACGACATGGTGGAGGACATGACCCGTTTACATGGGCACCTGCATTCTTGGTTCAGTTATATAGAGAGTTATGGGCTTATGGGTGGCTACAGAGGTTTAGCCTGTGTTGTACTTTCCTACTTCACTGCTAGGCATATGAGCACATTGTGTGTGTGCATCTAGTCGGTATGCCCCGAGATGATGCATTTGAGTAGGGTTTTGTTTGAGTGGGATTCAAGAGATGGGTTCTATGATTGGGGAGCGACGAGCGACTAGAGCTACACACGATGTAGCCTATTACAAGCAATAGCTAGAGGAGTTGTCTGGTGTGGACATCTTTTAGAGACCCTATGTGGGTTTTTCATCATATGGGTGGATGACAGAGGAGCTAAAGGAGCTACAATTTGCTCCGGTAGATAGAGAGGCGGCGTGTAGGAGAGCACGAGATGATATCTTTACACAGGGTTAGATGACAGTTTGGGATGTTTCAGGATATACCACCACCTTTCCCACAGGACTGGGGAGAGATGACGTGGAGATGCCTTTGCCTCTACCATGGCCGAAAAGGTCTTGATGGGGCGGGAGGAGCAAGTGATAGACCAAAGTGGATTGATGATGCCGGGATGGCCCGATAGATACAGCGGTGGTGGGCTACACATTTACGAGAGTAATGATGCCGAGGCCGGGGCATCCGGATTTAGCCACCATCATAGTGCGAGAGGACACCCTACGGGGGTATGTGGTTACCCCTGTTACATAATTAGGTATAGTATAAAGGCGAGATGACATGCTCGGAGGCACATGTTGCTATGTTTCGAGCACAAGTGGTGACTCTACAGACCAAGTAGCGCGAGGCAGTACTTACATAGGGTGGAGATGGAGATGAGGTGAGGTAGCCTCCCTACGAGCACAAATTACAAGTTTGCGAGGGCTAGTTGGCCATTAGCAGGCGTAGGTTATGGCCCTTCAAGCCTAGATATAGTCGAGGAGCAGGCGAGTCCCTCAAGACGATCACAGCATAGGGACAAGGTCCCTCTTTACAGGTACTAGTGGGATAGGGTCCCGAGAGACAGAGTACGAGAGGTCGCGACCGATGGCATTGCCACGCACAATACCGATAAAGGCTGGTTGAGAGATGCATTAGGTGAGGTATGATATTATTAGGATATTTTGATGGCCGCAAGGATAGATTTTCTATCCTATGGGGAGTATAGAGCACAATAGGCCTCGAGTGAGAGGACTAAGTCACATACCCACACTGTAGAGAGCACATGGGGCCATCGAGCCCCGAGACAGGGTCAGGGTGAGGCCACCAGTTCACGGAGGCCAACCCCAGGTGAGGTACCAACAGAGATCCAACCAAGAGATGATGGGTGGTGAGATGCTAGTTGGACGTCATACGGGGTAGGGGAGGAGGAGGAGACATGTGAGATAGATATGGAGGATATCCAACATGGTGATGTCTGATAGCCATATATACCTCTGTTTTGTATAGTTGTGTATTTTTGATATATACCGACCAACTTGCTGAAGAGAGTGAGGATGTAGATGAGATTTTTTGAGATTTTTATGATATACTAGCCTGCATGCCAAAGATGGTGAGGATGTATATGAGAGTTTTGAGATGTTTGTGATTATTATCGGGATATATGTTCACATGTATTTTTATACAAACTATCTGATTTATAGATGATGGTGTTTATAAGATGGATGGTATACATGTGTTAATTTTCATTGTATATATATATATATATATATATATATATATATATAGGTGGAAATCAAGTGGATTAGGCATGATAGAGTCAAGGTCGTGTAGGCATGATAGAGGTAGGTTGTGTTAGGCATGATTGAGTCAGGTCATAGGCATGGATTGAATCAGGTATGACTTGGGCATGGTGGAGTTAGGTTGGGTTAGGCATGATTGAGTTTCTAATTCATTAATTTGTGTAATTAATGATGGTGTGGACCATGTTAATATTATTTGTAGGAAAATGTATGATTATGGTAAAGAAATTGTAGACCAGATGAAATGAATGTATAAGTGATGATGGTAAAAATGGTAAGCAATTGTTGTTTGTTTGGTTTAGTTTCCAATTATTTATATACAAAGAAAACTAACTTGGGTAGAATGTGAATAGGAAAAGGGAAGAGGGAATTGGTTAGGGTAGAGAGTGGTGATCTAACCTCCAAGGGCCCCATGCCCTCGAGTCCGCCTACATAGTCCCAGACGAAAAGGGACCTCGAGGCCGATGTAGTTCTCCCATAAGCTAGGGAAGATTACAATGAAAGAGAGGGATGGATTGATAGGTGTTAGGCACAAGTGAATGTAGGTCATAGGCATGCATGATTGAGTTGCTTGAAATATAAGTGTCATTTGAACAAATCTGTTATAGGAGAATCAATAGGTGATAAAAGAAGTTAGAAAGGTAAGAGGTGGAAAAAGAACCATCTAATTGATAAGAACCCTAATGAGTCTACCATACCCCAGATGGGCTTATGAACGTAAGGCCCTACAGGCCTTGCATAATGGGCTATTCTAAGGGTGAAGAAAATTCACATGATCACGAAATGTCATGGTTGACGCATCCCTTGAGTGGAGAGGGAGTTAGGATAAGAAGGTAAATGATGTAAGAATGGGTGGTTTAGCGTAACTTAGTGTATGATGACATGTATTTTGGAACAAGAAACCCAAAATCCAAAATAGGCAAGTCCATGAAAAAAATTTCAAATTTTTCTTTATCCATTTGTTTTTAATAGACTGATCAATGCGGGAAGTATATATGGGATGGGTATATTATCTCCTCGAGATATTCATGAAGCTGATCGATGCGGGAAGCTTATGAATATTTATTATATGTTTGCAATGACCGTATATAGTTGTTCTTCAAGGGAGCAGTCTATTGATAGTGGTAGAATATAAAGAAGAGATGTCCCTTTTGAGGGAGTCATCTTTTGCTGAAAGTTTGACTCAAAGAGTTGTATCCCTTTTTGTTTTTAGATGTTTAAGTCATGGAAAAGACTATAGAGGAAGATTAGGTTCTTGTTTAGAAGACAAGATCATAGCACACAAAGATTAACTATGGAGGAGGTGGTTTCGAGTGATGAACAACTATGGGATTCCATATTGAAGAAGATGAAAAATATCCATGAGAATCATGCTATGAGTAGATCCGTGTTACTCATATTGAAGACAAGGCTAAAAGGTGATGGGTAATCCCATGATTCTTGTTTAGTCATAGATCCTCAAAATGGGTAATATGGAAGGTGAACAACGCTTAGGATGAGTAACCAAATGACAGAAAGTGATATATGACTTGATATCAACAATAAAATGATCGAAGATGTAAGGCATTAAGGGGCTTAGGCTCGAGTTTACCTTCTAGTGAAGATAAATGATAAACACTTGATCCATAGGCATGGGTAACGATATAGGGTTCGAGCGAATTAGGAGAAAATTTTCCCGTTTACTTTTCTCCTCTTAGGTTAGATGTTGATTTTCCTTCAGGATGAGGTCACCAACTTGAAAGGTTTGTTTGTGAAAACGTTTGTCATAGGCACATTTGATACATTTTTAGTAGATTTGTAGATGGTCAAGAGCGTTGAGATGATGTTCATCTAATAATTCAAGTTGTGCCAAATAATCCTAGAAAAATTCATCGTCGTTGAGCATGTCTTGTAGTGAGATGTGGAGAGATGGAATCTAGACTTCGAGAGGTAATACAACCTCAGTACCGTAGACCAGAGAAAAAGGGGTGATAGCAGTCGAAGTGCAAATACTAGTGCGATAATCCCACAAGGAAAAAGGAATGTGCGTATGCCAATCCTTCCTAGTATCGTTGAATACCTTCATAAGAATTTTGTTCAAGGTTTTATTAGTTGATTTGGCTTATTTGTTGGTTTGTGGGTAATAGAGTGAGGAGAAACTAAGTTGGATGCCGAAAGCATCACATAGTTTGTGTAGGGTTTTGTTTTTGAATTGTTTTCCGTTATTAGTGATAATGCGGTGAGGGACACCAAAACGAAAAATTATGTGATGGTTGATGAATTCACATATTTTCTCGGATTTGGTGGAAATGAGGGAAATGGCTTCTACCAATTTAGTGTACTATTCAAGAGTGGTTATGATCCATTGGTGGCGTTGTGAAGAATGGGGGTTGATCTCACCGAAAAGATCCAAACCCCATTGAGAAAAAGGCCAAAGGTCTCACGCGAGTTGTAAGGCATGACTAGTGTTGTGACGGAGATTATCATGTTGCTGGCATTTCACGCAGCATTTGACATAATCACAACAGTCATGGTTTAAGGTTGGCCAGTAATAGCCTAGGTGAAGAATGCACTTTGCGATGGCTAAAGCACTAAAGTGACCTCCACAAATTCCATCATGGACTTCCTTAATGGTGTAGGGAATTTCAGAACTTGTAAGGCATCGTAAGAGAATTCCATCAAAGCCGCACTTGTAAAGAAGACCACCCATGAGGACATAACGGGAGACACTTTTGAGAAAGGCATGTTGTCCATTGTGAGTGAGATCAGTAGGTAGAATGGAAAGGGAAAGATAGTCTGCATATTTCTTATACCAAAGGTCACGTGGGTCAGGGGCAACAATTTTGACAGAGTAAACTTCATGAGGTAAATAAGAGGGTGATTGTAGCCTTTGTATAGTGACAAATATTTTAGAGTCATCACGGCGAAGCGGTATTTGGGAAGCCAAACAGGCCATGGTATCTAAAAATTTATTGGTATAACATAGGGTGGTTTGAAGTGGGTAATTCTCAAAGGTGGTCAAAAGTATGTCTACATGATGTTTATACTTTTGAAGTATCTCATTATGACAATCTTTGGTATATACCATTGAATTGGTTTATGACCAACCGAGAATAACCAAAGATGTTGATTGACTTAACATATAAGGCATAAGCGATCGGAGACCCAATATGAGTGCTTCATATTCATCAATATTGTTTTATACAATTAAAATCGAGTTTGAAAGAAAAAGACATAGGTTCACCATCAAGCGGAATGAGGATAACACCAGCCCCACTCCCACGTTGACACTTGGAGCCATCGAAGAACAATGTCATTTGGTAATTGGGTTTGTCAGGGGAAAGGGTAGTAATAGACTCATCCGGGAAGTCGAAGTTAGAGGGTTGATTCCTAGAAATAGGTGCGTCGACCAATTGGTCGATGATAGCTTGGCCCTTGATGGATTTTTTATGGATGAATTCAAGGTCGAGGTCGGCCGAATCATAAGCCAATTTGTGACACATTGATTTTGATAAGGTTTGGCATACATATAGTGTAATGGGTCTAGTATTAGTAATGATGAAGGTTTTATGGTTGAGTAGGTAATGGTAGAGTTTGGTGGTGATGAAAACTAAGGCTAGGTAGAGTTTTTCGGCATGTGTAAATCTAGTTTCGTAGTCAAGAAGGTACGGATTATGTAATAAACCGCCGCTTGCTCTCGGTGTTGATCATCACGGTAAAGCGAGCATGACACCTAGAGAATGGTCGATGGTGGAAATATATAGGTAAAATGGTTGATCATCCTTAGGAGGAATGAGCACCGATGGTTGAAGGAGGTATTATTTCAAGGATTCAAGAAGGCTTTATGGCATTCATCATCCCATTTGAATGAAAGCTCTTTATTGAGAAGATGATGAAATGGTTGTGATGATAAAAAAGCTATGAGATAAAATGATGAATTGATTTCAACTTTCCTTGTAGGTGCGAAGTTGACGGATATTAGTGGGTGGCAGAATTTCAAGAATATCCTTGACTTTAACAGGATCAACTTCTATGCCACACAAGGAAACGATGAAACCTAGGAGTTTTTCAGAAAGTACCGCAAAGACGTACTTCTTTGGTTGAAGACGAACACAATACTTGATGGGGTGGTCAAAGATGACTTTAGAAATGGGCAAGTGTTTGGTTCGGTGATCATCTACGTAATCCTCTAATATGGGATGCATGATGTCATGGCTTGTTAATATGTAGCACCAGCGTTTTTGAGGCCAAAAGGCATGACTCGATAGCAGAAAGTCCCCCAAGGGGTGATAAAGGAAGTCTTGTGTTGATCCTTTGGGGCTAGTAATATTTGAATGTAGCTGAGATACCTTCCATGAGTGATAACATTTCATGGTCAGCGGTGAGATTAACTAGTTGGTTAATTCTGGTAGTGGGAAATCATCTTGGGGACGAGTGAGATTGAGGTCACGAAAATCCATGCAAATGCAGACTCCCCTTGTTACCTTTATACTTGATAATGATGTTAGAAATCCATTGGGGATAATCAATGGGTAGAATGAAGGAAGCGAGAGAAGGTCTTTGAAGCTCTTCTTTGAATAGAAGTGCAATGCAACGATGCATTTTATGCAACTTTTGTTTGATGGGTTTGGCATCAGGAATGGTTACGATATTGTGAACCACAATTTTTGGGTCAATACCGAGGCATATCGGCATAGGACTAGGAAAATGTGTTACTATGGTCCCAAAGGAAAGAGGTGAAGGCTTCTGTTCAGTAGCATCTAAGGATTGGCCGATCTTTAGAATGTGTGGGTCGTCCTAAGTATTAATGTTGATTTCGATGGTCGATTCGTTCAACATGGTTTGCGTCTCAGAGGGTAACGACCAATGAATATAAGAGTCTTCTGCACCAAGGTAGGTGAGGATGGACTCATCGTCCTGACATTGAACGATGTTAATTAAAGGTGTATCATCATCGATCATGTTAGGATACAATAATGAGAGAGAAGAGGGAGCCTCACCATCGCGTTGGTAGGTCGGTCCAGGGAAATGTGGGTGAATGAGAGGGGAACATTTTTCATCCTTGATAAGGTCAACATGAACCTTCTTAGAGGATGGAGCATCAAAACCAATGCCACTACGATCATTGTGTTTACGAGAGGTATATGAGATGACAATGTGGCGGCCTTGTTCATAAAAACCGTAGCCAAATCCTTTCCACGTGCACCGGTGGAGGAAAGTGTGAGTGGAACAACAGGTTAGTGAGGAGTGTAGGTTGGATGAAAATGGTTGGGTTTGGGATGGAGGTTCAAGTTTATAGGTGGCCATATCAAGCCCTCCACACGTTAGGTTAGTACAACGGTGGGGAGGGCCATAAGGAAAACATCACCAATGTGGATGTCGTAGGAATGGGGTGTTGACACAGGTTCCCATACTCTTGTGGGGTGAGGAAGGTGTCAATATTGTATAGGAGGTATTCCCCCAGAGTGAGGCATTGAAAAACACCTTCTAAGGGATCAATAGTTGGTATGCGGGTAGCGGGTATGGATGGCTCACTAGATGATGGGGAAGCAAGGGTGCTTAGTGGTAGAGGCTACAACAACGCAATGGAGATAGCAAGGTTAGATGCAACATAAGTAGTGGCAATTTTTGTGGATGGGCTCATGGGTGAAGGTGAAGTGGCAACAGTGGCAGATGCCTTAACTGACACAAGCACATCATTGGGCTGATATAGCATGTTATAGGTCTTGAAAGGTGAGGGCTTGATAGGGATGGTGTAATTATGTCCCTCGTATTCAAATTTGAGGCATCGATGTAAATTCGAAGGGACACTGACCCATAACACGGATCCAAAGTCCGCAAGTAGCAAGTTATCTGCAATTCACCTTTTAGGACATAGAAAAGTTTCGGGACGGTGCGGGGACCTACATGGACATGGAGAACAACGGTACCTAGTGTAGAGGTCATGGTGTCATTGAAGGAACACAACATAACGGGGTTACCATGCATGCAATTGGTAGGTATTTGCATTTGGTCGTACGCATGGGAGGATATGATGTTAATACTAGCACCACCATTGATCATAATGCATCGTATGTGTATATTATCGATAAAGACAGAGATGAAAAGAGTGGGATCGAGGTCATCGAGGCGAAAGGGAGTGATCTCTTCATCTGAAAAGCTAGGCGACCACTTGGCGAGTGGGTGGAGGTGTAGAGGAAGGCGAAGACCTAGTGAGAGAGGCTACGTGGTGAGGGGTAATGATGGAGGCCACAGGTGTGGGGTCATTTGGTAAGACTTCGATAGATTGAAGGACCTCCATGAGGGCTTGACGATGTGACTCTAAGGTTTGGATGAGGTCATATAAAGACATTTTGAGGGGGATTGCTGTAGTTGTTTTAGCATTGTGCGATGTGTGACCCCATCCGAAAGAGGATATGCAGGACCTCGAATGATGACTTTAGCTATGGGTGCAGATGGTATATTGGGTACAAGGTTGGTTGATGGGCCAATTGCTTTCTCTTTGCCCTTGTCTTTCTGAGCACGGGTGGCAATGTTGATCATGTTAATCGAGGGAAGGTGGATGAAGAGGGTGTGTCATGGAAGGTATAGCGGCAAGAGGGACAAAACCCTAGTGGTGGATACGAGCCTTGTGAGATGAGTAGGACACATTGGCATTTGTGTGGTGGTTTGGGCAACTCTCTTATACGAACCATGTTAATCTCAAATCTTGGGGATGGATCAAAGAGTTGTGGGGGTGGAGATTTTGGTCATTGAGTAGGTAATGAGAGAAGATCTGTGGAAATTGGTGAAGGTGAAATGGGGTCCTCATCAAGAAGATCATCATCGTCAAATTTTTCTTCAGGAGGACACAATTGGACAAGAGTGGTTTTTAAAGCCTTACAGTTCTCTACATTGTGTCTTGGCACATGATGGTAGGCGCAAATTTTGGTTTCATCAAATCCTTTTGGTTTGGCTTTGAGTGGATCGTTAGGTCTAAGAGGTGGTAATGTGATGACAAAAGTTTCGAGGAGATTGATTAGGATTTTGGAAGG
Source organism: Taxus wallichiana var. yunnanensis (assembly GCA_018340775.1). NCBI lineage: Eukaryota > Viridiplantae > Streptophyta > Pinopsida > Cupressales > Taxaceae > Taxus > Taxus wallichiana. The sequence goes on from CM031239.1 coordinate 837,702,176, forward strand.
ATCCCTGCTAGTGGATCACAATGGGAGGTGAATGTGGGTTTGGGTACAAGTATGGCTGATTGTGGAGGAAGATTCTTTATAAGAGGGGGAGTAGGTTGGGCTACTAGTTTGGTGTGTGGTGTGGTCTTAGGTGTTGGTCGTATCTGCTTGGGTAGGGGCATGGTAGATGAACTGGAAATGGAAGGTTTGGTTGGTTTAACTACCTTATTGGAGGGTAGCGGATTTTTAGCTTTAGGTTACATCTTTTTGGGTAAAGGTGATATGGGTGTACGAGATGTGGAGGAAAAGGCGATGGTGGAAGATGGCGGAGTTACCCACGGGAGTAACCGAGGTGTTTGTGGAGGTGGTTGGTAGAGGGAGAGAAGAAGGTGTGTGTGAAAGAGAGGGAAATGTTATGGGTAGTGAAGCAGTTATGGACAGTAGTGGTGTTATGGGTGGTAAGAAGGTTATAGGTGACGAAGGAGGTTGTGTGGGTCTTTTGGGTACATTAGAAGTTTGTGATGAGGAGGTGGGGTTGCTGCATTCTTAGTTTACTGGTGGACGAGGGTTGTTTTTCCGGGGTTGAGGGTGAGGCCTAGTGGACAAGAGAGGGGTGAAGGTGATAATGGCATAGTAGGTGAAGTTGGTGTATGAGATCTAGGAGATTGGATCTTCGTTTTAGGGGCCTCAGTTAAGTTTGGTGTTAGTTTTGGAAGATGTAGCTAAATCTAATTTGATGGGTGGGTGAGTAAGGCTAGTTGTCGGTATGACCCCTAAGGTAGTGATAGGTTTAGGTAAGGGAGATGATATAGGTGCGGGTTTAAGTGTAGATGTATATTGGGCTATGGGTAGAGGTGCAATTTGGGCCATGAGTGGTTTCGTGGAAGGTATTGCAATAGTTGTGGTTGTGTTTGGTTTGGTCACTCGAAACACTTTTGGATAGATAATAAAGGTGTCAGTGAGTGACAACTGTATTTGTGTTGAGACAAGAAGTAGAAGGTGTCCCCAAATTAAGGCTCTATCGACATAATCCAGGTGATCGTCTAGGTGTGAGAATGGTACTATTGTAAGTGGGGCCGATGTGGATCAAGTGGCAATTCCCATAAAATGTTTCTGAGATACAGGGAAATGGCTAGCCTCATACTCTATGGGTAAGAGAGCCGAAAGAAAATCAACAAGATCTTGAAGGTCTGATGGTGACATCTACAAGAAGTGGTACTTTTATAGTATCCTCCATGGGTAGAGGAGAGGATGGGCCAGCCAAAGTGGACTCTCCTTGTGTTGGTGTAGGTGGTGGACCTGAATCTTCTATGAGTAGGAGAGGTATCACTGATAAGCGATTGGAATTTTGAGGGGTCAAAGGAGGCATGCTGATTATGGGATTTTCTGCGGGTGAAGGGGAAAATGAAGAGGGTTCCTCTATGGGTAGAGGAGTATATGAAATAGGTTCTGGCGAAGATAAGGGAGCGTGGGCTAAGATTTCATCCATGGAAGGAACATGAGGCAATTGGGAAGCAAATGGTATGTTGTCAAAAATAGCATGGACCTTGTGGACATTCTTTATAATTGTTTGAGGTATCATAAAATTGGTTGGGAGAAGGGAATGGGAATGACTTCTTGAAGATATGCGAGTTTTGGTTAATAGGTACATTCGGGCTATCCAAGACTAGATCTCCATTTTCTAACATTTCTTGGACGATATTCTTGAAAGTGATGCAGTTATTGTCGTTATGACCTTTGACACGATGATAGTTACAAAAATCATGTTCCTTATACCATGAGGGCATGGGTCACTTAGGGTCAAAACCAATATGTGGTTTTATAGGTGGGAGGGTAATGGCTTTTGACCTTAAAAAGCTTTTCCAACACAGAAGAATAAGATTCTCCTATAGAAATGTATTTTTGTTGTTCCCGTCTGAACTGGAAATATTGGAAAGGAGAGAGATTAGAATGGGGTTTGGCTGGGTTTGATTGATGAGGGCGACCGGCTTTGAGAACTATGGCATTGGCAGACCCTTTGGGTTTTGAATAGTTATTTTGGGGTTTCACAAATGAAGAAGCATCGTTTGATTGGAGTGCGATGTTCTTGTTACGAAGATGAATTTTCTTCTCTCGATAGCAGAAATTCCAATTTCCGTGCCATAGTGAATGTCTCGTTAAAAGTATGGAAGGTTAGTACCTAAAGGGGTGATAAGATGTGTCTAACATAGGCCCGAGTAAATAACTCTATGAGTTTAGTTTGAGGTAGTTGAAATGTGAGTTGATTGATTAGGCTACACCAACGAGTGACAAAGTCAGCGATAGACTCATCATCGTACTATCGAGTGGAATAAAGATCATTCTTGACAATATTAATCGAGAAGTGGTCTAAGAAGGCCTAGGCTACTTGATTAAACAAGTAGATGGAATATTTTGGTAGCCCACTGTACTAGTCTAATACAAGTCATGTCGGGGACATTGGGAAAGTCCTCAAAAGTAAAGCGTTATCATGAGTGATCGGGTAACACCCATGTTTAAAGGACCATAAATGTTGTTGTGGATCCTCTTTACTATTAAAGTGGTTAAAATTTGGCATTTCCCAATGTACGGGATATGGTCGAATAGGAATGGATGGGTGAATAGGTTGATTACAAATTTCATCATAGGTGAGGGAATTGTGTGAGTTGAAACCGATGCTTCTAATGTCTGCATATTTTCCATCATCACCTTAATGAGGTCATTGGTAGGTTGTGATGGAGGACACCTCTGTGGTATAAGGGGGTGAATATTGAACCCGATAGGGAGGTTGAGAATAGGAACCGACATAGAAGGTGCATATCCAGAATGGGTGATAGACGAGATAAGGGGGTTGTTGATAATATGTTTATCTAGGTGGAATGGTCATTGTGACTCTGGTAGCGATTGAGGGTAGTGGTTGTGGGATGGAGAGGATGATATTTTGGAATGGAGTAGGGGTCACTGACACCACGGGCGATTGTGTTACAATGGGTATTTGTGAGATGATGGGTGCGGACTAGGATATGGCCTAGGTGGTCAGTGAGGGGATAACAGATACGACATGCACGATTGATACTGCAGACATAATGGTCATAGCGGGTATGGGTCTTAACTGTGAAACTACTAGGGGTGAAGTAGGTGAGGGTAACGCCGCATTATTAGGGGATGATGCAAAAGTAGGAATAAGGGAAGGAGAGATGGATACATGCATGCCGTATATCAATTGACTTGAGGAGTCTCAAGTGGAAGAGTGGGAAAGGTAGAACTGTAAGGCCACAAGATTCTAATCAAGGAGTCATGCAAACTCTTCGTCGCCTACAACAATGGTGGTAGGTAAGGTTGGATCCATGGGTGATAGGATGGAAGGCGGTGAGGACTAGGTGGGAGTGGTTGACGACTAGCGTGGAATATGAGGGTGTTAGTCTAGCTGCGAGTCAGCACCATGTGAACAAGTGCTGACCTAGTAAGACTGTATTCTGTAGATGACACAGAAAATAGTAGAAACAGAGAATAATGGGGTCAGGAGGTGAATCTAGTCAATGTCTAGATTTTGAAAATCAAACACGAGCAATCTGACGATGGTCGGGTTGATTGATGATGATGGTCGAGTTGACCGGTGGCGGTTGAGGAAAATCGACAACGTTTCTTCAAAAGCAGAGATCAGTCCACTATGGAAGAAAACCAGTCTCAAAGAATGAAACAAGAATGTTGGATGTGTACTTGTGAAAAGCGTGTATGATAGCGAGGAATCAACGGGAAAAAAATATGATGATGCCCTGAGGGCTAGAAACAAAACAAAAAGAGTGATGAAGACTATTCTAGGTAAAGTAACTAGAAATCCGAGAAGCGGAAACCTTGGTTAGGGTTTAACCGATGACGGTCGATGTGAACTGGTGATGGTCACTGGACCAACGTCGGTGACTATGAAATTAGAAAGAAATGAAGAAAATTGGTTTTGTGAATTAAATTAAGTGAAGAATCAAACTCAGAAACTTGAGAATGAGGAGATGGGGCCTGACACACTCAAAAAAGTTAGAATACTCCAACTATGATGGTGGAGTGTGCAAGGAAGAAGAAAAATGGAGAGTCGTAGTCTCACACCTCAAAACATAAGTCAAGAAGAACACTAAGAAAAATCACGATCCTAACAATGATTTTCTTATGTTTGTGTAGCTTATGCTATTTAGGACTGAATGTATATTTAGAATAGAATGTTTTGCTTTGGGAAGGCGTCCTACGAAGAAGAATATCTAAAAGGAGAGGTTTTAAGTATGTTATGGCGGGGACGGGCCGTCCTTTGAGATGATGACTCGACAAAGGCAACGAGTTGGGAGTACTTGCCAATTGGATCGTGTGATCACTGACAAATATTCTTGGGTAAGATGTTGTTTAAGAAAGATGTGTATATTTCAATTTTGTGTAAGTTTGGTAAGATACAGAGAGAGAAAAATGTGCTTTCTAGAATTCTTTGTGTCAACCATCAGCTGGGCATGACTTCTAGCATATAGGTTGCCCTCAGTTTTAATGTGAGCTAATAATGTAACAAATCAGAATGTAATGCAATCAATTTTAAGCCCAAATCGAAATATTATATTCGATGACACAAATGGTGAATAGGAGAGGGTATGCTCTTTCACTAAATGTAAAAAGCAAAAAGAATGGTTCTTTTTAAATGCACCAAAAGAAAGTGTATCTTTTAGAGCAATTAGAAAGAAGAGAAGATTACCAAGGAAGAAGATTAATGTGTAAGCTTTTTGAAGGGAAACAAACACACAACCTTTGCCTAGGAATGAAGAAAATGCAATAAGAACCCCTGATGGGTCACACTAGGCGTGCCAAAATTTTTCACCATTTTCTTTACTTTTAGAAGTGACGAAACATGTAAGGGTAAGGGCGAGGAGGAATACTGTTTATGCTATTTAGTTGAAGCTTGTTGCGTGTGTTTTGACTTCTTGATCCAATGCCGATTGCAAGAACTTTCTTTTGGCTAGGAGGAACTACCTATAATAGAAAACAAGACCACAAAAGGATAATTAAATGATATATATGGCGGTTTGCCTAGCATGTTCTAGATCTAGGAAGTATGATACTCTTTAGATGGCTATCAATCCATTTTTTAAAACAAATTAATGTGAGAAATAAACAAATTCCTACTGTAGTTGATATGATTTAGGTATCTCATTCAAGAAAAATAAGCAAATCTAATATAACAAGATAGGTTATAGTCAGATCTAAATAATAAGTAGGTGTCAGATTCTTTGGCCGGCGGAAAGGGTCAAGTTTTGGGTGGTTTAGGTCAAGCGACGAGATGATTGTTGGGTATGTTCTTGGTCAAGGTATAAAACAAAGAGACCAATGTTGGTTGGGTATGACCGATGCCGGTTTAGGTAGAATCGACGACAGTTGTGGATAACCGGTGTCAGTATGGTCAAGGTAAAAGGAACTTAAATAGATCAAATGGCGGGGGCTGATCTGAGGTCAAAGGAGGTTGGGAGGGTGGATAAGAAAGTTTGTGGAGATCTCAGGTATGCTCAGAAATGAATATTAGGTCAAAATGGTGATTTGGTGGTGTGGTTAAGGGAAATGGTTGAATTACAAGATAATAAGCAATGGAGGAATGAACATGCAAAGTAAAAACTAATGACATGAATGACAAAAGTTAACTATCTTTGAAATAGACAATCTTTGGTAGAGATGTACTTACTGTGATGTAGGTTTTGATGGCTGAATGGAGATGACTATTGATTAGAAGAATAGTGTTGGATATCGTAGCAGTGGCTCCTAGAATGATTCCGTGAGTGTGATGCTTTAATATTTTCTTGGTGCGACTCTGGATGTTTGGATACATGAAAGGATCTTTGGTTTCAAATGCATGAAGCTCCCTTCTCATCTTCTTGCTCTCAGAATGTACCAACCCAAAAACAAGGTTGTTTAGGTGAATAAATGGTAACCGAAGATGGTTCCAGGTTTAATGACGTTGATTTAGGGTGACCAGCATCGGTTAAGGCGAGATTCCCTAGGTTTAATAAAATTTGCAGATCTTGCCTCTTTTAGCTCAAGTTTGTTCCTTGATTTATGGATTTGGAATGGACGTTGCATTTTTATGAGCGGGAAGGTGGTTAGGAGATTTTAGGGTTAGGCCAAATCTTATCTCATTAAGGCGGTGAGACTTAGTTATTATTAGTTATGGAAACATGCCAAGAATAGGTCTAGGGTGAGGTGGGTGGATGAGGTGTTTAGGTGAGGTGGTAATTAGCTTAATTAGAATAATTAAGTAATGTATATTGTGAGGATATATATTAATTTAATTAAATTAATAACGGTGTGGGGTGGAATGGGCCATGGTTAGATGAGTATGTTTGAGGTGGTTATTTGACAAGGGTCCAAGGGGAGTGTGACCCAATTTTGGTGTCTCAGTCAAAGTCGGGTGATGTTGTCATATGATCCGAAGACACTTGTAAGTTGTAATGTTCATAGAAATTGATGTGTTGAGTGGAATTAGAGGTTTACAATTCCATTCGTCTACCCACTCTTGTGAATCACAATCATTCCACACAAAATCAATGCATGATATACAAAAACATGCCATCCACCTAGTATGAATAGTACAAGAACTTGCATTTGAACTATAGAATGAGTGTATATCACTTGATCATGTAACTATCATACAATCTTCATAGCTTTCCAAATGTTGTTCCTCTATCAACCAAAAATATCTACGAACTGTTGAAATCTCTTGAGATTCATGGCCCATGTTCTTGTTACACCAATAAAAATTTTTTTGCACCTGTAAATTTAGCACCATATTTGAAATTTAATTCTTCTCTTGCAAGGGCTCTTTTCACACATGCTCCTATACCATCATGCTCTCCTTTCCCATGTCATGCCTTAGTAAAACTCCAGATATGTTGTACACTTGTTTTCATGTGCATCTACTTAGCCAATAAAACATCTGTGCATTCTTAAATTGTGATGTGTAGTTAATCCGATGAAATGTAATATTGATTGAAAATAATGTTCCACTCATCCAACTTTGCATATAACAACCTGGAAACACCCTTGTACATATTATGTATAATGTGTTTTTATCATCAATGATATAGAAATGATGTTGTCTTAATATTTTTGATCTTGCTCAATGCTCTACGAAGAGTGCATGAATGTTATATGCAAAAAAATAACAACTTGCAATGAGTTATAGTATTGTGATTGAACCTTCGTTTATGGCATGTGTAATGAGTAATTCTTTGAGAAGTCCTACTTAAACAATAATACCAAATAATAATGTGTTTTTACTTAACTTATGTTGTTTATCCAACTATTGAGCTCCATATGTGTGCTTTGCATACTCATAAACCATTTCCTCTATGAATTTGACCATATATTATGATACAAGTATTTGTTCAGTAACAAGATTGCACTGTTATATTATTTTCCATCTTTTGATTGATATGCCACAAATTTATATTTTTGAAACTAACTAATTCTTTTCCTATTGCATTTTTACTCTCCTTATGGATGTAAATTTTCAATTTTGACAAGCCACCACACACGTTGCACGCGTTCCATCCAAACATGCTTTGTTATAAAAATTTGTCCAATTGATCTTTCCAAAAATATGGTTCCCTGCAGATTTTAGTGGGACGTTTAATCCACACTACCCCAATATAATGTCAATATGTAAAACACAACATACTTGACAAAAACATCATAATGCTTTGAAAATTCAACATGATGCCTACAACAAGTGGTACATAAGTGATTGATTTTCACATAAAAGATTTTGTTCATTTCAAAAAATATTTCGGTAATGTTTATTTCTATATTTTCATTTTAAACTTAGAGAACAATTGTGTTTGAGTCATATCCAAGAAATATTTTTCATGCACTTCACAATTACAAGAACCTATTCTTATTTTTATTGTATCTCTTCTATTTGGTGAAACCCTTGTTCTCATTCCAAAAATTTACAAGTAATTATTTTAGAATATCAGATGTATCCTTGTCTTTCCATGGGAGTCTACTAGAGAATTCCCTGTAGTCAGTGTTATTAGATGACTCAAGACTTTTGCGTCTCCTTATTGCTTTCATTAATGTTTTTTTGTTTACCTTCAAATCTCTACTTATTTTTCTAATCAAGCGTTTGTTCATTGTTTTATCACTTACTATACAATTAGTAAGTGCACGCCTATGCAACATTCTTGTAGTGCCCACATTTTTATAGCCTCAGTTATTTGTTGTTCTCTTTACTCATAGACATGTTTTGACAGGGATTTGATATATTTTGGACATTATGTTAGGATATTTGACCTCCTTAGACATGTATGGAGATTTGGGTGTATAACACCAATTTGACTTGATTACTATGTTGACACCTTATCTTATGATGTTACAGATACTAACTGATATGATGTTGTTTGGACCTTATTTATATATGATGGATACTCAGTTTAGTTGCATGTTTGGATTTTATGGATGTATGTCACTTTTATTTATCATTATGGCTAACTCATGGTAAATTGTGTATAATTATGCATGTTGTCACATTTTCGATTCCAAGATGATGATATGCTAGCATAGAATTCATTGATCACTTATTGAGTAGTTGATTTACATTATATCAGACATGTGCGTTTAATGTGTGTAATGAGTGTGCAGGTGATAGGTCACAGGAGAACGTGGGATTCAGGGAAACTACACAATTTTACACAAGCGGCTCACGGGGCTAAGTCCTAACCGTGTTCATCGTATGAGGTCTTAGTATTAGATTTCATTATTTTAGGCACCATGAGTGACCCTCATTTGTAATGTAGTATGCCATGTAATATTAATCTTGTTTAGGATGTTTAGTTTGCTTTGTAAACTTGATTTGGGGACTTAATGGTCCCCACTTGCATTAAGTTTTGTGTTTGGGTAATTGTGTATTTAATTAGAGGGGATTAGGGTCACATGTGAACCCTTGGGTGGGCCCCACATCCTCTACACTTGTGCCCAAATGTGCCAAACCCGAAATTTGGCTATTTAGACATTTTAAGTGACCCCTTTTAAGTTTGGGAGTTCACTTAGCATGAAAATAATCCCTTGGACCCTACCTAATAGGTAGGGGGGCTTAATTTCAAGGCATAGAGGGAGTTTCCCTCCCATTTTGCCTCTCTTTGGTCACCATCCATGTAAGATGGATTGGTATGTGTGTTTGTTAAAAGTTGCACAAGTTTGTTTTGTTTTTCATTTTGGGTAATTTGGGATAAAAGTATAAAAAGCTATTTTATCTTTTCTCTTTTTTATTTTGAATATCTTTGACCTTGAGGGAAGAGGGGTGAAACATGTCACCCCCTCATTTGTGAGGATTTTTGTTGGCTTTTCTTCAAATTCTCCCTCATGGGGAAAGAAGAGAACTTTTTGGAGCTTTTACTTGGAGGCTTGTGGATTTTGGAGCTAGAGCTTGCTTGGATAAAGAAGTGGAAAAGTTAGAGTATTGGAGAGATTTTGGAGGTAGGCTCCTTGAGTTCATTTTATGTTTTGTCTAAATTTGTGTGTGTGTTGTTCTTGTGTGTGGCTATTTGTTGAGTATGCTTGTTTTTTATTTTTCTCCATCCATCATATGGCATGATGGATTTTGGAGTTTGTGGGGAAGAGAGAGGGATTTTTCCTCTCAAACCTCATGGCTTGATGGGCAAGCCATGTAGGATTCTTGTTACTCCCCTCAAATGGTTTGAGGTGGGAAAGGTGGTTCATATGGTTTGAACCCCTTCCCCATTCTTGGAGAGGAAACCCAATGGGTTTGAAAATCCTCCCAAGAAGGATTTTGGTGAATGGGTGGAGAAATAAGGAGGGTTTGATGGCTTGGAGAAATAAGGAGGTTGTGAAGATTCTTGTTTTGTGGGTTTCTAATGTGGACCACACTTTTGGCACCTAGGATATCTCTTCTTCTCTTCCCCATTTTGGAGGTAGAATATGGTTTCTCCTCCTTTCCTTCTTTTCAAAAATTTGGTGTTCATCTTAGTGTTTGGATTTTCTTGATTGTGAAAATATAATGTTGTTATGTCACTCGTTATCATGTGAAAAATTTGTGGAAGCTAGCTCTCTCTCCCATGGGCTTGGGGGAGGCTAGCATGTCTTCCAACCTTGAAAATGCATGTAAGGATGCCTAAAGGTTGGGTGATTAAACAAGATTTTTTTCTTTATGTTGGTTCTTTGAAATCATTCGAAAGTTGGAGCTCAAGTGGAAGATAGTTGGAGATTCTTGTCATCTTGGCTTCTCATTGTCTTCTTCATCTTTTTGTGGACATCACTCTCATTGTAACTTTATGGATATGGATATGTGGAAGCTTTCATTGTCTTGTAAAATCCTCTTTTGTATTTGGGAGTACTTGTAAACTTGAGTCACATTTGTATGTGCAACCTTTCTTCAATCTTGCAAGAAGCTTGTAATGTGGTTACTTGAGTAGTTAAAGTATGTTGGAATTATGGAAATTGTGATTTTCAAGTTCCATAGAAATGTAAACTTTCTTGTATGATAGATGATGTAAAATTCTTAAACTTGGTAATGCAACACGAGAAATTGGTTGAGAGTTACTCTTGTTAAAATCTTGTTTTTAAGGTGGAGTATCTCCTTTGCAAGTAAAATAATTGATTTTTATATGATATACAACAATGCTATTTTCATATCCTTATTAGTATGGTAAATGTTTAGGAAGAAAATGTGATATTCCTTGTTGGAAATCCTCCTTGTTTAAAAATCTGAAATATTCATTTAGTTTTACATTTGAAAGGAAAAGATTGTCCAACATGAAGATTTAGGATTTCACATTGTATGGAAATATTATCCTCCTTGCAATACACCTCTTTCTTGTAATTTTTTGTGACGTTATTGTATGGAATGAAATTGGTTTTGCCTCCTTTCCATGTAAAAACTTATGAATGTATTGTACAAGGAAAACCAACATGGATGAGTATTCTTCATCACTAAGTTTTAATCTCAATTTAATACTCTCTCTTCCCATTTGAAATACATTGTTTCTTTTCCTTTATCTCATAAGTATGTAACTCATTTTAACAAAACTAAATATTGAAAATTTTTAGGTTCCATAATTTGCCAAGATAGCAAATAGAAATCTGATATTTTACAACTTGATATAATCTTCTTCCTTAAAAATAATACATACATACATACATACATACATGTATGTATGTATGTATGTATGTATGTATGTATATGAGTATTTAATATAGTTATTTATTATAATATAACTATATAGTTGTATATATTCTTTTATGTTATTAATATCAGGTTATATTATAAAATAATATAATGAAAATATATTATAATTCATATTACATTGTAACACATATAAAATATATTTTAATTAACAAAACAAAACTTAAAACAAAAAAACAATAAAATGAATTAGTAAAGAGATTACGGTGGATGTTTGAAAGTTTATAGAAATAAATTTTATTAAGTTAAGAATGAAGATAGAAATACATATCATGTTTGGTAATAATAATAAAATGAGCAGCAATAAGACAAAAAGTAATATCAATAAACAAATATGGGGAGTTTTTAAGATTTAAACAAAGGAAAAGAAATAGGGAGGGCCGAGCCCTCCCCAACCTACATTTTTTTTGCAGCGAACCCAACACCATATACCCCACTCCCTTCACACCTCCACGCAGTCCCCCTTCACCTCTAATCCGCCAAAGAATAAGCTCCGGTTATAATAGAAAACTGTGGTTTTGATTTATCATTCCAGGATGGTTCGAATCGATTTTCCAATATTATTGACAAAACTTATTCATTTATATATGGGTGTGTGTAAGAGATTTCTTAGAAGTGATTTGTATGATTTAACAAAAGAAAATTTGTGGGTATTTTACATACCCAACAACCCGGAGTGAAAAAAACTATAAATATTTATACATGATAGAACAATGAGATTCTTCATCAAAAATCTCCATGAATCCAAAAATCCATAGCTCCTCAACCTGTGCACCTGCAAATGACAAAATAAAACAAAATGAGAAGAGGAGAATAGAAAAGAAAAGAAAAACATAGAGATGTTTAGGGCAACTTTAGGGTAAAATTTGAAATCAATGGTCAAGATTTGATCTATCCTAGGGCTCTCATTCAACCCTACACTCTTTAAGTCATGCACTTTTTATGGGAATGAAAAATAAAATGAATAGGGGTGTGTGAGCAAACTAATACAAAAGGGGGGGAACTAATTAAGTTATAAAGGGGTGTAGACTTTTATTTGTAACCCTAGTGAACTTAATAGAATAAAATAATTAAATTATCATTGGGCTAGTGTTTATTTAATTTTAGGTAAATTAAATTAAGATAAATTAATTATTAATGGGAAACGGTGAAATAAATATTAATATTTTTTTGTTGAAAAAAAAAAAAAAAAATTGCCCAAATTTTTAGTGACACTTTGGTATGGTTTCCGGTGTCCCGAGGCAAGGCTCTACAATTACTATCTTTGGTGCATTTGTTGACACCTACAATATGGTATGATTTATATATATTTTCAACAATTGCCACATTTTGATCATCAAAATTATATGTTCTTAGCCATAGGGTCTTCCTTGTAGGTCTTATTTTAATTAATTTCATAAAAATAACAAATAATTGACATCTTTGTGTATCATTTAATTTCTCAAAGTAATTATCTCAAATTCCCGTTACTTTTATTCTCACATTTATTTCAGACATTTTTCTAGGCATTGGTTTTATATTATTTTCATCAATTTCAATTAAGTGAATGGGTTTTCTATGAAAAATGGAAGGAGGTGTTCTTAGAGGTAAAGATTCATTAGCAAGGTTACTTTCCTCATTTGGTGTTTCCATGCAATTTTCAGGATTAACATTTGGATTCTTAGGTAAAGGTTCAATATTATTATTCATATCAAATTATTTATCCATAACAACATTATCATTTAATTCATTATTAATACTCATTACAAAATAATTATTCTCCTCATCTTCATTATGTATTTAATCAACATTTTCTACAACATTAGGTATATTTGAGATAGTTTATGTACTTTTCCCTCCACAAAGTTGTTGCATTTGCTTCTCTTTCTTTATTCTAATCACTTCTCATTTCTCGATGCCTTGTTATTGACCTTATTCATGTCCTTAAATCATTTTTAATCCCGTATGATTAGTAAAATATAGATAATGGGGTAGGGACAGCTTCAACTACTAAAATTTTGTACAAGAATGTACATGAATGTGAAGAAGCGAGGCAGTTGGGGACAAGAAATGTCGTCAAAGTGGCAAAAAGGAACTTGGAGGGTAGGGAATATAAAAAATGGAAATACGTATGCGTTTTTATTTTCCAAATCCCAAGGAAAATATCTTGGCTTGGACCTACTAAAACACAACAAACAATGTGTTTTTGATAGGAAATTCTAAAATGTGTCTTCCGCCATAATTGATCTATAAACTCTTCAACTTTGGAATTATTCACAAAATCACAAATTAATTGTTGCTATTTACTTTCTATTAGAAAATAACAGAGATAGCTAGTGAATGAATTACTATTGTGCTTAGAATCAACAATTGTAGTAAAGGAAAGAATATAAGCTCATAAAACCAACAAAGTTTATCCTAGAAAACCTCCAATGGAGGAAAAACCAGTCGGGAAGGGAAATTGCTCTTTCTTCCCACTTCTATTGGCCAATTCAAATCAACAAGTACAAAATTTACAATAAGTAAGAAAGAGAAGTAGATAATATCTCAACACTTCCTTTCAATTACTTATTTGCTTTGTCTAACACTTGCTTTCTTCTATAAAAAATACAATTTCTAGCACAAGACTTCTTGCTCACTTGCTCCCATGCTTTGATGATCTTCTACACTTATACAATCATGTATTTATAGCCTTTCTCATGTCCTCCCATGCATTGGAGAATGGGAAAGGTCATGAAGGAGAAGAGAAATGAACATCCTTTCAAATTCAGAGGTTGTTTGTTTCAATTTTAGTTTTTATCCGTAATGGCCAGGACCACTGTCTTGTGTAGACCGGCGGTCCTGGGACCGCCGCCCTGGCTAGGTGGTGGTTATGTAACCGCTACCCTGTGTAGGGTGGCGGTCCTATTACTTAAAAGACAAAACCTCTGTTTCATTGTTTTCCTTCTTTGTGTTGACTATTTCTGATGAAGTAGAGTTATTTCGGATCCCTATGGATCACACCTCCCCTTCTTAGGAGGCTTTTGGTCCCACAAAATCTTAGTGGGGGAGTAGATGAGGGAACAATTCCCTCGCTTGCTCCTTTGAGTACCACCAGGCCTGCCTTGGTGTCTTTCCTTTCAGTCCAATCTACCAAGACTCCTGTGGACCTCTTCTAGTCTCTCTGACCTTCTGTTGTAGCACTACATCCTCCTCTAATTCACCTCGTGAGTCCAAGACACAATCCTCAATGGAAGGTAGCAACTGTAGTTCTTCATCTTCATCCAGCATGGATGGCTCATAGAGGTGCAAGTTCTCACAATTTACTATAGAGTACATCCTCATGAATGATGGTAAGTCAAGTCAAAAAGAATTTTCCCCAACCTGCTCCAATATGGTGAAGGGTCCATATCGTAGTGGCTTGAGCTTCCGTGCTTGACCTTGTAGTCTCTCCTTTCTCAAGTAAAGCCAAACTTTGTCTCCAACATGAAGCTTGTGTTCCCTCCTATGCTGATCGTGCCTAGCTTTGTACTTTTTTTGATATTTTTCTAGTTGTTCTTTAACCTTGAGATGGATTTTTGGATCCTCTCAATGAACTTGTTGGCTCTAGTCACCTCTATGTCTCATGTATCCTCCTCATCCTCTTTGTCCAACTGCTATGTCTAGTGGATTTATAGGTAGATATCCCAAGCATGCTTCAAATGGTGACTTCATAGTGGATGTGTGTATTGCCGGTTATAGGAATATTGAATGTAGGATAAGGACTCGTCCCAAGTCCTTGGGTACTTATTGTTATACCCTCTGATCAATTGTACCAAAGTCCTATTTACCACCTCTGTTTGTCCATCTATCTGTGGATGGAAAGCTATGCTCCTCTGTAACCTGGTATCCATCTTGTCCCACAAAGTAGTCCAAAACTTCCCCAAGAACCTGGAATCCCTATAAGAGACAATAGACTTTGGCAAACCAAAATGCACCCATACATTAGCAAAGAAAATAACTATTGCCTCATATGCTTTTTTGTATTTTTACATGCCATACGAATACACATTTCTTGAATCTATCCACAACAACATAGAGATAGTCATGGCCATGTTTAGACATAGGTAATCCTCCTACAAAATCCATAGAAATGTCCTCCCACGGATGAGAGTAGGTTCTGGTAAAGGCATATACAAACCTTCCTTCCTAGTTTTAAGCTTCTAGTACAACAAAGTTTACATCCACGAATAAATTTTGATACTTCTTCTTGCATGTTAAGCCAATATACATACCTTTGCAAGTGGGCTAGGGTCTTACCAACACCGAAATGTCCCACTACTTTCGAGGTATGTGCTTCCCTTATCAATAGAAGTCTTTCTTCTTTAGGCACACAAAGTTTCTCCCATCGGTAGAGTACCCCGTCCTTGAGATAACAATCTTTAATCCCTGTCTTTTCAGCCCCTCGGGATTGGAACTTCTGAAATGTTACCCCAAAGTCTTTGTCTATGGCATATGCTTCTCCATAAGTTTCCTTTGTGAAGGGCTCGATTTGAGAGATAGTGGCCAAATAAGAGAACTTTTCCTATGTGGGTGGCCTAGACAACATGTCTGCCACCAAATTTGTACTACCTTTCTTGTATTTGATCACTAGATGGAACTACTGAAGAAACCCCATCCATTTGTAGTGCCTTGCCTAGCTGCAATTTAGACTGTGCTTGCAAATACTGGAGAGGTTTGTGGTCAGTGTGCAAAATAGTTTCTTTACCCAACAAATAATGTTTCCATTTTTTAATTTCTTGAACTAGTGCATACATTTCTTTATCATATATTGAATATCCTTTAATTTCTGAAGTGAAGGTTTTAGAATGATAACATACGGGTTTACCTCCTTGAAGCAACACTTGTGCCCATAGCATAATCACTGGCATCTGTCTCTACTTCAAAATTTGTTGTAAACTAGGAAGAGAAATCTTGGAGCATGACTAATCTTTTATTTCAACAACTCAAAGGATTTGTTTTGTTCCTTACCCCAGTCAAAACCCTTACTCTTTGTGGCCACTGTGTGTAGAGGTGCTGCAATCGGCAAGAAACTCGGAATGAACTTCCACATGTATTGTACTACTCCCACAAAGCTTCTAGTCTCTGTGGCTCCTATTGGTGTTGGCCAATTTGTGATGGCTTCCACCTTCTTTGGATCTGATCATAGCTCTCCTGCTCCAACCACGTGCCCAAGATAGACAATTGACTATTTGGAAAATTCACATTTCTTCATATTACAAAAGCAAATTGTTTTCCCGAGAACTTGGAAATATTGCTACAAATGCATTAGATGTTCTTCCCATGTGGCACTAAAAATAAAGATATCATCTAGGTATACAATGACACATGAATCTATGAAATCCCGCAATACATCATTCATCAATCTCATAAATGTAGCGGGTGCATTGCATAATCCAAAAGGAAGTACTAACCATTCATACAAACCCTATTTTGTTTTGAAGGCAGTCTTCCATATATCCTCCTCCTTCTTCCTGACTTGGTGATAACTTGACTTGAGATCCAACTTCGTGAAAAACTTGGCATGATGAAGATGGTCTAAGAGATCATCTATACAAGGAAGTGGATATTGGTTCTTTATGGTGATCTTGTTCAAAGCGCGGCGGTCGATGCACATTCTCCAATAACCATCCTTCTTTGGCACCATCACAATAGGTGAACCACATGGTGACGTGCTCGGATGTAACACCCCTTGGTATATTAGTTCTTGGAGATGTTTCTTTACCTCAAGTACTCTCCAACAAGGATTCCGGATGTTCGGTAGAGGTGACTCACGGCAATAAGTGAATCTCATGCTATACTTCCGTTTTGGTGGTAATCCACTAGGAGCCTAAAATACTTCCTAAAAAGACTGAATAATACTATCCAAATCTTGTTTTCCTTGGTTAGAAATCTTTGAAACTTCTACCCCATCTTGTTTATCCTTTAACAAAAGTAAAAAAAACTGATTATGATTTGCTGAATAAGTCATTTTTCTTGGTTAGCACTTACCATAGTAACTCGTGTCTTATCATTGGTGTGCCGGATGTTATGGTTGATCCCATCCTTGACCCATCTATATCAGTTTTCCCTTCTCATAAAGATAACATCCCTAACATACAAGTAAGGACTCCTGAATACCACATCAAAAGCATCAAGTGGAATAACGTCATCTTCAAAAACATCTATATATTGGGAATTTATCTCAAACTTGACCTTACATCTTCTTGTTACATGAATTTCAACACCCTTCTTCACCCAACCGAAAGGATATGGGTGTGGATGCACGTAAGTCTCAAGACCAAGCTTCTTTACAACTACCTCAGAAATCAAGTTAGATTGAGAAACGGTATCAACCAAAGCATTTACCTTAGTCCTCTTGATCTGGATTTTGATCTGGAATAGTCTACTCATCTCCTCTTCACTGTCGATGTTGGTGGTCGTGAATCCAAGCCTTTCATCTACATCAGATTCATCTTCAATTTCCACCTCCCCTTTTGTCTTTACAACTGTCATGGATTTCTTGGAGTCCTTGTTTTGGCTCTTTGGATGTAACTCCAGATGCAACTTCCAACATGTAGCATAAGTATGACCATTGATATCAAAATTCTTACAAAAATTCTTGCGCTCTTTACAAGTATTTAAAGTAGTGGCAGCTTGTTTACCTTTCCCTTTCCAATTACTCTTGTTACCTGTTTGCCCATAAATTTGTTGACTGCTTTACCCTCGGCTCTACTTCTCCTTGCTTTTTCTCATCATCTATGTAGTATGCTGTACACATGCTTCATTGAGATCCTTGGGCTTTGTGGAGATGACTTTTCTTTGAAGGTGAGTGTGAAGTCCTCCCAAGTATTTGGTCAAAATATCCTCATCCTCTAAATCCATGTTCAAAGCAACATGGCTTGCCTCCGAAACTCCATAGTATAGTCCTACACACTTTGACCACTGCCTTGTCTAAAATATTGCCATTTAATCATTTGGTCAGTTTTATGGCCAATAGGATAGAAGTTAGCTCTAAGTAATTCCTTAAATTCTTGCCAAGATTTCACAATAGGACGTTTCTTCTTTTCACAAGTAGTTAGATGAGTTTCCCACCAAACTAGAGCATGTCCCTCCATTTTGAGACATGCAAAGGTGATCCTTTGTGCCTCAGTGACATTATGGATGCTAAAATAGACTTCTAACTATTTCAACCATTTATCCAGTAATTCTGCATCTACTTGTCCTTCAAAGCTTTTGATTTCGACTTTAGTCTCAACTTTAAAAGGAGTATGTTCAGATTTTACCTTTTCTCTTGTGTTAGAAGTCTCTTCTTCATGCTCTTCCCCATAATCTTCCTCATGGTGACTCTTGCCTATACCAAACTTTTCGGCTAAGCCTCGAACCACCGAGTCCATGGAGTCTTGCTTGATGGAAGTTGTCTTCTACAAATCTGTAAGTTCCTCTTGCCTTCTAAACATCCTATCCATCATGGTCTTCAGCATCTCGATTCTACAGACCAAGTTCTCTTCCTCCATTTCTCCCTTAATTCTATGTTTCCACTTCTTTGTATAAATCTATGGATCGCAAGGTAAAGCTTCTTCACCTTTAGATCTTCAGAATCGTCATACAAATTCAAGAATGAAATACCACAATCTTGGATACTTGTTAGCTCTGATACCAAAATGATCTGTAAACTCTTCAACTTTGGAATTATTCAAAAATCACAAATTAATCACTATTGTTTACTTTCTATTAGAAAATAATAGAGATAGCTAGTGAATGAATTACTATTGTGCTTAGAATCAACAATTTTAGTAAAGGAAAGAATATAAGCTCATAACACCAACAATTTTATCCTGGAAAACCTCCAATGGAGGAAAAACCAGTCAGGAAGGGTAATTGCTCTTTCTTCCCACTTCTCTCGGCGAATTCAAATCAACAGGTACATAATTTACAATAAGTAAGAAAGAGAAGTAGATAATATCTCAACACTTCCTTTTAGTTACTTATTTGCTCATCAACACTCCTTTCTTCTACAAAGAATACAATTTCTAGCACAAGACTTCTTGCTCACTTGCTCCCATGCTTCGATGATCTTCTACAATCATGTATTTATAGCATTTCTCATGTCCTCTCGTGCACTGGAGAATGGGAAAGGTCATGAAGGAGAAGAGAAATGAACATCCTTTCAAATTTAGAGGTTGTTCATTTCAATTTTAGTTTTTATCTGTAATGGCTAGGACCGCCACCTTGTCATGCGAGACCGGCAGTCCTAGGACCGCTGCCCACAGGCGGGCGGTGGTTCTATAACCATTGCCATGCGTAGGCAGCAAATCTGTTACTTAAAAGACAGAACCTCTATTTCATTGTTTTCCTTCTTTGTCTTTGACTATTTCTCGATGAAGTAGAATTATTTCTGATCCCTATGGATCAATAATAAATCCCACAAAAATGATCAAGATAATTTATTAAAAATATGACTACGAGGTCACATAAACCTTTTTATTTCTAAATATATGATTTTTCAAATTTTCTGACTAGTATAAGGTTTCCATCCTTATTATTTTCTAACTGTCTTTTTATAGCTCTATTTTTTGTATTTATACACATCTATCTTTCATCGTGTATCTTTTTTTTCACTCATCTAAATTTAATAAAAATTATACAATCTCAAACTAGGACTTGTTATCACTGCAAAACAACACCTCTCCGAGTTTTCATGAATGGATGGATGAGCAATAAGTGCTTTTGGGTAACATAGGATTGCCTTTGAGTTATGGGACTTGTTACTTGAGATAAAACCCTAGAGAAAGCTAGTTCCTCTACCTAATCCTAATGCTAAACTACTCCTATCGATGGAAACGCAACTATCTAATCTTATTATAACAATCCAAAGGACCAAGGAAGAGAGAGGTGCATAAAAAGGGAAATCCTAATCTAGCAGACGCGATAACACAAAGAAGAGTGGGGGAGACACTCTCAAATGAGGGAAAGTGGGGGAAAGTGAAGGAGGAGAGGGAAGACATGAGAGCCACAGTCCATAACAACATTCAAAATCATAATTTTCTCAAAATGCACAATGGAAACAAACCCCGTAAAGTGGATAAACATACATAACATACATGCAAGTAAATGAAGTGGCACATAAATGAAATAAAACACCAGCTAGGGTAGAAAATAGCCACAAAACATGAATTTTATTTCCTTAAAGAGATGCACAAATCATTATAATAGAGGAAGAAGGCATTGAAAAATTGCAAAATCTAAATATGAGGCTTGTAACTCAATAAAACTTGTCAACACTTTGAAATGATGCCGTTTCAATCTAAGAGTGTCAAAATTTACAAAGCAGACATCATTTTATAGTTTATAGAAGATGGGAAAGAGAGAGGAGGGGAAAAAGAGGTAAATTAAGATTTCCATCTTCAACCACCAATAACATATATTAAACGTTTGAAAAAATGGCATGGGTACCTGCGAAGGCCAGTCCCTCATGATACTTTTCTTGTATGAGAAATAATGGGCACCATAGTTCATCAAATGTGGTGGTTGAGATACCCAAAATACTCTTTCAATTATGGTATTATATTTCCCATTTTCACCCACCTAACCTTCAAATTTAATATTTCCACTTTCCATGGTGTAGCAAATGATTAGACCTTTCCAAAAAGTCCATTTTTTTGAAATTTGGAGTTACAGGGAGAAAGTTATTTCCTTCTAAAGTTAGCGGTTCCATACTTCAATAAATGCATGTGGTTAAACTATTAGATCAAGCCTTTTTCGGGTCCATGACCTTGTAAAAAACCCTCGAACCGACACAAAAGACCATCAGGTTTTAGAATTGGAATACATGTAGAAAATAATATGCATTTAGGTTGCCATGTTTCGATGCAAGAGAAACCCGAAACCTGAAATGAAGGAGACCTTCAGAAGTTTAACCTTGATTTGCACCTATCAACCCCTGAAATACAAAGGATGCAACTAGGGACCTGCAAAGCAACCTTTGAATCTAGAAATAGTATTTGAAGGAAGTTGAATCCCATTTGCAACTTGGTTGGGTTTTAGGTTTTCAGAATCAAATTAAAATTTACATGTAAATTGTAATTGAGAACTTGAAACATGAAATGCACTAATTTCTTTGTTTTTGGAATCGATGTTTGTTTTGAAATTTACATGTAAATTGAATAGTGGAACCCCGAACCTGAAATGCACTTGGAAGGTTGGGTTTCGGAGATCAAGTTTTATCTTTCAATTTACATGAAAGTTATAATTTCAAACCTGAAACCCAAAATACACCAAATCCTTTGTATTTCGGGTTTGAGTTTGAGGAACAATTTGCATGCAAATTACAAATTGTTTCTCGAAACTCGAAATCTGAAATACAAGGGAAATATTTTGACACTTAGGAATTTTTTTAGATTTCTCAAAAATGATTTTTTGGGGTTGAAGAAAAAGGAACATGGAACATGTGGAAATGCATGAAAAGCCCCAAAAATATGATAGTATAAGAAATTAACTCTTCATCACTTGAAACAACTGCAAATTTTCTTGAGTATAGAAATGAAGATGCAAAGTTCTTTGATATATAGCATCGGGGGTTATTTTAGACAACAGTTTGGTGACTCAATGGGGTCATCTTCCTGCTAGATGGAAGATCAGTAGCCTTGAAGCATCCTTTAGGTACAAAGTTGTCCTAAACACAAGAAAAATGATTTGCTACTTGAATAATTTACCCCTAAAGTCAAACAAAACACTGTTTGAACTCAACACTTTGTGCATGGCTACTCCCAATCATGAAGAGATTCTGATTTGAAATTTTATGAGAATGAAAAACTATCTTGAATTGATTCTCCACCACACTTCTCTCTTATAACTAGTCCTTTTGAATTTCTTCCCTCTAGAACATATCTTCCCCGGGAACGTTCTTGAACCAATGTGAAATGGAAAAACACCAAAGAAGAAAAATACACCTAGAAAATATTTTAGGGAAAGGAAACCCACACTATCAACAATACTATGTGCTAAAAGCACTTGGAGGAATTAGAAACTAAACTACTATGTACAAGGGAGGGTCTTTCCTTTTATAAAAATGATTGAGGTAAACCCCATTGACTAGGATCTACAACTCTTCTCCATCCAATTTTGACAACTGGAAAGCATTGTTTGACTTGCAGCTTGAAATCATATAGGGGCCACTCCATATTACATCAAAATTTGAATGCCTTCCTAGTTTAGCTTTGTCTTGGTTCCATTTCGGATAAGATATCCTTCTTGGAAACTCTTGGCCCTTGATTTCCTATGAAAACACTTCTTGATCTGATTTTGATCCTTCTCCATTCTAAATTCTCAATTCTTCTAGCTCCATGAGCTCGCATACCCAATTCCATAGATTTAAACACAAACAATTCAAAACTGTTTGATGAGTTATAAGGCTGAAAATTTAAGAGATATTGGAAACCTTGCTTCTTTACCATAATCTAGTTTGTAGGGAGAGTTAATAGTTGATCTTTTGGGATTGATTCTATTAGCCCACAAGGTTGATTTTAACTTTGTATACCAAGTCCTCTGATTCTCATCCAAATTCCTCCTTATGATCCTATAAAAACTCTTTTGGAAGATTTAGCCTTTCCATTACCTTGGGGGTAATAGTTTGAAGAGGTGCTCAAGTATATGACATTTTTAACAGCCCAATCAGATATCTTTGTGCCAAGGAAAACTAATGCATTATTAGAAATCATAGTTGAAGGAACACCAAATCTAGTCACAATACCTTTTAGAAGTCCAAGATGCTGGCCTCATTTTCTTCCTTCAAGGTAACTACTTCTATCCATTTGGTGAAGTATTCAGTGGTTGTGAGGATCCACTTGTGGCCCGAGCTTGAATGTGGTTAATCACTCCAATGAAGTCCAATCCCCATTGCATAAATGGATGATCTACTGAGATATGGTAGAGTGGAAGGGTTGTTAACCTTTCTTTTCATGTAAAGAATACAATTTTTTTGCATTTATTGATCCATGAATAACAATCATTGAAAAGGTTGGGCCAGTAACAACCAACTTTCATGATCCTGAGAAATCTTGTCCTTAGAGAAATGTTACCCCTTCTTCTACATTATGGAATTCATGCAATACTTTCTCTATCTGATCAGTTTTGATGCATCTTAAGATAACACCATTCACATATTTTCTAAATAGAATTCCATCAATAAGCACATAGGGAATGAAATGAAGTCTAAAATATCTCCTTTGGGATTTACTTAATCCTTGAGGGAATTGGCCTATTTGGAGAAAGTGCACTACATATTTTGTCTAACAATGGGTGTGAAAAACATATATTGACTATTATTGATCATCTTGAAGCATGAAGATAGCTTCTTCATTAATATGTTGTCTACGAAACTAGTTTCTCGCATAACCCTTTGCCTCTGACTAGCTTATTCACCTTGATGTCAATGCCATACTCCATCACTATGGTTATCCAAATAGATATTTTTTCATTCAAATCCTTGTTTAAAAGGAAGTATTTTACAACATCATGTGAAATAATTAGGTGGATCTTGTTGTTAGATACCAAATGTATGAACTTATACAAGCTTCTTATAACATCCAATACATGTTTCTCAATAAATGAATACCTCGCCTCATAATATTCTAGTATTTGATTAAAATATGCAATAGGATGTTCTAAGTCTTCTTCATTCAGCTGCACCAGTATGGTGGATATTGTTTTAGTGCCACCAAAAGCATAAAAAGTGAAGTATTTTGTAAAATCATGATTAATGAGAGTTGAGGCCTGTGTTATTGCTTACTTTATGGATTTAAAACTATTTTTCCCTTAGTAGTCCTTTTGAAGGCCATACTCTCTTTAGAATCAATGTCAATGGCTTGAAATGGTTGGAATTTTTTTGGACAAACCATTTGACGAAGTTGATTCTTCTTAAGAAGCTTTGGAGTGATTTCTTGTGACTAGGAAATGACAATGCAAGGATGGCATTAACTCTCTCTGGATCAATAGTTAATCCTTCCTTAGAGACAATATGGCCAAGGAGTTTACCTTCATGAGCTAGGAAGATGCATTTATTTGGATTGAGAGAAAATCCAAACTACCTACACCTCTCAAATACCTACCTTAGATGGAGAAGATGATCAAATACATTCTTGGAGAAAACTATGATATCATCTAGGTATACAAGAACAATGTTGTTGATTAGTCCTTTGAATGCCATATCCATGGCTCTCTAAAATGTTTCTCCTGCATTAGATAAACCAAAAGGCATTTTCCTATAAGCATAGGTTCCCCATTTTGTGGTAAAGGTAGTCTTGAATTGGTCTTCCTCCTTTACCATGATCTAATTGTAGCTAGAATAACCATCTAGAAGAGAAAACCTTTCTGACCCAGCCACTATTTGCAAGATCTGTTCCATTGAAGGTAGTGGGTAATGATCCTTCAAAGATGCCTTATTTAAATCCTTGAAATTGACACACAATTTGATTTATCCATTCCTTTTCCGCACTCGAACTAGACTAGCGAGCCAAGATAAATGTTTGATGGGAAAAATCATGCTTTCCTCAATAAATTTGTATAATTCCTTCCTCACTAGGGGCTTAATATGTGGATTAACAAGTATTTTTTTTTTTTCGATAGGCTTGATAGTTGAATCCTCCTCAATGGTGTCTGAGATAAACTAGGAACAAAACCTTTAAGGTCTTCATAACTCTATGCACAAATATCAAAAATATTTTTCAAATATCTACAAAAGCATGTTTTTCTTGTGGAGTGCTTATCTTACCAATTGAAGTAATTTACATTCACAACCCGTGATGGGTTCGAATCTTCACCCTTGATGCGTTATGTTTGTATTTATTTATTTTCTAAAGCTGGTCGGTCATCGGGTTGAAAATGGATTCGGGTCACTATGCCCTTAGGGCAGCTTATTTTATTTAAGTTGAACAACTTGGTATCCATACTAATTCTCCAACTTATCTTGATTTATTGAAGAAAAATCAACCTCCTCTTGAATAAAATTGACAATTTTTGATCACTCTCAAACACTTTCCAATTTGTGTCATTTTTTGGTATAGTAGGCCTTACTACTACCTTGATGTGGGGTTATAGCTTGTGTCTTTTGATACCCTCAAAAAAATCAATTTTTGATCTAATTGTAGCCAGCGTGTCGCTGGATTCATTTTCTTTTTTGGAATGACATAGATATTAAAAGCTTCAAAATATTCTAAAATATCCCATAATCTATGCTTGTAAGATTTTAGCAAGTCATTCTTGGTTACATTTGATCCTCTAACCTAGTTCACTATCAACTCACTATTCGTAAAGGTCTATAATTTCTTGACGTTCCTCTATCTTGTCTATGTAACCAATGGATGAGGGACTTGTATATTTCTATGTTGTTGGATTAGTTGAATTGAAATCTAAAAGATGAGTAACAATTAATTCTAGTAGGAGACACAAGGAATACACATCCTTTGTACCTTATCTTCTTGATCCATCAAAGAACATTTTCCAAATACCATTCTCCTCTTCAACATCTATTTTCACAATACTAGGAAAAGTTGAATTCTCCTCATGCAGAAAGTAAATACCAAGGTCAACTTCTTGAATCTATTGATATGGGTCAAAACTATGGTATTCATTTCCCATTCATCAAGTAACAAATCAATAATTCACTCAATATGACTATCTACATCTTGGGCATTTGGATAATCCTCTTAGTTAAAGATGGTAAATTTCATTGATGGGGATGGGAAAATAGGGATATATATGATATGTAGCAATTGGTTTCAAATTGATAGTGGCATTAGTGCCATACCTATTTCTAAAGAACATATGAGACCAATAAGCTAATAGATATCCTTCAATTTTGGTAGTAAAGGATTTGGATAGACATAGATAAAATATCGAGGTAGATTAATTATGAAGATATCTTGGGGAATAGAAATGTTGGGGCATGCATACAATGTGAGGCTTAAAACTTTGATGACCCCAAAAATTCCCAATATTTTTCCATCTATCTGTACACACCCTTAGAAAGATATTCATACTTGAGGCCTAACTAGTCTATAATCTACTTAAACATCACAAAGCTACTTGCTTTGGAATCAATTATACAATTATGCACCAAATGATTTTCGATGATCAAGGATGCATAAAAATGTGGAGGTTTCACATTTTTTTGATTGTTCTTCCTTCGATGTATGGAATTATTAAGAAAAACTTTTCTTGTTCCTTGGATGACTCACTTGGGGTAGATAGATTGGCCATAACTTATTGCAAGAGATCTCTCTGTCCTGGAATAGCCAATGATTCCCACATAGATATGATCACATTAGTTTTCTTCATTTTTAAAGGATTTTGAAAGGATTTGGATTATAGTTTTGTTGCACCTTACTTACAACAACATTTTCTTGCACTTGAGATGATATGAAAAGAGCCTTAGAATGATTTTGCACATTTGGAGCTACGTTTGAATTGCCACCTCCTTGGAGTGTCAAAGAAGGTTGAGAAGGACACACATTTGCTGACTTCCCTCTTCCATATCCCTCTTCTTAGATCTAGTATTAATGACAACCACACCTGTAGAGGATTTTGATTCATTACAAAAATTCTTCCACGTGTAAATTTACAAGTGAGGTATGAGTTGTTGGTGTCTCCTGAGTGACTATTTGCTACTGATTTTCCTTTGTAGGTGTATCTTGAGGGACAAATGTACTTTGCACCATCAAATCTTGGTTTAAAATTCCATTGGGGCATGTTTCTTGGTTATGTGGAAGATGAAAAGGAAACACCACTCATAATCTTGCACTAGGTTATTTTGAATAGGAACCAAGGCCTTGGATGAACTAACCATATTTGGGTTATATGGTTGAAATGGTCTTGCAGAGGGAAATTGATTCTAATTTGGAGGAGCAACTTGGAAACTAGGCTTTCTTGTTTAGAATGGAGACTTGTATGCGGATCGTATGGATTTTAATAAGGTTTCAAACTTTGGGATTATTTCCTCTTTATGGATACCAACTTGTTCACAAAATTTTGCAATTGTTTCATCACTTATTGCAACTCAGTAGAAGAGCTTGAGGTAGTAGATGCTTGAATAGAGATTTGGCTTCTTGAAGATGGAATAGGAGTTAATTTGGGAGTATGATGGGGAGTATATGTCTCAATATCGAGAATATGGGCTTAAGAGGTCTAGGGTAATCTTCCTAGGCTAAATAAGGCTATTCTCATCCCTAATAACAACTTCACAAGCATCCGGTAATGTCCTTACCCTCATAGAATGAAACATGACTAAAATATCAATGTTTAAAGACTTTAGATAATAAAGAAATGCATATTGGGGTGTAAGTCTTACCACTTGAGGAATTCTGTCCCAAGTCCTATGAAATATGATGTTAAAATTAGTCATGTTCTCATTTGGGTATCTTTTTGTTGTGGTTAACTATTTTATCAAAGACACATGATCTGGTTTTTCCTTGAAATGATTGCAAAAGGTTATGCCAAGTTGATCCTAGTTGTGAATTGAATTAGGTCTCAAACTTCTATACCATTGGAGAAATTTTTCTTTGAAAAATGATGTTGAGTGAATTTCCTTTCTCTTGTTTCAGATTATTGGAAAGGAATACAATAAAATAAACAACTCCAAATGATGAGAGGGTTTAAGGCTACCTCTTGAGACTCGATGATGATGAAAAACAATACATGGACATAAAAGAACCTCTCCACTGCGAGCTCAATAACCTGCATAACAAAGAGAAACTAAGCAAAAAGGATTTGTAGATAAGATGGAAGTTTCATGAAAATCGTCATTCTTGAGAAGTGATAAATTCCTAGGGATGGATGTCAACCCACTTTGATAAAATATTAGATAAAATGATAATGGATAAATGATAGGATGTAGTAGATAATTGAAAAAAAACAAAGATCCGAGATGTGCTAGCTAAGATAAAATGCATATATGATAATAACAAATGATAATAAACTAAAACAAACCCGATCAGGTCTATGATGACCCAAGAATGATAGGTACAATGATCGGCGACCACTTTGCAAAAAAGTGAGCTAAAAGCATAACACAAAAAGCTAGATCCGAAGCGGACTCTAAATTTGATGCCGAGATACTAATATGGTACTAGGATGTTGTAAAGGTTCTGGATTTGATGTGGGGATGTTAGGAAACAAAAAGATGAAATAAAATTAATAGATATGATAAATATAGACAAGTTCAATGACGAATAGGCTGGATCGCGATAATTGGTGATGTTAAAGATGAAATCTAGGCTCCTAAATAGGTAGATCACAATGATAGAGAGACTTGATTTCGAAAGAAGATGTAGGCGAGATGATAGATGGGTAGGGAACAAAAACATGGGTGATGTATATTGGGTCGATGGTGACTTGACAGGGGTGACAATGACCGAAAGGGTATATTTAGGGTTTGATGGGATGGATAGATGGAAAAGAGTCGTGGATAAGGATCAATGATGACAAATGAATGGACAAAGCTCCGAGATGACTTAAAAACCTATAAGGTGATGCAAATGGGAGATGAAGACATGGTGGTGGATCCAAGTAAGGAAATGGACTTCAAATATCCTAAGATGGCATGCAAGATCTCCAAAGTAGTTGTAAGATGATATCAGCAGCTCCAAAGAAGAGAAAGAAACACAACAAAATTTTCTAGAAGGATTGAAATATCCAAAATTACATCTTAAGGAGGGGGTATGGGCATAGTTATAGGGAAAAGAAAACCCACATGGGTTTTTGGTGACTATAGGAGATTGTTGAATTTAGCGGTGGAGATTTGATTAGCTCAACGCAAAGGTCCCTAAAGTGGCCAAGTTAGGGTTTTGAGTGATTAAGGTGAGTTATGGTTGCTTTGGGAGGATAAAAGGTAGTTGTTGGATATGAATGCATTGAATGAGTGTAGATGGGAACCTAGGGCTGATAAAAGTGGTGTCTAGGGAAGATAAAAGGATAATGGATGGGTTTAGGGATAGTTAAGTGTGATTATGGGTAGAATAGGGAAGATAAATAATGATATGATTAAGATGGGAAGGTGGGAAACAGGATAAATAAGATTTTAAGAGGAAAAATGGGGTTTTGAATATGAAGAGAGTATATTTATGGAAGTTGACGATGAAGGGAAGAGAACACGGGATAGGAGATACGCATACCAAAAATTGGTTTCTACATTTGCCCCCTTTTGTCAAGTGGTTTGCATTGGGCAAGTCATGAGAAAAAAATAGAAGTGAGAAGGATGATGGATGAGGTGCTCCCCCTCAAACTAGGGATCGATGACACAAAGAAGAATCAATCACGAGGGTGAAAAGGATATATGAAGGAGAAAAGAAGAGGATGAAAATAGGAGAAGAGATGAATAAGAGAGAAGAAAATATGAAAAAGGTGAGAAATATGCCTCGGGGGAATGTTGATATGGCCATTGCGAGGATAAAAACAAAATTGATCTCTGTGATCTTAGAATCACTTTAGTAGGGGAAAATGTACAAACATAAATGGAGATGATGAAAATTTAAGACGGACATGTGAGTCGGAAAAAACAATTGCAATATGGAGGGAATCAATAGGAATCCAATCAAGTGGATAAAATAAAGATGACAAGAATCCTAGAAAGACATTGGTAGGGAACAAAGTATGACCTCAATGGAGATGATGAAAATGTCCTATGGATATGTGGATCGAGAAGATTTCCGCAAAAAGGAGGGGATTCAATGGGAGTCCACTCGGATGGATGTATAAGCCATGTGACCAATGGGTTAAATGTTGACATCAAAATATGTACAAACAAATGCAAGGATGGTCGGGGAAAACAATATGAAAAGATTCAAGGAAATGCGGATGTGATATCCTTCAATGATGAGGAATTAAAAATATGCATGTAGGTGGGATGAGGATACAAGATTGAAATAATGGCCACAACGGTGGGCTTAAGATGAAATATGGTACCCCGAGAGGGAACACAAAAAATGGCCACATAACGGGCTAATGGATTAGATGAAAGATATGTGATGAGATAGATAAGCCAAAAGATAGAAAAATGAGCCCAGTGGGATAAAATAAGGTGTGTTATGAGTAAAACACAAGTAAAGAGTGGAAGAAAAGATAATTTACATGAATAAATTGGATGAGATGAGAAAATGATGAAAATTAGGGTTAGGTCAACGACGACTAGATAGGTCGATGACGATTTGTCTTGGGTCAACAACGGCGGGGCAATGAGCCTATATAGGTTATTTAGTCTCCAACCAAGATCCTTTTCGCCATATGATTTTGAAAATCACTAGATTTGAGTGATATAAGAGTGTGAGAGTTGAGTGAAATGGAGGGCAGCGAGAGGAGGGAGGAAGCGCCAAAGATCACATAGAGCAATAAGTCTAAAAATATCGCTTAGTTTTTATTGTATTTGTTTTTTTGGAAATTTATGGGCACTAAGAGCCGGTCGGCAAAGAATGAATGGGTACGGTGACTATTGATCAAGAAAAGTTAGCATTGACATGGGGAAAGATGACATCAACATGTTAGGTTCGAGTGTTGACTGACCGGGAAAAAGATTGTTTTGATTAAAAATGATGATTTTTGGATGATTGGATGCTAATGGATGATTGTTTGATTGATTTTTGTAAGCCAACGATCGAGATATATTTGAGATATAGATTCCTGAAATTGTTAGGGATGATGAGATCCGATGTTATTGGTGCAGAGTGAGATCATTTAGATGTCGTTGAATTGAGTGGATTCTTCCATTATCGAGGGTGCCAGAGATACATGACTCATCATTAAATTGATAGATAGATAGGATCCAAGGACCAAGACTACCTTCTAGTTCAGGATAAGTGAGAGATGATGGTCACGTTAGAGGAAATGTAACCTATTATGATATTACCTATCTAGGAAGAACCAATAGTGACAATGACAACATATGATAGGATGGTTGATCGACCCAAATATTTGGAGAATATGTACCATAGATTGCATCGTATCCTCGACATTCCACATTGAGACATGGTATTAGCCGGTGACATTAGGGATCCGGTTGAGTTGTGTCATTATGAGGGCGATTTATTGTTATGCATTACCATACTTAGGTGGATCCAGATTCCCATGGGCATTAGCAGGTGTTATAGCATATATAGTCAAGCACGGGAAAATGTTTACTTTTGGTGTAAGGATCTTAGCGCAAGTATATTATGAGCTCGTAATATATGTGGGGATGAGGTCGAGGCATGTACATGGACTTCCTACTTCATTACTAGGAATATGAGCATATAGATGTGGTGATGTAGTCATGGATACCATAGATCACATGGGACCACATAGAGTTTCTGTTGGATTTTAGATGGCGATCCTGGCCATGCTCATGGAGACATGGGTGAGAGGAGTTATGATTGGTATGAGGAGAGGTTGGGGAGCTCAGAGGTAGATGATGTTAGATGGAGGCATTGGAGAGGCTTATTTGCATGGCCTGAGATAGATATACATCTAGAAGGTATGAGGAGGATCAAATGGGTACAAGTTGTCAAGGCTAGAGATGATAGAGGCAATCTAGTTTACATGATTGATGAGATAATCTGAGAGTCTTCGATGGTGGTTGGAGTGCCTATCAAATATAAGCATGATGAGGAAGAGATAGAATTCCCAGTCTAGTGATAAAAGATCCATTAGAGGAGGAGGGTGAGCCACGAGATATTGATGATGATGATGTGGGAGTCATAGAGGGGTATGTGGAGTGGTGGACATAGAAGTGGGAAACATAGGTAGCTAAGGAGAGGGCACATGTAGGAGGAGAGGCAACAATACCGTAGGTTGAGAGGGTAAAGATGGAGGGGAGAAAAAGGTATCTAGATTATGGAAGATCTAGATTCCACTTGCCAAGATAGAGATATCACATGCAAGAGCTAGATAGGATGTGTCAAGAGATAGATATATCCATACAATAGTAAGACAGTATTGGTGACAATGAGAGGCCTACCCGGAAATATATGGAGATCTTGGTACCATATCTAAGTTGAAAGGGAGTGAGGCATAGGGGACCTCACAAGGAGTTGGTAAAATAGCTCCGCGTATCATAGTATTTGGAGCATTACCAAGTGCTAGGAGGAGAGGAGGCATGCTACTATCGAGTGCATTTTCATTACTAGATTACTTGATGTGTCGCGCTATATGGACAACTTGGCAAGAGAGAGGAGATTGGGGAGATTGGCATGATAGATGAAATCAAGGAGTATAGCTAGCATGGCGTATGAATCGAGATGCGATGGAGGTCCGGATAAAAAACATGGTAGTGGAAAATTCCCGTACTAGGAGCACATGGCACTTTGGTTTAGGACTTAGAGTGTCCGATCTTTAGTTCACTTTGCCTAGTGGGTGAATGTTGTATATAGATTTTGATGTATTGATTTTGATATAGAGCCCACTTGAGGCCTATCGCGGATGTATGTATATATATATATATATATATATATATATATATATATATGGTTATTTTTTTATTGTTCATGTGTTGTGATGAAATATATTAGATAGATGTGATACTTTAAATGCTTCAACGTATGTTGACATTTGATTAGATCATGGATGTTGAATTAGATGCTTGATTAGATTATGGATGTTGATTTAGATGTTGGATGTAATGTGATGCATATTGATGATGTGATATGATATACGATTGGATGTAGATTAGATGTGATATATTGGATATATATAGATGGTGATGTAGATATTTGATATGATATATATATATGAGATGTTGGTGATGTAATATATTGATTTGATGGATAGTGACTTAGATATTGATGTGATGAACTTAGATGTTTAGATGATGGAATGATGAATTTAGATATTTGGAAAGATATGATGGACTTATATTAGATGTGATTATGATGGATATGATTGGTAAGATGTAGATGTTAGATTAGATTAGATGATGTGATAGATGTAGATTAGGTGTGATTGGAGGTTGATTTAGAAATTGATACAATGCCGTAATGAATTTAGATTAGAAATGATCATGATAAGTGATGGAGATGATGGATATCTTTGGGAAAGATATAGATATTACATTATATTAGATATGGATGATTATATGGAAAAAGTGTGACCTGGGTATAGTTTGAAATAGAAGGAGTACACTCATAACATAGGAAAGAGTGCATGTAGAATATATGCTTTTGGAATGGATTTGGGGTAAAGTGTGAAAGGGTATAAAGTGATGTACTTGCGACTTGTGGTAGGTGTTAACACATAACCAATGATAGTTATTCATATTTGAGATCAGAAGGAAAAATGGAAGGTGATTACACACCTAGTGTCGAAATAAAAAAGGGTTTAAGATGTAGCATATATGAGGAAAATAGGTTCTCCTTAGGTGATTGTCCTAGGTCTATGCCCTAAATTTGAGAAATATAGCGCGAACCGATCAATGTGGGAAGTTTTCTATATATGGTAAAGATGATCAATGTGGGAAGATTTCCTGGGATGCTTACTTTATAATTTTTCTTTTGATTTTAATATATGTAGAAGGTGAATAATGTGGGAAGCCTTCGCTACCATAATATATGAGAGTAGCCATACTTGAGGAATGGTCTACATTTTGGGATTTTCACGTTTGAATTTTTAAATTTTTAGATAATAGGATAAAATATGCATGATAGATTTCATTCGAGGGATCAATTTATACTTTTGAAATTATTATTTTTATATGAACAATTGTCCTTCGAGGGAGAAGTCTATTTTGGATAAGATAGATTTTTTTATGATCATCATAAATTTTGAGTTTTTAGGGTAGAGATGAGGATAGCCAAGTAGACCACTTGGGGATGGGAAATAATGTGTACAAGCTACACATGTGGACCATTATCATGGTTCTAATAGGTACGTAAGAAGGTGATGGAAGTAATGATTGTGGGGTTCCCATCTAGAACGAGGAAATTTTCCAACAGGAATATTCTATGGGAAGAGCCGTGGTGCCCATATTAAAGGTCATAGATAAGATAGTGATGGTAGACCACATAATTCCAAATCATTGCGATAATAAATGAAAAATCTAGTGATGGAAATGAGATCCTAGATTGTGACTAATATCATGTTGGTGGATGTGTTAATAATAGAAAGGATACAAGTACAAGGCATTGTAAGCAATCGTTCTTGGTTCACCATCAAGAGAAACTAAATGATAAGCTCCATACCCATATATGTCCTAATCTAATTGGGAGAAAACTTTCCATGTGTCTTATCTAGAGTAGTGAAGTTTTGATTTTATTTAAGGAAAAGGTCATTGATGTTAAAGTCACGTTCCTTTAGATGTTTGTTATATGCACATTTTATACGCTCTTGATAGACACGATGATGCTAAAGAGAGATTAGGTGATGTTTGTCTAACAATTCAAGTTGTGCTAGACACTCTTGGTGATAGTCCTTGTCATGGACAAAGTCACGAAGAGAAACACACAAGGATGTGATTTGAACTCTTAGAGGAAGGATGACCTCTAAGCCATAAATGAGAAATAAAGGAGTAGCACACTGTAGAGGTGTGGATGCTATTCGATAATCCCAAAGAGTGAAGGGGATGTGAAGATGCTAGTTTCCACCTACTTTATCAACAATTTTGGCAAGGATATTATGAAGAGTTTTGTTAGTGGCTTTGGATTGGCCATTAGCTTAAGGATAATAAGGAGATGAGAAGATAAGATTGATGTTGAAAGAGTCACAAAGATTCTTAGATATTTGTTTTTAAGGACTTTCCATTATTCGTGATGATTTTTGAGGAATGCTGAAGTGTAAAATGATGTGCTGATAGACAAAATCAATGATTTTTTTAGATTTGGTGGATGCAAGTGGAATGTATTCCACCCATTTGGTGAAGTATTCGATAGTAGTGATGATAGAATGATGATGCTAAGAAGAGTGTGGATTGATGAGACCAATAAGGTTGAGGCCCCATTGTGAGAAAGGCCAAAGATCTTGAGCCAGTTGTAAGGCCTAGCTAGGAATGTAGATGACATTAGAATGCTACGGCATTTAACACACTTTTTGACATAGTCACAACAATCTTAATTGAGAGTGGGCCAATAATAACCCATATGAAGAATGTGCTTGGAAACAACCAAACCACTAAAGTTTCCACCAAAAATTCCATCATGGACTTCTTGGATAACGTAGATAGATTCATGATATTTAAGGCATCGAAGAAAGATACCATCAAACCCACATTTTTATAGGATGCCACCAAAGAGAACATATCGGTTAGTGTGTTGAAGAAAACACCTCCTACCATTTTTATATAAGTCAAAAGGAAGTTTGGAATGATATAGATAGTCAAATATTTGAGTATACTAGATGTTAGATTGATTAGAGTTGTTGAGATTAATATGAGGAAGGTCATGTGTACGAGATTGTTGATTGATGCAATGAATAATAACAAATAACTTGGATTCTTTTTTTTCTAAGGGATGAGAGATGCGATGGATTCCATAGTGTCTACGAAGAGATTAGATGAGTGAGGGATGGTTTGAATAGTATATTGATCAAAGGCCTTGAGAAGAAAGTTGACGATGTCCTTGTATTTTTGAAGGACATCATTTTTGCACTAATAGATCCCCTTGATTTAGTTAATGATGAGTTGGGAATCACGATATATATCAAGGATTTGAATTCCAAGCATGTTAGCATTTTGAAGACCTAAGATGAGGGATTCATAATTAACAATGTTATTAGTGAACTCAAAGTTAAGTTTGTAATCGACGCGGATAAGATTTTCCCAGGGAGGAATGATGATAAATCCAACACCTCCCCCTTTCCGACACTTGGATTTGTTAAAGAAAAGTTTCATATTAAGGAGAGAGTAATAATAATGATTGATGGTATGGATAGAATCATATGGAAATTTCTCATGAGGAAGATTATTGTTAAGAAGAGGGGCTTCAACAAGTTGATCAATGATAGCCTGGCCCTGTGATAGATTTATAAGAGATGAACTCTAGGTAAAACTTGGTCATGAGCATGAGCCATCGAGTGATGTGATAATTGCGATATGGTTTTGAGAGTATTGAAGCTAGTGACAACATATATTTTATTATTGAGAAGATAAGGGTGAAGTTTGGATGTGGAAAAGAAAATAGCACAACACAACTTTTAAGCTTTAGTGTAGCGGGTTTCATAATAGTGAAGGTTACAACTAATGTAATAGTCAGATTTATCCCTACCTTACTCATTGCGGTGTGCCAACATGACACCTATAGCATGATCGGAGGTAGAGATATAGAGATAGAAAGGCCCCCATCACATAGAGGTGTGAGCATAGGTAAAGATAGAAGTTACTGCTTGAGATCATCAAAGGCCTTCTAGAAAAGGGCATCCCACTTAAAATGGGTTTCTTTGTGAAGGAGATGATAAAAGGCCCTGGAAACAATGAGAGTTATGAGATGAAGCGGAAAACAGATTGAAGTTGACCTTGGAGACTATGAAGTTTCTTTAGATTAGAAGGAGGAGGTATCTCAAGGATGGATTTGATCTTGGTGGGGTCAACTTCAATAACCCTGATAGAAAGAACGAGCCAATGAGTTTGCTAGTTAAAACTCCAAAAAAACACTTATTGGTGTTGAGACGGAGGAAGAAGAAAATGAGATGCGTGAAGAGGATTTCAAGGATGGACAAATGATCCTATTGATGCCCAAGAGTTCATCGACATAATCCTCTATGGTTTTGTGGATAATATCATGGAAGATGTAGGTCATAACGTGTTGATAGGTGGCCCCTGCATTTTTCAAACCAAAGGGCATGACATGATAGAAAAAGGTTCCCCAAGGGGTGATGAAAGATGTATTATGTTGGTCATCCGGTACGATCAAAATCTTGTTGTATCCAGAAAAACCATCCATAAGAGAAATCATCTTGTGGCCTTCGGTGAGGTCAACAAGTTGATCAATGTTGGGAAGGGGAAAGTCGTATTTAGGGTAAGTGAGATTTAAGTATTGAAATTTGGTACAAATGAGGAGCTTTCAGAGGATTTAGAAATGGGTACAATATTATAAATCCATTGCAGATAGTTAATTAGTATGATGCAATTGGCTAAAATAAGGCATTACAACTCCTTTTTGAGGAGGGAAATGTGAGGATTCATGCGACATAGATTCTACTTAACCAGACTTAGCGTTACATGGATGGTGATGATGTTGTGGTCATCAATGTTGGGATATATTCCCGATATATAGGTGTATGACCATTTGAAGGCCCGACTATGTTTAGAAAGGAAGGTGGTGAAGGACTCTAGCTCTTGTGAATAAAGAGATTGACCAACTATTAGGATACTGAGCTGTTAGGAAGTCCATATATTGATGTCAATGGTGGCTTCATTGATAAGGTTGGATGTGTCGGGTGGTAAGGACTTATGAAGGTGAGAATATTTGGCCCATGTGTAAGAAAGAATGGAGTCGTCTTATCTCGCATTGAAGAATGTCAATGGTAGGGGAGTCTTCCACTACCATATCAGGATATATGAGAGGAAGGGACCTAGATTCACCTTGATTGATAAGTGACCGGTCCTAAAGTGATGGTGGAGATTAAAAAATATAGAATAAATGGACATGGTGTCATCCGTATCCATGGGGTCATTGGATGGAGAAGAATTTGGTGATGGATCGATATGCATGGGAGATGTAGAAGAAGTATATGTGAGAGGATTGGTGGGTTTTTCATGAAACCTAGTCCAAATTGCTCATGAAGTTTATGGATTGGTCAATGATAAGGTCATGCATGCCTTGTTCATGACGTCCAAGATTAAATTCCTTCCACGCACAGTGGTGGAGGTAGTTATAGGTACATGATTTGTTATAAAGGAAATCAAATCCATTGGTATATGGTTTAGTGTGAGGTTGATCGATCGATACGAGGAGGGTGATCAATGCCACAATAGATGAGATTGGTTTTGAGATGGGGTGGACCGAAGGAAATGATATCCCCAAAATTGGGTTAATACATAGGATATTTTTGGGTCTACTAATTCAATTAAGTGTGGGAAGAGCATTGAGGGTGAGAGTCAATACTCCCCCATTGAAAGACGCTGCATCAAAGTGTCAAGAGATTCATCATTGGGTAGCTTGGATGTAGGTACATATGAGCTAGTGGATGGTTTTGAAGATGCATCTAGATTAGGGATGAGCATGTCATTTGTTTGATAGGTCATGTGACATGCTTTAAATAGAGGTAGATCTATATAAAGGGTATGGATTTTCCCCTCATGCCCATACTAGATATAATAATGGAGAGTGGATGGAACACAATGCATGATGAAAATCCATGACTTCCAAGCAAGACATTTTATTAGAACTCCTCCTTAACAATTTAAAATATCTCATGGAGGAGTTTTTCACCGACGCACATGGAGAGGATAACGATCCCAAAGTGGGGTCAACAACATCATTGAAATTATGAATAACCGCAGGTGATTGAGTGACAATGGATTTAGGAAGTTTAAGTTGATCAAAGGTATGAGATGAGATAATATTGATGTTGGCACCATTTTCAATCATTGATCGATGGATGAAGGCATCATTGATGCATACACTAATGAAAAGAAGAATATTACGGTCCTTAGGTAAGATGCCAAGAATTTCAAAATCATCAAAAGAGATGGAAACAAAAGCTATGGGATCTTCAAAAAGGGCCATGAAAGGTTAAGTCTCATCATTTTTTATTAGGATATGCTGCAAGGATTCAATGAGATCTTGTCAATGATTGGAAGAGATTTGGATGAGCTCATAGAGGGACATCTTGACAGGAGCTTGATGGAGCTGCTTTATGATACTTTATTCTATGAAAATAGACTTTAGAGTGGGCAACATGGATAAGATGGATACTTTGGATTTAGATGAAGATGAATATGGAATAGGCTCGGTAAAAGGGGCTATTATCCATATTTGCACCCCTTGAGAAATGTATTAACCCGCTGGTTTGGGAATTGATAAAGCAAGCTCACCATGGTGAAGGTTTGGATCCGAGTTTGTTTTAATGATCGAGCTGGAAAAATGTATGGATTTTCACCTCGTTATCACACATCAACCATTTCTTGTTGATGCTAGTTAATTCCCCTCTTCCTATCACATGTCAACCACTTGTTGTCACACACACGTCAACCACACTTTGCCGACGCGTGTGTCAACCATGCATCACCGATGTCTCTGTTGTGTGTCAACGACTTCATGCTATCATGTGAAAACCATTCCATCTTGATGCACATCACCACTTTCTTCCTATCACGTGACAACCATTCCATCTTGACGTGTGTCACAAATTTCTTCCTATCGCATGTCAACTTCCACTTCTTGATGCGTGTCACCACTTTATTCTTGTCGCATGACATAATTTTTATTGTCTTGCAACAATCATTTCCTCGTCGGTGGTGACACTCCCTACTCTTGTCGGGTTTCAACTCATGGTTATTGTCAATCGTCAACAAGGAGTTTCGATGATGCGGCTGACATTAATGACATCATATAGGGTAGCTGAATAACAAGATTAATGAGGTATGACATCAATGTTCACCATGCAAGCAAAGTACCATTAGAAAGTGAACTAAAGTATGGTTGCACATACTTCCATATGGTAAATTAATGAAATATGTTAGTTGGTTTCTCCTTTTATCTATATATATTTAATTTCTCCTTCATTTGGAAAGGGAGAGACATTCCAAGATGTAAAGGAACTTTGCCAAAATTGTTCCAACACTTTTGTGAGCTACAGCACCTTGACTTTATGCATTTTGTGAAGGATTCTTTCCTTATGCCTAAATTGTAATGGATTATGCATAATTTTAAGCAATAAATTAGTGTTTTGTGACTTTTATTTCCTAGCTTGATTTATATTGGATTTCTTGTCTTTTTTTTTTTTTGTAGGTAGTATATTGTGCATATGCATTCCTTTGTAGGATTCAAATTTTTGTGCTCAAAAAATTGGATGTTTGAATGTGTTTTAGGACTGTGGCACTTTGTCTACCCTCTTCTTCCCCATTTTCACTCACTAGGAGTCTCTCTAGTCTTTTCTATCGGCTCCTTTAGTTTAGGATTTACATTTTATGTATTTCTCTCTCTCTGGTCCCTTGGAATTGATAGTTTAGGAGTAGGTTAGCATTAGAATAGGTTAAGAACCTTCTTTGGAGGTTTGTCTCAATCGCAAGGGTCCCACACCTTGAGAAAATCCCATGTTAGTCAAAATTAGGGTTTGGTAATGTGCAAATCCTAGGGTGCTACTTTTTTGACATAACAATTTTGGCATGCCGGTGGGACGAAGTCAATAATTTCATTTTTTTATCAAGATTAGGTGTGTGTCTTGGTGAATTTCCAGCCTTTAGAGGCTTTTTTAAAGAACACATCTGGTAACTCCATCATTCAAATCCAATGGTTTCAGCAGCCCAAGTTTATCAAGTTCATGAGAAGAGTGCAAACCCGGTCTAGAGCAAGAGAAGAAGGTATTTTTGAATACTTGTAGTTATCTCTAGGTAGAGGAAGGAGAGGAAGAAGAGTACAAAGGTATCCATCTCCACCAATCAGAACATTATCCACACCTCCACCTGGTAGACCCTTTATTCAATCGACTAGGGTTCTCAGGCCACTTAGGATGGCTCATCAACAACCACCAAATCAACCACCTCCAAACCCCTATGAAAATTTCATGGGAAACAGTCCACTTGCCCTTAATGCATAAAATCCAGTCCCGATAATAACATTAAATAATATCCCATACTTCACTAGAGAAAATCACACAACTCCCATCGACCACATTCAAGACATTGCAAATGTCTGTGCCATACATGAGATTGTTGAGATGGATGTTGTGGTCAAGTTGTTGGCTTATTATTTCAAAGGAAAAGTGTTGTAGTGGTTCAGAGGCTTGGGAGCAAGATCAATTCAGAATTGGGATCAATTGTGCACAACTCTCTGTGGTCAATTTGGGGAGAGGGTTGAAAACTTATCCCTTTTAGAACATATGACTACAATAAAAAGACACTAGTTGAGAAAATGCCAAAATTCAATTCTAGATTCCAAAGAACATGGGAGAGGATCCCAATTGTTGTTAGACCAATAACTGAAGGTGCATTTCTCTATTTTCTTAAATCTCTAAATTCTGATATATCTGTTATGATACAATCTATGGGATGAATAACCCTACTAGGATGAATATGCCATAGCCATTACAGTTGAGAATTACCTAATTAAAGCTGGTAAAATTACACCTAGGCCACCTATGCCTCTCTATCTAGATATGGGGAATCCTAATCCTAATCAAACACCTACAATAGCCCCCATCCCTGCTCTAAGAAATTAGAGTTCAAATGAAGCTTCCACTTCTTCTTCTAGCCCTTCAAATGAACTCCAGGAGGTTATGAAACAATTGTAAAACTTAGGAAATGAGTTGGAAGTTCTTACGAGGAAAAAAATCAAAATTCTAGACCTTATCAACCTCAGTTCCAACCCAATAAACCTCCATATTAGCCAAACAAGCCACCTATTCAAGCTACTAACCAGAACCAAGGACAACCCCAAGCTGCTAAGCCATTCCAAGCATATAACCCTAATGCAGTTTCAACATCTAGGGCCTTGGTTCCAACTCAAAACAACATAGCACAAGAATATGAATGGTGTTTCCCATGCAGCCAACCGCATAATCAGAAACATGCTTCAATGGTGCTTTAAATCAAGCATTGATGGTGACTACGATGGGTGTTCCTTAAGAACCAAACCAAGAAGAAAGTCAACAACATGTAGCTAATCAAGAAGCACCTCCAAACAAGACAACACTTGTGAATTGGCAAGCTGAGGATTTTTGTGGAATAAATCAGTCCCCTTCTCAAAGTGTGGTAGCCAACATGAGGTCTAAGAAGAGGAATATAGAGGAAGGGAAGTCATCTAATCCAAGTACTTCTCAGCCTTCTATCACACTTCGGGGTATTAGCAATCCAAGTGCAGCCCCAAATGTTCAAAATCAGCCCAAACTACCTTCTAAGCCAACTCAAGTACCGGTTGCAGTAGCCCATGTGCAGGAGAAAGTCATGTTGAGTAAGGGGAAGAAGAAGGAGAATCCATCTCCTTTTAACATTATTGATCAAATGAAGAAGACCAATGTAAGCATTTCTATGTGGGAATCATTAAAAATTCTGGGCCAACGGGATTTGTTACAAGCAGCCATGGAAAATTGGTCAACATCAAATGAGTTGTCTAAGAATCAAGAGAAGGTGCTCACTAATGCAGCTCCAAAAGAAGGAGTTCATGGAGGTTAGCAAGGTAAAAACATGAAGCCTCCTCCATTATATATATCTTTGATTATTAGAAATAACCTTGTACACAATTGCATGATTGAATCGGGGGCTAGTAGTTCGGTAATGCCGAAATAGATTGCAGATTAGTTGGGCCTGAAATATGACTTAGTTTCCAAAGGAGTGGTACATTAGATGGGACAATAGTGGGGACTGTTGGGATCATAAAAGGTTTAAACCTCACATTACATGCATGTCCTAATGTCACAGTTCAACAGGATATATCAGTGATTGACTTGCCACCACTCTTTGCATTGTGCTTGTCAAGAGACTTCACCGCCAAAATTGGAGGCTACTTATTAGCTGATTAGTCACATATGCTCTTTAGAAAAAGGTATGGAGCTAAGGATACAATCTGGTCTGAACCTATTACAAATTTCCATATTGAGCCTCATG
Organism: Taxus wallichiana var. yunnanensis; assembly: GCA_018340775.1. Taxonomy (NCBI): domain Eukaryota; kingdom Viridiplantae; phylum Streptophyta; class Pinopsida; order Cupressales; family Taxaceae; genus Taxus; species Taxus wallichiana. The sequence goes on from CM031239.1 coordinate 837,745,057, forward strand.
TACTAAGCCCAATCAACATAAATTGCTCAGCCTTTGATCAAGAGGATTTCCCAAACACTCAGAAGCAAATACCAAAGTTGGGGGCATCCTAGATTTGACTCTTGATGAATGGGAAAACAAAAGACACAGATATGATCCATACAAGGAAATAAAGGAGGCTGATTTGGGAGTTTATTGTTTGCACGAGGAAAACACACCTCTTCTAGCCTCACCAAACCGGATGATAAGGGTGATAATGAAGTATGACAACTATTCTTTGATGGCTCAAGGAGTAGGAAAGGTGTTGGAGGAGGAGCAATGCTTTTGTCACCACAAGGTATGAAGTACTACTCATCTTTCCATTTTCAGTTTACTTGTTCAAACAATATAGCCTGAGTATGAAGCTTTGATACATGGATTGAATTGGGAAAGAAAGAGGGGTATACAAAAATTGCAAGTGTTTGGGGATAGTGAGTTAATTGTCAACCAGGTTAGGGGAAAACATGCTACTAAGAATGATTTTCTCAAAGCCTACAAGCATCGGGTATGGGATCAAATTGATGATTTTGAAGTGTTCAATATTCAAGCCATACCGAGGAAGAAGAATGAAGCTGCGAGATAGGCTTGCGGAAATTGGAGCAAAATTTGATGTGGTGGACAATATTAAAAGAGATAAAGTGCAACCACATATTCATGTAATTGTGAGGCCAACTGTACCAGAAAATAACATGAGCAAGATGGTATTTGAGAATGATCAACAGATCATTAATTTCTTTGTGGGAGGAGGTTGAGTTCTCGGTTAAAAATCAGGAGAAATTGGAGCAGAAGTATGGGGATCAAGTGGTACAACTATGGAAAAACAAATTGCCAAAGGGTTTAGTGACTCTAGAGTCAATATTCAATCCCAATGATAAATTTCAAGAGAGAAGACCAACATTCAGGTAAAAAGGGAAGATTCAAAATCCATTTCAGTTGAAGAGGGTAAAATGCTCCAAGTTGGCAAGGTGAGCACGAATCAAGAAAAATATGAATTCATACAACTTTGTCAAGAGTTCCTAGATGTCTTTTCTTGGAGCTACGAGGATCTGAGAGGGTTTAATCCAAAATTGGCACAACACACCATTGAGCTAGATCTAGAATCCAAGCCCATTAGACAAAAGCAAATACCGGTAAACCCTCACATTGATCCTCTCATGAAGAAGGAACTGAACAAGCTCATAGAGGAAAGCATCATCTTCCCAATCAAACACTCTTCATGGGTAGCGAATTTGGTGTGCCGGTTAGGAATAAAAATGGGGAAATCAGGTTATGTGTGGATTTTGAGACTTAAATAGGGCCTCTCTCAAAGACCACTATCCACTTCCTTCCATGGAGAAAATCTTGCAAGTAGTAGTTGGATCAAAAAGGTTTTCACTTTTAGACAGGCTACTTGGGCTACAATCAAATCATGGTGAAAGAGGAAGACCAATTCAAGATAGCCTTCACTACAAAGTGGGGTACATATGCTTATAGGAAGATGCCATTTGGACTGTCAAATGTCGAGCCACTTTCCAAAGGGAAATGGATATGGAATTCAAAGGGTTGATCAATAAGATAGTTCTTGTGTATCTAGATGACATTACTGTATTCTCTAAGAAAATGTAACAAGTCACCTCTTTCACCTCAAACAAGTATTCCAAAGATGCAGAGATTTGGAGTGTCTTTGAATCCAAAAAGTGCATATTATTAGCTCATGAAGGTAAGCTCTTAGGCCACATTGTGTCTAAGGAGGGGTTGGAAATTGATCCAGAATGAGTTGAAGCTATTCGAGCATTGCCATTGCCAAGTCATAAGAAGGCTCTCCAAAGTTTTTTTGGGGAAAATTAATTTTGTTAGGAGGTTTGTTCCTAACTTTTCCCATCTTGTCAAGCCACTCACACTAATGTTGAAAAAGAACATGGTTTTCAAATGGACTACTGAAGGAAAAGAAATCTTTGAAGCTATAAAGCAAGCCATTACACAGGCTCCAACCCTCATAAATCCAAATTTCTCAAAGGACTTCATCTTATATGCTTTTGGAGGCACGGATGCAATATTTGCCATACTAGTACAACCAAATCAAGAAGGACTAGAGCAACCTATTGCATTCTTTAGCCAAGGTCTTTAGGATTATGAGGTGATATATTCATTCATTGAGAAGCATGTCCTTTTTGTGATTAGAAGTTTAAAGAAATTCAAGCATCTAGTGTCAAACAACATAATTCATCTATTAGTTTCACATGTTGGTGTAAAATATTTTCTTTTGAACAAGGACCTTAATGAAAAGAGAGTTGGTTGGATAACCAAGGTCATGGAGTATGATATTGATATAAATGTGACCAAATTAGTTAGGGGAAAGGGTTGTGTGAGCAGCTAGCTTCCAACCAACATGTTGAATCAAGAGAGGATGTAAAATTTATTATGGTGTTGCAAGATAATCAAGAATAGGCTGCAGGTGGCATACCCATTCCTTGTTGGACTCGGGATATTGTATATTTTCTTCAAATGGGTCAAAGTCCTCAAGGATTGAGTAATTCCAAAAGGAGGTATTTTAGACTTCATTGCATCCCATATGTGCTTGTAGATAATATTTTGTCAAAAGGGATGTGAATGGTGTCCTCTTAAGGTGCATCAAGATAGATCAGATAGAGAGGGTATTGTATGAGTTTCATGATGGAGAGGCAGGTGGTCATTTTTCCCCAAAAGCAATAACTATTAGAATCATGAGGGATGGTTATTACTGGCCTAATCTTTTCAATGATTGCTACTCATGGATCAAGAAATGCAAGAAGTGTGCCTTCTTCATAGGTAAAGAGAAGCTAGCATCCCTCCCACTCCATCCTATCTTAGTTAAACAACATTTCATGCAATGGGGATGGATTTTATTGGGGTGATTAATCAAGTTCTAGCCTAGGTCAAAAATGGATTCTTACTACAGTATCTACTTCACTAAGTGGATAGAAGCAATTGCACTTAAGGAGTAAATGAATCTAGCATTTTGGATTTCTACAAAAGTATTGCAACAAGGTTTGGTGTTCCTTCCACTATAATATCAGATAATGCCTTAGATTTCATTAGAGAAGATATCTAATTGGGATGTTAGAAATATTATCTATTTGAATACTTATCATAACTACTACCCCTAGGCTAACAAGCAAGTAGAGTCCACAAGCAAGAACTTGCTGAGAATCAAAAGAATAACCCTCGATGAAAATCATAGGACTTGGCATACCAAATTGAAATCAGCCTTGTGGGTTGATAGAATCACTCCCAAGAAGTCAATTGGTTATTCCCCTTTCAAGTTGGTTTATGGAAGGGAAGCATGACTGCCAATATCCCTTGAGTTACCAGCCTTGGAGCTTATCAAATAGTTGGAGTTGTTTAAAGTTCCAGTTATGGAAGTCAAGTATGTAGAACTCATGGAGCTAGAAGAGATAAGGAACTAGACCATGATAATAATAGAGAAGGACCAAGCTCAAATCAAGACGAGCTTTGAGAGAAAATCCAAAGACCTAACTTTCCAGAAGGAGACTTAGTTTTGAAATGGGATGCAAATAGAGCCAAACCATGAAGGCACTCCAAGTTTGATGCAATATGGAGTGGCCCTTGATCTTAGGGTGTAAAGAAAACAATGATTTCCAATTGTCAAAGTTGGATAGAGAAGAATTGTAGATTCTAGTCAATGGGATCTACTTAAAGCATTGTTGTCAAGGATGAATCTCATTTTTGTACATACTAGTTTAGGTTCTTAATTCCTCTAAGTGCTTGTAGCACATTGTTCTATTGTAGTTAGGTTTGATTTCAGATAAGTTCTTGTGCACTCTCTGCATGTTCCATTTGGGATATGTATGATTTTGTTATTTGTACATAGTTGTGCTTTGTTGCTATTGCACTTTCTAGTTTTAGGCAAGGTCTGGTGATGAAATAATGTCCCAATAGTGTTTTAGAGGTTTAAGAGGTTTCAAACATCAGACCAGTTTCAGTAATCAAAATGACTCCATGCCCAATAGATGCAAAATCACTGGTCTTTCAAATCTAGCAGGAAGATCACCCCGTAAGTCACCAAATTTTTATCCATATTTACACCCCCTTGCAAAATGGATTAACTTGAAGGTATGGGAATTGATAGAAAGATCCCCATGGTGAAGCTTTAGAGTTGAGTTTATTTTAATGATCGAGATGGAAAAATGTATGGATTTTCACCTCGTTGTGGCGCACCAACCATTTCTTCTTCGATGCACGCCAATTCCCCTCTTCCCATTGCGCGTGTCAAAACTTTTATCTACCGTCGCCAACCAAATTTTGCTGATGTGTGTCAACCATACATCAGCCACCGTCTCTCCTATCAAACATCAACAAATTCATGTTTTTGCGCAACAACCATTCCATCTTGAGGTGCGTCACCAATTTCTTCTGTCATGCACACATGTCATCTCGCCACTTCTTGACATACATCACCGTTGTCTTCCTATCATGCGTCAACTGCCACTTCGACGTGTGTCACCAATTTCTTCTTGTTGTATGGTAACATTTTTCTTGTCTTGTCATGTGACAATCATTCCATCATCGGTGATGACACACCCCGCTCTTATTGGGCATCATCTAGTGGTTACTATCGATTGTTAACTAGGAGTTTCTAATGCGTCATGACATTAATCCCATCATACAAGGGGGTATCTCAACAACCAAATTAATGAGGTATGGCACCCATATTCACCGTGCAAGAAAATTACCATTGGAAAGTGAGCCGATATGGTTGCACATACCTCCATATGGGAAATTAATGAAAGATGTCAGTTGGTAGCTCCTTTTCTCTATATATATCTAATTTCCCCTTCATTTGGAGAGGGAGAGACATTCAGAATGTAAAGGAACTTTGCCAAAATTGTTCCAACACTTTTGTGAGTTACAGGCCTTGAATTTATGCATTTTGTGAAGGATTTTTGCCTTGTGCCTATATTATAATGGATTGTGCATCATTTTAAGCAATAAAATTAGTGTTTTGTGGCTCTTATTTCCCTAGCTCGATTTATATTGCATTTCTTGCCTTCTATTATTTTTTTGTAGGTATTGTGCATACTATATTCCTTTGTAGGATTTAAATTTGTTGTGCTCCACAAAATTATAGGTTTGAATGTGTTTTGGGACTGTGGCACTTTGTCTACCTCTTCTTCCCCATCCCCTTTTCACTCACTAGGAATCTCTAGTCTTATTTTGGTGCTATCACCTCCCTTAGTTTAGGATTTACATTTTATGTATTTCTCTCTCTCTAGTCCTTGGAATTGATAGTTTAGGAGTAGGTTAGAATTATAATAGGTCAATAAATAACCTTCTCTCGGAGGTTTTCTCAATCGCAAGGGTCCCACACCTTGAGACAATCCCATGTTAGTCAAAAGTAGGGTTTTGTAATGTGAAAATCCTAGGGTGATATTTTTGGACATAACAGGGTAATGATAAAAAATTTAGGTTTGGATTGGGTGCATGACTGGGGATCATAAGATCAAGAGTGAGTGGCGATATGAATGACATTCATAAAAAGAGGGGGACCTTATTAGTATTAGGTAGTGTTGGGGTGAGGGATTGCGAAAAGGATAAAGAAATAGATTTAGAGGCCTTAGGAGGTGTAGATTTGATTGGGAGATTGTGGTTGGATGTGGATGGAAGAGGGTGATCTTCTTTAATGATAACATCTTCCTATTCTATAAGATTGTCTATGAGGGTTTAGAAGGCCCTACAATGTTCAATATCATGTATAGGGGTGCCATGATATGCACACATAACATTAGGTTAAAACTATGTGGGTTTTTATCCGCTTGAATTGAAGGATTTGATGGGAGGAAGAGTTATGGCACATGCTTGGACAATACGTTGAAATATTTTAGTATAGGTTCTAATGGGAGTTTTTGAAGAGGGGGATTTGTGGTTTGCAGATGGATTAGATTTTGGAGTGGTGGATGAAGGAAAAAGCGGTGTATTACTTTTATACAACTTTGTGAGAGCCTTGTATTTGATTTTGATTTGGGAAGAGGTACATATTGTTTTGATTCAGATTTGTTGGCAAAGTGATGGGATTTTTAGATGAAGGGCCTGGCCCCAAAATGGATGGGAAAGGTCCTAAGATAGATGATGAGGTGTTGGATTGCTTAGGAGGTTTGTATTGTTGGGGCTTCAGAGGAGGGAGCTCTAATTTATTATGTGGATGAGTGAGAGATTTTTGAGTAGGGATGCCAAGATTCTTAGATTTTTGTTGCGAGGCTTTACCCTTGGCGGGGATCATGATGATTTCAACAGGTGGGATATTTCGAGGTAGAACCAGATGATGTATATTTTTTTGTAGATGTGGATGTTGAATATGGAAGTGGTTTTTGGATGACATGTTTGATGATATCGAAGGAGTTGTATATTTTGTAGGTATACGAGGTGTTGTTATAAGATTGATTGGACTTGTTGATGACAAGGATGGGGTAGGAACATCATTTATGGTTATAATAAGTGAGCATATCGTGTAGTAGATAATTTAAGGGATGATTTGGATGAGGACATAGATCCAAATGCTCATGTGGGTATGGTTACAGTCGTAGATGTGGATAAAGGAGTAGATGTAGGAGTTTGTATAGATGTAGAGATAGATGTTGGGGTAGGTGTGGGGATGGGTGCAATTGAAAATGTAGTTGTAGATAAGGGTAGGGAAGTAGATGTAGAAATAGGGATGGGTGTAGAGATAGGTGTGGATGTGGTATATTTAGATGTGATTGTGGGTAAATTGTATATGTGTACAATATTTGTAGATAGAGGTTCATATAAATATGTGATTATAGATATAAGGGTGGATATTGGAGTATACGTGGGTAGATAAGATGTAGGTAAAGTAGTGAGGGTAATAGATGTGGGCAGTGATGCCTATTCCTAACTCAAAGTATTGATCATATGGGCATTGGGTGCTTGCGATGTAGCGGGATTAGTTTGATTGTTTGGCGAGTTGATTAGGGAAGGGTTATTTAAAGATGTCTAATGGTTGATTTGGGGAGAGTTAGGATTGTCTAGTTTAAGGTCCCCATGATCGATAAGCCATTGTACGAGGTATTTAAAAGTGTGGAATTTTTACTATCATGTATGTGGAATCGATGATGCTTGCAATAGTGGTCTTCGCGATACCATGTGGGTTTGGGATGCGAATCATCAATGGGTTAGATAGGAGGAAGTTGGATAAGGTTTACAACCATAATTTTGACAAATATAGAACTGTAGGATTCTTTGAGAGGAATATAGTTAGGAGTATTTCTAGGAAACCTTTTTGGAGGCTCGACATGATAAGTAGATGAGAGTGAAGAATTGACTACGATGGAATTGGTTGTGCTTTTAGATTTTTCATTATGGGTAGATGACTTGGTGAATTCAATTTTTGTCTTATCGATCAAAGCTTGATTTGGCCTTGCTCAAGGGCGTGTAGTTCCAGTTTATGAGCCGAGTGAATGCCTATTTAAAAGTCTAGAAGTATTGGATTTGAATAGTTGATGAGATATGCTTCACACATGATCAAGAGAATAATTCAATAAGTTCAGTTTGGGGAAGTGAAAAGGATAACTGATTGATGATGCCACCTCATATAGTGATGAAATTTGTGATAGATTCATCATTAAATTTCTTAATGGAATAGAGGTCGGTAATGGTGATTTTATTCGCAATATTAATGGAGAAGTTCTCTAAGAATAATTGCATGAGTTGGGTGAATGTCTTTATACCAGGTCAAAGCGGGTCAACCAATGAAATGGGAAAAGTACGAAGCATGAGATCTTGGTCATGAGAAACTAGATATTATGTGTGCCTAAAGGCACGAAGGTGACATTAAGGGTCTTCCTTACTATTGAATTTGGAAATTTTGGGGATTTCCCAAAGTGTGGAGGATAAGGATTGATGGGAACCAATGGGTTAATACGCTCATTATAGATTTTTTCATAGGTGAACGAGCTCTTAGAACCCAAAGTAACGACTTCCAAGTTTTCCAATCTACTTAGCAAATCTTGCATGGGGTCATTGGAAGTATGAGGATGAGGTGTTTATTAGTGAGGTTACAGATTATAGGAAGTGGATGGGTTGGGTTGCAGATGAGATTGATATTGTTGGGGATAAGTAGGAGTTTGTGGAGGTGGTTGATAAGGAGGAAGATAATTGAAAGCTTGTGATTGGATAGGTTGGGAGATAGGATGTTGTTGAGAGATGGGGATGTAATTAGATGGATAGGTTTGTGATTGTTGTTGAGAGATGGGGATATTGGATTGAGCTTACATAAGATGAGTTGGGATGTGTGTGTAAGATGATTGTGATGTTTGGATAGTTTAATTAGGGAGCATGTGTTGGAAGGCACCTTGGAGTGGAGGTTTATGAGTTTGAGTAGAATCCAAAGGGTGGGGTTGTGAGATGATGACATTGGCATGGAATTGGGATGTACGAATGGGAATTTATCTTTGAACATGTTGCTTGGGTGGTGGAAGAAGTAAATGGGATTCTTGATTGGTTTGAATGGGAGCGTTGGTGACCACGATAGAAGAAGAGGTGATGGGGATAAAAGATATAGGAGTGGTGTTGATGTGAGGTAAGTTGGGTGGAATAGGGGCCACCAATTGAGTGGATTGATATATAATGGTGGAAGATTCATGGGGACATGCTCACTTTGGGCCATTGCTAATTTGTTCATGGCTCTTAGAAAGAAAATGACAAGTTGAGAAGTAAGGACTTGGGTAGATTCGAGTTGTGAGTGATAAGCATAAAGTTGTTGAAGGGGTGGCCCATCAATGGGAAGATTGGTAGATTTATAGATGAGATAGTTGTGAAGGGAAATGAAATTGGCATCAAGATTCTCTTGAAACTATGCACATCCATGAGGGATAGTAGGACATCTAAAGGCTCCAAAGTATATGATAGATGGGGGTGTAGTTGGTTTAGAGGAATAGAATGTTGATAAAGAAAAGGGTTGGTTTCAAGATGGGGGTTATTTTGGGTGACATAGGTCTCATGAGAAGGGACTGTAGAAATAATAGGTTAGGAAACCAAAGGTGTGGTGATCATGGGTGTAGAGGAAACAATGGAAAGTATAGAAGTTTTGAAGGAAGATTGTTGGAAGTAGGGATATTGTTGGATGAAGTGGTTTGTTCCATTATTTTGGCTTGAGAGTGAGTTATAATGGGCATGAAAAAACAAACAATAACTTATGCTGATTTTTAATATAAAAGGAAATTAGGAAGTAAAGTGTTGATTATCTTGTTTATTAAAAGAATGTGGAAAAGATAAGAAATGGCCTCAAAGGGAACCTAGAAAATGACCAATGTAAGGATGGTTTCGGGTTGTTTTATATGGCATCCTCGATATACTTGAAGGTATGTGAGGCTCAAATTGGTGATGATTACTAGTACATGGTTTGGTATTGGGGCCTACCCCCTCACTTCATACATCGCAGTTGATAAGGGTGTCAGTGCTTAGCCTTTTATATGATAATCAAATTTTTCTTACACGACCCGAACGCCATGGTGGATTTTCTATTAGGTGATGAAATCCCAATAGTTCCACATGGTAGAAGATGTTTCAGATGTGTTAATTGATTTGTGAGTTTGGTTGTGTGTGGAAGAAGCGTGAATGCAACGAATTACCTCCTATTTAGACTAGGTTATGAAGCAAACAAGAAAATGTTCCTTTTTTAAATCCTAAAACAAAATGTTCTATTCGATGAAGTCACACAGAAAAAGTAAGGGAAGAAATGAAAATAGAGAAAATAGGGACAAAATGAAGAATACATGGATAAACACTATTTTCTGTTTTGTCTTTTTTTTTAGTCAAACACACACGTTGTTGATTTAAGAAAGTAATCCACCATGCAAGTAAGAAAGTGAAACTCCTCCGTAAGGTTAGTGGAAAGAGGGAAATAAACATAAAACAAAAATGAAATAATGAAAGAAATCACCAAAGAGAAAAGGTAGGTCCCACCAGACATGCCAGAATGTTGGTCAAATTTTCTCGCTCCTATTTCAGATTAGTGGAAAGGAATACAAGAAAATAATAAGTCTAAATTATGAGAGGGTTTAAGGACCCTATGGAGATGTGATGATGATGAAGATGAATACACGGGCAAAAATAACCTCTCTATTGTGAGATCGATAACCTACACAACAAAGAGAAATTAAACATGAAAAATGATTAGTAGATAAGATGGTGGGTTACTTGAGAATCACAAAGTCTGAGAGATAAAACAATAATGGATAAATGATAGGATGCCATAGATAATTAAACAAAAATAGATTTTTGAGATGTGATAGCTTAGATAAGATGCATATATGATAATAGAAAATGACAATAAACTAAACCAAACCCGATCGGTTCGATGATGACTTGAGCGCGATAGATACAAATGTTGACGATGATTCCATCAAAGTGAGATAAATGATAAAGTAGAAAAGGTAGATATGAAGAAGAATCCAAATCTAATGCTAAGATGTTGGAGAGGTTCTAGATTTGATGTGGGGACTTGGGTAAACATAAAGGATGTAATAAAATTGATAGATCGATAAATGTATGCAAGATTGATGACAACTAGGCTAGATTGATAGTGACTAGTGATACCGGAGATGAAATCTAGGTTCTTGAATAGGTAGATTGCAAGGACATATAGACCTTATTCTGAAAGAAGTTGTAGGGAAGATGATAGATGGGTTAGGGGATAGAAACAAGGGTGATGAAGATTGGGTTGATGGTGATTTGAAGGGTAGATTTAGGGTTTGATGGGATGGATGGATGGACAAGAGATGTCGATAAGGATTAGTGATGGTAGATAAATGTGAAAAGCTATGAGATGACTAGATAACCTACAAGGATGATACAAAAAGGGAGATGAAATAATGGTGGGGGCTCTAAGAAGGGAAATGGATTTTAAATCTCCCAAGATGGTATGTAATATCTTCAAAGTAGATCCAAGATGATAAAAAAGCTCCAAAGAAGAGATATAAACAAAAAAATTGCAAGAAGGCTCGAAATCTCCTAAATTACATCTCGAGGAAAGGGGTATGTACATACTTATAGGTTTGATGGAGACCCGCATGGGTCACCAAATATTGTGACAAACCATCAATTTAGGCAATGGAGATTTTATCACTCGATGCAAAGAGCCCTAAAGTGGTCAAGTTAGGGTTTGAGTGATTAAGGAGGGTTAGGGTTTATTTCATGAGGATAAATGGTAGTTAGGGGATAAGAATGCATTGGATGAGTGTAGATGAGAACCTAGGGATGATAAAAAAGTGTCTAGTGAAGATAAAAGGATAATGGATGGGTTTAGGGATAGTTAAGTGTGATTCGGGGTAGACTAGGGAAGTGTTATCCAAAATAAGCCCATGCTTGTTTTGGTTAACTTGCCTTCATTCTTCCCTCCTTTTTCTGCAGGTAGATTTTGAAACTTTAAAGCACTCAAAAGTTCCTAGAGATGGCTTCATTAGATAGGATTTTTCTTCCCCTTTCCAGAAAGGTAAAGAAGTCCTCCTAACTCCAAATATTTTGAAAGTTATGGCTCGACGGAGGTGGGATGCAAATTTTGCCCAAGGATGAAGGCAAAGTTGGCGGAAGAAAACTTGACACTTAGCCCTTTTGGCTAAAAGGCACAAGGTCAAAATCTGGCCTGTGGGTCCGTGGAGGAAGGAAGCAAGTTGGCGGAGGTGCAGAGAAATTGTTGACACTTAGCCTCTTTGGCTAAAACTCAAAAGTCCAAATCAGCCCGCGAGCCCGTGAAGGAGAAGGGAAAAATTTGGGCCGCACCTCCGCACCGAACCAGAAGCCGACACATGTCATCGGGAGAGCGGGGTGCGGATGTTTTTGGGAAATTTTCCCAATTTGAAATCAAAGGGAAAAAGGTGAAGTTTGAGCCCGCGATCCCATCAGTGAATTGGGAAGTGCCACATGTCATCAGAGGAGCAGGGTGTAGAGAGTTTTTGGAAATTTTCCCAATTTGAAAAAAGAGGGAAAAAGGCAGGTCTCTGGCTCGTGGATCATCCAGTAGGTGCCACGTAACCAGCGGAAGTGGTGGACCCACGGAGATTTTTGGGAAATTTTTCCAAAAGTGCAAAAGTAAAGTTTGACCCGTGGATCCCTTTTCAAATCTGATTTGCTGCCATTTTTGATCTAATTCGTGCCTTGAAATTTATGCCTAAATTTATGCCATGATTTTGCCCTAAATCTTCAGATGGGCATATCTTTTGATTTAGAGATCAAATTTGGGAAAAATCAGAATCGTTGGAAAGATCTTGATCTCCTCTATGCATTGGAGGCATAAAACATCATTTTTGTAGGTTTTGAGGAAGAAAAATCCTGAAACTTCTTTCATTCCTTTAATGCAAACCAGATTGCTTTGAATGGGTCATTTTTTGCTCAATCCACCATAGTTGCCTTCTCCCACACACTAAGGATGAAGAATCAACTTGATTTGATGAGGGAAAAACCCTAAAACGTCTTCTCATGCCATTAATCCAAGATCAGATTGCTTTGAGAGCTGTGTTTCACCAAATTCATCATTTTTTCTCCAACACACAAAAATAGAAGCAGAGGAGTCAATTCGATGGGTTTACAGGCCGATTTGAAAGGAATTAATGGTGGATTGTTGAATTAGAAGATCTGATTTGCTTCCTCCTCTTTTTTCTCTCCTTGCTTCAACTATAAATGGAAAGGATTCGATCCTTTGTTTTTTGGACATTTTTGTTCTTACAGACTCCCTTTTCTCCTTAGCAAGTGGATTTGTGGAGTTTCAGACCTCTCATATAGGCTACAACACATATTTTTGCCTCCTTGCCATTGTAATGCATCGTATTAAAAACTAGGAATGATAATGCATGCTCTGTGAATGATTTTTCAATCCTTTCATGTGTTATTATTGTCTTCTGATCCTTCATTATATCTTGGCAATTTGTGCATGTTCTGTGTTACATTCTTATGATCTGTGTTTATTTGCAAAACAAAAGTTCATCACTCCTTTGGTGTATCACCATTTTAGCTTAGTTTTGTTTCCCCTTTTTGCATCTTCAACTTTGTCTCCTTGGAATCTAGAGTAGGATTTAGCATTGAACCTCTACAAAATTCATGCATACACCTAAACTAGAGGGGTAAGAACCAGCTTTCTCTAGAGAGTTTTCTCACCTTGCAAGGTCCCACACCTTGGAGAAAACTCAATGTGTGTGTAATCACACTAAATGACCTAAGTGACTGCAGATCCAAGGTCATTTAGGGGTGTTGTCAGACTTGTACTAACAATTTTGGCATGCCTGGTGGGACCTTAGAGGTCTTCATCTTAATTAAAAAAAAGTTGATGTGTAATTGTTGTAAGTTTATTTCTTGAAAGAGCCTTGATTTTCACATCTGGTGACTCCAAAAGGATAGGATCAACTAGTTTCGGCGTCAAAATCCAAGCTTTAAGATTCATGAGAAGGATCCAAAGCAGAACTCTATCAACTCCTCCACCTAGTAAATATTTCATCCAATCAACAAGGGTTCTCAGGCCAATCAGAATGGCACAATCCAATCCTTATGTTAACTTTATGGGTAGTAGTCCACTTGCTCTAAATGCACAAAACCCAGTTCCAATTGTAGTATTAAAGAACATCCCATACTTTACTGGAGAAAATCGGACTACTCCACGGTGATCATGTCAAAGACATTGCTAATGTTTGTACAATCTATGAGATTGTTGAGTTAGAAATTACTGTCAAATTGCTGGCATCTTAATTCAAAAGGAAAGCCTTGCAATGGTTCAGGAGCCTTGAGGCAGGCTCTATCCAAAATTGGAACAAGTTGTGCATGACCCTCCATAACCAATTTGGAGAGAAAGGGGACAAATTGTCTCTATTGGAGCAACTGAAAACTATTAAGAGAGCTCCCAATGAGCAGCTAACAAACTTCAATTTCAGATTTCAAATAACATGGGTTAGAATCCCATTGGGCAAGTGAGGCCAACAACTTAAGGTGCTTTCTTATACTTTCTCAAGGCTTTAAATTCGGCATTTCTATGTTGATCCAATCCATGGGAGGTGCAACTCTACTTGCAGCTTACAACATCACTATTAGGGCTGAGAATGGTTTGATCCAAGCTAGTAAACTTTCACCTAGGCCTCCTATTCCCTTATATCCAAAGTTGGGAATCCAGTACTAGTTAAGCACCTACTTTAGCTCCTATTCCCACCCCTAGAAACCGAGTTTAAATAAAACTTCTATTTCATCCTCTAGTGCCTCAAATGAGCTTTAAGAAGTTATGAAACAATTGTAAAATTTGGGCAATGAGCTGGTTATGCTCAAGAGACAGCAAGCTCAAAGTTTTAGGCCTTCTTATAAGCCTCAAACTCAGCCTAATAGACAACCATATAAGCCTAATAGGCCACCCAATGTAGCTGCAAATCAAAATCAAGTAAGGCCTCCTGCCAATAGACCATTTCAGCTCTATAACCCCAATGTTGCATCTACCTCTAAAGCTTTAGTGCCAGTGCAAAATAATATAGCTCAAGAGTATGACTGGTGTTTCCTATGCAATGAACCTCACAACCAATCTATGTGCTTCAATGGTGCTTTGAACCAAGCTTTGATGGTGACAACAACTGGTGTTGAGAGGGAAGCGAGTTGAGAAACAAACCAACAACAAGGGACATCTCAACAAGATACAACTCCAAATGAGACTACACTTGTGAATGTGACAGTGAATATTTTTTTGGTATGAATCAAACACCTTCATAGAGTGTAGCTTAGCTAACACATGGTCAAAGAGGAGGAATATTGGTGAAGGGTAGTCATTAGGCCCAAGTGATTCACAACCTCCCATCACTCCACAAGGTGTTGTCAAGTAAAATGTAGTTTTAAATGTAAAAGGACAGCCCAAGCCACCTTCTAGACCAGCTCAAATGCCAGCTATTGTAGCCCATGTACAAGAAAATAATGTGTAGATTAAAGGTCAGCAAAGATACGGTTCATCCCCATTTAACATCATTGAACAAATGAAGAATACCAATGTGAACATATCTACGTGGGAGTCACTATCCATCCCAGGACAAAGGGATATATTACAAGCTGCCATGAAGAATTGGTCAACCTCAAATCAGCTAGCTCATATGCAAGAGAAGGTACTCACAAATGCTACTCAGCTTGAGGAGAATTATGGAGGATAGCAAGTTAAAATTTTGAAGCCCCCTCCATTCTATGTTTCATTGATCATTGGGGATAAACTAGTACATAATTGTATGATTGATTAAGGGCAAGTAGTTGTGATGCTCAAGAAAATAGCTAATCGCTAGGCCTTCAATATGAAGTCATATCTAAAGGGTGGTGAAATTAGATGGGAAATCAAGTAACAACATTTAGGGTAATTAAATATTTGAGCCTTACTTTGCATGCATGTCCCAATGTCACTGTTTTGCAAGATGTGTCGGTGATAGATTTTCCACCACTCTTTACCATATGTTTGTCAAGGGATTTCACAGCTATAATTGGAGGCTACCTATTTGCTGATTAGTCACACATGCTATTTAGGACAAGGTATCGAGCCAAGGCCACAATCAGGTCTGAACCTATTGCAAACTTTCACATTGAGCCTCATACTCCAAGCCCAATCAATGCTAACTGTTTAGCGTTTGATCAAGAGGATTATCCAAGCACACATGAAGTTGACACCAAAGTTGGAAGCATTCCAGATTTGACTCTTGATGAATGGGAAAGCAAGGTACATGATTTTGATCCCTACAAGGAAATGGAGGAGTCTGAACTAGGAGTCTATTACATGCATGAAGAAAATCAACCTCTTCCTAGCATCACCAAGCCAGACCATAGAGATGACAATGAGGTATGGCAGTTGTTATTTGATGGATCAAGAAGTAGACAAGGTGCAGGAGGAGGAGCTATGCTTGTTTCACCTCAAGGCATTAAGTATTATTTAGCTTTTATATTTTAGTTTGCATGTTCTAATAACACTGCTGAATATGAAGCTTTGATACATGGATTGCATTGGTCAAGGAAGAGAGGCATCAAAAACTTACAAGTCTTTGGTGATAGTGAGCTGATTGTTAATCAAGTTAAAGGACAACATGCTGCCAAGAATGACCTGCTCAAAAGTTATAAGAATAGGGTGTGGGATCTCATTAAGGATTTTGAGGTCTTTGGCAGCAACTCCATCCCTAGGAAAGAGAACCAAGCTGCTAATAGGCTTGTAGCAGTTGGAGAAAATTTTGATGTTGTGGAGAGTATCAAAAGAGATAAAATGTAGCCAAACATCCATGTGATTGTGAGGCCATCATGTGCATGCACAATATTACAAGTTGGCAAGTGTTTGAGAGTGACCAAAAAACCATCAATTTCTTGCAAGAGGAAGCTGTGTTTTTAGCCAAAAATTAGGAAAAGTTGGAATAATAGTATGGTGATCAAGTGGTACAGTTGAGAACCAACAAACTGCTAAAAGGACTTGTGACTTTAGATTCTATCTTTAATCCTAATGATCAATTTAGGAAGGATAAAACAAACATCGAAGTCAAGGGAGAGGATTTAGATCCCATCTCAGTTGGAGAAGGCAAGTCACTTCAAAATTGGTAAAGCGGCAACTGAGCAAGAAAGGTATGAATTCATGCAACTTTGCCAAGAGTTCCCGGATGTATTTTCTTAGAGCTATGAAGACTTGAGAGGTTTCAATCCTAAGCTAGCTCAACACACAATTGAATTAGATCCAAGTGTTAATCCCATCAAGAAAAAATAGAGACCGGTCAATCCACACATTGAGCCTCTCATAAAGAAGGAATTGAATAAGTTAATAGAGGAAAGTATCATATTTCCCATCAAGCATTCAAGATGGGTTGCAAACTTGGTTCCAGTTAGAAAGAAGAGTGGAGAAATTAGGTTGTGTGTAGACTTTAGAGATTTGAACATAGCATCCCTCAAGGATCACTACCCACTTCCTTCTATGGAGCAGATTTTGCAAGTTGTTCTTTGGATCGAGAGGTTTTCATTGCTAGATGGTTATTCAGGGTATAATCAGATCATGGTAAAGGAAGATGATCAGTTCAAAACAACCTTCACCACCAAATGGGGAACCTATGCATATAGAAAAATGCCATTTGGGTTGTCTAATGCCGGAGCTACTTTCCAAAGGGCAATGGATATGGCATTCAAGGGATTGATCAAAAAAATAGTGCTGATATACCTAGATGATATTACTATATTTTCTAAAAGTGCAACAGACCATCTCTTTCATTTGAGACAAGTGTTCCAAATATGTAGAAGATTTGGAGTATCCTTGAATCCCAAAAATGCATATTCCTAGCTCATGAAGGCAAGCTCCTAGGCCACATTGTTTCCAAAGAAGGGTTAGCAATTGATCCAGAGAGGGTTGAAGCAATAAGAGAACTGCCATTGCCAAGTCATAAGAAGGCTCTTCAAAGTTTCTTGGGAAGAATCAATTTTGTTCGAAGGTTTGTTCCAAACTTTGTAGCCCTTGTCAAGCCAATAACTATGATGTTGAAGAAAAGTGTGGCATTCAAACAGATACCTGAAAGTAAGGAAAGTTTTGAGGCAACAAAAAAGCTATCTCACGGGCTCCAACTCTCATTAACCTAGATTTCTCCAAAGACTTTATCCTTTATGCATTTGGTGGTGGTGATACAATTTCTGCAATTTTAGTACAAGTAGAATGAAGAAAATGCAGAGCAGCCAATTGCCTTCTTTAGCCAAAGCTTAGAGGACTATGAAGTAAGGTATTCCTTCATTGAGAAGCATGTTATTGTAGTGATTATGAGCTTGAAGAAATTTAAGCATCTAGTTTCAAACAACAAGGTTCAATTGCTGGTTTCTCATGTGGGAGTTAAAGACTTCCTCCTCAACAAAGATCTAAATGAAAAATGTGCAGGGTGGATTAATCATGTCATGGAGTATGAAATTGAGATCAAAGTCACCAAGATGGTACGAGGAAAGGGATTGTGTGAGCAATTGGCCTTGAGTCAACCAATTGAAGCAAGCAAAGAGAAGAATGTTGTTTTAGTGCTTGTAAGACAGCCAAGAACAAAGAGATGTTCAAGAAGAAAATGGTGGTGTGCTCACTCCTTGCTGGACCCAAGACATAATGCACTTCTTACAAATAGGCCTATGCCCTCCAAAGATGAATAAAGACAAAAGAAGACACTTCATATTACAGGTTATTCCGTATGTACTTATTAACAACGCGTCTTGTTCAAAAAAGATATCAATGGAGTGTTGTTGAGGTGCATTGGGACAAATCAAATTGAGAAAATGTTAGAAGAGTTCCATAATGGATCAGCTAGGGGTCATTTTTCTCCAAGAGTGATAGCTCTCAAGATCATGAAGACTGGTTATTATTGGCCCAAAGTATTTAGTGATTGTTATGCATGAATCAAGAGGTGCAAGAATTGTGCATTCTTTATAGGCAAAGAGAGGTTAGCAACACTTCCATTGCACCCAATATTAGTTGAATAGCCATTCATGCAATGGGGTTTGGAATTCATTGGGGTCATTAATCCAAACTCAAACCAAGGGCACAAATAGATTCTAACAATGACAATGACTACTTCACCAAATGGATTGAGGTGGTGGCACTCAAAGAGGCAAATGAATCTAGCATTCTAGACTTCGTGAGGGGATAACAACTAGATTTGGTATACCTACCACTATAATATCAGATAATGTGTTGGCTTTCATAGGATCAAAGGTAAATGAATGTGCTGTTAGAAATGGGATCTATTTGAACACTTCATCAAATTATTACCCTCGAGGTAATGGCCAAGCTTGAGTCCATAAACAAGAATCTATTAAGGATCATCAAGAGGACTCTTGATGAAAATTAGAGGACTTGGCACACTAAGCTCAAATTAGCTCTATGGGATGATAGGATAACTCCCAAGAGATCCATAGGTAACTCTCCATTCAAAATTGTTTATGGGAAAGAGGCAGTCTTACCTATATCACTTGAGTTTCCAACATTAGAACTCATGAAGCAATTGGAATTGTTGAAGTGTGAGCCCATGGAGGTTAGATATACAAAATTGATGGAACTCCAAGAAACCAGAGAGCATGCAGCCCAAACAATGGAAAAGGACCAAGCATTGATCAAGATAAGATTTGATAAGAAAGCTAAGGCTAGAACTTTCCAAGTTGGAGATTTAGTGTTGAAATGGGATGCAAACCAAGCAAAGCCAAGAAGGCATTCAAAATTTGATGCCATTTGGAGTGGCCCCTACATGGTCACAAAATGTAAAAATAGAAATGCCTTCCAATTGTCTACATTGGATGGTGAGGAACTGCATATTCCAGTTAATGGAATCCATCTAAAGCATTGCTACTAGAAGGAAACTTCTCACCTTGTACATATTAGCTTAGATTATTTTCATTCCTCCAAGTGCTTATGCACATTGTTTTGTTGTAGCTTAGATTTACTCTTCCCTAAGTGCTTTGGCAAAAGTTTTATTTCCCCAAGGATGCATCTTTTACAGATCATGTTCCAGGTCAAAGTAATTTTCTACTCTGACAATCTTCATCTTAGAGATTTTCTAATGAATTGAGAGTAACAAGTAGTTAAGTTCATGACTCCATTGCCCAATGGATTGCTTCAGGTAGCTGGTCACTTCATCCAGCGGTAGGTGACCCTCTAAGTCACCAAAATTGTTATCCAAAATAAGCCCATGCTTGTTTTGGTTAACTTGCCTTCATTCTGCCCTCCTTTTTCTACAAGCATATTTTTGTAACTTTAAAGCACTCAAAATTTCCTAGAGATGGTTTTATCAGATAGGATTTTTATTTCCCTTTCCAGAAAGGTAAATAAGTCCTCCTAAATCTAAATATTTTGAAAGTTATGGCTCGGCGGAGGTGGGATGCAAATTTTGCCCAAGGATGAAGGTGGGTTGGCGGAAGAAAACTTGACACTTAGCCCTTTTGGCTAAAAGGCACAAAGTCACAAGCCGGCCCGCGGGCCCGTGGAGGAAGGAAGTAAGTTGGCAGAGGCATGGAGAAATTTTTGACACTTAGCCTCTTTGGCTAAAAATCAAAAGTCTAAATTGGCCCACGAGCCCGCGAAGGAGAAGGGAAAAATTTGGGCCGCACCTCCATGCCGAACTAGAAGCCGACACGTGTCATTAGGAGAGCGGGGCGGATGTTTTTGGGAATTTTTCCCAATTTTAAATCAAAGGGAAAAAGGAAAAGTTTGAGCCCATGATCCCATCAACAAAGTGGGAAACACCACGTGTCATCAGAGGAGTGGGGCGCGGAGAGTTTTTGGGAAATTTTCCCAATTCAAAAAAAGAGGGAAAAAGGTAGGTCTTTGGCTTGCGGATCATCATCCAGAAGGTGCCACGTAACCAGCAGAAGTGGCGAGACGCACAAAGATTTTGGGAAATTTTTCCAAAAGTGCAAAAAGTAAATTTTGACCCCATGGACCCGTTTTCAAATCTGATTTGCCACCATTTTTACCTAATTCATGCCTTGAAATTTGTGCCCAAATTTATACCCTGATTTTGCCCTAAATCTTCAGATGGGCATATCTTTCGATCTAGAGATCAAATTTGGGAAAAATTGGACTCGTTGGAAAGATATTGATCTCCTTTATGTATTGGAGGCATAAAAACATCATTTTTGTAAGTTTCAAGGAAGAAAAATCTAGAAACATCTTTCATGCCTTTAATGCAAACCAGATTGCTTCAAATGGGTCATTTTTTGCTCAATCCGCCATGGTTGCCTTCTCCCACATGCCAAGGATGAAGAATCAACTTGATTTGATGAGGAAAAACCCTAAAATTTCTTCTCATGCCATTAATCCAAGATCAGATTGCTTTGAGAGTTGTGTTTCACCAAATTCATCATTTTTTCTCCAACACGCAAAAACAAAAGTAGAGGATTCGATTTGATGGGTTTGTAGACCAATTTCAAAGGAATTAATGGAAGATTGTTGAATTAGAAGATCTAATTTGCTTCCTCCTCTGTTTTCTCTCTCCTTACTTCAACTATAAATGGAAAGGATTCGATCCTTTTTTTGTTGACAGTTTTTGTTCTTGTAGACTCCCCTTTTCTCCTTAGCAAGTGGATTCGTGGAGTTTCAGACCTCTCATACAGGCTACAACACATATTTTTGCCTCCTTTCCATTGTAATGCATTGTATTAAAAACTAGGAATGATAATGCATGCTCTGTGAATGATTTTTCAATCCTTTCATGTGTTATTATTATCTTCTGATCCTTCATTATATCTTGGCAATCTGCATGTTCTGTGTTACATTCTTATGATCTGTGTTTATTTGCAAAATAGAAGTTCATCACTCCTTTGGTGTATCACCATTTTAGCTTAGTTTTGTTTCCTTTTTTTGCATCTTCAACTTTGTCTCCTTGGAATCTAGAGTAGGATTTAGCATTGAACCTCTGCAAAATTCATGCATACACCTAAACAGAGGGGTAAGAACCAGCTTTCTCTAGAGAGTTTTCTCACCTTGCAAGGTCCCACACCTTGGAGAAAACTCAATGTTGTGCAATCACACTAAATGACCCAACTGACTCGGAGATCGAAGATCATTTAGGGGTCTTTGTAGATTTGCACTAACATGAAGATAAATAATCTTATGATTAAGATGGGAAGGTGGGAAATAGGATAAATATGATTTTGAGAGGAAAAAGAGGATTTTTAATAGGAAGAGAGGTATGTATGTGCAAGATGATGTCAAAGGGGAGCGAGCGTGGGATTTGGGACAAGTGTACAAAAATTATTGTCTAGAGTTGAAGCCAAAATTCTTACTACAACATCATCTTTAGTAATAAAATGGATTAAACAAACATTAACAACATCTTGGATATGGTTTCTTTGGGATAGGATGGTTTTCACTAGTGAAGAAAGGGATACTTTTGAGTGTAGAAACAGTGGTATATCATGTTGTGTATTGACGGCCAAAGGACTACCACCATTAAAACTGACAAAAGAAAAAATTCTCTTAAGATCCATAAAGGGGATAGGTCTTACAACTCTATAAGAGAGCACAAAGGGCCTACCAGGAGGAGGAGTAGAGAGAGGACTCTATTTATTGGTGATGGTGATCTCTAAACTGATCTGCTCCTCTTCTTCTTCTTCTCAGTGAAAGTTGTAAGTAATCAAAATATTCTTCCCTCGTTATTATTGATTTTGTTAAATCATTCTCACAATAAATATACACTCTTCTGCATGGAACCAATAAATATAGTTCTTGGAGTCACTATATGTGTTATTGCAAAGCCTCCAAAAGTATGAAATTCACCAAGATACACACCAAAACTTAGTGAAAGAACAAGAAAATCTCAGGATTTCCTAGTGGGTGTTCCAGAATCGCATTATCACGAAAAATAGTACCCTATGATTTTTCATGAATGGATGGATGAGAAATTGGGGTTTTGGGTAACATGGGATTGTATCCAGAGTTGTGGGACGTTATAAGTGAGACAAACCTCCAGAGAAGGCTGGTTCCTTTACCCAATCCTAATCCTAAACTACTCCTACCACTAGAAATGAAACTATATAATCTTATTCTAAAAATTCAAGGAACTAGGTGTTGGGGTTAAACCATATAGCATTGTTGCACAAATCTATAATTAGATAAAGCATACAATAAATAAATGTGGAAATAAATAAAAGATAAAATTAAAAAAAAAGAAAGATAACACTAGATTTAACGTGGTTCATCCAATGTGGACTATGTTCACCAAGAAATGACTAATCTTATTATTCAATGCTACGGAGAAACATACAATGAAGATTTGTTGCCTTCCAACACCTCACAAGATGTTCAATGCTTTTGCCTCACTCATCTACTATTTCTTGCTCACCAAGAAAAAAACATGAAAAAATAATTGCTATTTTCTTCTCTCTTACCCTCATACAATGCATACATGCATATATATATTCGGGAAACTAACTATGGTTGACAATCAATAAATCATCTTTAAATTAAGAGATTTATTCTAATTCTCGTTAAAGAAAAAAACACCGTCGCACGGTGACCGGCGCTGTCGCCCTGCCTGACCGATGTCGGTTATCCCTTGACTAATGTCGGTCATCCCTCGATCGATGCATCATTGTCAAGACGAAGAAATGTAAAAAACAAGTTTCTTGTGAAGCAATTAAGTTCCATACTCAACAATCTCCCACTTGGAGATCAATTGCTACATTGTACTATGCATCACCATCCTTGGTCCCTTTTCCTTGTCCCGTTTCTTCCTTTTCAAGTCTCAAACTTTAAGACCAACAAAATTTTATCCCTTACCAATGGCTTCATTAGCATGTCTCCATGGGGTTCTCATCCGGATGGATTTTCTCTAACTTCAATCATCCAAAGATGAAGTGATACCTCAACTGAATTTTTTTGTTCTTGAATGAAATGTTGAGTTCTTTGCCAGATGGATCACACTCTAACTATCACTGTATAATCTGCAATCCTCTTGCTCCTTACCCAACTCTTCCATGAACCTTCTCATCCATATCATCTCCTTGCTAGCTTATGTAGCTGCAACATACTCTGCCTCTGTAGTAGATAAAGCCATAACCTTCTACAATCTCAAAATCCAACTAATTTTCATTCCACCTACTATGAAAACATATCCATTGGTGCTCCTCCTGCCATCCAAATCTCTAGCCATATCTAAATCAACATAGCCACATAAATAAGTATCTAACCCTCTATAGCATAAATCCATACCGGTTTTCCCTCTCAAATACCTGAGAATCCATTAGAATTCTTTCCAATGTTCTTTACCTGGATTAGCCATAAACTTGCTCACAATTCCCACTTCCTGTACAATGTCTAGTCTAGTACAAACCATGGCATACATAAGACTTCCTACTACTGAAGAATAGGGAACATGTGCCATGTACTCAAACTCCTCATCTCATGAAGGACAATTATATTTTCTCCATTTGAAGTGTCCAACCATAGGTGTACTAACATGTTTTGAATTTCACATGTTAAACATTTCCAACACCTTATTGTTATAAGCCTCCTGAGACAAATACAACTTCTTTTTTTTTCCTGTCTTAGTGAATTTGCCTACCAAGGATTTTCTTTGCAGCTCCCAAATCCTTCATTGCAAATGTGTGAGATAAATTTTTAAGTTTACTAATGTTTTGCATACTAGATCCTGTAATCAACATATCATCCACATACAATAACAAAATTACATAGCTCCCATTTTCAAGCTTTTTAAAATAAACACAATGGTCAGATTCACATCTCATATAACCATGCTCATGCATAAAGCTGTCAAATATCAAATACCATTTCCTTGGAGCTTGCTTGAGCCCATATAGGTTATTTTTCAATTTGTACACAAGTTTCTCCTTACCCTTGACTTCATAACCAAGCGATCTACATATAAATATCTTCCTCTAAATCACCATGCAAAAATCAGTCTTAACATCAATTTGTTCTAAATGCAAATCTTACATTTTGACCAAACTTAAAACAATACGAATATAATTCATTTTAACTACGGGAGAAAAAATCTCATCAAAATCAATACCTACTTTCTGTGCAAATCCTGTACCACCATGCCTCACCTTGTACCTTTTAGTCTACCCTCTTCTTCCTTGGTTCTATAAACCTATTTGTTCTATAGTGATTTCTTAGTGACAACTTGACCAAATTCCATGTCTGATTTTGTTCCAAGCGAGTCCATCTCCTCATCCATGTCATGCTCCCACTTGCTCATGGGTATCTACCTGCATTTATTCTTCAAATCTTTCGGTTCACCACTATATAGGGTGTCTCGGGCTCATTATGTTCTTGTTACACATTCATGTCAATATCTACCGGTGACCGAGCATTGATCACTGTAACCAACCACGGTTCTCTAAGCTGACGATGGTTTCTCTATTTGTCGATCGATTTTGGTTGTCTTATCGACATCGGTTCTAGAAGTACCGATGCCGCTGTTCTTGTAGTTTTCTTCTATGAACCGATCATGTCTGCCGATGCCATTTAGCTCGTGACATCGATTCCGTAGAACCGCGCTAGTGTCTGTGGATGTTTGTTTTAGGTCTGAAAGTTGATTTTCCTTTAAAATCTCCTCAACCTGTTCATGTTTAGGCACCAAAACCTGATCCATGTACATTATTTTTTCATTCCAATCAACATCATGACTCCTAACAATCTTAGAATCTTCTAAATCCCAAAATCGATATCTGAAATCACCAAATCCATAACCAATGAAAGTACATCTCTTAGATTTAACATCCAACTTCCTCCTATTTTCTCTATTAACATGCACAAAAGTTTATGATCCAAAAACTCTAAGAAAACAAAAATATACCTCTTTTCAAGACCAAGATTCTTCTGGTATTCCACCATCTAGTGTTGTTGAAGGCCCATGGTTGATCAAGTACACTGTTGTATCCACTGCTTCTACCCATAAATTCAAAGGCAATCCGACATGTATCCTCATGCTTCTAGCATGTTCCATGATTGTTCTGTTCATTCTTTCTGTAGCTCCATTCTCCAGTGGAGTTCCAGGAACCGTTCTTTCTCTTCATATTCCATTATCTAAACAATAATAATTGAAAGCCTTGTTGCAGTACTCACCACCATTGTCAGATCTAAGGTACTTCAATTTTAAGTTTGTTTCATTTTCTATAAGGGTTTTCCACATTTTAAAAGTCTCAAAAACATCATATTTACGCTTAATACAATAAATTCATACCTTTCTTATGGCATCATCAATGAAAGTCACATAATATTGGGATCCTCAATAGAAGCTACCTAAGTTGGTCCCTACACATCTGAGTGTACAAGCTCCAACTCCTGCTCCTTCTTTGTTGACCCAACCTTGAGAAATATCACTCTCTTATGCTTTCCAAATATGTAATGCTCATAGAATTCAAGATCTAACTGTTTCAAATATGATAACTTACCCTTAGCCTTTAAGATTTGCATTCCTTTTTCACTCATATGGCGTAGACGATTATGCCACATGGTTGCATCTGAATCTGTAGTAGATAACACAAAAGGAATCAATAACACAGAGATAGAAAGATATAAAGTTCCTACCTTCTTACCCTCTTGCCACAACAAGAGATCCCTTTGTAACTTTCTAAGAGTCGGATGTGAATGTAACCACACATCCAGATTCACTAATTTTCCCTGT
Organism: Taxus wallichiana var. yunnanensis; assembly: GCA_018340775.1. NCBI lineage: Eukaryota > Viridiplantae > Streptophyta > Pinopsida > Cupressales > Taxaceae > Taxus > Taxus wallichiana. The sequence goes on from CM031239.1 coordinate 837,771,198, forward strand.
AGATATTATATTTCTCTTGAGGCTTGGCACATGCCTCAAATTTTACAATACCCATGGATTTCCATTCTGAAATTTTAGATAAACATCACCTTTACTAGTAATATTGCATGGATCATTGTCTCCTAAATAAACTTGTCCAAAATCACCCTAAACATAATTTCTAAAATAACCCTTATTAGGGGTAGCATGGAAAGAAGCTCTAGAATCTAAAACCCAAGATTCTAATTTATTATCCAAGGAGAGAATAAGGGCATCTTACTTTACCTCACTTGTAATGTTTTCCTCTTTACCTTTTTCTTTACCTTTGTTTGATGTATTCTCTTTGTTTTCCTTGGACCAACACTCCTTTACGTGTCCTCTCTTTCCACAATTCCAGAAAAGTAAATCTATGTACCTGGATCTAGATCTGCCATGTCTTGACTTTGATCTCCCATTATTTTTTCTCTTAGATGATCTCTCCTTAGATCTTCCTCTGCTTTCTATAGTTAAAGCATTTCCAAATGATGCTTCTCCTGAGCTTTTCCTGTGTATTTCCTCATTAAGGATTACACTAACCACATCATCAAATTTTAAACCTTTAGAAGCATTCGTTGTATTACTAATAGCCATTACCAAGTTATCCCAACTATTTGACAAAGAGCATAAGAATAAAATTGATTTCACTTCATCATCAAATAGAATTTCTACCGATTTTAATTGATTTACAATAGACTGGAAATCATTCAAATGATTAGATACAGATCCACCTTCTTGCATCTTAAAATTAAACAATTTTTTCATCAAATAAACCTTATTCAAAGAACTAGGAGTTTCATACAAATTTTCTAAAGATTTCATCAAATCTACCGTGGTTTTTGCATCTGTAAATTTCAAGGCCACCGATCTGCCGGGATCAATCTTATAGATCTTAGAGACTTTTCCGTCAAGAACCTTATATTCTTCATCAATCATCATGTCCAGTGTCCATGCTAATCCAATGGTAAGTATAGATCTTTCGATATAAATAATCTTCAACTGCATATTCCATAGTTGATAATTACAACCGTCGAATTTCTTTACTCGGTATTTACTATCTTATGCCATTTCTCTACTCCCACTCAATTAGAAAACCCTCTATGAGTAAATCTTGTCAACACACAAAACCTCCAAACAAATCTATGATACCAATTTTTGGGGTTAAACCATATACTTGATGTTGCATAGCTCTATAATTGGATAAAGCATACAAGCAATGAATGTGGAAATCACAAGAAGATAAAATAAAATAGGAGAAAGATAACACTAGATTTAACGTGGTTCACCCAATGTGGGCTACATCCACCAAGAAATGACCAATCTTATTATTCAACTTTACGGATGAAAAATACAATGAAGATCTATTGCCTTCCAACACCTCATAGGATGTTCAATGATTTTCCTTCACTTAATTACTCTTTCTTACTCACCAAGAAAACTAACATGTGAAAAATTTGCTATTTTCTTCTCTCTTACCTTCATACAATGCATACATGCATATATACATCTATTCTGGGCAACTAACTATGCTTTTATAATCGATAAATAATCTTTAAAGCAAGAGATTTATTCTAATTCTCATTAAAGAACAAAAACACCATCACGGGTGATCGATGATGATCCCCGCTTGACCGATGCGGTTATCCCTTAGCGATGTTGGTCATCCCCTAACCGATGCCGATCACTATCAAAACTAGTAACATGTAAAAGAAAGTTTCTTGTGAAGAAATCAAGATCCATACTCAACACCAAGGGAAGAGAGAGGTGCATAAAAAGGAAAATACTAAGCTAATAGAGGTGATAACAGCAAGAAGAGGGGAAAGACATTCTTAAATGTGGGAAAATGTGGGAAAATGAAGGAGGAGAGGAAAAAAATGAGAGCCTCAGTCTAGGGTAACATTCAAACTCTCATTTTCTCACAATGCATAACAGAAAAAAAATCTTGTAAAGTGGTGAAACACACAAAAAATACCTACAAGTAAATGAAGAGGCAAAGAAATGCAATAAAACACTAACTAGTGCATAAAATAGGCACAAAACATGAATTTTATTGCCTTAAGGAGATGCATATATCATTACAATGGAGGAAGAAGGCATAAACACATTGAAAAATCCAAATATGAGGCCTGCAACTCAAGAAAACTTGTGAAACACTTTGAAATTATGCCCTTGCATTCTAAGAGCATCCAACCTTTACAAATGGGAATCATTTTACAATTTATAGAAGATGGGAAAGAGAGAGGAGGGAAAAGAGAGGGAAATTTGGATTTCCATCTTCAACCACCAACAACATACATTGAATGTTTAAAAATGGAATGGGTACCCTATCAAGGCCACACCCTCATGATGCTTTGTTTGAAGGAGAAAGAGCGTGCACCATACCTCATCAAATTTGGTGGTTGAGCTACCCGAAACTACTCTTTCAATGCCAATAATGTATTTCCCATTTTTCACTCACCCAACCTCATCAAATTTAATATTTATAGTTTCCATAGTGTAGTACATGATAAAAATTTTCCAAAAAATCCAATTTTGTGAAATTTAGAGTTACAGGAGAAATTTATGGCCTCTCGAAGTTAGGGGTGCCATACTCTAATAAATACAAGTGGTTAAATTGTTAGATCAAGCCTCTATTGACTCCTTGTCCTTAAAAATACCCTCGTAAACTGACATAAAGGACCACTAGGATTCGGAAGTGGAAGAAATTCAACAAATAACAATTTAGGTCACCATGTTCCGATGCAAGAAAAATCCAAAACTGAAATGAAGGAGACTATCGAAGTTTGACCTTGATTTGCACTTCACAACCCCTGAAATACAAAGGGCAGAACTTGGGACCTGTAAAGTAACCTCTGTCTCTCGAAATTATCTTTGGTCAAGTTGACCCCCCTTTGCAACTTGGTTGAGTTTCGGGTTTCAAGAATCACATTACAATTTACATGTAAATTTCAATTAAAGAACCCGAAACATAAAATGCACTAATTTCTTTGGTTTTCGGGAATCGGGTTTTGTTTTGTAATTTACATGTAAATTACATATCAGAACTTGAAACCTAAAATTCACTTGGAAGGTTGGATATTGGGGATCGGGTTTCATCTTGCAATTCAATTTGAAACCCGAAACCCAAAATACACCAAATCCTTTGTATTTTAGGTTTCAGATTTTGAGGAACAATTTGCATGAAAATTACAAATTGTTTCCCGAACCTGAAATCAAAATACAAGGGAAATATTTTAACACTTAGGCTTTTTTCCATATTTCTCAAAAATGATTTTTTGGGGCGAAGAAAAAGGAACATAGAACATGTGGAGATGCACAAAGAGCCCCAAAAATATGACAGTCTAAGAAATGAATCGTTAGCCCAAATAACTACAAATTTCCTTGAGTCCATAAATGAAGATGTGGGTTGCCAAAATATCTCAGGGGTTATTTTAGCCAACAAGACTAATTCTATACATATTAAAAAAAAATCTAATTTTCTATATTTTTGAGGTAGTTAGGGGGCACACTTAGCTATCCATTATTTTTCAAATTTCAAGATATTTGTACTTGGAAAATCATAAAAATAAATACTCACTAAAAATTTCTATCCCAAACTAGATAATTCTATCCATCTTTCTACCAAAGGGTTTTCAAAAAAATTAAATAGTGCTCAAAAATGGGGGCACAATCGATTATCTCAGTAATTATGTTTTTTTAATAGAAATAGGACCACCTATTGAAATTTTATCTCGTTAACCCACTTACACTTAACCTTTAAAAAAAATAGTAGTTTAGAAACTAGACTCGAAATTCTACAATTCATGTTCTTACAACATATTTAAATTTTTAGTGTAACTATCTCAAATAACTCGTACAAGTTGATGTTTCTTGTTTTTAAGAAAAAATGTCCACTTAAGACCCCCTTTTGGCCCCCATTTCCATTGACTTACCCCATCTCAAAATCGGATTCTTTATGCGTCACTTCTTGTCACCTTTATCTCTTTCAGAGGTCGCATCAGGTTCATTTTATTTCTACTCTGTCACACCTTTACCTACAAAAAAACCTAGCTACATGCACAAGAATCAATCACATATTAAGCTGGATAAAAATGCATATGAGAGAGTTGGACTACAAGCAGAGGTCACCCCGATATGATCTTGTTGCCGAGCATTTCACTACATTTTAGACTCCGTGTAGATCTTGTGGTATGTGATTGAAATTGTGTCCCCTTGAGCTAGGATGCCATAGTCTTAGTCACACAAAGAATAATAGGCTACAACTAATTTTTCCCAATTTAAGAATGTGCGATATGAAATTCATAATAGCCTCACCCTATTCAGCGAATAATGCAACGCAAAATGTAGTCCCTTGTGTTTCTCTTTTGTATGTGGTATTTATAGAATTGATGGCCCAATTTCCCTTTATAATAGTTAGTAGGTTGTGTATATATATGAGTTTTGTTATGTTTGTGGAGCCTATTTGCATGTTAGAATGTGGTACACCTTCATGTGTTACACTCGAGGTATATTTACGGTGGTCCCACTCGCCGGTGAGCGGGTCGGGGGGTTCGGGGCGAAGCCCCAAGTAAATTTTCATGGGTGGTTTATTAACCCATGGGTAATGGAGTAAGCTTGTTATGGGCTGTTTTTGGGCCCATGGTTTTTCGGTCTTTTGCCCATTGTTTTGATACCCACGGTTTTTGCCCTTGGTTTTGATGCCACGGTTTTGTATCAAACCGCTTAAGTAGTTGTCTATTTATATGGTCTTATTCATATGATATGTATTGTAGATGTGTTTTAAATTCGGGTGTGAATTCAGAGAGTTTGTTGAGCATAGCTCCAAACGGATCAGGTATTGTATTGAGAGAGTGGAGGCTTGTAATAAAATATGAGCAAGTGATTCTTGGTGGGCGTAGCCCAAATTGGGTGAACCACGTTAAATATTGTCTCCGTGTTGTGTTATTTATTTTGCACTTTTATTTGAGATCTGTAATAATTTCCGCATATTAGTTTCTCTACTGTACATTGCGATTCTGTGAGGGATTATTCCGCATATTTTATCTCTTATTTTCTAACAATTGGTATCAGAGCCTAGTTTGGTTTTTGAAGTGTTGAATCGCAGGAAAGTTTTTAGCTTGAGTGGGAGCTATGGCGAGATGAAGGAAGATCTAGGGTTGATAAATTCAATGGCGAGAATTTGAGTCTTTGGAAGATGCGAGATGGAAGATTACCTTTATCAAAATGATCTTTATACTCCACTATCTCGAGAAGGTGAACAAATCCTCGAGTATGACAGAGATGGAATGGGATTTGTTGGATAGGAAGGCACTTGGGACAATCTAGTTTGTGTCTTGCATCTTCGATATTATTTAATGTTTCAAAGGAAAAGACTACAAAAGATCTAATGGATGAATTAGGGAAGTTGTATGAAAAACCATCTGCCTCTTTACAAGATATTTTTAATGAAAATGTTGTTTAATATGAAGATGTCGAGAATAGTTCAAGATGTGAGATCATTTAAATGATTTGATACGGTTGTGAATATGCTAGCTTCGGTTCTGATAGAATTTGATGAAGAAGTTAGGGCTTTATTAATTATGTGCTCTTTACCTAAAAGTTGGAATAGCACAGTAATGACGGTAAGTAACTCGGTTCCACTAACTTAACTCGAAGTTAAAGTTTGAAGATGTTGTAGGGGTGATTCTAAGCAAGGAAATGCGAAGAAAAAGCTCCAGGGAATCTTCTACTTTAGGGAATGCTTTGACAGTGGAAACTAGAGGGAGACAGAAGAATAGAGGAAACCATGGAAAATCAAAAGATCGGGCAAGGTCAAAATCCAAGAACAAGATTGTATGCTAGAATTGTGGAAAGCCTGGGCATGCAAAGAAGGACTGTTGGGAGCTTCGGGATAAGAAGAAACAACAGGAAGAAAACAAGGAGGCAAATGTGGCATCGGGTAATGTATGTCAGGATGCTTTGATTCTTTCTTTGCATAATATTACTGAATCTTGGGTTTTAGATTTAGGGGCTTCTTTTCATGCTACTCCACATAGGCATTATTTTGTTGATTATGTTCAAGGGGATTGTTGATGCGAAATCAAGCACCCCTGGGACTCTGTAACTCGATGGGTTGCAGATTCTCAGTATGATTGCATAACATGGAGCTTTTCCCAAGTGTGGGACCTTGCGAAATCGGAAAAGCTCTCCGGATGAAGGCCGGTTCCTATTCCTCTGTTCAGATGCACACGTAAAAATGCAGAGGGTCTACTCAAAACCTAATCTAATTTTCCAAGGAGACAGTGTAAGAAAATGCAGAAAATAAAACCTAAACTAACGAGAGGTGATGCACCGAGGAATGAAGAACACTGTCTTGCCAATAAACACGAGACCATAAAAATGTAATGCAAGATCATGCACTGAGATAACTTGATTTACGGTGAAAGATCAAGGAGATGAAAATAAACACCGAGAGGGTTGATAATCATCCACAGACATGCATTAATTTGCTCCAAAGATTGATACAACACACTGCAAAATGCCAAGAGGCAAAGCTGCATTACAGTTTTAAATGGGAGGTTTTTTTCTCCACAGATTCACCTGCCAAAGAGAAGAAGGGAGGGGCAAAACAAGAATGTCCAACCTTTAGAAAGAAGCCCCTCCTTACAATTTATAGGAAGAATGAGAGAGAGAAGAGAGAGAAAGTCCAAATCTACCCCAACCACCTCAGGTTGTATTTAATTCATCTCATTATGGTGGTAGGTGAGGACCATATCAAACCCCAAAAGTGGCAAACTGTATTTTGCATTTTTAAGAACTTGTTCCCACCCAATTAAAGATATCCAGTCGTAGTTAGGTAGAGGACGCCGTAGGCTTTCCGAAAAGTCCAACCTTGTGTGAATCGGAGCTCCCAGTCAAAAGTTATGGCCATCCGAATGTGCAGGTCGTGAAGTGCACTTCTGTCTGGCCGCTCGAATGTTGCGCCTCTGAAGAAGGTGCGCCTTGGCGCATCCATATGCATGTCGACAACCCTTTTCGTGCGCCAAAGGCGCAAATATGTTTGTGTCGACAACCCTTTTTGTGCGCCAAAGGCGCATTCATTTGCATGTCAACACTCTTTTCTATGCGCCAAAGGCGCAAATATGTTTATGTCGACACATGTTTACGTGCGCCACTTTACCTGCGCCAAGGGCGCAACTTTTCCGTGTCAACATTCCTTTCTGTGCGCCAAGGGCGCGTCTATTTCTATGTTGACATCTTCTTCTATGCGCCAAGGGCGCATTTACATTTGTGTCGACATCCTCTTATGTGCGCCAAGGCGCAACTTTTTCCCTGTTGACACTCATTGTTATGCGCCATTTCCGTGCGCCAAGGGCACATCCTTTACATTGTCGACATCCATTTCTGTGTGCCACTTTCCTGCGCCTTGGCGCATACATTCTCATGTTGACACTCATTCTTATGCGCCATTCTGTGCACCTTGGTCATGTCAGGCATTTGAGCTTCTTTGATTTCTCCATTCTCTTGCTTGTCTATATCTACCCGGGGGGAAGATATATACAACAGGATTTTGGGCATGTTTTTCTTGGTGATGATGAGCCTTGTAGTATAGTTGGAAAAGGTTCTATTCAGGTTAAGATGCAGAATGGGAATACATGGCTATTGAAGGATGTCAGACATGTGCCTACATTAAGGAGAAATTTGATATCGGCGGGGCAATTGGGAAGTGATGGTTGTACTGTGATATTTACAGCTAACTCTTGGAAGGTTACTAAGGGTGCTCTTGTGGTGGCAAGAGGTAAGAAGGTTGGAACCTTGTATTTAACCACTGATAGTACTAATGATTGTAATCTTGTGGCTTCATATGCAGATACAACATTATGGCACTATAGGCTCGGTCATATGAGCCATAAGGGCATGGACATCATAAAGAAGAATTTTCCTGGATATACAGAAACAAGTTTGGAGTTCTATGAGGACTGCATATATGGGAAATAGAAGCAAGTAAGGTTTCTCAAGGTTGGACCTACAAAGAAAGAGAGTAAGTTAGAGCTAGTGCATTATGATGTGTGGGGGCCATCTCAGGTATCATCTCTTGGGGTTCAAGTTATTATGTTACTTTTATTGATGATGCAACAAGGAAAGTTTGGGTTTATTGTATTAGAAACAAATCTGATGTATTTGACACTTTTGTTAAATGGAAAGCCTTGGTAGAGAATGAAACAGGTCTTAAGCTAAAATGTCTTAGGTCAAATAATGGAGGGGAGTATTGCAACAATGAATTTAATGATTATTCTAAGAATGGAATCAGTAGGTAAAAGGCAGTTCCAGAACTCCGCAAGCGAGAATAAGGTATCGAAAGGATGAACAAAACAATAATGGAATGTGCTAGGAGCATGAGGTTACATGCAGGACTACCTCTTTCTTTTTGGGCGAAGTGGTGAGCACAACCAGTGTACTTGATAAACAGAGGACCCTCAAGTGCCTTGGATGGAGGCATACCTGAGGAGGCTTGGTATGGTAAGAAAGTTGATTATTCATTTCTTAGAGTCTTTGGATGTGAGGTGTTTGTTCATATAGACAAGGATGATAGGACCAAGCTAGAGGCTAAATCAGAAAAATGTACTTTCATTGGTTATGGTGGTGATGACTTTGGATATAAATGTTGGAGTATTAAGGACAAGAAAATCATTCGATCTAGGGATGTGGTATTTAATGAGAAATTCATGTATAAGCAGCAGTTGTAGGAAAATAGGGAAGAATCCAAGAAAGAATATGCAGCGGTAGAGGATCTTCCGGATGGGAAAGTGACACATGAATCAATTCAGGAACCCCCTCAATAGGAACCCCAAAATCCTATATTGAGGAGGTCTTCTAGGGTAAGAAGAGAACCTAAACGTTTTTCTCCTTCTCTTTATTATTTATTACTCACTGATAGTGGAGAGCCAGAGAGCTTTGATGAAGCAATGCAGGTAGATGCCAGGAAGAAGTGGGAGCAAGCCATGGATGAGGAGCATCAGGATCTCATGGAGAACCAGACATGGGATTTTGTGAAGCTACTCGAAGGCAAAAGAGCATTACAGAACAAGTGGGTGTTCAGAGTCAAAGACGAAGAAGGAGGAAAGAAAAGATATAAGGCCCGGTTGGTGGTCAAGGGTTTGCACAGAAACAAGGTATAGATTTTGATGAGATTTTTTCTCCTGTAGTAAAAATGACTTCTATTAGAACTGTTCTAGGAATAGTTGCAGTAGAAGACTTGCACTTAGAACAACTTGATGTAAAGACTACATTTCTCCATGGTGATTTGGAAGAGGAACTATATATGTAGCAACCAGAGGCCTATGATGTCAAAGGTAAAGAGGAGATGGTTTGCAAACTGAAGAAAAGCTTGTATGGCTCGAAACAAGCTCCACATCAATGGTATAATAAGTTTGATAGCTTCATGATGGAGCAAGGTTATATCATATGCCATTCGACCATTGTGTGTATATAAAGAAATTTGAGGATGGAAGTTATATTATCTGTGTTTGTATGTTGATGACATCTTTGGTTGCGGGTAAAAACATGCATGAAATAAAAGTACTCAAGAAGCAAACTAAGTGAATCCTTTCTTTATGAAGGATTTGGGTGCAGCCAAACAAATCCTTGGTATGAGGATATTTTGGGATAGGAAGGAAGGAAGTCGACTATATCTCAAGAAGAGTACATTAAGAAGGTCTTGGAGAGGTTTAATATGCAGGATGCTAAACTGGTTGGGACTCCTTTGGCAAGCCACTTCAAGTTATCAAAGGAGCAGTGTCCCAAGACAGAGCAGGAAAGAAACCAGATGTCAAAGGTACCTTACTCATCAACAGTTGGCAGTTTGATGTATGCTATGGTGTGCACTAGGCTTGATATTGCCCATGTAGTGGGAGCTGTGAGTAGATTTATGAGTGATCTAGGTAAAGAGCATTGGCAAGCAGTAAAGTGGATCCTTTGGTATTTGAGAGGGACCATGGGGACAATTTTGTGCTACAATGGATCAGACACCACTTTACGTGGTTATGTAGATTCAGACATGGCTGGAGATGTAGACAACAGGAGGAGCACAACAAGTTATATTTACACTGTAGGTGGGACAACAGTGAGCTGGATTTCACGACTACAGAAGCTGGTGGCTTTGTCAACCATGGAGGCTGAGTATGTTGCTGCCATAGAGGCAAGCAAAGAGATGATTTGGCTACAACAATTGCTTGAGGAGTTGGGGCATAAGCAGGAGGAATGTAAGCTATATAGTGATAGTCAGAGTGCTATACACCTAGCTAAGAACTCTGCTTTCCACTCCAGGACGAAGCATATACAGTTGAGATATCACTTCATCGTGACAACTTTGGAGGAAGATAAGTTGAAGTTGGAGAAGATTCATACCGGTTAATCTGTAGACATGATGACCAAGGTGGTCACAAGGGATAAACTAAAGCTATGTTAAGCTTTGGTTGGCCTTCATGAGATGACAGTGAAGGGTTGAGAATATTTTTCGGTGGAAATTAGTCTCCAAGTGGAGATTGTTATGTTTGTGGAGCCTATTTGCATGTTAGAATGTGGTACACCTTCTATGTGTTACACTCGGGTATTTTTACGGCGGTCTTGCTCGCCGATGAGTGGGTTAGGAGGTTGGGGCGAAGCCCTCAAGCAAATTTTCATGGGTGGTTTATTAACCCATGGGTAATGGGTAACCAGTTATGGGCTATTTTTGGGCCCATGGTTTTTTCGGTCTTTTGCCCATTGTTTTGATACCCATGGTTTTTGCCCTTGGTTTTGATACCCACGGTTTTGTATCAAACTACTTAAGCAGTTGTCTATTTATATGGTCTTATGCATATGATAGATGTACAAGTAAATGTATTGTAGATGTGTTTTGAATTCGGGTGTGAATTCTGTAGAGTTTGTTGAGCATAGCTCCAAACGGATCTGGGTATTGTATTGAGAGAGTGGAGGCTTGTAATAAAATCTGAGCAAGTGATTCTTGGTGGACGTAGCCCAAATTGGGTGAACCACGTTAAATCTTATCTCTCTGTGTTGTGTTATTTATTTTGCACTTTTATTTGAGATCTGTAATAATTTCTGCATATTAGTTTCTACTGTTGCGATTATGTGAGGGATTATTCCGCATATTTTATCTCTTATTTCCTAACAAGTTCTTTATTTAAATTTTGGCACATAGTGACACCAAAATCTGACCTAGGTCGTGAAAATAAGATAATAAAAGACCAAAATCCAAAGAAAACTAACAAAGGAGAAAACCAAGCAAATAGGACAAGAGCGCCTAGAAGGACATTAGCACTTGGCGTTCTTGTCTTCTGCAACAAGCCAATAGAAACAAAATGAAATACAAGAACAAGGATCCATGTGACTCGACCAAAAATATGTAAATGCAGATACAAGGTGTAAGTAGACCCAAATAAAGCAACAAAAGGAGCAAAGAGGTGTCTAGTTTCCAAACTTAGAAATCATGTATATAACAACATACTAGAGGTGTAATGTAATAGTAATAAGTGCATATTTTAGTGACTACATGGTTATTCTAGCTAATTGTAACTTCCAACATTAATCATGTAATACCAAGATAATGCATTAATACTTGTAACTAGTGATGCCAATATACTACAAGCTTAAATACACAAGAGGGGATATGCACTTAGCTATACAGAGTGATACATGAGAGATTTGGGTGCATTGACTAGATAATCTAGGACTATTGAACTTGAAGATGGTTTATTCCTAAGTATGCCACCGAAAAATACCTTGGTACAAAACCATACAACTCTACCAAGATCAAATGTATCGCCTTAGACCTGTCGTATGTAGTCATGGACCTATTTGGAATGGGGTTATGTAACTTTCTATATCCTTCAGTGGTCTAGAAATTTATGTTTTTTTCAAACCCTAAGTGTCACATTGTCTCTAAACCTTTTTAAATCATTTGAATCAAACTCAAACCTTAACCATGGGTGGGAGACCCCGGAAGAATGTAATGAACCAAGTTACACAAGAGGAAAATTATGATTTTTAAAATATTTACTTAGTTAGGTTTGTCTTGATTGATTATCCAATATCTATTATAGTAGAATTATTAGTTAAGTATTTAACTAGTGTAGTTATAAGTACAAAAAAATGACAAAATAAAAGGTATATAATTAAAGATTTGTACCATTTCTTATTTGACTGAAAACCAACAAATAAACATTTATAACTCAAGGATGAAACCCATCATTTTCCAAGTCTAGTTACAATCCAATGTTTATCACATATCTATAAATTAATACATCCATTCATGAATACTTTCAAAATTCATTTAATATATCATACTAAAAATCAATTTACTATAGCACTAATAATCTTCTACATAACACAAGACAATGATGAGAGTACCATTTTCTAGGATTACAAAAATTATGGTAGCCAATCGTCAAATGAGCAATAATGCTAATGATAATAAATACAATTGTATTCTACATCAACACATGTCCTAACATCAATGCAACTAAGGGAGAATATTGTTGGAGTGTTTTACCTCCAACTGTAGACCATAAGGGATCTCCCTTCACAATATAGAAAGACAATGGCCCTACTCTTCAACGAAAGTATAAAACAAGCATCCATATAAGAACAAGTCAATAAGTGAAGAACCATGTCACATGTGTATATAATAAATGCTACCACTATTGCATGCATTGAACCAACTGAACTAGGAACTCCACTATCATATTAGTTTATGAAAACATTATACAACTCTAAGAAACACTTAATAGAAAATTATGATAACAAATCATACTACTTTGTCCAAAGCATTCTATGCCACATAAGTAGTACAATATCTCAATGTTTGCACTAATAAATAAGACATGTCTCTGTTCACACACAATACAAAGCTACAAAATCCCAAGAGAGAAAGGTGACCTCAAGAAGAGAAGATGATATCTTCTTGACCCCATTTTCGCCTCCGTGGTCATCACAATAAACAATAAACATACTCTCACACAAGAAGATGCATCCAAGTACCCATGCGTGAATGTAAGTCAATGTGCTTAAAGGTAGAACAAAACTTAATTACTACCACTTAAATAAACAAGTATAAATTAAACATATAAGATTACGTTCCTCATAATAATGTTTTCTTATATTATGAAAAATCCATAGAAAACTACATCAACTAGTTTAAACCATACATCCAACATATTTTGAGTCTTTAATTGACTCAATATTTATATGACCACATATGGTAACAACAAGCCGAACTTATTTTTCCTCAAGACTAACTAGCCTATACACTTAGTCTTATGTACACACTAATGATGATAATTTTGATAAGAAAGGTTTTATTTGTTTAATGGAGGTTCTAACACCGAAACATTATAATTTCAATCAATGTAATAGCAATTTCATATTCAGATCTGAAACAAGTTGTTTTCTTTAAATAATTGACAACTAAGTATGTCATCATTTTAAGCTTAGCTTGTTTAACATTCATTACTTGGTAAATATCAATACTTTCACTTAAGAGAACACGTTATTTCATGCAATGTGTAGACAATTGTGCCACAAAACAAATGTTCTTCCGTAACATGGTTTCATAAGAAAAGTATGAAACCCGCAACTTCCGCTCGTGACATCCATGTGCCCCACCACTACGCTAAACATTGGTTTTGTTCAAAATATGTCCAAATTTAACTTTATTCAACACTTGCAAACATATGTGACAATTAGGGTGGTCGGAGGTGAACCATATATACTTATATGTAGACCACAAGCAGATGTAGGCAGATTTAATATAAACCTCTCAATGCAACAACAATATTATACAATTCATGCCTACTTGTTATAAAGCAAGGATTAATGTTTTAAGAAAGATAGTAAATATTTAGACGAGTATTAATATTTATAAATCCATGTACTTACCACCAATCTATTCTCCACGTTTAAGATCATCAAGATCTTGAGAGTGAGCTCTTTCCACTCTCATTTCACATTAAAATCCACTATTAACCTACATAATATTTTCCTGTTATTCAATGATAACCCTTATCTAAGTAAAAAAAAAAAAAAACATGGTTTAAAAATCATTTTCAAACATTCCATCGATTCCCTTTATAATGTACACTTTTAATAAAACTGCATACTTATAATATGTTAAAGGAAATCGATTGTTTTAACTAGTTTGAGTTAACTACGTTCCCATTAATAATTCCTGCTTTGCAGCATGTGCACAATTCAAAATTTATGATTGTATAAGTTCACATGTATGTTATGTAAAACAAAACTGAAATGGTGTGTTATGGTGTTTGAGTCATAATTATCGGTGATGGAATGTGGGTGATTGGTGGACACAACCACATTAAATGCGATGCATGGAAAAATAAAAGGCTCTTAAATATTTTTATGAGTTGTTTTTTTTTTTTTTTGTGTGTATTATATAGGATTTTAATACAAAATTATTGGATCAAATAGGAAAAATTGGAAAAATGGATTTTGTGAGAAAATACAATTTATAGAGATATATGTCACTTAAGAAGTTGCAAAAAACACCTCCACGGAAAGTTGACTTGTTGAACTATGCTAACAAGTCATTTTTTGCAAAAAAACACAATTTAGTTGATGTTCCATACCCATAAAGTTAGGGTTTCAGCGGTTGGTCTCTCTCCCTAAAAGTTTTTATTGACCAAGTAAATAAGTAGACAATTTATTTGTATAAATAGATGTCACGTTCAATCAACTACATGTTGGTGAGTTTGGCCGCTGAATTTATCACCCTATTATCAACAAACACATGATAACTTATACTCTTCGATTTGAAAAAGGCAAGACGCATTTAGTCAATTTGTGTAAACATCTCTGCTTTTTTAATTAAAATCCAATTATTAATCATATCACTAATTAAGAATTTTTTGTAAAAATAATCTCATGCTTTGTAAAAATTCCAAAATAATTTCTAAATTTTAGGGACTGAAACAAATATGATAAAATTTTTTTAAACAAAATTACAAATTTAACTTAATTTGGCCCACCAAAAAAAAAAATAAACTCTCTACAGCTTCTGCAAATTCGCCCATAGTACTCTTCCTAAACACCCACTACTCCAAAAAATTAAAAGAAAGATTTTATTGTTTACATTTTTACTTTATATTATTCTACGAAATCCTCCCCGGAATCATGTTATCATTGCAGAATTACATTCTCAAAGCTGTCTGATAGGATTGGAGATAATCTCACTCTTAAAGAGAGAGAGTTATATTATTCTCAAAGTAAGAATCGTATGGTGTACCCTTTCCATCTGTCAAATCAGGAATATATTCCAACACTTTTTCTTTTATCGAATCCCTTTAATGTACATAAGTTCCTCAGTTTTGCCTGCACACAAGACACAAAACAATGGCGACTGTAACGGTGCCTCCATCAATACCTCATCCCAGTCAAGATTGTCAACAATTACGCGATGCATTTAAGGGATTTTCTCTCGGTAACATCACTTCAGCTTCCTTCTCTGTTACAAATTTCAGGAAGTTTTCATAAAATTCATATATATATATATATGATCTATTCAAATTACGAGCAAGTTCTATAGCTATGGTAATCTTATGTCAGGTCGCGCGGGAACAGATGAAAGAAAGATAATTGACATAGTTGCCCACAGAAAGGCGGAGAATCGCAGAGACATATGCGAGATGTATTCCATGATGTACAAGGAAGATCTGAGGCAGAGAGTCAAATTGGAGCTCACTAAAAATGTTGAGGTGATTACTAGTAATTACTAGTAATTACTTATTTGTAGAATACAACAATAGGTGACAGGTCTAACGGATTATTATTTTGTATAAATGCAGAAAGCTGTACTGTGGTGGATGCTTGATCCAGCAGAACGTGATGCCCAGTTTGCGCGAGATGCACTTCAGGGTTGGAGCGTAAATTACAGAGTTATCATAGAAATTACATGCTCTCGATCTGGAGAAGACCTCCTCAATATCAGAAGAGCATATCAACTTCTCTACAATAAATCACTCGAAGAAGATATCGCTTGGGAGACCAATGGAGGCACCCAAAAGGTTTTTTCAAGTTTTTCCATTACATTGAATTTATTTTACTTCCGGATTTCTATGACTGAAATAAACATCTTCAAAATTAGCACAAATTGTGCATGCAATAAGTCAACAAATATCCCCTAGGTACCACACTACAGAGATCAAGATAAACCGCAGAACTCACCGGTTCTCCTTCCCATCACTCTTTGTAGAATTTGTTTTCTAGCCTCTCCATTTTTCTTTTCTGATTTCCCCTAGTGTGAGTGTTGGGACCTGCATCCTTCTGTTGGATTTTTCCACTTCTTACCTATATTCTTCGCCATAATTTTAACCTCCTCCTCACTGATGTTCATGTCGTCGTCCCTCGGAGTAGCCTTCTTCGCATGCAAGTTGTCCATGATTTCCACCCGTTGCTCCAAGATAATATTAGTCGCTTTAAGCTTTCAGATTTCCAGCTGCAGTTATTTGATCTCCTCATTTTTCTTCTTCACCTTTGAAACCAACCCTTTACTTATCCCTAGTTGAATGTCACCTCCTTTTTTCATTCTACAAATCCTCTTTTGGAGGTCACCTTCCACATCAAACGTTCCTTGAAAGAGGGTAGTAACATCCTTTTTCTCCTCACACTTCCCCCTCATAGAACCACCAATTGCAAAGAGTTTTTCCAGTATCATAGCCATTTATTCAATCACATTCCTACCCCCACCTCTAGTTACCTTGCTAAAAGCCTTACCTCTGTCAATAACCTTCTTATTAGCCAAAACCAACTCTTCTTCATAATCCTCACCCCCTTTTACACTAGAACGAGGAAAGTACTCTTCATCCTCCAATTTCTTCCATTTCCCCTAGAAATAACATGCTTATCAGATTTGAAAAACAATCAAATCAAGGCTTGGTGTATCAATGCCTCGACCTTTTCAAGTGAATAATATTTCACTTTGTGGCCTCAAAAGACTTGAATAGAAAAATGGAATACTCATGGTTTTGCTATATTTGAAATGGTTTAATGAGAAAGAAGTGATGTGTATGATTTTTCTAAGAACTTACCCTCCACGGTCAAGTATTTCATGATATGAAGACATACATCTACCTAGAGACTAGGGAGAGACATACACAAAACACCATCCTTCATTTCGTAGATCCATTTAGAGCGCTTGAAGGTCTGCAATTCCTCTTGCTTCCACCACCTATCTTTAAAAATATTCATCCATTTTTTTTCATACCAATCACCTCCCCAATTGTTTCTTCCGTCACTTCAATAGATACACCTTTGATAGTAACATGCCCTTTCTTCCAGGCATTAACAAATTCCACCACTAGAGTGGCATCACTTGCTTTAACTCTTTCAATATATAATTAGTTAACCCACCAATTTTAAGGATCGAATAGATTGTGACATTTTTCTTGAGGTCGTGGCATGATGTAGGCTCGATGTGAAGTCTATCTCTCCCCATAGTCACATAATTCTTCCTACACTAGTGTGTAATGAATCTCAATCTCCTAATTTTGCTTTGTTTCTACCACTGGAAAAATTGATTGACAAATGTGTCCACCCTAAATTTGAAAGCACGCTTGCCTTTAGTCCATTCCCACCCCATCCATTGACTAGTCACATGAGCAAGCTCATAACACCTTCCCCCAAAACTATAATAACATGATGAACTAGGAGTTCCCCTACCACCGAATGGGGTTTTAAATACATACCTTACCATCCGCATAACAATCCACATCACTCTTACTCACTATGGGATCATCATTAATTTTGATGGTGATGTCATCATGGATATCTAGGGTCCAATTTGTTAGAGTCTCGCCATCCACTCTTTTATTAGCAAGTAAATTAACATGCACCATTCCCTCTCTATAGGTATGAACAATGTTGACTTCATCAAACTCTTCAATCAAATTCTTATTCTCATCAATCATGTTTTGGGTGGCCCAACTAGGATTTGAGGAACCTTTGAGACAATTGACGAATATTTAATGGATACCCCTCTAGGATAGCTTTTCTAACCATGATAAGCTTGGCCAATTAATGGATGCCAACATAACAACAAAAGCTTCAATGAAATGGTTAGATTGGATACCCATCTGACCAACAAAAGCGCCACAAACTTGCCTTTACAATCTCTTAGCATCCCTTCACCTTCAACTTCACTTGGATTCTCTTCGATGCACCATCAAAATTCATCTTTACCGAACCATTACGAAGTTTAGTCAAGTTAACCGAACTTCTATTCTTTTTATAGTCCTCACCAATGATACTTTTATAATTGATTATTATAGTTTTTTAATTTAAATATAATTGCACTATATTGTAAGCTGTCTTTCAATATAATTTATTTATTTTAATATTTATTATATTTTATAATAAACCCTATTTTTAATGAATAAAACACTCCATACAAAAAGTCTTTATAATAAGGACCCTATACCTTTCTTCCCATGATAATGTGTCTCTATGTTAATTCATAAACCCTCTTATGAAAAATAAAATTTATATCTAATTTCAAAATTGGGTTTATTTGAATTTCGCAAAATTAAATATTCTCCAATCCTTAACAATTAAATCTGTGTATCTAATCCATACAAATTTTGAATTCAATAAAAAAAAAAATACAGCTAATTTGAAATGTGTTAAATTCATAGCCATTGGTAAAGAATCCCTTGTTTCTGTACAGCTTCTGGTAGCGTTGGCAACAGCCTACAGATACACAGCATCAGAGGTTAACATGAATCTTGCAAAAATTGAAGCGGAGCAGCTTTACGAGGGCGGAGAAGCAAAACCAGATGGAGTTGACGAGGACATATTCGTCAGAATTCTGGGCACCAGAAGTTTTGCTCATCTTAATGTTGTCTTTGAATATTTCAAAGAGTTATATGGCCACGACATTAATAAGGTACACATAATCTGAACAATGCCCGCTAATACACACATTGTGCAACAATATATAATACATATCTATTGTGCAGGGACTGAAAGGCCAATGTGCAGGAGAGATGGAGGAGGTCATACGCATGACTGTGAAATGCATCAATCGTCCTGCAAGGTATTTTGCAAAGGTAAAATATTCTGCTATGGGTTTTGGGATCTATTTGTTTAGTTTCGAGTCAATCTACATTGATCTATATTTAACGATAAATCTATAATATATCGTATCAATGATCATTTCTGAACATTTTGTCCTCCTTTAATAAGTATCAGTTTTCACAAGTATAAATGATCCACTTGACACTCATTGCGTTAAATGATGCTTGCAAAAATGAATCTCAAACTTCCCAAACAAAGGTCACCCATCCCTATACTGATCAGGCTCAAGCCCAACTAAAATATGGCGGTGCTTCCTTAGTCTATACATGACATTACTAAATAAAATTGGGTGTTGCAGGTGTTACATTTCTCAGTGAAAGGGCTTCAAGAAGGAAGGAGAATCGACGAGAAGTGTCTAACTCGGATAATTGTGACACGAGCTGAGATTGATATGCAGCGGATTAAGGCTGAATTTGAGGGCAAATATCAAAGGCCATTGGAACTTGTCATCAACGAGGCCACTGCTGGATATATCACAGAAGCTTTCTGCTCAAACTTATTGGGTCCAATGCAGATATTTAATTTTAAAAAGAAATTAAAAATGGGCAAGTTTTTATGCAGGTAGAGCACATTTTTGTTATTTTATTGGCTTTTAACTTTGTTTGCCAGGAACAAACACCTTTAATATATTTAAAGAGCCATGATATTGCCCTACATTAACCCGCCACGAAGTATGCCAGGTTGCTGGATCATTAACTCCTGTAATATCTAAAAAAACCGTAACATCTTTTATTTATATATGCCTTGCTACACACAAATGGAATAGCAGCTAAAAAAACTCTTAACAGTTAAATGTCATCAAAGCTCTAACAGTTAAATGTCATCTAAACCATCATCATGTAATTGTCTTGTACATGTATCATTTCAAAGAAGAATGCGAGTGTACTCGTTTTAATGGCATTTGATATATAAATCTTATAATATTACATTCTCTTTCATATATTTTGAAACTTTCCCTCTCCACCATTATTATGTGGTATGGTAAGAGTTTCATCAGATATTTGTAGTTATTATATTATCTGCTTTATAATTTTTGTCAAACACTGTGAGCTTACGTAGACATCTATTATGCGTATCATTGTTTGGATTTCGGGATTGCTTATATTTCTTCTAGCTGGATGAAGATTTTAAATAACTCACTTTGCTTCAACTTTTCACATAGCTCCATTATAAAGTTCCATGTAAGGGAACGAGTAAAAAGAAGCTCACCACCGGGGAAGAGATCTCAATGAACTAGTGTTTTCACCTCCTCTGTATATATCCTTTTCATAAATACAACTTCCCGAAGCCACCAAAAGAGCGATATGCAACATTTATCCAACATTCTGCATACTAACAATTTGAACTCAGAGCTTCAAAAATCAAACTTTTGCAACAACTTTAGTGAATATATTTATAAGTTGTTCTTGAGTGTTTGTATACTTCAATTCTGCTTCTTTCTTATGAGCCAAATCTTTAATAAAATGGTACTTCAAATAAAAATGCTTTGACATGTTGTGATGAATTGGATTCTTGGCTAATTTGATACTACTCATGTTACCACAAAAAAAATTGTGGGTTGATTTTATTTCTCCTCAATTTCTTCTACAACTTTTCGAAACATAATGCTTGTGTACTTACTTAAGTGATATATATATTGTTGATGAAAGGGTGACTAAATTGTTTTTCTTCGAGTTTCATGCAATCAAACCCAAACCAAGTTAAAAAAATATTCCAAATGTTATTTTTTTGGTCATCCAAACTACCTCGATAATCATAATCACTAAAACCAACAAGTTCAAACATTTTAAAAGCATAATAATGACTATTGAAATTGACAAATAAAATACCTTTCACATCTACCTCAATATCCTCTTGGTTACCTTCTTAGGAATTTCAAATGGCTTAGAGATATACTTGAAATAAGAGAATACGAGGGGATGGTTTTGAGCATAGGAATACTTGGGGTGTTTCCTGAAGCAATGAATACTATGCGAGAACATGGAAATAGGCTCTAAGGGTAGTGGTGGATTGGCGGAGGGTCAAGGTATCCTAGGCATGGATGACATTACATTTCAAAATGACATTATGGTGAACAACGTGGGTAATTCCTCTAGGATTATGGGTGGCGAGCCCTCTAGGATGATGTACAACAATCAAGTGCCTTCAGAGACACTAAAATCTACACAAAATCATTATTGCATCATGTTTTGGTAAAGCTTTAAATATGTGGATCTTGAATGATGAAATTAACTCTTAGTGGCACAAATTTCTATTGTTTTACTCTTATATGGATTCATTTTCCCTTTGATTCAATTTTTGGATGTTTTCCCATGATTTTATGATGTGTCATAGAGATCTTGGTATTTTGCAATCGTTTATTCATGTTTTGCTAATGCTTGGTCAAAACCGTAATATGGTCCAGATAAAGATGTATGGTCTCGCCTCTTATTGTGTTTTGGTCCCTTTTTTCTGTTGAGTTTGTTCTCCACCTTTTTGTTTTTCCTAATTTATATTTAGGTTAACTTTATGTGCCAGTAAGATTCAAAATTTTAAGTGATAAAATCCTATATACACTTTGTTGTTCATTGTGTCTAAGTGTTTTCATTGATGGAAAAGGGTGTTGAAGTGTCATATTAGTCTCCATAAGGTGTTAGTGTTGTAAATATCTCCCCCGGTCGATATAGACGAATAGGAGAATATAGAAATCAAAGAAGCTCAAATCCCTGACATTCAAAAGGCGCACGGAAGTGGCGCACGACAATGAATGTCGACAGGGTAAAAGATGCGCCCTTGGCGCACGGAAGTGGCGCACAACAATGAATGTCGACAGGGTAAAGGATGCGCCCTTGGCACACGGAAGTGGCGCACGACAATGAATGTCGACAGGGTAAAGGATGCGCCCTTGGCGCAGTGGTGCACGACAATGAATGTCGGCGGGGTAAAGGATGCGCCACGGAAGTGGCGCACGATAATGAATGTCGGCGAGGGTAAAGGATGCACTTGCGCCACGACAATGCGCACGGAAGTGGCGCACGACAATGAATGTCGCAGGTAAAGGATGCGCCCTTGGCGCACGGAAGTGGCGCACGAAAATGAATGTCGGCAGGTAAAGGATGCGCCTTGGCGCGCGGAAGTGGCGCACGAAAATGAATGGCGACGACAATGAATGTCGACAGGGTAAAGAATTCATGCCTTGGCGCACGTAAGGGTATGTTGACACGAATACGGATGCGCCTATGGCACACCTTCAGGAGGCGCAACATTTTGAGCGCTGACAGGAAGCAGACCCTGGCGCAGATATTCAAATGGCCATAACTTTTGACTGGGAGCTCGGATTCATGCAAGGTTGGAATTTTCG
This sequence comes from Taxus wallichiana var. yunnanensis, assembly GCA_018340775.1. NCBI lineage: Eukaryota > Viridiplantae > Streptophyta > Pinopsida > Cupressales > Taxaceae > Taxus > Taxus wallichiana. Next base: position 837,793,678 of record CM031239.1, read on the forward strand.
GAAAGCTTACAAGGTCCTCTGTCCAACTACGACTGGATATCTTTAATTGGGTGAGAAAAATTCTTAAAAATGTGAAATACAGTTCGCCACTTTCTGGGTTCACTAGGGTTCTCACCTACCACCATAATGAGATAATTAAATGCAGTCTGGAGGTGGTTGGGGTAGATTTCGAATTCCTCTCTTCTCCCTCTCTCATTCTTCCTATAAATTGTAAGGAGGGGCTTCTTTTGGTGGTGGTTCATCTTTTCAGCTCGGCCCTCCCTTCTTTTCTTCTCCAGGGTTGAAAAAATGGAGTTCGAACCTCCTACCCTTCTCTGTAATGGCGTTTTTGCCGTTTACTATTGAAATGATGTTCTCATGCAAACTTCTAGTAACAATAAAAACGTGTTTTGTGATGCATCTGTCCATCCTTGCTCATTTTTTCTTGTTCTCTTCTTGCCTCTCTTCATTACAGAGTATTTGTGCATGTTCTAACGTTCATTACAGTGTCCGGAGCCGTGTTCATGGAGTTTTGGGACATTTTCGTGTGAAATCTATCCTTGGGCTCGTGATGCATCTCGTCCATCCTTCCCATTGCTCACCTCTCTTTGTTCCATGGTAGTTTTGATAGATGTTCAACATTCTCCTTCTACGGTGTATCACCTTTGTTTTAGTGTAGGCTTTTGTTCTTTTCTCTTCTCTCTCTCTCCTGTCTCCTTTGTGGTTAGATTAGGTTTAGATTAGCTTGCCCGCACCGGAATAGCTTGTGGCGGGTAGTTTAGGGCAGGAACCAGCCTTCTCTGGAGATTCCTTTCTCATTCTTGCAAGTCCCACACTTGGAGGAAGGTTTCAATGTTGTGCAATCACTGCTGGATGCAAGAGTGATCAACCTAGAAATCTGATCAACGCGTCCGGGTGCTTTGTGATTCTCGCATCAACAGCTAGTCAAAGGTCAAACATGAAGGTTGATTGGTAGTGTCATGCTTGGTAAAGTCTTATGGTGTTCTAGAGCATATGGTTCAACGTGCATGATCATAGTACGAGTCTTCCCAAGTTGGTCAAAGGTTTTCATGAGGTAAAATATGGTTAATGTGGTGTGCTGGGTGTCTAAGTGTCTCTGCATTGAGTCATCATGGTTAGTTCATGGTTTGTCATGATGTGAAGTGGTCATTCTATGTCTATTCCTAGTCCTAGAACATGCAAAATGAGTTGGAGCTATGAGTTTTGGAGATGATCAATCTTGTTGAAGCATGGTAATGGTGTACATGAAATTTATGATGAGTTTCATGTCAGTTCTCATATGTATGGTGGTGTTTCATGGTCCTTGGGAAGCAAGAAGACGAAAACAAGCTAAGTAAGCACATGTAAGTCTCCATAGATAGAGAGTTTCAAGCATATTTGAGTTAGATTGTAAGTTTTATCAGTTAGAGGATGTTTTCATGATGTTTCATGACATGTTTCATGTCAAAGTGAAGAATATTTTACAGGATACATCATTTTTGGTAAAACCGGGTTTTCAAGAGTGTGTTTTTGTGCTAAAAGTGGACCTTCTGATGCTCGTTGTGAATTGTGTTCTTTGCATGGTACCTAGAGGTTTTGGAGGATGTTTTTCCATTGAAATAAAAGTTTTTAAAAAAATAATTAGGTGGTTTGATCATCAAGTTTTATGAACGATCGTTAACAAGGTAAAATAGTTTGAAACCCTAGTTAAACCTTAGCTCAAAAGCAACTTAGAGGAAACCGATTGTACTAAGATAGAATTGATTGGCTTTGAAAATATGATGATTGGAGGTTGTATAGGACACCTCTATATTTCCATAAAGGTATGATATAACTTGTGACAATATGTGGGCCCACTTAAAAGGTAATTTTATGGAGTTTTTCAGTTTGTGGCAAAACTATCCATTGAACATATTCACTAAATCACCATTTATGAAATATTGGGAGTTTTACTATATTTCCATAATGATTTCAAGTCATGGTTGAATTCCTAGAGGGAAAAGTGTACCCTATCTTTGAAGACTGGTTTTGGGCTTGTAAAGGCAGTTTTGAGTAGTTGTAGAGATTGTGATTGAAGGCCTTACACTTGGATTTGGAAGGAAATGTAAGATGTTATAGAAAGTAGATTCAGATAAATTTCCAATGATATATTGTTTGTCTCTTGATGAGGTGTTTTGATAGGTGAACAATCTCAATTTTTGAAGACCTAGTTTGACTAATTTAGGATAGGATTGCTTTGGCTTGAAGATTGATGTAGAAGTCCCATAATCTGGCTTAGTTGATGCTTGCTATACATTGGAGAGTGAAGAGGGATGAATTTTGTTCCTAGTGAATGATTTTATAGGTCTTGAAAGTGACAAAAAGGGTGCAAACCAGTTGAGTTTCTAAAACTAATTTATGGGAAGTTCAGTTTGTTGAAGAGGAAAGTTTGATTCATTTTCATTTTTGGATGTTTCTGAGGTCTAGAAATAATTCATGTGATATATAGATTAGTGGATTTCTAATTAGTGGTTACATGGCATAGTTGAGGTGTTATGGTGTTATCTTGAGCTCCATTGGTGAAGACCGGTTCCTGAAAGCACTGTTTTGAGTAGGAAATGATCCTACTTGGTAGTGTTATGAAGAAAATGATTGGTGAAAATATTTGTGTGAAATGAATGATGTTTTTTATGATGTATTTGACATGTGTGAGACCTTTAGAGGATTTAATAATCATGGTGATGTGTTTGGAGGTCTTTGGTGAACCAAGTGAAGGGGTTTTGAGCCAATTTTAGCTTATTTGGTTGTCTTGGTGCATGGACGACCTACATGTGTCCATTTCGTGAATTTTTATGAATGAAATGTTATGTTTTTAAGTTGTTATGGTCTAGATATTGGGTTAGGACTGACCTATGTTATGTTTTTGAGTTGAGAAGCATATAAAGTAGATGTTTTGGTTCATTTTTGAATTAGTTGTGCATGGAGGGAAAAATGTGACCTAGGTGAAAGAAATAAAGAGGATCAAGGGAATAAAGAGAGAGCTGAGAATGTGAGTGAATGTATGAATATTGATGAGGATCTAGTGTGCAAGGAAATTTTATATATTTAGCCCTTGTAGAAGAGAGATAGAGCAAGTTTGAAGAGAACTTGTTTAGATGAGGGTTTAATGCATTTGTGAGATGAACTTGGATCACAACCAGTTGTGGGATCAACATATTTTCAGTGGTCATACTTCGAAAAATATCTTATGATGAGTCATATTCATAGGATTCCTTTGTTGTGAGTCATATCAACAAGGGTTTATGGGTTGGTGCTCCTTTTGGGGTTGGTGCCTCACTAAAAAATATTGTAGGATGTGTAATATTCTTGCAAGTCCTTTCTTTGAGTAATATAAGAAATGGTTTTCAGTGGGTTTTCTTCCCCATGAGGGTTTCCCACTTACATCTGGTTTTTATGTGTTCTCTCTCTTATTGCATACTCTTGTGAATGGTTAATGCACATATAATAAACTCACATGTGGTTATGAATGATGAATGGTTAAATGAATGTTGAATACTTGTTATGATAAAAGAAGTTTTGTAGGATTGATTCAACCCCCTCTCAGTCCATTTGTCATGCCCTGTTCATCGTTCTTCTTTTTCTTCTTCGACGAACGTGTTGCTAAGCATTTAACGTTGTTGTGCTCCTACTTGATCTTTGTTGGCTTCACCTTTTTGATTACCCTGTTAAGGAAAAATATCATTCTTGAATTCGATAGGTGGTTTGAATGATGACTTGATGTTGTTAGGGCGTGACCAGCTAGAGGGAACATCTACATAATAATAATTATTCTTTTGAATTGTCGATTCTTGCTATTATTATTTTGGTCAAGCTTGTATGTTGGTCCTTGTTAATGTGATTAATAAGTAGTATTAAGTTGTAATAATAAAAATAGTAATAATATTATTATTTTAATTATCGATCGACGATAACTTCATTATCTGATCATCGATTTGTTATAAAATTTGTTGTTAATTATCGATAAGTGATTTTATTGTTTAGATTGGTCGCTTCGCAGATCAATCCTCGATTCGCGCAAAGAGGAGGGTATCTGTTGCGATGTTGTGGTTGGTCCTTGTCTTGTGTTCGTTTTCAAAACTACTATCTCTAGTTCCTCCTTGGTTGACCAGGCTTGCTTGCGTACTTGTTTTATTTGTCATTTTAAAGGTGAAATGATATTGCTACCACCTGAGCCGACCAAGTCTCCACTCGTATTTTTTTATATATATCTAAATTAATGAGAATTTTGGATGCTTTCACCCACACTGGCCACTTTTGTTGGTGTCCCACCATTTCATGGAAATGCGTATTATTTTTTTTAGACTTTTTTTGGTATGGAGGCACCACAAAACCCCCCACCTTCTCTTCCTTATGAAAGTTGTACACTTTAGTTGTATTTAATTCTGGTCAGTTGTGGAAGTGCGTTGGAGGATGGGAACCTGCATTTCCATTAATTTTTGTCAGGAGAAGGTGTGTTGACCCTTGCTTGGTCTTAATTCTAGTTGGGAGGTGGCTGCCTTTTTGTTTTTGTCTTCCCTTCCTAGTTGTCTTCCAATTAAATTTGACCTGCTACCTTTATTGGCCCATGTTGCATTCAATATTTTATTCACGCCTTGGTTTTAGCCCATGTATTGGGGGAAGGAAATGCTTTTCATGGAGTCTTGAGTGCTTTCTCTATTCTGTAACTTTTGTGTTATTTTAAACTTTCTCTAGTTTCCACGGTGGTTAAAATACCTGACCCGGCTGCAGGAATGTGCTTGGCGTGGGTTTGTGGGGGGTCGTTTTCATTGTTTTAGTGGTGCTTTGTTTTGTGTAGACTGAAACTAATTTGTTAATGCACTGTCCACTTTATTTTTTTGGATCGATGTTCCTCCTTGTTTCTCCTGGCTCGTGATTGCAGCCTACAATTATTTCTCCTGATGTTGGCCACGTGAAGAGTTCTGGTGTGCTTTCCTTATTGGGCTTTTTTTTTTGTTGTTTCTGCATGTTTCTGGTTACCTTGCTAGAGAGGACGCCCTTACCCTTGTCAAATCTCCTCTAGCGCTGACTGTGTGAATGGTAAAGGTGAACTGATCATGTTTGACACCGGTGGCACCATCTACTACACTCGTGGTGAAGGGTTTGTCACAAAAGACTACCAAGAATGATTTGTATAAGGCTATGGTAGAGTGGAGTCCTCTGCGCCATGTCTGTGTCATTAAGGAGAGGAACTCAGTGCATATTATACTGTTTTTCTTTCATTGATTTTCCTTCAATTGAAGTAGCTCGCAACATGCCAGGAGGGGTTGGAGATGTTGGATTGGTTGTTGTCTTGTGACACCTCTTCTTTGTGTATAGTAGTGAGCCAACTGGAGGCTTAGGAGCACCTCAATTAGGGAATGAAAACACAGCAAAAAAAAAGGGGTTGACTCAATGAAGCACCTAAAGGCATTGGTGCTGTAGATGACTGGATGTGTGTTGTCGTGGTTATGTCAACTTTGCTCATCGTATGTCATGTTTTCAGTGCTATAAGGGATGTACTGAAGATGCTCCTATTACTGATGTAGCTATTTCTAATCCAACACCAAGTGGAAAGGAAGGATCAGAATCTAGACCAACGCATGTTTTAGTTGTTTGTGGGCTTGATGAGAACGCTAATGAAGAAAGTGTGGGCCATGTGGACTGCTAGGAGAAGGAGGTCTGCCAGTGCGTGGCCGTGGGAAATGGATTTTAAGAGTAGGCAAGATATTTCTACACTTTTCTACTATTGCTATATTTAATTTATCATGAAATCGAACCACCATTTCCTTGAATTGGTTGTCTTTTGGATGCCTTGTCGGGAGGTCTCTCCTTTCTACTTGCTTTCTTCTTGTTTTAGCTGTTATCATTGCCAGTATGTTAGTGGAAAGCATGCATGTTTTTCTCTCCTTTGGGTGTTATGTTTTTTTTTGCTCGAAGTGATCGACCTTCGTTTTATTTTAATATATATATATATATATATATATATATATATATATTCTCTACATTAGAGTTTCAAGTTTATTATGTTGTTCCAGCTAGTAATTAGCAGTCGTTAAAGTAAGCTTGCAATAACTATGAAGCTCCTTCCTATCACCCAAGTTTGTCTTTCTTTGTCTTTTGACGTATGTTGTTTACTCCCTCTCAAGCCCTTGTGATAACCCTTTTTGGCATCGAGAAAGAAAGGTTGTAGGATTAGTGTGATCAATGCTTGGGCTAGCCGAGTTAGAGATTTGGTATTAAAACTTTTAGAATGAATAAGTTTGTGTGCAACATGTTTCAAACCTCACGTGTTTAGACTCCTATGTAGCTTCAGTCTTGTTCCTAGGTTTTTAAAGCCTTTCTTAGGAAGTACTTTGATTGTCCCCTTCAACTTGAACCGTAATTAGTTTTCGGATCTCCTAAGTTCGAGGTTACAGTTATACATACCAATACCCCACTAATACTAGAATTGTTTTGGTCTATTCCCTCTCAGAAGATTGTTGGTGGCATAATCTAGTTTTCTAACTTGTGTTTTCCTCCCTTTTATTTTGATTGTGTTGTTAATTAAGATTGGATAGTTTCTATGCACATATGTTCCTTAATGTTTTGTGATGAAAATTGTCTTGAACGTTATTGACCTTGGGGAAAATTTTCTTGCAATCGATAGTATTATGGATTTATAGTGGAAGGAGTTGTTTGATAACGACACTTAGTAGTTTATGTGTGTACCTATGTTTGAATGGTTGATTATGTTATCAAGGGTTGACTTAAAATATTGTTGTTTTGGAAAAGAGGTAATTTCTTTTAAATTAACCGAACTTTAGAATTATTGTGGAGGTTTGTAAATCCTTAGTGATAAAAAATTTTGGATGACGTTTTGTATACTCTTGTTTGATGGAACCCCCTTCTTCTCTCGTGTGTTGTTGTTAGCCCATAAGGGCATTGGCCCTTCTTGAATGATTGGGGAATCTTTGGGAGTTAAGGGTCAAGTCTAATATACTTTTCCTTCACTTCGAAACTTATGTTGTGTCGTGTCTATGTATTTAATTTCACTCATATACTCTAAGTGATTATAGGGTTGAAAATTTTAGCATGCTTGGATTTTCATGTTGATCTTTGAACACCGTGATTTCCTCGTTGGGTTGATCAATTCTTGTCTTTTAGAAATATAACATTAAAGCCTATGCTTTTGGTATCTTTTGATAATTTTAGATGGATGGCATGTATATCAAACTTCAATCTTGTAATTATTTAATTGTTTGATGGGAATCTTGTTTCTTCTAGATTGTTTATTTCTTCTTATAGGGCCAAGGACCCTTCTCGTTTGATTGTTATACTTTCATTGCTTTTGTTCATAACTAAAGTACAAGGTCTTTCTTCTTTAATTGACATGGTTGAGACTGTATTTTAAATTGGGGTGTTTTTAGTGTTGAGAGAATTGACCCAATTCTTGTAATAAGTGTCTCCTTTCATGGTATTGTTAGATAATAGTTATTGTGGCTTGGTGTAGCCTTATCTTGCTCAGTTCTCACGAACTGACTCTTGTGGAAAATTTTTTGCAGATGGCTTATGCGAGTAGATGAGGGATAGACTTGTAGATTTTTGCATCAACCCCAGTTGAGAAGTTATTTTTCTCGAATCCTTTTTTTATGTTGTTCAACTATTGGTAAGGTCTAGTGGAAATTTTAGAAGAGGGTCAGTGTCTTAGTATAATGTATTGTAGACTATATCTTCTTAACTTTGGAAACCTTGGATTGTTTGGCTATCATGGAAAATATAAGAAAATTGGATTACCACTTTGTTGAGTGACCTTAATGGATTATTGGTATTCTAAGAATCGATGTAACCTTGCTTTGTTTTCGTAAATGAGTATTGTTAAACTTTTCCTTGAGAATAAATGTTGAGTTAAATATTTCTTAGACTTAGTAATAATGTGTTGTAAGTAAAATAAAATGGGTTGGTTAACCCTTATAGAAGTTAAACTAAAATTTATATTCAAATAAATTAATTTAGAGGTGACCTACTTGAGAACAAGTAATTCCATAAGTAACCAAAGACGAAACTATCCTTGTAAAGTAAAATTATATCACTTGCTAACCCTAGCTAGGCTAGCGAACATTATCCTTATATGTTGAATTCTTAAACGAGCTTAAGGGAAATCAATGGTTAGTTCGGAAGATAATAAGATTTAATAAGTAGGAGAAAAAAATTTAGAAACCACATAATCTATCTCTCAGCCATTTGGAAGGTAAATTGTTTTCTTTTGTAAAACTTATTCAGTGAAGCCTAAGTAAAATCTTTAATAATTCTAGATAAATTCTCAAGCTTCAATTAAATCCTAGTAATAACTAATGATGTCTTAAAGATGAATTCAACTCGACCTTCTTCCTCTAACTTTTTCCAAGGTGCTTTTTGTTTTCTTCTCTTAAGTGTGTTGAATGTGAACCCATGTTGTTATAAGGGTGTGAATGAGTTCTAGTAGTGAAAGAGTAAATAGATGGCCTTGTGGAATTAATTTACCTCTTTTACTAAATAAACGAATTAAACAAATAAATGTCATAATAGAGAAGACTTAAAGCAAAATTCTCTTCAGTGTAAAAGTAAGAAACTTAGCGTTGTAAGATGAATTGTACGAATCATATCTAGAGTCCTGGAAAATGTAAGTTAAGAATTGAAGGATGTTTTATTAAAATAAATAACCTTCAATAATTTTTCACTGTGGTTTTCCCTAACTGTAAGTGTGTTATGTGGGTGGATTTCTATGTTGACCTATTAAAAAGAAAAGTGAATTGTCCTTGTTGGGTGCAAATGTTTCCATGTTGCCCTTGTGGTCATCCTTGTATCGAGTTGTTCACAGAGTTAGTTATAACCTGGGTGGCAACATGTTGTGTCGTGTTATGTGTCAAACAAGTCATAAAATAGAAAAAGTTATCCTATACTTTACTCTGTTGTTTAGTGTGTGTGGAATTTTGGGTCATTACACCATTGGTATTCCAACAATTAGCATTAGAGATGGTCTTTGTGAAGAAAGTTTGAAAACTTGAAGGAGATCCTCTTGAAGCACAAGTAATGGGTAAATCCTATGATGTTGAAGCAACCCTAAGGAAGAAGTATAATGTTGCATATTACTCAATTTATAATTTACAATATTAGATCAGTTGCATGGAGATAGAGCATGGTCAAGTCATCAAATATATGGAATCTCAAGTTGAGAAAGTGACTAAAGCCCTAAAGGACAAAGAAGAATCTTGTTCCAGGTATGAAGAAAAATTGAGATCTTTGGAATAAGATATTGAAGGTGAATATAGTAGGTTGAATACCTATGAGAGGTTGGAGAAAAGTTCTGAAGCCTTAGATGATATGTTGAATAGTCAAAGAGCAGTAATGAAAAATTAGGCATATGCAAAAAGGAGATGAAAAAGTTGAACCAAGTTCACAATCAAACATAAAGGTGACCAAGAAGGCTGAATCAAGAATTTATAACCTTGTTAGACAACATAATGCAATCTGGCATGGTGTTTACTTCAATGGTTATTACTATGTTTGTCATTATGTTGGTCACAGATCTAGAGATTGGAAAAGAAGGTATTCTAGGAATGATGAAATCTTATTTAAAGGTGAATGCTACTCATGTTGTGAGTATGATCAAAAGGCTAAGGACCATGGCTAGAATCTAAGTGTATATGAGTCAAGAAGAAAGAAGAATGTTGTGTGTTATAATTTTTAGAAATAGGGCCATCTTGCTAAACATTGCTATCAAGGTTAAAATTTTAGGCTCAATAACATGTTTCAAGATCAAAATGGAAGAATATTCCCATGAATGAGTCCAAGAATGTCATGTCAGATCCTAAGGTTAAAAAGATGGTTGATCAAGAAAATAAGTTCAAGAGAATAGTTTCTCACCTAAAATGCGAATATGAGGATTGAAGATTCAAGGCATGATAAAAATGATGCTTCAAAGGTAGAGGTGCTCAACGTAAAGGTCAAACTAATGATGTTTTTCAAAGATGGTTCTATTTCAAACAAGGAGGAAGACAAGTTCATCAAGCCCAAATAAAATCAAGGAAGTATGTTTGCTTTAGTTGAAGAGCTTAGAGTTGAAGAAAGTCATATGTGTCTCATTGTTATTCAGTATCCTGTACATGAAAAGTTGAGAAGGATAGGATTTTGGGATAATTCAAGAGTCATAAGGTATGGGATGTGATATATCCATGTGGTTTTGTAGTCCTATTGTTAGTAGGTGTTTGTGTTTGTAGATATCATATTTCATGTTGATATTCTTGGTCAAAAGTACTTGAAGTTGTGTCCCAATCATCATCTATTAAAAAGTCCTCAAATATGTTGTGTCCTTGAGTTAAGAAATTATTTTTAGGTCTGTATCACCTTGATTTTTGAAGTTCTACAAATATGCTTAAAGGAGATGGTACATATTCCCGAGGTCTACATGTTGTGAGTGGATTATGCGGTCAAGTCTAGATTTTGGCATAAAGTATGAGGTCATCTTAGTCTGGTTTATGTCCTTAAGTATCATTGTGACTTGTAGAAGTTTTGACATTGGAGTGATTGTCATGCCCTTGTCTAGCTTATCATTTTGAGTGCAAGAGTTTTTGAGATGTCTAGTGAGAAGTTTCTTAGTCAAAGGTCTCAGTATAGTTTTTGTTTCATCAAAGGAAGGTCAATGAATTTTATCTTTCTATATGTCACAAGTAGCATTTGATGCACAAGTGTACTTGGTATGATATGCAAAATAATGTTTCTCTAAGACTCTATTGCAATGCTCGACTGATCTCTCTGTATGAGCTATAAGAAGATAAGTTTATAATGTGCCTTTTTCGTTAAGGAATTGTGTTTTGAAGATATAAGTAGGTCACAGAAGATACTCATCCTGTGGGGAGTTGGGTTGGTAAAGATATAAGTTTGAAGGATTAAGAGCTAATGTGAATAATGATAAGACATGAAGGTACAAATTTTAAAATTCACATAAAAATGGCAGAGCTCCTTGAAGGTTTGATAGTATGTAAACCATGTGATTCAAACCTTGAAGAAAGTATCAAAGAATTTGGAATTTGTCTTGATGAAGATTTTATCTAAGGTTGTTGTTATAAATACCGAAGTCTGTGTCATCCCTTTTGAACAAATGAAAAGGTGGTCTCAAAATGTAGAGTCTTAGAAAGATCCCTGAAGTTATCCGAATGACCAACAAATGGTTTGGCCTTACTAAGGGTTTGTAGATGTTGTGAAGTGCCTTAAGGTTTGATCAGTAGTGAATTGAATCATCTAAAAGTGGTTGATCTCAGATGATGAGTGATTGCTTCAATGTCTCAAGGTAATAAGAAGTGATTTTGTGTTATTAAGCATGTTCTTGATTTATGGAAGATGTGTAGAGATGTTGATACATTGTCAGGTTTGATGAAGGATTGAAAAAACTATGCTAAGACATCATATATTAGAGGCTCATATGAGTCATAATATAAAGTTTGAAGGTTGAAAGATTGCTTGAAATGGTCTAAGCTTGCATTAAGGTCCTACAAATACTATTGAAGGTATAATCTCCTTTGAAAGTGAACTTGTTTGGTCTTAGTCTTGGATTCATGAAACTATGATTGATGGAAGGATTTGGTGAGTCATGAAATGATTTGAATGGGTTTGTGGTGGATATTCCGTGAAGGTGTCAAAACAAAGTATGAGATATTAGTCAAGATTAGGTGTTTTACAAAGAAGAGAGAAGGGTGGCTATGATGCTTATCATTCATAAAGGAGTCCTTGACCCTAGAAAAGATAAGTTTGTGTTTGGGACATCTGAGTCTCAATGTGTTAAGTGTCCTGAGTCAAGGTTTCATCATCAAAGGTGTGACAGATGAGCAATAGAAAATAATCCGGTGGAATGCTATTTCAAGGGGAGAATATGAAAGGTATACAAGTAAATAAAAGGATCATTTTGAGCTATGATTGAGTCTCCAAGGTTGAAGACACGTTTTGTCTTAAAGGTTATCAAATCCATGCATCAAGGAATGAGACACATCTAGAATACTTATCTTAGAGTACGAGTGCTCACTATACCCGGAATATGAAGAATTGTGTTGATGAACTATTATGATGACTGTGTCAAGTTGTGTTAATGAAGTGTTATTATGGTTACCATGTTTTGAGATTGTGTCTATGCAAGGTGCTTCATAATTCTCGAGCCATGATCAACATGATACGAAAATATGTAGAGGAGATGAAATATGTTCATCAGTCAAGGAGAAGTGTTTTCCTATGTTGACTCTAGATTGATATGCTACAAGTAAGGTGTGAAGTCTGAAGTTCATTATGAAAGATCTACATCTAAGTCCATCGTGTTTTAAAAATGATTCCAAGATCTATGTAAGTAGTGTCTCCATTGTGGATGTCTTTGATGAAAAAAATATGGGAATGTGTATTTGTAGGTATAAAACAGGTCCATGGAGATGTTTAAAGTGTTTTCAAGACTATGCATAAGTCCGAGAAAGAGATATGCGTTGTATTGCTTCATGAAGCTCAAATAAAGCTAGTGGTTTTGTATTCTTCAAGAGGTAACTCGGTGGCGAGAAAGTCTAGTGACCATTAAGATAGATTCATGTATGACTCAAAGTGTTTCCAATATTCAACAAAGTTAGTGTATAGAGATATGAAGATGTTTGAATCTGTGATAAGAAAAAGAAGACTATATGAGGTGACTCAAAGGTCTACAAGGGGAGCTAGATATATGCTAAGATGTCATATGATGAGATAGAACTAAAAGAAAATTAGTCTTGCATAGTTGTTTGAGTTACATATTGATAATTATGATTATGAAAAAGTACAATAGGCTTGGGTATATGACAAGTATATGGAGAGCTTATGAGACAAGAGAAGTGTGACTAAGTTCTTTTATCAAGTGGCTAAAGTGAAAATCAGGGATTTTTGGTAGTATTGTAGATGTTTGTAGGCATATTGAGAAAGGGAAGTCAAGTTCATTACAAATTATTCCAAACAACCGTAACAATGACAAGAAAAACTAAAAATAATTTCAAGACTGTGATATTTTGCATGATCCAACTCCATGAATCTTGATCAAGGTAAGAACTTGCACTTTTGCATTGTTAGTTAGATGTTGATAATATCTTTCTAGGGGGAGCCATAGATTGGAGTTTTATGAGGTATGTGTGCTTCTAGGACAATGAGAAGTTTTTCAAAGTTGGAATGAAAATATGTTTTTAGGGACATTGGTCTAAAAGTGGTTAAGACATCATTGGAGGTAGAATTAGTATTTTGGCATTGTATAGACCTAGAAGAAGATGAAAACATGAACGAAGGAAAATTTGGAGAGTATACACTCGGGGGATATGATTTGAGGCTCATATCAGGTCCATGTATCATCATATTTTTGGGAATTTGTGATTGTAAAATAGTGCTATGATTCAATAAAAACCCAGTCATGCACACAAGATCTAAACAATTCCCCAAAATCTACAGCAATGGAAGTATAAACTAGAATAATCCAAATAAAAAAAAGTACACACACATAACAAAACATGTAATGTGGTTCACCCAATGTGGGATACGTCCATCAAAGATAGAGATCTATATATATATATATATATATAACAAGAGTTCAAACCAACTCTTCAATATAAGAGTATAATGCATCTCTCTCGAGAGTATCTACTCTCCTCTAGATCTCTAAATGGATCTCCATGAGTGCACTATAGTTGTGGCTCTAAACACCACCAATAGATCCGACATAACACGAAACTACCGTATCTCCGAATTGTTACCAAGTTCTCTATGGATCTGCAAGAAGACCTCTCTCATGGGTCTACCAATGTGCAATCATGACTATAAACCAAGAAGTAATTCCATCTCTCCATCACGACATAACCTATGTAAACATGAAGACAACCTCCTCTACAATATATAGATCTACATGGATCAACAATACAATATGATCTCACCGATCTACAATACAAGATATCACAACTTGTGAATCTAATAATATAAGACTAGATTTACATGAATCTATAATACAAGATCTCACCAACATGTGGATCTACAAGATGAAACTCTATGTGATTTGCATATTACGCAAGCCATTACAATGAGATAATAACTATACAAAGGAAATACAAGTAGAATATGTTACCCTCTTCTTGCCGTCCGTATGTACCTAATATTTCTTTCTGTCAAGCCTTCTTTCCATGGAAGCTCTATCTTCATGTAACTTGTTATTTCTTTATCTTATTCTTCATCCTCTCAAACAAGGATTCCACATGCAATAATAATCAATTACATGCAATCACTAACATCTAACCCTATATTTCATGCTTATATAAGCACCTATAAACTTAGGGCACCTTAGCTATGCATTTACAACCTTTAGATCAAATTTATAATAAAGTTAGATCTGATTCCTGGGAGTTAAATATAAACTATCAGAAACAGATAACCAACGACAATTACCCGATTGGAGTTGGTTACAATTAACCCGATTTTGAACGACGATGGTTACTATTAACCTAATGCCGATCGCAGACAGTTATAATTAACCTGATGTTAACTGAAGAGGGTTACAATTAACTTGATTCTGATCGGTGATGATTACTATGTAAAACATTAAGGTGTAAATCATGCTATCTGTGAAGCAATTTAGTTCCACAATCCTAACAATTGTTGTTGTTTGAGGTAAAAAAAGAGCAAGTATAGTCCAAGGGGGAGCTAGTACAACAAGTGTGTTTTGAGAATTGTTATCATATTCCATGTCCAGTTTTCATTGTAGCCTTTTTCATAGATGTCAAAGGGGGAGAGTAGGCTTAGAAACATGGAAAAGATTCAAGTAGGTGTTTGGTCTTATTGGTTGTTATCAATGTTTTAGAGATGGTTGCCATCAATGACAAAGGGGAGATTGTCGAGTCATTGATGTCAAGACCATTAATGGAAAAGGGTGTTGAGGTGTCATACTAGTCTCTATAAGGTATTAGTCAAAGGTCAAATATGAAGGTTGATTGGTAGTGTCATGATTGGTGAAGTCCTATGGTGTTTTGGAGCATGGTTTAGTGTGCATGGTCATAGTATGAGTCCTCCTAAGTTGGCAAAAGGTTTTCATGAGGTCAAACATAGTTCATGTGGTGTGATATAGGTGATTAAGTGTCTACATTGAGTCATCATGGTTAGTTCATGGTTTTTCATGATGTGAAGTAGTCATTCTAGGCCTATTCCTAGTCCTAGAACATGCATAATGAGTTGGAGGTATGAGTTTTGGAGCTGATAAGTATTTTTGAAGCATGGTAGGAGCATGGTTATGGTGTACATGAAATGTATGATGATTTTTAGGTCATTTCTCAGAGGTATGATGGTGTTTCATGGTCCTTTGGAAGAAAGAAGGTGAAGAAAAGCTAAGTAAGCACATGTAAGTCATTGTGGATAAGGAGTTCAAGGCACATTTGAGTTAGATGGTAAGTTTGAGAAGTTAGAGGATGTTGTCTGTTTAAGGTCAAAGAGAAGAATATTTTGCAAGGTACATCATTTTTTTGTAAAACTGGGTTTTCAAGATTGTGTTTTTGTGCCAAAAGTGGACCTTCTGATGCTCATTTTGAATTGTGTGATTTGAATGGGACCAAATGGTTTTGGGGAATGTTTTTACATTGATCCGAGAGTTTTTTTCAAAAAGAATTATGTGGTTTGATTGTAATGTTTTTATGAACAATCGTTAAGAAGGTAAAGTGGTTTGATAGCTCAAAAGTGACTTGGAGGAAACTAATTGTACTAAGTCAAAATTGATTGGTTTTGAAAATATGATGATTGGAGGTCAGTATAGGAGTCCTCTAGGTTTTGGAAAGGTATGATAAAGCTTGTGATGATATCTTGGCCTCACTTAAAAAAGGTAAGTTTATGGATTTTCTCATATTTGTGGCATTGTTTTCAATTGAGCATATTGACTAAATCACCATTTATGAAAGCTTAGGAGTTTTAATATATGTTCATGATGGTGTTAGGTCATGGTTGGTATGCCTTATCTTTCAAGACCTGGTTTTTGGGCTTGTAAAGGCATTTTTGAGTAGTTGCAGAGATTGAATCGATTTAAGGCCTTTTACTTAGAGTTGGAATATAATGTAAGATGTTATGGAAATTATATTCAAATACCTTTCTAATGGTATATGGTTTGTCTATTGATGAGGAGTTTTGAAAAGTGAACCACTTTAAGTTAAGAAGACTTATTTTGAATGATTCAGACAAGAAAAATTTGGGTAGAATATTGATGTAGAATTCCCATAATTTTTCTTATTTGATGCTTGATATCTATTGAAGAGTGAATAAGGTCTTGAAAGTGATAAAAAGGGTGCAAACTAGTTGAGTTTCCAAAACTGCTTTCTAGGTAGTTCAGTTTGGTGAAGAGGAAAGTCAACTTAGTTTGAATTTTTGAATTCTTCATGAGGTATAGAAAGAATGGATGTGATCTACAACTAAATGTAATTCTAATTAGTGGTTAAATGACATAGTGGAGGTGTTCTAGTGTGATCTTGAGCTCCATTGGTGAAGACTGGTTCCTAAAAGCGGTTGTTTTGAGTAGGAAATGATCCTACTTGATATTGTTATGAAGAAAATGATTGGTGAAAATATTTTTATGACCATGGATGATGTTTTTATGATGTATTTTAAATATTTGAGGAATTTAGAGGCTTGAATAATCATGGTGATTTTTGGAAGGTCTTTGATGAACCAGGTGATGGGGTTTTGAGCTTATTTTGGCTTGTTTGGTTGTCTTGGTGCATGACCAACCTACATGGGTCCATTTTATTAATTTGTATGAATGAAATGCTATGTTTTTAAGTTGGTATGGTTGAGATCTTGGGTTAGGAATGACCTATGTTATGTTTTTGTGTTGAGAAATATATAAATTAGATATTTTGGTTCATTTTTGAATTAGTTGTCAGGCAATGAGGAAAAATGTGACTTAGGTGAAAGAAAGAAATAGAATCAAGGGAATCAAGAGAGATTTGAGAGTGTGAGTGAATGTCTAAACAAAGTGATGAGGAGCTAGTGTGAACGGAAATTTTATATATTAAGCCATTGTAGAAGAGAGATAGAGTGTAGACACCCAATCACACACTTTGGGTAATTATCTAGTGCTAATCGCATAATACTATTCATATGATTCCTAAGTAAGAAAAGTAATAATTAACCCATGTATTTTGCCACCTTTATTTTCTTTTTAGGTAACTTTTGGTCTTACACCCTTACTTGCTCAAGTATGCCTTTTTAATCTTCGACATTTGTTATCCTGGACACCAACGCCCAACCAGGACTCCAGCGCCAGGTGCCCTTATCACCTCTGGGTGCCCCTATTCTCTTTGTAATTTAATCAAAAAATTTGGGTCATTTATATCTATTTGAGCATATTATATTGTTGGTAGTCAATCTTTTTAGGGTTAATTATGAAATTCAAGTAAAGGGATCATATAAATATAAATTTATGTGATCATAATAAGGACCAAACACTAAGAACTATTTGTCACCACCTAAGGTTACATCCATCAAGGCATCTAAGAGCTCCATTACATCCATCTAGATCCATCAAAAGGGACATAAGGGATTATTTTTTGTAGCACACTTCATATGAGGGAATTTCATTATATTCCACACATATTTACTACAATCTACATCTAGCTACTTCCTTGCTATCCAAGTATGACTAACACGAGAGAAACCTAGGGCATAATTATGCACACACACACACAAAAATACATTAGGTCTAAGATGTAGTGTAACACTCAGTTGCAAGTTCACAATTGTGATAGCTAAGGACAATATGACCCTCATTTTGCATATTTCTTTTTAGAATTTAATGTCTATTTGAGGGTTTTGCAGGTTCATACTTTATTTCAGGTTTATAGAGACCTCGAAGATCTTGGTGTGACCACATAGCGACAAAAGGTTACTAAAGGAGAACACCTTATGACACCTCAGAGGTAGTTTTATGAGCATTTATGTAGACCCAGATGCCAAGAAATGGGTTGAAGGCACCTACGAATGCCCTTATAGGATGTGTAATATTATTGAAAGCCCTTGCTTTGAGTAATATAGATAATGGTTTTCAGTGGGTTTTCTTCCCCATGAGGGTTTCCCACTTACATCTAGTGTCTATGTGTTCTCTCTCTTATTGCATGCTCTTGTGAATGGTTAATGCACATCTAATAAGCTCACATGTGGTTATGAATGATGAATGGTTAAATGAATGTTTAATTATTCTTATGATAAAATAAGTCAAAGTTTTGTAGGACCAATTTTCCCCCCCTCTCATTCCATTGTGTTTCCAACATATACAAGTTTTCCTTAAGAAATTATCATCTAGAAATCACCTATCTATGTGCCAAATACAAGGATAAAAATTCAAGAGTACATTATTCATATTGTATATTACATCATAGAAAGGAATAAATTTATTTTTGGCATCTCGCACATAAGGGTTTCACAGAGTAAAGTAACATAGCCTAATATCAATGTGGAAACACAAGGGCAACACTCGGTCAAGGGTTCTAGTTTGCATGCACATTGGCAACACTTAGTGACTCATAAATGGGGTGACTATCAAGGTTAGTCCGACTCAAGCATTTATATCTTTTATTTTTAGATATAATGAGTGATAGAGTTTCTTGAAAGAAGCTAGGTTATTTTTTCATGAATATGTGTAAAATATAGGGTTACAGCCATAAATATGAACATACAAAAGTGTGAAATAGGTGATGATGAATAAACCCCGAACAATTAGACTACGAACAAAAATGCTACAAGATAGTAGGAAAGGGATGGTGTGCGGAATCTGGTTTTGACCTTTTATATAGTCCAATACCTTCATGAAAATTATGAAGAATAGTTTATCTCGGGTTCATTCGTAATCCTTCACATTTTCTAGTTCTAGTGGTGAAACAATTTAAAACTGATCTAAGACCAACTAAGTCATTCTTCTAACCCCTCTTATGATTTTAATTGATCTATCAATTTGGCCTACTTGCAAATAGCCTAGTTTATATTAGAAATATGTAAATGACTATATTATTCTATAACTTGTAACATATAGTTTTTAATCCTAATTAGATCAAGTGAATTAATCATCTGAAATAATTTTAGGGTTGATATATTTTGGTGAATGTGACCAATTTTTAACCTTTCGCCTATCTTAGGGTTTAGCTTGTTTATCCCATAGTTAGGCCTTGTGATATACAAACCCTAGGGCATTTAGGGTTTCTTCTTGACATTAGATATGGCTTGTTATCATGCTTTACAAAACCACAAGGATTACTATCCCTTTAATCAGGTTTAATCTGTTTGTGGGTTTATAAATAAGGATCTCTTTAAGCCACACCCTAATTTCTTATCTTTCACTTGTGATGTGTATTATAGTTATGCTAATACATCCTAATTTTCTTTAGCTTATGTGGATTGCAGGTTTGAAAAATCATCATATGGTCTTATCCTAGGCTTCAACATCCACCTATATTTTCCACTCATAGTGTGCCTCATATTATTGGTACGCTTTCTACCAAAGTTCCCTCACCCATTCGTAACTACCTCGGGATCCCATTTCTTCTCATGCTTATCATGTTGTCCCACCTCCAACATTTTATGATAACATATTCAAATACCTTTTGATTATGACCTTAGCTTTGGGGGTATGCTTCTAGTGTCAATGAATGACTTAGTGGGGATGAAGCTCATAGATTATGGATTCCAACTAAGCTTACCACTTTGCATAATCCTTTACCCTCTCCCGATATAAAACCCACAAAGGATATAAATGAATCCATTTTCAATGATGATGGGTTTATATGGATATAACCAACATAGTTACCCTAAGATACTCTTCCTAACACTAATATAATCAATGCTGATAATTATGAAGATTATTATAATTCTATAGATAGTGATGTATATAGGCTTATTATTCTAAATGATTTTTCTATTTTTCCTAATTCTTATGATTATTTTACTGCTCTTAATAATGATATTTCTCATGAAGATTACCTTTCTCATAATTTAGTTGTTATTTATAGTGATATTGATCTTCATAATGGTATTTATCCACATGATGATATTCTTATTTGTATTTCTAAATGATAATTCTATTCCATGTGTCTCTACTCTTTCTCATGTATGTAAAAATTATGTTATTACTAGTTGTGATTCTCTTTCTCCTGCATACAAGTAGCTAGTGACAACATTGATAAACCTTCTATAGATCTTAATGATAGTACACATCACCCTCCAAAATCATTTCTTTGAGTGTCATTACTTATAAACTTATGGTCGGATGTAATTAGTGCTAATGTTACCATAGACCATGAAGAGTAAAGAAATTATCTAGCTCTTAATGTGCCTAAACATGATGAAATTATCTCTAGAAAAATAATTCTCCCATGGCTATTATAAATGGCAAAGTCCAACCATTGAATGATACTTTTAGTGTTTATGTAGTATATCCTCAATATGTCCTTACTATTATGCATGAGGTTGGTGATTTACAATGTAAGGTGCATACATTAACCTTAGAAAGTAATTGCCTACTATGTTAGAATTAATTCTAACATTTACATGGAAACCATATTATGTGTAAAATATTCCAATTTTCTTTTCCTCGAAAGTTTACCATGCCTAAGTTAACATTATAGAATTATAATCCTTGTCTTCATCTTAGGTACTACAGTATACAATGAATTATTATAATAATGATAGGCTACTTCTAAAAGTCTTTCCCCAAATTCTAACTAGAAATGCAATGTCATGGTTTACTCACCTTTCTAGTGGATCCATTGGAACATTCTTCCGCATGATATTTTTATTACCTTTCTTGATAAATTTATTGATTCAATTACCCTCCATTGCACACCATCCACCTCATTGGTAAAAATATGAAAATACCAATATTCATGTAATTTCCATCATATTAATGGATACCGTGAAAATGGTTTATATGCACTAGATCAATAATTTAAGTGACTTGAAGAAAAGTCCTTATATCATCCGATACACACCATAAACATATATCTCTTTCCACTCCTATGGAAAATTTTCCTTTGGAGATGATGAACTTGGATGATGAGCCTTCTATGAGCAAGTTAGTATTACAACCTATTAAGAAAGGTGCCCCTCCAAAGGAGATTGTTATTACACAACCAATACAAAATGTTAAATGTAAATGGGTTGAAAAGTACCAACGCTTAATACAAGATATTAAATTAAATCACATATCTTCTATGGCCATGACGTAACCATTACCTATTCAACCTATTAGTACCTCACATGTAGTCCTTGACTATGCATCTTGG
Source organism: Taxus wallichiana var. yunnanensis (assembly GCA_018340775.1). Taxonomy (NCBI): domain Eukaryota; kingdom Viridiplantae; phylum Streptophyta; class Pinopsida; order Cupressales; family Taxaceae; genus Taxus; species Taxus wallichiana. The sequence goes on from CM031239.1 coordinate 837,814,974, forward strand.
CAATCCAAAGTGACTACACATCCTTTATTTGGTTAGACAACCATAACTTCTAAGCTTGATCTTCATCATATGTAATAATTATTTTCTATAAACATGTTTTCCTTATTAAATACCTAGGGGATTAAGAGGATAACCATTCCTTCTTTCTTAAGTACAATTTTTTCATCAATTTATTTTCTCCAACATAGTTTTGTGATTGGGATCATTTCTCTTCTTTTACCTATAACACAAACATCAATGCATATGGAAACTTATATTTATCCTCATCAATATCAATACATCTAATCAATAATTATTACTGTAAACAACCATCATTAGTCCACACATGTTTTACATTATATTTTTAGTACTCAATCACATCTTGAAAATATATGTGAAAAATTAAAGCTATATAACAAATCAAACATATCATACCACAATAACACCACATGAAATCAATACAAAAATATTATTTTTGTGTGTGTGTGTGTGTGTGTGTGTTTTGTGTGTGTGTGTGTGTGTGTGTGTGTGTGTGTGTGTGTGTGTGTGTGTGTGCGCTGTGCGCGCACGCATTCACGCGCATGTGGGTGGGTGGGTGGGTGTGTGTGTGTCTATTTTGACATTGCTGGTTATGACTGTGATTATTGGCTAAGATAAACACCCATATCCTATCCCCCAACTTTCTTATTCCTACACATTGATGTATCAAAAATTACTAAATATAAATCCATAAAATCGATGTATAAAATCTATCCATCATGATGAAACTTCCAGATTTCATCGCCATCTCCCTGTCTAAAATCGTATAAGTAAGGCTAGAATGTGGAATCTGGTCTAGATGACCTATACGGTCTTAGAATGACACATATTCTAGTCATGTTTACAAATACATTATATTTTTGAGTATTTTCATCTTCCTAGGTTGGCATTCACTTGAAAAATTACCTTCGGAGCCCTATATAACGAAGTTAACATCACCTCATTTACCCAATTGTAAGAAACACAACAACCACTTGGAACACTAATTGCGAATACATTAAAAAGGTACCCAAGTCTCCCTAAATCTTCCCAAAGTTGATGCAAATCCATTAGGGAAACCACTACCATACTTTTGAAGCACTCAACTAGTTCAGTGGAGTTAAAATTACCTCATTTCCATGTACTCAAAGAGTCCTACTAAATGTCTTGACAAGAGAACAACCATCTCAAGCATGTTTAAAGTGATTAAAGTTGTTAACTAGTTGTATTCATCTAGATATCACATGCTAGGTGGAGACCTAGACGTGGTTGTAGGCCTCTTCATAGTAGTCCCTATAAAGGTGGTGCATGGATTACAATTTAAAAAAAATAAAATAACCTTCTTGCATGGTCTTCCACCCATGGTTTTGGTTTGAGTTCCATTCAGTTGATTTCATATGGTTTTAATATTGTGTGACACTTAGGGTTTGAAAGAGAAGCACATTTCTAGATCACTTAACGACATGATATTTTACAAAATCTCATTCTAATAAGGTCTAAGAGCATACAAAAAGTCCATGACCATACAACATTCGTAGTATACTTGTATGGTTATGTACTAGGAAGTTTCATATTATAGTTTCTAGAAAAAAAATATCTAGAAATTCAATGTTTCCATATTCTCGAGTTAGTACACCCAAATCTCTTTTCTACCATTTTGTGTAGCTAAGTACATATCCTATTTTTCATTTTCAATCTTGTAGCATATTGTAAACACTATTTACAAGCACCAACACATTATTGTGATATTGTATGATTAATGTTGGAAGTGTATCAATCAAAAGAGATCATATTATTCTAACCTTACACTACTTTTTAGTTTTTTGTGCATTCTATAACAATCTAATCTTAAGTTAATCTTAAAAAGGGTGTAAACATTTGGTGAACCCGATTGTATTCAGACCTTTTTCAAACCCTAGTTACCCTATGGTTTTAGTGCTACATTATATATTATGATCCAAACCTAATTTTTATCTATCACATGACCTAAATATGTTTGTACAAATTTCCCTAGGCTGCCATGGTTGGTTCTACCCTTTGGGTCTCTTTCTAGGGCTCCTAATTGTTGAATCACCTTTCATTGCATATATAAAGAAAAATGAATCTTTTTAAAAATCCTATGAGTCTATTCTGAATTTTAATTTATTTAATGAAAATCTATTTTCCCCTAATTCTTAGCACACTTTTTGGAAATTCAAAATTACTATTTTTAGTAATTATGGCATAATTAGAAAAATATACACATTTGTGAAAATTCCTTGGAGGTTTTTCTTCAACATAATCACATCCAAATATAGCTATTTTTGTATCATTCAATTCACTTATTACTTTCATATATGGTTGTTTTAATAATTTGATGATGGTCACTTTTACCTAACATCACTTTTGGGTCTTATCCTCTATGGTCTCTCAACTACCGGCCCTTCATGTGCTGATTCTTATTATTTCTTACCTAATTGGAGTATTTTATATCATTTTTTCTACCATCATGGATCATGCTACAAATTCCCAAGTTTCCTTATATGATTTTCTCCAATGTTATTACACATGCAAACATACTCTCTTAGAGTTATTCCAACAAGCAATGCTCCATATGGATACAAAACCTACCCATGTGGTATCAATTTTGAGATGCATCCAAATAATTTATATAAAAATGATGACATAAGTCACAAAGCTATCTTAGAGTCTATTAAAAAATTATACCATGAATTTCAAGCCTAATTTCAAGCTATTAGTACACAAATAAAATCTCTCAAGGATGCGATTGTGCATCTAAAGGATTATTAAAACACCTATGTCAATAATGTATCATGATCAATATAACTATAATGATAATAAAAATTAATGTTATAAAATGTTCTTCATGATACATGCACTCATATAAGCAATAAAATTCTTACATAAAGACAATAATGTGTATGTTTCACAAGATTGATATCAAATACTAAGACAACCACAACATAAGACACCTCTTTGGTTTGAAAATAATGCTAGAAAACATGATATCCAAGATGAGATAAATGATACATGATTACTCACTTTTTAATCTACTCATTACTATCCCTAGTGTTTTCATGCTAGATGTCTAGCATGCAAAATTGAAAATATTGGCTAGGACAACCAAGCCCCCACTAGAAAATTGCTCTCTTGGTCACTATAAACCCTTCCTCTAGCCATCCTTACCACAACATCATCCTCATTATGGCTAGGAGTAACGTGTTAATAATATTTTCAAGTGTGTTTCAAGTGAATAGATGCATGCCTAAGGTGAACAGATATTCAAGGAAGAACAACTATCTTTATAGGCCTAGAAAGGGCCATTTTTGGTCATTTCAGAATCGGTGAATACCCTTTGAATCTGACAGGGAAGATTAAATCCATATATGAGTTTTATAGGATAGAAATGAAGTTATCCAAGGTAGTTTAGTGAAAATTTATGGAATAAATTGATATTGGGAATCAAGCAAACAAGACAAGGTCATTTTAGGTGTAGAGAATGCTATGATTCAATGGTTAAAGTAGACTTGTCCAGATGATTTCGGGAGCTCCGAGAGGAGTTGGGAAGAAAAAAAGTAGTCATTGGAAATATCTTAAAATCATATACATGATGGAATCATCTTTTTTTCCAAAACTTAAAAATATTCTGTGATAACTCAAGACGATGCAGCTACCCCTTTGAGTCAAAAGTGAATCAATAGGTTATTTAGAGTCAAAATCATATATGTTTTGACACCGAAACACCATTTCATACTCTTGGGGTTGAAAAACACTCATGGTGTCCTAAAATGCACTTAGCGGATGACATGAACATTTTGAAAATGATTGAGCACATTTTTCACCCTTGATTTTCCTTGGATTCTAGATGAGGTGTAAATGGGACAAGTGGGAAACCAAATTTCTTTACCCCATCCCTTTCATAAGGTTTTGTTACTTAAAACACAACTTGGTGTGTTAGGGGAGCACGTGAAGAGATAAGCTACCCATGTCCCCTTCTCATCATAATCAAAAAACTTAGTACATTTAATAGCATATGTTGTCCACTTGGATTTTACCAAAGGTGAAATGGTGACACCAAATTTCACCCCCATGATGGCTTACTCCTCACAACTTGCAACTCACAACTTTTGCACCTATAACACCTCACAACTTGCATCTAACTTGTCCCCTTCTCATGATTTGAGACCTATGGCACATTTGATCACTCATACTATCCCCTCGCATTATACCAAGGTGAAAAGGAAAATACAAACATAAAATTTCACTCCCCCATGAATCAATTCTTCTTACAACTTTCCCATCACCTCTTTTTCACGTAGGGAGCTCCAAAATTGAAAATAAATTAACTCCATGCCCCCATCTCATGATCACACCCCACATGGAACATTTTTGAGCTATTAGTGTCACCTTGGATTGCATAAATAGAAAAAGGGACAAAGGGGACATGCCTCATCCTTCCACTCGCCTGTGTCATATGGAAAACCAATTTTTAGCTACTAAAATCCATTTTCAGCTCCCCGCATCTCATTCATACTACACTAAAATTGCCAATTGTCACCATTTAGTGAAAATCAAACTTCTCTTCCCTAATTTTCCCCTTTCACCTTTGCACCCTAATTTTTAGGGTGTAACCACACTCAAACTCTCCTCTAATCATGGTTTAGCTTGTTGGTTTTGATCCAGATCAAAAGTTACAAAGAAAATGTAACTAAATCCCAACTAATAAACACTTAATCATTTCGAACTTCAAGGTGCTATGTTTTTCCATCCAAAAATAAATTGATGCATAGTCATTCGGTGGAATTCTTTAGAACCATCAAGCTTAGCAAAGGAATTTCTCTCATATCTCTAAAATGGTGCACCCAATTTCTACCAAATTTTATCAGTGCACTCCCTCTAAAAATTCATTCAAGTTTACTGTAATAGCACTTCCATTGATTATATATGTAATTTTCAGCAGTGATTTTAAATTTTCATCTCATGGAGTTTTGTTTTCAGCTCTACTGAGCTATCGTAAATAAAAATATTGAAAAACTAGAGCGGAAGGTCCTGAGACAAAACCAAATCTTTTGAGACCAGTTTCATTCAAATCGATACCTAGAAGAACTCCATATAAAAATAGTAATTTCGTAAGGTATCATATGTCTAAATATATTAATTTTCCAAAACATTGAAACTCTCAACATGCGTGTACTCCAAACAAGTAAAAATCATCAAAAGGTGAAAATTATGAAAACTTACTAAAAATATCCATTATAGTTAGGCCCTACTAAAAATATAAAGTCTTGAAATTAGGATCATATCACTTGTATCAAATCAAAGTACATCTATGTATTTGATTTTTTCCATAATTGTGAGGATAGGAAATTGTCTCATGGTTCAAACAGGAAAAAAATCCCTTAGAGACTCCTAAAATATTAGTCTCAAGGTGAATTATATATGGCACATTTATAAGTAATAAATTGGATGATTCAATTCATCATAGTAGTCACCGAAATGGGTATTCATGTTTGAATCACTTAGGTAGTTGTCATAAAGGTAAATTGTGAATTTCAAGAGAGTCATGAGGAGAAAGGAAATGATCTCCACATTGCAACTCCGACCTTGTGTTCAATTATCTTTCCAAGAGGAAGGACATTATGTGAATCAAATTATAGCAAGGAAAAAGTCAAGATGAACTCATTTGTGTAAAATATTGTCACTTGAACCGTGGGCTACCAAGGTACCCTAACCATCATGTTTGTAGGATCAAGAAGTCATCACAAGACCACATGGTTCAATTCACTTAGTAGTGTTTTGAACACTCATTCAGTTCCTTGAAATGTGTCTCGTATCTCACAAGAGGAAGTAATTTTTATCTTAGTATTCTAATTCAATAGGTTGTTGAGTGTGAGGAACTTCATTCACAATCCATCAAGTAGATTCTTCATTAGCAAGATCTTTCCCATCTTTGGATTTCCACTTCTCTCCCCCTCCATCTCTCTCTAACATTATAATTCTTGATTAATAATTTAATTTTTCACTATTTTTTCTTATTCACTTAAGTGACCTTTAATTTGATATTGTAAGTATTATAAGAGTTATTTTTCATTAATAAGAAAAAGGTTAAATTTTATTCTGTAGGAATATGAAAGGTCACAAGTGATGAGATAGGTGAGAAGTCATGTGGGGGGAGATGAAATGACATTTTTGTAAGCTATAAATTAGACAAGATCCTTCATTCTAAGGGGTTAGAATTGTTGTAAGTTGTAAGTTGTTGGATTCCACTACTACTTCATGCAATAAAGCTACATTATTCTATCTCCTTGTCTATGTTATTCCATCATCTCTACTTTCCAAATTTGCAAGCATTGTAATCTCACACATCCAAGAAGGAACTTTGTGTTATTGATTGATGAATTCATAGAAATTTGTGTCTCTAAATTTATTATGCTTGCTATGGCTTACATGTTTGATTTCTTATATTGATTTGGACCTACTCTAGTTACTTTTGCTGAGAATATACTAGTGCCTACTCAAAACATTAATCATATCTCCTATTTTTCCTACTCCCCTTTACCTCTCTCTAAACTAATTCCTCCCTTGTACATTATACAAGCACTTTTCCAAATGTTTAGTGGAGTATTCTGTGTTATCCCTAACCTAATGGCCACCCCACAATTTTAGTTAGTTTACATTCAATAATGGGAGCCTCCCTATACCCAAGAAGGAGGGGCTTAGTCATGTGATCATTGGTGAAAAATAATAATCTACATTGCAACAAATTATATTACCAAAATTTTTGGGTGAATCCACTGGGGATGATTTTTATTTTGTGCATCCTATAAAGATCTTTGAGAATCCAAAAATATATATGTCCTAAAACCCATAAAAATCAGATTACTAAAAATACCAAAAATACTATCCAAATGTGCTTAAGCCCTGTTGAATCCCAGTAAAAAATATATATTTATCTAGTTACGTAATAAATAACACTTTGAGAAAATTAGAAGAAAGAATGTATACTTGAGCCGATCATGCAAGTGACATTGTTAATTCCGCATTCAAAGAGAAATAATAAGCTAATTTTAGAATTTCTATTGTCCAAGTAGTAAGGCAATTTAGGAAGGAGTCCTCTAAATTTGATCCTAACTTTCCTCTTGGAGATATTTTTGAAGAACCAATTATATAACCATAAGAGATCATTCCTCCGGAAGAAAAAAAAAGAATAAGAAATGGCTTCACCTATACATTCGGGTCAAAACACCAGTCATTCGCTAGCATTGGATCCTCTAGTTCATGAATTACCAATAAGATCAAGAAATAACTTTCTAAAATTCTATAGAGATGGAAAGTAACTTCCAGATGATAAATTCATAAATTTTATCACATCATGTGTAATTCTTGGAGTGGGACATGAAAATGTTTCCATTCAACTATTTATGGAGTCATTGAAAGCTGCCTCTGTGGAATGGTTTTATTACTTTCCACCACATTTAGTTACGATTAGGATGTCAAGAAAACCATATTTGAGGAAAGATTCAAGACTGTGGAAGATGTTCATGCCATCCTTGCTCAATTAGCTTAGATGAAGAAAGAACCACAAGATCCCATGAGAGAATTTGTCACAAAATTCAACAAGTTGGTCAAAACAATTCCCTACCGGTGCTCGTCCTATTGTAGAACATAAAAAGGTTCTTCATTAATGTCAGTCACCTAAAGTTGGGTTTATGATCTTAACCAAACACTTTGGATAACACTCAATAAGTTGGTATTGACGTGGAATATGACCTTATCATGTCAGGGAAAGATCAAGAACTATTTAGTGAGGAATAAGGTCCATAGTTTCAAATATGAAAGTGTTGATTCGTTGCTGCAAAAATTAGTCAATGATTTGACTACATTAAAGAATGAAATTTATCAACATGCCTTATACCAAAACTAAAACATGGATCAAACTACAAAAGTACCCCAGAGGCTCTCTTTGGAAGCTCCATCGGTTAATGCAAGATATAGAACCTAGGAAGATGAAGGAGAAGAAATTTCTTTATAAGAAATTAAAGAATAAGAAGAAGATGGATGTGCAAACATTGGGTATTTTGAATATTCACCTAACAAATATTTTGAAGAATCCATGGATATATACTCTTATGTAATGTTCACTTGCTTACAAACAAAGAAATAACCCTCTTCTTCTACCGCATAAGAAAAACATTTGAATCTTAAATTTGGGAAGAGTTAGTAGAATAAATTCGTAGAAGGAAAAACAATAATGTTCTATATTTTTCAACGTTATAGATTTTACATATATATAGGAGAAGAGTTCTTATTATCAAGGAACCTCATAAAAACACTCAATCCTATAATGAAAACATTAATTTCCCAACATTCCCCCTTAATTTTTACATGGTAGTAAAAGAACTTTCACACTTCCTCTACTGACCGCTACTCATGCTTGCTCATGATCTTAGTAAAACACTTGAATTGAAGGTAGAATAAGAAACACATCAAATTATTATCAACCATGTAATTTTGGGAACACATCTGATTGAAGAGGATGGGAACATGCTTAGGAATCATTTGCTTATCAACTAGTCACTCTAGGGAACACATCTGACCTAGCAGTGTGGGAACTCAAGCAAGAACACGTCTGAATAACCTTCAATGGTTTTCCAAAGGCTAACCACAAACCTAGGTATGAACAGGAGCACATCTGACTGTTTAACATATTCAAGACTCATGATGTTGCATTTATTTGTGTTATGTTTTCTTCACTATATTATTGCATCAGGGAATAATGTAGGAATAGCCACAAATAGAAATGAAGAGGAATGAAAATATATTCTTATTTCTCACACCATATTGGAAATATGAAAAGCACAACTAAAAACTGAAAAACACACTTCACACATGTGCCACAAAATCAGTTTGCATGGCCCCATCGTTGGTGACTGACGAGAGGTTGTTGTCTAACCTCCATCATTTGTTTCCTCCGTCCTCTAGTAATATGCAACTAGCTCGGTGATATTGACTTTGAGTCTCAATAGTTTCCACATTGGGTTTATTTTTTCTCCCCCTACAATGTGAAATAATTTATTTTCTAGACGTCGAGTAACACCAAAAATGCGTCTATGAGATAATTTTTAAAAATATTATTTTCACAACTTTTGACCCAAAAAAAAAAAACTTTATGGTTTGACTAACCATACGACAATTTTAGACTTGACAGACATACTTTTGATGACATGAATTTTAGAAACACTAATATACCTAGATATGCTTAGAAGGACGAAAATATTTAAAAGTAATAATACAAAATTACTTTTAATATGAGTACTAAAATATCCCCCTTACAATACAAAATGGTCCCTCATTAATATTCCAACTATTAAATATAAAAGAATCCTCTCCAAATATTTTGAAACCAAGACTTATAAAATACCCCCCACTTTAGCTAAAACATGAAAGCCACTTGGACTATGGGAAGATTTAAACATCTAGAAGCAATATTTGCTATATAAAAGATTATAGATTTTGCAATTCAAAACATAAGCACACCTGTTGTGTTAAATACCATGAGTTTTTGTGGCAGAATGAGAAAAACAAAAAGAGGGGAGTAATTGGAGGCACAAAAGTTTTGTATCATGGGAGTTGAGGTAGACACTCGGTACAAGTAGCGAGGATGGTAATACAAGACACTTGTTGTGCCAATGTGAGTGCAATGTTGAGTCAAGGTACACATGCTTGTAACTTTCAATAAATAAAATCCTTAGAGAAACATCCCATCTCAAATAAATATCAATAGATTGATGATCAGAACTAGAAAAATTAACGGCATGACTTGATTTCACAATAATAACCCTACGTTAAACTTCAATTTTTCTCTACACAGATTGGAGTGAGTGATTTCAGTAATTGATTGTTGTTAAAGAATGCAATAATTACCAGTTACAGGAGAATGGATCTGGATTAATGAAGTGACATAGCTCTCTTGAGGGAGGAAATCAATGATATTAATAGAGGCGTGAATCACATGATGGATAAATCCACGTTTGGAGGTCCATGTGCATATGTAATTCAAAGAGTTGGAGATGCTCTCATAGCTAGCTTTGCATTACTTTAGATCTCTAGAAATGCACAACTTTCTACAAACATAAATATTTGAGGAGGCTACTCGAAGTGTTGTGTTATGGACTAAATGGATGAATAGATCCTATATCCACACAACAATAATGGGTTTCAGATTAACATTACACACCACTCTAATCACAAATGATATATCATAATATTCAATGCTATAGCAATATTCACGCTCCTTTCTCTGATAACTCTCCAAAAAAAAAAAAAAAAATCCACCGGGAAGAACCAAATGTGACAGATATCACTATAGGAGAAAATGTACATGTGCAAAATAGACTTTAAATATGTGTCCTTGCAAACTACTCCAAGATCATACTCATATGCACATACATATGGATATATTGACAATTTCAACATATAGGTGGGGCAATAAACAACAGGATGATGTGGCTGCCCTTCAAAAAAAAAAAAAAAAGAATCCATTTCATGTTTGAAACTCCCGCTCCGATGCTAGATCTTAAATTTGGGCAAGAGATAACACAATAAATTCGCAGAGGGAAAAATAATAATGTTCTATATTTTTCAACATAATACATTTTACATATATATATGAGAAGAGTTCTTATTACTATGGAACCTCCTAAAACCAATCAGTCCTACAATGTAAACATTAATTTCCTAACAAAATATGACCTTATCATGTTAGGGAAGATCAAGAACTATTCAAAGTGAGGAATAAGGTCCATAGTTTCAAATATGAAAGTGTTGACTTGATTGCTATGAAAATTAGTCAATGATTTGACTACATTAAAGAATGAAATTTATCAACATGCCTTATACCAAAACCAAAACATGGATCAAATTGTAGAAGTACCCTAGAGGCTCTCTTTGGAAGCTCCACCGGTTAATGCGCAAAGATGTGGAACCTAGGAATATAAAGGAGAAGAAATTACTTTATAAGAAATTGAAGACGAAGAAGAAGATGGATGTGCAAACATTGAGTATTGTGAATACTCACCTAATTAATATTTTGAATAATCCATGGATAACTACTCTTATGTAATTTTCACTTGCTCAAAAACAAAGAAATAATCCTCTTCTTCTACTTCCCAAGAAAAGAATTTGAATCCTCAAATGGCGAATATACAAAAACTAACAACAAAATGAGGATCATAACTTCCCACTTCCATAGGATTATCCAAGAAGAAGCCCGAGACTACCTCAGTCAAGACTCTATCTTCCTCTTTGAGTAAGTATCTTTCATCTCCTCGTTTCAAATCAATTTCCACTGTTATTCCTAACAATGAAAATCTTAATCATGTCAAAGATGTCATAGTTCCCAATGTGCCTACAACTTCTTCATCTTATTACATCATTGACCATGTAAAGAAAGGCTAAATTCAAATATTTGAGTTAAATTACTTGAAAAAGCACCCCAATAAATTTGATCAACTTGTCTAGTTTATCAAAGGAAATAGTTAAAATTCATGTTCCCAAAATGTCATCACCAAATCACTACCTCCCGCTTCTTATACCACTCCTTCCCAGAACCTTCGCTTCCACATCCTCGAATTTTTGGAAGGTATAACATTTCTATCTATCCTTTCTAGTCAATAATTATAAAATGAATATCGAGTTACTAACTTTGGTGCCTCCAAAATGTCACGTTTGTAAAAGTTGCTAAAGCCCTCGGTCTTACTCTCACCCGTGCTACATCGCCATTTTTACTCCATGGAGACCAAATAAGTACCTCTCATTGGCTAGGTGAAATATTCTCAAGTATCATTTGTATATTTTCCTAACAAGAAGATCACGATGAAAATACTAGTGGCAGACATGCCAACTTCATATGGTATGTTGTTGAGTTGAAGCTTCTATAGAGATGTTGGTGGGATTGGTATGCCACCATTCCTGCCAATGATAAGATGCGTAAGCTCTTTCCTATAAGGAAAATGAAATAAAAGGTTCAAAAACTAGATAAACCAAGGGAAAACCTCCTGTTTCAAGATTCAATGTATGAATTTTTTTCATAGCCTCAGAGGAAGATGTTGAGTTATCCATGGTAATGGAGGAGTATCAGGTTGATTGAGCAAGTGGAAAAAAACATAACGACTTGATGGAGCTAAAATTTGATATTGTTCTTCCCACTGAGTATAGATGCATGCTATCTTTTTATAGTGATGAAGGTCATGAAAATATTGACTTATAACAAAACAATCCCAAGGTGTTGAGAGGTGTAGGTCATGAAGGAAAAGTGATGTCAAATGAATCTTTGACACATGAGTTCTATGTTCCCAATTTCATGTTCTCAAGATCCAACGTGAAGACTTGGTTGATGAAGATGATTATGAATATGAAGCCTTCTTTTTCTCATTGAAAGATGAAGACCTTCAATGAGGTATGTGCAAACAAGAAGATGTTTTGGCCTTTCAAAGTTGACTCAACTCAAGAAGAAAATGTATCCTCATGGAGATGAACTATTAGGACTAAGGCAATAAAAATAGCATATAAAATATTTATTAATCCAAAAATTATAACAAACATCAAACATGAAATAAAATAAATACAAAATGATACCATTTTAATGCGAATAACCCCCAAGGGGTAAAAAACCAAGGAATAAAGACATTTCCATTAAATATGAGAAACAATACACCCAAATCTCTCCTCACTTCTCTCCCCAAATTCACCAAGTGAATTCAATAATTTGATCATGCCACATGATCCATATATTTGACCCCATAGGTCATGAACTATTAAGTGATGGGTTGTGTCTTTTTACAAAGAACCCCAATTTAAATATTGATTAAATATAATCAATTAAACATAAACAACCTAATTTATATTAAATAATTAAGAATATAAATATTCCTAATTATTTAATTATAAACTAAGGTTTATAAGCACTTAATATTACATTCTAACACTCCCCCTTAATATTAAATGGGGAACATATGCCAACATTACTTGTTTATACAACATGATTTACAAATCTATAAAACAAGTGAAGGTTTAGGTTAGCATATTACATTTGAAGGATTTATACACTTTCATCATGCTCATCTTACCTTTTGGTACAAAAGGATTTGTAATCCATAAATCAATAGTGAAAGATTTAGGCTAATCATGATTTTTAAGACTACATAGTTTCTCATGGAAAATATCTCAACCAACATCTCTAGGAGCCTTTATAACACAATGACCTCCTTTACAACATATGCAACACACTAGACTATACACCGTAGACTTAGACTGACAATTTTACAAATATCATAAAAAAATATTTTTACAATGCTTTACAATGGAGCAAAAGTATAGAGGAGAAGGATATAAAACACGATCGACCATTAGGAGTTGACATTTTCATGCACACTTTGCATAAATGGAACTATATAAAAGGCTAATTATTGCATGAAACTTACATAACTTTACAACACATAATGGATTTGTAAACATATCTACAACTTGATCTATAGTCGGGCAATACTGGAGATCTTATCACCAAATAGAACCTTCTCTCAAATAAAATGCATATGAATCTCTATATGATTCATTATTTGATGCTCAACTGGATTCTTAACAAGAGAAATGCAACTTTGGCTATCACATAGAAGAGGAATACTTCCTTTATCCTCCATACATACGTACGTATGTACGTACATACGTATACACACACACACACACACACACACACGCGCACACACACACACACACATATTCCAATAGTTTCTTTAGCCACATGGATTTTTTCACTACTTCCATTGCACTTCTATACTTTGCCTCAGTAGAAGATATGCAAACTATTGGCTTCTTTTCACTACTCCAAGTAATGTCACTTGCACCAAACTTTAACATATATATAGTTGTATATTTTCTATCTAACATATCACTAGCATGGTTAGAGTCACATATATCCATAAAAACATGCATTATCATAATAGGAATAATATAAATCATTATTGATTTCACTTTTAACCATCTAAAATTATTACATTGATAGGTTAAAAAACAAATTGTATAACTACTTAAATAACAATATGCTTAACAAATAACCATATTACACTACCAATATGTTGAATAATTTAAACATATTAATCTTATAATATATATATTAGATGTAATCAGTACTGGATGTCTCCAATACAAACACAAAGGCATCCCCAAGTGTCATTCGATATGCATATAATAATATTTTTAGTAATCACATACTAATTTAGAATTTAGAAATGTTTTATCAACAATCTATATATCTTTATTATCTATTCTAAGCCTTTAAAAATTGTGATAAGATTGATAGATAACACATCTAAAAATGACCAAATCATGCAAGAATAATCATAACATACATTGAACTATTTAGAATTTTTTTATATATCCTCTAACAATACTATGGAAAAATTCCATGGATTATGTGGATTTTTCTTAAAAATGATTGAGGAAGGGTTTTTGGTGATATCTTACCATGTAAGCACCCTTCACACATTTCATGAAAGATAGGTGGTAGATTAGAAGCTAGGTTAAACCAAGACATGTCATACATGCTCCTAAAAATGATCTAGTCTTTCATGCCACAATTGAACAACACTTCTATTTTTGAGTAGACGACCAAGAATCCAAAGATTTTTTTTTTAACACATATAATCCATTCTTTTGTATGCCTTCAAAATCTATTAAAATCTAACTCATTTATATTTAAACAAAAATACATAATAACTATTATGAGTTAACTATGAATAAGTAAGTAAATTCATTTTTAATTTTTGCTAGAAAATTAATTACCTTTTCATCTCCCTTAATGGGAGTCGTTATCAACTCAAGAATCAACTTTATAATTTTTGATAATTATGTACCTTCATGCATTGATTCTAGTTGCATCCAAGCCTCACTCAGAATTTCCTAATTCCCAATGTGAAGGAGGAAATAATCTTGCATCAATATAATGGAAATTGCTTCTTGCACCTTTTATTGATATGCAATCGCATTGTTTGTTGTCGCTTGTTTGCTGGCTGGGTCGAACCTTCTCCATACTGTTCACAACCATAAAGAGCTTGTGAGCTATGAATTACACAATTAATCTTATCTTATAGATTTTATAATTAGATCCATTCAACAATTGTGACTTGTAAATTGTAAAATGATTAGATCCCATTTTTACATAAATAGTTTCAACAAATGAGAAGAACAAGTTTTTTTGTAAAGTAGTTTAAATATCCCCCTTATATTTGTTCAAATTACACTAGTTGTATTTTGATGAATTTCCCTTATTCACGTCGAAATTTGACCATGTCAAACGAATATTCTATACAAAAAAACATATCAGTTTGACTGTAAGGCATATTTTGTTGAAATGTAAGTGAATTTTTTTAGTTTTGCAAAAATACGACTTACTTGAGCTTTGTTTAAAAATACATTACAACTTATTCAATGGAGTATATTAAATTATCAAAAAAAATCCTCATATAATACAAAGAATACTTCAAAATTTTTAATATTAGATTAAAAAAATTATTTAATAAAATGATTCGAAAAGATATATATACCTATATATATATATAAACATATACATATATGTACACACACACACACACACACACACACACACACACACACACACACACACACACATATACACACACACACACACACACACACATATATATATATATATATATATATCTTAGATTTGAAAAGATATATATATATGTGTGTGTGTGTGTGTGTGTGTGTGTGTGTGTGTGTGTGTAGGTATGTGATTTTTTTGGAGCTTAGCTCCATTGAATGTTATGAACCACTATTAGCTTGACTAAGTTGAGGTTCCAACTTAGCGACTCACTTTTTTATTACTTTACGGTGGTCGAGATGCTTGCCATGATTTGATCGACTCGAAAATTTATCAATGAATTAAACTTGGTATGTATTAACCATTCATCTTTGCCACATAACCATTATAGATAACTTGCCGCCACTAAAGTCACAAGCAATGTGGGATTAAAATTTATAAATCCTCTATACTTACAATACACAACTCGTGGCCATGGTGGGAGGAGGTGTCGGCGGACGAGGGATGAAATGCCACATGGTGGCCTCCGAGAGCAGGGAAAAGCATCATGTTGGTAATTGTGTCTAGATTTAGTCATTAATGTCAAATCCTTTAATGGAAGACGATGTGTAAGTGTTATGTGTGTCTCCATGAGGTGTTAGTCAAGGTCAAACATGAAGGTTGATTGGCGGTGTCATGATTTGGTGTAGTCTTGTGTTGTTTTAGAGCATGGTTTTGTAGGCACGGTCTTAGTATGAGATATCCAAAGTTGGTTAAAGGTTGTTATGAGGTCAAGCATGGTCCATATGATGTGCAAAGGGTGTCTAAGAGCATGCATTGAGTCATCATGGTTTTTTCATTGGTTTGTCGTGTTTGAGTTAGGTCATTCTAGGCCTATTTTTAGTCATAGAGCACGGTGTATGATATGGTGGCATGAGAAATGGAGAAAGGTATACCTCTCAAAGTTTATAAAAGTTGTTTTGACATGTTATAGTAGGAGTTGTAGACACCAAATTTGGGTCACACTCCCCTCGACCTCTTTCAATTAATTAACGTAACACATTTACCTATCCATGGCCCCTTTACCCCACATTGATATTAATTTAATCACTTATAATTGAATTAATATTCATCCTCACATTATTAATTAATTTAATTATTTTAATTAAATTAATTTAATCCTAACACATCCACCTCACCCTGGACTCATTCCAGGGGCATTTAACTCACAATGACCAAGTCATCACTCTCAGCACTAAGTCATCACTCCCGGTCTTTGAGTCACCAATTGACCTAACTAAATGATAATTCTTCCTAAACTTAACTTGACTTATTCTATGACCATCCTATGATTTCTAACAAGAAATCCACTTCCCTAAGTAGACTAACTTGGAAAACATGCCAAATACGGGGAAGATATGCCTATTTTTGGTTCCTTGATCCGCCTACTTATTACCCTTACCGATGTCGGTTCCCAAACCACTGTCGGTTTCATCCCCATCTTGGCATTAGTCACTTGACCGATACCAGTCTTTGTGTTATTTTATATTCTCAGACCAACAAACCTTCCATTCATCCAAAATCAACCTAGACCTCAACCAACCATTTCCAGACTCTACGGATCTCTCGATAGACCGCCTAACTGAAAAAATCCTGGTTCTAATTAGATTTAGTGTTATTTTTTATATCTAGCATAAAATCTAGTTCATTGTGTGTATGAGAAACCTAAATCACTACATTGCAATATGACCTATTTATTTTAGTTTCATGTTTACATTAAATTGTTATTAAACAGTGGATTGAAAACCTCTTTAGGAAGCATCATGCTTCTTGGGTCTAGCATACGCTAGGTAGTCCACTGTCTAGTGCTATTTAATACTTTTTTGGTTTTGATTTATATCTACAGGTATTCCTTCCTAGAAAAAAAGAAATTCTCTATGATCATCTTGAACAAAGTCAACAACTTGTGCATTCTACCATCTTCGTAATCATAGGTATTACTCTTTAACCCTTTACCTTCTATCCGTTTCATCCTAGAAAGCTTAAACTTATTGATGAAACATTTTGGCATGCCCAGTGGGACCCCATTTGGGTTCTTTTGCATTTTTCATTCTTAGGGAATCATTATGTGTCTATTTCCTTTTAAAAGAGTTCACATTAAAATTTCTCCCTTGGAACATTCTTCCTCTTCTACTTGTCTCAGTGAAACTTGTATTTTGGACTAAAAAGAATGCTTCTTTTTATTCTATATTGCATTAGTGAAAGACATACTCTTTCCTATTCATCATTTCTCTCATAGAATTTCATTGTGGATTTGGGTTTAAAATCTTTGCATCTCATTTCTATTGCCTACTGAATTTTAGCTCATTTAAATTGTGGGCAACCTATATGCTGGAAGTCATGACAGCTGATGGTTGAAAAATTGAATCATAGTTCACTTTGTGCACACACTCCCAAACCAAATCACTGAAACAAACAACTCACTACTTAAACATCTTCCCTCCTGGTATTTACCATTAATGACTAATAATAAGATTAACGGCGGAGCTAGCTAGTGTTCTAGCTAGTCATCATATCAGAGTAGGGCCTCATGTACTGTAAAGTATATATTGGGGACCCCAAGCCAAAATTTACCTAAAACCAACCATAGTTGTCAGTTTCCATAGGGCACCTTCATTAAATAAAAATTCTATTCTATTCACAAGTTAGTCCTAAATGGCATAAGCCACAACATAGGATTTCGTGTTTGTTGGATTTTGCTTTATTTGTGTTTTGAGGTGTGAGTTTGTCTTTATCCATTTTTCTCTCCCTACACACTCCACAATCATAGTTAGTGTATTCTGACTATTTTTTAGTGTGTTAGGATCTATCATTGTAATACTTAGAGTTCTGGGTTAGCCTTTTATTTGATATAAATCACCAAAATTCAATTTTTCCATCTATTCAAAAATTTCACAAGAACCAAGATCGTCCTCGTGATCGCCATTAGTTACATCATTACATCGTCATACCGCCGTCTGTTTTGTGATTTTTGGTCATTTCTACCAAAATAACATTTAATCTACATTTTTGTTCTTTCTGTGACTTGTTTTGTCACCTTATCATCTTTTATGTGTTTTGTTATCGCCTACAGAGTTCGAGATCCATCTCATTCATACCTTTTCATCTCCATATTTTAATCATTATTCATTCACAGTAGTCGGTATTGGTCCAACAACCGCCATCAATTAATTCATCATACCGCCATCGGTTTACTGACCATTGTCGGTTCCTTTCTGTTTTGGTCACTTAACTAAAATAGTGTTCAAATCACTTCCATCACTTGCTATGACTTCCTTTGTCACTCCACTACATTTTTAGGTCTTTTATATCACCTTCAGAACCTAGTTTCACATGATATTCACCATTTATAGCCAAGTTTTCAAATATTTCAATTTTCCACAATAATCACACATCGTTACATCGGTTACCCTCTAATACCGGCATTGGTTTCCTAACCAACATCGGTCTCCATGTTTTTATTTTACAAAAAAATGACTAATTCCATCTTTCAGATACATTATGTTCCATATTTCTATGTTTTTGTATCATCAACAGAGCTTAGATTACCAATTCTACTATCAGTCACATGGTTTTGACTCGTAGACAAGCCAACGCTCTCGTGTTCCATGCTAGCCACCAACTACTCCCACCTAGCCCATCACCACCTTCCATTTCATCACCTATGGACCCCAACCAACCTATTACCATACATACCGGTGATGAGGAGTTCACAAGAATCCTTGATCAAAACCCCACCGCACTGTAGTATTACCTCTCTCACTCATCCACTTGTGACTCATCTGGACAACTTATATATGGTATGTCTATATCTATTCCTTCCCATGTTTCCCAAACTTCCACATTAGCCCACTACTATTACATCATTTCTCGCTTCGCCTCATCACATGTGGTTTCTCAACTTGACCCCACATTATCGTATCTGTCACACCTATGACAACTACCATGCCCTTGATGTCCATCACCCCTACGACATCTACCATATCATCATCCCTTGCTCTTAGTGTAGGCATACCTACATCATTTGCTTCCCATGTACCTTTTGCATCCTAGCCACCTCTGGTGTTGGTAGCCCACACTCCCTTCCAAAACCTTGTCCTCTCCATCCCGTAGTCTCTTACATCGATCGCCACAAGAGTATTTACATCTATACCACCTATTTCATCTACCACTTATCCTAGGTATTTTCCCATGACATCCATCTCGTCATATATTCCCTCATCATAGTTTTCATACTCGGCACCACCACATACTAGAGTTTTGTCCATGTCATACCCATCTTACCTCCCCCTAATCTTCCGGAGGGTGCTCTGTCATCACAACCTATAAATGATATTATCAAAATGATGATGGAAAATATATAGACATTAGAAGCATTTGTCTTTGCTCACATAACTCTCTGACATATGATGAGATTTGCAACAAGCCTATTCAATTTTCCATTCCAATTCATCCATACCCTACACATTGGGAAATGCCAAAATTCAACCAATTCAATAGCAAATAAGACCCACAACAACATTTGCGGTCTTTTAAACATGTGTGTTATCTCATCGCTCATGATGACACTTTACTCCTACGAACATTCCCAATGTCCTTGATAGGACTCACTTTAGATTGGTATAGTGCTCTACCTAGGCACTCCATATTTTCATTTAATCAGGTAGCTTAGGATTTTCTAGACCAATTTTCTATCAACATTGTCAAGAAGGTCACAATGACCGACTTGTACATGACACACTAGTATGAGGATGAGTCTATCATAGACTTTTTCACTCATTGGTAGTGCGGCCTGATTAATCAACTCACATTCCAACTGCCTCAAACTAAGTTAATAGAGTTATTTACCCAAGATTTTTCTATAAAACATCTCATCATCTCTCCAAGTTAACACTTTCCACACATTTGATGAGGCATTCACAATGTCTTGGAAACTTAAAATTAGTGTTATTGAGGAGAAGAAGTTGTAATTTTGTAACAAAAATGCTCCCTTCAAAACCAACGGTTTTTCTTCTTCGTCCAAACCAAAAATAATTATGCTAAAGAAAAATGGTCTACCAACACAAGTGGTTTTAAAATCCAGCCCTTCTCATCCATCCAACCAATCAAAACCTTCTTCTAATCTTTCCCCTATTCAAACTTTCCAGTTCAAGCGGGAACAACAAAAATATACTCCCATTAGAGAACCTTATTCTTGTTTTGGAAAAATTCTAAAAGATGGAGCAATCACCCTTCCACCTATTAAAACACATACTAGTTTTGACCCTTCCCATCCTATACCGCATGGTATAAGGAGAACAATTACTGCAATTATCACTATGTTAGAGGTCATAGTGACGATAATTGTATAACTTTTAAAAACATTGTCCAAGAATTGTTAGATAATGGATATCTCATCTTGGATAACCCCAATGCACCGGCTAACCAAAACCTCCACATATTCAAGAAACCATTTCCAAATCATACCCCATCCTCCAACCAAGCCGGTGAAACCTCAACTAATGATACCAATGTTTGAGAGGTCCATGTCATTTTTGATATCATACCAGCTCCTTCCGCTCAGTTTCCTCCCATCCCATCTATTGAGGAAATTATTGCATGAGCTCCTCCACCCACAGAGGCACCTATTTCATCCACTTCTCTACCCATGAAGGAGTCTACCTTACCTTCTTCTTTACCAATGGAGGATTCTGCCTTATCTTTGGATGCATGTATCCCACTCATCTCACCACCTTTCGAGCAACTCGCATTACCAATTCTTCTCCCTATGGAAGAGCCCAATGTACTCTCTTCTTTACCAAAGGAAGAGCCTATACAATAAAATTTACCTCCTCCTCTACCCATAAAGGACCCGCTAGTGGCATCTCTTCCTATTGGTGACAATTCCCCATTGGCTTTTAAAGACCCTTTCGATTTACTATCATCTCTTCTACCTACAGACTATGAAGCCAACCATTTCCCTATCTCAAAAACATTATTTATAGGGATTACTACCAAATCAACATCACTCCCCTCTACTTTTGTGCCATTATGCTAACCGCTTGGATTATGTTGACAATTCCATGCTTTGGGGATGCCTTTGGCTTCCTATCTCAACTCAAATGTAGATGTTATTTGCCGACACTTCCACAATCTATCTAAAGGTGTTTAAGATAACCAAACCCACCATGCCCATGCCAATTGTAGTCACCCCTTATTCATCACCCTCACCCACACCTAAATTATTACCATCAACCAAACCTTTTCCTATGCCTAAAACCATACCTCACCCATATCTTCCTTCGCATATACATCCATTACCACATTGAGAGTCATGTAGACATCAAGCCTAGTCCATCCTCCTATCAAACTAGATTTAGTGTGTCCTCACAAATGATCACAAAGAATATTACCCTACCTAAGAGGAATACCCAACCTCTTAGGCCACATACACCGGCTTTGCCCACACCCTCTATCACCTTCACACCTTCCATCTATCTTGGTCTCGCACCCATCAACCTTGGTCAAGAAACCTCCTACCCAAGGTAAACCAAAAACACATCAGTCCACCTCCTTGCCATGATCTTCTATTCCAACGAAATTACCTACACAACCTATGCCTTCACCATTACCTACATCCTTTTCTCCCATACCTACACCACTCCTATACCGTGATGATTATCCATGCCATTCCCTTCTCCTCAACCAGTCCCTTCCACATTGCCTCCTACCACCATCTTCACCGCACCTCCATTATTACCTTGGCTAACCCATCCCCTTCCACCATCTTCCTTCCCTTCTACATCACACTACTTCTTCACCTTTACCCAAGAAGGTGCAACCCAAGCCCAAAATCCACTACCTTCCTAAGAGATAGTTAAGCCTTCACTACCTCCAATAACTAGCTCACCAACTACACCTTACCCAAGAAGGTGGAACCCAAATCCAAAACCGTACTATCTACCAAACAAGTAGTCAAACTTACTCAACCTTCGATTCCACCTCTAGTGACGCCTCTCCTTCAAAGTCACCCAAAATTTATTTCAGACCCACACTCACTTCACATTGTGATCCATTGGCAGGGTCTTACACCAACATCTTAGCTAACATTTTAGAAACCTCTGTCATCACATTTCCACTTCTTAGACCTTACGACCCACTCAAACCTAAACTAGAAAGGTTTGATGATACCAAAAATTACACTTATCATCGTGTGCTAGGGAATGATGTTGAAAACTATAAGGATCTTAAGAATATTCATCTCCAATTATGTCCTCATGAAGAAATTTTTGATGATGATGATCTATTAGATGAGGACCCTATTCCAACTTCACCTATTCAGCAACCTCCATCTCTACCTCCCAACCCTTTTACCCTCCTCCAACATTTGAGATCAACATGGTATGCATTAGAGAAATAGCCAAAAATCCTCCAAAATGCCAGTGCACCATACTCCTCTCACATGAATCTTTTCCTTCACCATTTTTTTCCCATTCTATTGCTACACTTTTCACGACACACCTTATTCTTCACCTCAGATCAATATGGTTCAAGTTACCATTGAGCTCGAGAAAAAAATGGAAAGGATAAGACAACTAGTTCATCTACTACACCTTTACTCAACATTCCTTTCGCACTGCACCCTTAATCACAATCCGTGGACCCGCATACCCCATTTCTGATGGGGTTTCCCATCATACAATGATCAAACAATTTCACTAGTATCCTCTCAAAATGTCTTTGTATGACCTTGTCCAAACCTCTCGAGTCTCGATCGTTAAGATGTCATCGAGGTCCTGTAATCTATTGAGGTTCTACCTAATGACCCCACACCTATCGCCACCATTATCACTCCTCATCATGTGGCCACTCTCACCACTTTGCCTCCATCTTCTGCTCCCACTACCATTCATCAAGTCTCTACTCTTAGTTTCTCTAATGAAGAGATTGTCCCTCTCTAATCAGATGATCTTGACCCCACCCTATTCATTTCCATCTATGTTGATAATATACACGTTCAATGCGTTATGATCAATGGAGGTGCTAGTATTAACATCATTTCCTCCCATGTATAAAAATAAATGTGCATCCTTTCTAGTTACATGTGTAATAACCTAGTTATGTTACGTTCATTTAATGATGCCATGAATTCCACCCTCGAACCATTATTCTCCACATTCACGTGGGCCCCCATGCCATTCCTAAATTATTATATATTAGAGGGGGAATTTCAATACAATATGCTATGTGGCCAACCCTTGATTCATGTCATGGGTTTTGTTCCTTCAACCTTACACCACTGTTTAAAATTTGAACATGAGGGAACAACTATACCATTCCAAGTGACCCTTCACCATTCAAGACTGTAACATGTTATATCAACCCAATGATTTCCTTATACTAGTTAAGGCATCTCTACCATCTACTACTTCTTCTTCGCTTGCTGCCTCATCTACCATTTTTCTGCTACTTCTTCCACAACCAACACCTCTATTCCCACTATCGCTACAACTTTTGTAGATGACCCATCAGCCAACCCATCTACTTCTCAAACATTCGATGTGTCTTCTTCCCATCCATCCAGTGACTCAGCTATTCTAGCTACCCACATACCAACCACCAATCCCTTAGAAGGTGTTTTTAATGCCTCATTTTGGGGGAGTACCTCCTTTATAACATTGAGACATTCCTTACTCAAGAATATGGAAACCTTCATCAATAACCACACTATAATCAGCAAGTAGGCAAAGTTTTCTCCTATGGTCCTCCCCACCTTCGCACTAACCTAACATATGGGGGACTTGATATTATTACTTACTCACCTGAGCCACCTTCCCAAACTAGACCATTTTCATCTAATCTCCAATCTCTCACAAACCGCTTCTTCACCCACACCTTCCTTCATCGTTGCTTGGAAAGGCTTTGGATTTGGCTTCTATGAACATGGTCACCATATTATCATTCCTTGTACCAATCGTAAGCATAAAGACCACAATGTATTGGATTTTTGAACAACCTTCCAAGAAGGCCCGAGTGAACTCTTTGAGGAAGAGAAACCTTCTCCACCCCATTCACCTACTTCACCACCTTCACTAATAGAGTTTATGGATCCAAAATCCATTCCTCTTAACTTATTTTTTTCATAAACATTGTTTCCCTGGGATCTTTGACCTATTAGTGTGATGGTGAGGCCCCCTCTTCTCTTCCCTTCCTAGATCCCGACATGATTGATGATGACATGCCTTCTATCAATGTCATTCTATGTCAGGATGATGAGTCTATTCTCACTTACCTTAGTGCAGAAGATTCTTATATTCACTGGTCATTACCTTCTAAGATGCAAGCCATGTTGAATGAATCGACCTTTGAAATCAACATTCACACTCAGGATGACCGCACATTCTAAAGATAGGCCAATCTTTAGATGTTGTTGAACATGAAGCTTTCACTTCTTTCCTCTAGGATCATAACAATGATTTTTCTTGGTCATATGCTAATATGCCCGATATTGACCCAATAATTGAGGTCCACAATATCGTAACCTTTCTTGATGCCAAACTTATGAAACAAAAGCTATGAAAAATGTATCCTCGCATTTCCCTTCTTGTGAAAGAATAAATCCAACACCTCCTTTATGTTTCCTTCATTCTACCCATTGATTATCCCCAATGGATCTCTAACATCATTCTTGTTACCAAAGCAATAGGGGACTCCACATTTGCATGGAATTCCATAATCTTAACCTAGCTTGCCCCAAAGATGACTATCATCTATTTGGCATTGACCAACTAGTTGATCTCACTACCGCCATGAGATGCTATCACTCATGGACGGTTTCTCAAAGTTATAGAAAAATATTACTCATACTGAAATACTAACACAAAAATTCATTCATCACTCTTAGGGACCTTATGCTATCAAGTCATGCCCTTTGGTCTTAAAAATGTTGGTGCCACATATCAGCGGGCTATGAATTATATCTTTCATGACATCATGTATAACATATTAAAAGATTATGTTGATGATCTTCTTACCAAATCCAAACATTGGGCCGAACACCTTGCAGTCTTGAACATTTTTTTGACTATCTCATCAAATATTACATTCTCCTTGACTTAAGAAGTGCGTCTTCATTGTTCTCTTGGGAAAGTTCCTTGGTTTCATAATTTCTTTGCATGGTATTAAAGTTGATCCTGGTAAGATCAAGGCTATTCTCAAGATGGCTCCACCTACTAACCTTCATCAACTTCATAGTTTGCAAGGAAAGTTACAATCTATTTGTCACTTTATTTCTCATCTTTTCGCTTACCACTGCCATCCATTTCATCATCTTCTCAAAAAGGATGTCTCCTTCAAATGGGATGATGAATTCCACAAAGCCTTCGATGCCTTAAAACAATACCTCCTCCAACCACCTGTGCTCATTCCACCTAAAGACGATGAACCCTTTTACCTCTATATTTCTACCACAGACCATTCCTTGGGTGCCATGCTCTCTCATTGCGATGAGAAACATAAGGAGAAAGAGTTTTATTATATAAGACGTACGATTTTATACTACGAGACTAGATATACTCATGCCAAAAAATTGTGCTTAGCCCTAGTCTTCATCGCCACCAAACTTCGTCATTACTTACTCAACCACAAAACCTTTGTTGTCACCAATACTGACCCCTTACATTACATGTATGCTAAGCCTTACCAACACCAACATGTTGCACATTGGCTCATGCTTCTTGCAGAAATAGATCTTGAATTCATCCATCAAAAATATGTTAAAGGACAAACCATTTCGACCAACTTATAAACACACCTCTTTCCAGAAATAAATCTTCTAACTTTGATTTCCTGATGAATCCATCACTACCCTCTCCCTTGAAGACACCGTTTATTAGATGACCTTATTCTTTGACAATTGTAAATGTCAATGTGGGGGTGGCACAAGGGTCATCCTTATTCCTCTTGATGGTGAGCCTATACCTTTATCTTTCAAATTGGATTTTAATTGTACTAATAACATTTTTGAATATGAAGCACTTGTGTTAGGTCTTCAGACCACCATAGCCTTAGATGTTAAATCCATTA
Source organism: Taxus wallichiana var. yunnanensis (assembly GCA_018340775.1). Lineage (NCBI taxonomy): Eukaryota > Viridiplantae > Streptophyta > Pinopsida > Cupressales > Taxaceae > Taxus > Taxus wallichiana. The sequence goes on from CM031239.1 coordinate 837,841,693, forward strand.
ATATCTTTAGTGAATCCTAACTAGTTATGAACCAAGTCAATGGTTTATACCAATGTTGTAATGAGATAATTCAAAAGTATAAACATGACATCGACATACTTTTGACCACCTTTGATAATTATGAGCTTCAAACCACTCTGCGCTCCACTAACAAATTCATAGATACCATGCCTCGCTTTGCTTCTCAAATACCTACGCTTCTACTTCGACTTGAAAATAAATTCACAATACAAAGGTTGCAATCACCCTCTTATCTATTCCAAGACGTTAAATTTGTATAAAGAATTGAAACTAATCCACATGACATTTGGTATAAGTAGTTGTCGATTACCTTTCCCTCTCAATTCTACCTCTAAAACTCACTCACAATGGACAATGATCCTTCCTCAAAATTTTCTCTCACTATGTTATCATGGGGGTTATTCTCTACAAATGTGGATTTGATGGTATCCTCCTACGATGCCTTACAAGTTCTTAAATTCCATACACCATTAAGGAAGTTCACGATGGGATTTGCGGTGGTCATTTCAGTGGCCTCACTTTGTTGCTAAGCATATCCTTCACCTTGGCTACTACTTGCCAACCCTAAACCAAGACTTGTTGTGACTATGTCAAATGTTGTGTGAAATGTTAGCAACACATTAATCTTCATCACACCCCTAGTCACACCTTACAGGTTGCTAGAGACCTTTGGCCTTTCTCCCAATAGGGTTTTGATCTCATCGAGAGAGATTAACCCTCATTCTTCTCAATGTCACTAATAGATCATCACCATAACCAAATATTACACTAAATGGGTGTAATCCATACCTATCATTTCTACAAAAGATGAGAAAAATTGTGAATCCATCAACCATCACATAATTTGTCACTTTGGTGTTCCTCATCACCTCATCACTGATAATGGAAAATAATTCAAAAACAAAACCCTATGCAAACTATGTGACACCTTTGGCATTCAACTAAGTTTTTATTCACCTTATTATCCTTAGAAAAATGGCCAAGCTAAATAAAATAACAAAACCCTTAAAAAAAATCTTATGAAAGTGGTAGATAATACTAGCAAGGATTGACACACACACTCCTTTTCGCTTTATGGGCTTATCACACTAGTATTCACACCTCAACCGCTACCAAACCTTTTTGTTTGGTCTATGGTACATAGGTTGTCTTCGACCTCTTAAAGTCCAAATTCCATCATTTCATATCTCACTCAAATAAATGCGCAATGATGATGAAATTTTCCAAGACCGTTTGACACAACTTAAGCTTCGAGATGAATGTCGTTTAAATCCTCTCGATCACCTTCAAATATATCGAAACATGTCCATGAACAAACCTTAACGTTGGAAATATTTTCCTAAGGAAAATTAACATGTAAAAAAAGTTAAGAAAAGTAAACTGGGAAAGTTTGCTCCTAATTAGCTTGGACCTATATTGTTACTCATACCTATGGATCAGGTGCTTATCATTTATCTTCCCTCGAAGGTAAACCCAAACTTGAGCCCCTCAATGCCTTGCATCTTTGACCATTCTATTGTTGAATAAATTACTATATCACCTTTTGTATATTATGCACTCATCCCTTGAGTAACCATTCCTTTCATCTACCTCTTTTAAGGATCAACGACTAAACAAGAATCATGTGATTATCCATCACCTTTTAGCCTTATCTTCAATATGAGTACCATGAATCTATGCATGACATGATTATCATGGATAATTTTCATTCTTTTCATGATGGAATGCCATGGTTGTTCATCACTTAAAACCTCTCTTTCATAGCTAACCTCTTTTTGTGCTATGACTTTTCCTTCATAAAAGAATCCTATACTCCTTTATAGTCTTGTCCATGACCTAAAAGTCCAAAAAGTTCAAAAGTAATATATGGGATTTTCAAATTCAACTCCTTGAGTCAAACTTCTTGCAAATAGATGACTCCCTCAAAAAGGACATCTATTTTTCTATCTTTCTGTTATAAATAGACTGCTCCCTTAAAGGACAACTATAAAAAGCTAGCCATACTATACATAGTCTATCCAAAAAGAAGACTATTTACAAAAATAAAAATAAAATATTCTAAAGCTTCCCGCATCAATTAGCTTCACGAAGACCTCAAGGAGTCATTCTATTCATCCCATATAGAATTCCCACATCGATCAGTCTATAAAACAAAAGTAAAACAAAAAACAAAAAAAAAAATTACAACTTTTTCGTCATGGACTTGCCTATTCTAGTTTTGGGTATCTTGTAGAAGGGGCATGTTGTCTCACAACAAGGTTATGCTAAATACACCACTCCACCTCACCTTCCTTATTTTATCTTCTTCTACCTACTCAAGGGACGTGGCACACATGTGAAACTTTGTGATCATGTAACTTCTTTCACCCTTAGAATAATTAATCATGCACTGCCTTTAGGGGTTTTAAGTTCATAAACCCATCCTCGGTATGCTCATTATGGTCCTTGACACTTATGGAACATTTAGCCTCTTTTACTATTCACCTCTTTTTCTCAGAACTTGGAATTTTTTGACTCAACCATGCCTACACCTATGAGCCAACCATACCTAACATAACCTAAATGCCATCACAACAACACTTACCCAATTCAGACTCCATCATGCCTACACAACCTAGACTCCACCATGCCTACACAACCTGACTCCATCATGCCTAACTCTAACTCCACCATGCCTAAACAAAACGACTCCATCATGACTAAATATAACTCCACCATGCCTAACTCACCTAGTTTCCACACATAACAAAATAATGGAAATGAAACCAAGTACATCATCAACTATATAATGGGAGTGTTTGTGTATCAATACATATATCCACATATATAAATAATACAAGTATCTCAAAAACTCTCATATACAATCTTGCCTCTTCGGCGGGTAGGCCGATATATATATATATATATATATATATATCAAACAATCAAAATGAATATCACCTATCATCTGGTCTCACCCCCATATAGGGCCCTTTCCTCTACTTTAAACTATCTCATTCTCTCTCCTTGTCCTATGCCCAACCATCATCTCCCCTGTACCCTCATCGGACTGGCCTCCATTACCTAGTCACCTCCCTCTCACCATGTCTATGAAAGTGATGAATACTTGAAGTGCTTGTGTTGTAGGTCCTCTGACGACTACCCTGCTAGGCCCTATGCTCGACATATGATGGAGCCTCAATACCATTGTGGTCAAATGATCTTGATAATACCAAGCCTCATTCAAGGAATCCTTGGATTTTTCTATGGATACTATTTGAGGTGGCATCATTTCCCGAATCCAACTTGTCCCCCTTGCTTGAATCAATGGCCCCTATCCTCCTTCTTGAACTAAGTTCCCTATCCTAGAGTTACTACTTGATCATAGGACCATGTCCCAAAGTGCCTATCTATGGTGCATGTACAGGTTCTTGTGTAGCTATATGTGCCTGCAGATCTTGTCATAAATTTTGCTTGTGATGCTTTGTGAGTTGACCATGTAAACCTGTAACCTATGCTTGTAGTGTTGCTACTTGTGCACCATCCCTTGTGGTTGCATGTGTAGGAGATTTTACCTAGGTTGCTGCTAGTTGACCCTATAACACTGTCACCTATTCTGCGTTAGGGTGGCTACTTGTGCTCGCACCGCTATCAACTACACCCCTAAAATAGTCACCTACCCTTGTAATGCATCTCTCTCGAATAATAATAGTATCTAAGTTTGGATGACCCGTCTGTGGTGGTAATGCCTATAGCTAGGCTATTCACCAATGTCTATACACATCTATTACACTAGCATCATCTATGCTCTTATCCGCCACCTACTACCTCGTTCCCTGTAGGATCTGTTGGATGTGGTGGAGATAGAAGTCATTCAACATCATCTCCATAGTGGAGGCACATCGTGTTGTAGTATGAACTAATGTCGACTTTATCCACCATAATCATCTCATGCTCGTTATCACACCTCCCCGTATTCATCTAATCATTTCTATGCCTTGCATTTCCGTGTCGTGCCTCTCGTAAGTAAGAAAACCAAAATAGGGTTGTTATACTATATCCATCGCATATAAACCCTCCAACTATTATTTGTAATAATCCACATCATGTGATTCCTCCTCCACTCATGGATGTCCACCTACTACATCTCATATCATGTAGCTTGCTCTCATCCCACCTTGATACCAATATGCTACCAAAATCTCTATGGGTGTGCACAGTCACTATGTGCTCATATGCCCTACATTGAAATAAATATGTACAAAAAAAACCATAACGCCGCATCCTCTGATAAGCCCACAAATCCCTATATAGATTCGGTAGTTATGAAGGTGCCATGTAAAAAAAACTCACTCCTCAATCATATCCTACAAAACCCCCATCAGTACTCAAGGAAATTGGCTGCTCTCCGAGTTAGGAAGTGCATAACATCTAATGGCCTCCATCATCAGTACTGCCAAACACGTCTCCTACGTGTTGGTTTGAAAATCTATAACTTGGGTAGATTTATGGATAGACGAGCCAACAGCAGTGTGTGCAAGGCATAGCCCTCTTTGAGTCAAAGAAAGTGAAACCGGTTTATTGCTATTCTACCAAGCAGGAATGCATGCAAGTCTCATAATATTCTACCTTCGGGGGTTTGGGATCTCATCCCAGATGTGGTGCTTCCAACTGCGAAGAGAAAGCAATGAAGGAGAAGATGAAGAAAGAACTGGTCCGAAGGGAGAAAAGAAATGAATTCCAAAGCAGAAAGGTCAGAGGGTTTATGTTTTGGGATTGGTAGTAAACAGAGCCAAACCTACTTGCATAAATGAATAAAGCAATATTGATGAATAAATGACAAAAAGTAGAGATAGATTCAACAGAATAAACACATAGATCTGACATAAGAAATATTAGATGCCCATAACACACATATTTAGCACAAAGTCTTAATATTTGCATTAATATCTTCTTCTGTTATAAAAATTACAAAGTCTTTTCTTCTCACTTCTATTTTTCATCTAAAAGATATCCACCCCTTGAATACAACAAGTATTCAAGTATATATAGAAGGAGAGAGGAAAAGAAGACAAAAGCAAACAAACCACTTATTTACAAAAATATCTTACAATAGATTACAAAGTCATTTGTTGACTTTTGACAACTTTGGTGGATGACATCATCCCATGGTGCAACATGGATGATGTCATCATTTGTGTCAACATGACTTAGATATTTTACAAAGAGAAAGATGAGAAGGAAGAAACTATTCGTCGTCGTCCCGCGGCTGGAAGGGGGTATCCTACTTTTGCTGCTCAGGCGACGAGATGTGGAACTGGGCACGGTACTCCATGAACTTGCTGATCATGGGTTGAAGTTGATCCTTGTGTTAATCGCCGATGGCCGATAGCTTCACAGGTCTCCCGCTCATCTATGAGCTTTTCTCGGGAGTTTGGAATAATCATTCTCTGCCTCTATCAGGTACCCAATGAAGTCACGACATGCCAACAGGTTATTGATGGATTCGGCGTCGAACGTGACTTCTAGCCCCAGTCCCTGTGAAATGATCTCCTTGAAGATCTGAATAGTTTCTTCCACCTTTCTTAAGGTGAAAGAAGGAGTGAGCAACCCTGGAGACATTCTGAGAACGATTTGTTCCATTTGATGCATTGCATCCAGGGCTACCTCCTTTACCTTGTCGATCTTTTCCAGGATGAACTCCAGCTGATCCACCCGATAATCCAAAGTGGAAAGGATTTTATTCAGTGCCCTAGGGTGTCCAAAGATGCCAAACTTGACCAGATCATCGACTGAATAGTCGAGCATTTTCTGAAAGGTCTCGTGTTGCATCCTGGCATGCTCAAGCTCTTCGGAGATGGGTCCCGCTATCACCTAGAGTTCTTTGTTTGTTCGATTGATATTCTGATACAAATATGTGAACTTAGCGATAACTCCCTCACTTTCTTTGAGGATTTGGCTCCTCCAGGGAAACTGCCATGCCCTACTCGCTGATTTTAGCATATTCATTGATCTTTTCCTGGCTTAGAGGCTCAGGAGTTTCGGCGGCAATTGTAGGAGGCGCACTGCCCATTTTCTGCAAGGCATGGAGAAGATATTTATTTTGCTCCTTTAGCTACCTTTTCTCTTCCTTTGCTTCTTGGAGTTTTTTGCAAAGGGCGTCAACTACAGATAGGGCCTCTCCTTGTAGGCTTTCTAAAGATGTCCCCATTGTGACTTGAGTCACTATGTAATCTATCGAAGACAGATCCTTTTTATCCTTCAAAGGATTGGGGTATGCAATCTCCATCACTCTCTCCCCTATTGCACTCTTAGAGAAGTGGGTTATGGGCTTTTGCTTCTTTGTCCCTTTTGATGGGATTATGGAGAAGTCCATCGGTGCGATGGGAACTTTCCTTTTTTGCTGACTCAGGTGCTGGGAGATCCAAGCTGGACTTATGGGAGAAGGACCAGAAATAGAGAAGGGGGCAGCTGCAGTAGTAGAAGGGAAAAACGTGGAGACACGTGGCGGCGGCATGGAGAGGAAAGCCGAGGAAGTGCTCACGGGAGGAAGTGATACTGCAGGGGAGGAAGTCATAGGAAGGGAAGGGAGCTCAGAGATGAGGGAAGAAATGGAGGGGGACAGCTCCGTGAGAGAGGAGAAGATGGACGAAGAAGCAGGAGGAACAATAGAAGAAGGGGGAGAGGACACGACCAAAGGAATGGTCACTTGGGTCACTCGAGGAGGGGAAGGAGGAGAAGGAGAAGGAACAGAAGGGACCTCAATTGTTACAGTCGTGGCCACATCCTGAGTGGATGTGCCTATTGGAACATCTTCCGTTGTTTCTTCCTTTGAGCTTTCTAGGATTGCAACCCGTTCTTGTGAAGCGGAAGGAGGGCTTTCAGGAGCTTCCTCTTGGGTAGAGCTGGATTCACCCTCTTTTCCTTTTCCCTTGCCTTTGGCTGCTATTTTGCCCAAGGAGGTGCATTGCCCAACGGAGAGGTTGTGAAATTGACTCTGAGGTAGATGAGTCTGTTCATTCAGCACCAATGCTCTGTTTTGTGTAGAGTTTCCTTGACCCTCTCCTCGATTGTTTGAGGAGCTTTGGTTCTATCAATCACCGCGAAAGGCCAATCGTCCCCACCCATGTCAAGATACACTTGATCAACTTCTTGCTCAGTAGTTTGGTAGCCTTTTGGGACGATGGCTACCCCGTACTGGATGATTTCTGCTAAGGCCAAGTGAGAATGATCCTTCCTCCTGAGCTCAACCTCATGATATATGTCGATGTAGATATCTTCGATCTGAGGGATGTGGATCGGATCGAGCTTGGCCCTAGGCAAACAATTTCTTGGGTCGAAGGTGGGCCTTGCTGGGAAGTTATGTTTGATTCGGTGAGCTCCACTCCGCAAACATATCTTTTGCCTTGTGGTGAGTGAGACACGTATACCTACCCACTGTGAGGGGGAAAGGAGTCCCACCCTTCTTTCTCTTTAGGCACTTTTCGTGGTAAGTAATAAGTTGCCTCGACAGCTCCAACAGGATCAACTTGGGACCGGCATATCTCGGTAATTTAGTTGGTTCTCCCAAGAAGTTAACTGCCCTCAGATAGGTGAATGTGGGGAATTGAGTGAACAGGGCCCCCCATTTCTCTGTAGCTGCTACGATGCTCTTGGTCATACGACCGTGAGTCATATTCGGCCTCAACAGGCAGATGATGAAATAGAAGAATGCATCGTTGATTTTTGTGAATTGGGGGATACTATTTTCCAGCTTCAGTTCTGGATAGTATTCATAGATTTTAACCTGGGGCCAAACCCCGCATCGCATCAGAGCTGGATAGTCTCTCTCTGAAGCCACAACATAGACCACGTAGGAGTTCATATAGAACCTCCCTGTTGTGTTAAGTTGTTGGAGCTGCTCAGATATTGTGCTGCTTATGATTTCTGCCCACTCAAAGCGTTGATCGGGCACATTTTTGTTCATTGTTTCCAGATATCGCAGCATCCACTTGTGAAAATAATGGGCATCAGGAAGCCCAAAGACTCTGCTCAGGAACATGATTGTGTCGCTGAGTTCCTCTGAAAAGTCACTGCGATGTATGACTTGTGGCCAACGAGTCACCACCTTTTTGTTCTTCAAATATACCTCATTCATCAGCTGCATGCACTGATCCTCATTGTCGTCCCAGGCCTTGATGCAATCTTCCCGCTTACGGCCACAAAGTGCCGGTGGTGAGGGATGCCGAGCATTATTTCAAAGTGCCGGGCAGTGAGGTTGATTATAACCTCGCCCTTCTCATTGTGGACACATCTTGTGTCTTTATTGTAGCATCGGGAAACTACCATCATGAATTTTTGTTCACGGCACTAACTGGGATTCCTCCAGAAAAGTGCAATGCACTGCCCATCAGCTTGTCCATCCATGGACTTCTTGTGACCCTCTGGGTTCTGGCCCAGAAATCTTCCATGTCAATATGACCCAGTTCTGAGTCTCTGATGTCTAGGTCACACTCGGACTGGGATTCGGGCATCCTGACCCTCTGATATTTATTCTTCATTTCTTCTTCTGTGAGCTTAGCTTTACCCTTAGATTTGGTAGGTCTCTTGCTTGATGTTGACATATGTAACTCTGAACTTAATTGCTGATCTGCAAGAAGAAGAAGTGAAACCCAACGCAAGAAGGTCATATTAGTCATTTGATCTTCCATTAAAGTGTCAACAGAAGAAAGAGTTAGTGATTTAAGGCTTCAGGGCGCAGGGCGCATGAATACTGTAGGTTACAAGGCAAAATAATATGGCGCACAGGAAAGGGCTGCTACAAGGGATAAAACAGTGCCAAAGGGCGCATGGCGCATGGACACTGCAGGGTGCATTTTTGTTGTTGTAAACACAAGTGCGCTGCGCCATGTGTATGCATTTTATAAAGGGCGCAGATATTTTTCATGTTACACGGGTACAGGATGATGCCAAAGGGTGCAGGTTTAATGCGTGTAACATCATTTTTTCATGCGCCATAGGAGGACTTGGCACGGTGCATGGAAGGTCTGCATAACATAATGTCGTTGCAATAATGGGTGCGTCCGCGCCACTTCAACAGTTGCACTTAGCGCATGTAATTTGAATGTTGCATACATACAGGGTGCGCCAAAGGGCGCAGGGTTAAATACTACAACATATGAGTTGGGTGCGCCAAGTAGGGCGCAAGGAAAGCATTTGCAACAAGCGAAGGGAGTGCGCCTTGAGGGCGTGGCTGTTCTTTGTGTAACAGTCATGGAATGTGCGCCATTGGCGTGGACTGTGTATTATGTTACAGGGATGACAGATGCGCCAAAGGAGAAAAATAACAGTGTCTTCTTTTCAAGCCATGATCTTTCTCTGAGGGGTTTGCATGTTGATAAGCTTCTTTTTAAGGGTACCTTTGGGTTATGAAGAAGCTTAATCAAAGAGTTCCAAGCCATTTTTTAGGACAGAGTCCCCTTTACCAGCAGATCTGGAAAGAGGGGGAAAATGCATGGGTAGAGAAAAACAACAAGGAGGGTGGGGAGTTCATGTTTTGACAGCTTTTTTAACTCAATCCATACCAACAAGTAGCCAAAACCAAAGCACAAAATACACAAAAGAAATGAGGACCTCTTACCAGGGTTATATAATGGAGAAGTGTGAAAACGGGTCCACGAAGTGATTCGAAAACGACAGGGCAGGTGCGCTGGCAGGTACAGATGTAAGAGAAAAATCACGTGATGTGTCGGATGATAATGACAGTGCAGACGCGCCTATATATAGGCGAGGTGGTAATAAATGCACCACCAACTTTTAAGTGGCGCATGAAAAGCACTGTCGACACAAGAAAGCATGCGCCCTTGGCGCACCAAAACACTTGCCAACCCGAAGTTATGTGTGCCTTTGGCGCACCGAATGTTATGTCGACACAAGAATATGTGTGCCTTTGGCGCACCAAAAAGTGGCACAACAAAAGTATTTTTGACATGGAGGTGCATGCACCTTGGCACATGCAAGAAAGACTCAACATAGTGAGGTGCACCAAAACGCCTGTTGACAGCAAGAAAGCATGTGCTAAAGGCTTAAAAGGGGGCGCATGAAAACTTGATGTTGCATAGTCATTATGTGCGCCCGACCAAAAAAGACCAAAAATGGCTAAGTTCGGAAAACTAGATTTCCCAGAAGGGATTTTGCAACGTTCCGAACGTAAGGGGTCCCTGACGAGGGACCGGAACAAAATTTGGTAGGTTATCTGTAAAATTACCCTTGCCAATTTTATGGGATAACACTACGGATACACAACATACATAGCTTCATACAAAAGGCTAACACTATGCACAGTCAAGTCACCCACTACCTTCCCAAACATTACAACCATCGATTAATTATTGCATCTAATGAAATCTGATATATAGGATCTCTCACAATCGGTAGCCGTAGAATCCTGTCACATCCTCCAACATGATACTCATCTCACCGGTGGGTAGATGGAAGCTATTGGTTTCTCCATCCCATCTATTGATGAGAGTGACCATATGACTATGATCTTACTCGATACGCTTGTATCACCCGATGCTTGATCGCCTAATGTCTCGTATATGAGTCCACTCATCCTCTGTGATATTGGGTCGCATCTGCACCAATAATGGTGGTACCTTGTCTCACATCGTCAAATGGTGATACGCCTACATTCATACCACACAACTATGTCAAGTACTCACCTAATTTACTTATTACTCCACCCTACCTACCCCCATCCCACACCCACAAAGTTGCTCTACCTTCGTATTCATTTCCTAAATATTTCACTACCCAATCAACCATTTTATCTAGCCTATACAAACCTCCATGTTCTATCTTATCACTCGTCTCTTCTTCGATATTTTACCTAACCAATACTCACTTATTCCTAGCCATAAATACCTCATACCCACCCACTTCTATTCTACTTTTCCTCTTATCTCTCTTAATTTACCTACCTATCTTATAAATCCATTCCCTCTATAACTAAGCCTTTTAGAGGCTAGGTCACTTTTCCTAGTAATCGGATCTGTAACTTATTTTAATAACCGATGCCAAGATGCCAACCGATGTCGGGCCAATACCTAATCGACGTCGGTCTTTGATTCGGTCCCAAGACCGAACCCTCACGCCCCAAATTTTCAAAAATTGAAAATACACCCTATAATCTACCCAAATCCCACCTAAACCCCACCCCAATTCATTTTCCCACCTAATTAATCTACATTCCAACCTTCCCTACCCAAATTCATCAATTTTTACCCACATTTCAAATTTTCAATTCCCCACCCCATTTTTATTTTTTATTTTACCTCAAATTTCAATTAAAAACACACAGTATGGATTGATTCCTACCTCAACATGACACTGCCTCCGAACTAGAACCTCCGGTCTATGAACCGGTGATCCCTATAGCCTTCTCCTACCTCAGCCATGCCTCTATCTAACTCTCAATCCTCCAGCCAATCAAATTGCCTTGAATGATCTCATGGACCCGTCTACCTAGCTCCTCTAGCCACTCAACTACCTCCAACTCAACTTGGTAAAGTTTTTTTCCCTTTATCCCATTCAACCTTTCTCCTATCATGTTCTATAACTAGAAATGTTAAAATAAATCCGTAAAACAATTTTTTTCTTTTTTAACCCTACCTGCACTCCAACCGATGTCAGTTTCTAGCCCTAATGAACTGGCCTCAATTTTTGTTATTAATATTGGTTTACTTAAACTAGTGTCGGTTACCTTCCCACCAACATTTACCTAATTTTCATTCAATTTTTCCACCGAACCCATTTTTATCACTATCATGCCTTCACCCTAACCTTGTTAGCCCACCTAATTACCTTATTACCTACCACCCAACCTCATTATCAGTTGGGGCATGTTTTTTCCTCTACCTATGGCCTTACCTACAACCTTTCCTAATACACCCAACCCAACCTAACCCATTTTTGACACTCATGTTCGCTTACTCACTATACCTTGCGATGACGCTACTCATGTTGTTTAGCCCAATGACCTTGCCTTACCTAATGCCGTGTTGTTTATCCCAACCAAACCTTTTGGTGTTTTGGAACACACCTAATGCCCATTCCTACACCTAGCCTAGTTGTGTTTTAGGACCATATCCTATACCTTGGATACCTGGGTCACATCAACCTTGTTTGGATAAACCAATTGACCTTTGACAAAGTAGAGTTTGTGAGCTCTTCAGCCTAGTACCTTATCACATTTTATAACATGTGCACACATTTGAACTCCCCAACCTATTACCCACAAGCCACTCACACCTATACCCACACCCACCTCATTTTCATCACTTACCCATTTATCAAACCACTCACCGCCTCTGTTTATAACCTCATCGGAGTTCGGGTCTAAGGGGGATCACCTCCACCAATACTTGGGAAACCGACCTTCACTCATACTTGGGGCAACGACCTCCTATTTTTTTTCAGCATATCTTATCACTCCAAGATATGTGAAAAAGGGGAAAATGTAGACACCAAATTTGGGTCACACTCCCCTCGACCCCTTTCAATTAATTAACGTAACGAATTTACCTAGCCATGACCCCTTTACCCCACATTGATATTAATTTAATAACTTATAATTGAATTAATATTCATCCTCACATTATTAATTAATTCAATTATTTTAATTAAGTTAATTTTATCCTAACACATCCACCTCATCATGGACTCAATTCCAGGAGCATTTATCTCACAATGACCAAGTCATCATTCTCAAGACCGAGTCACCACTTGACCTAACTAAATGAGACTTAATCCTAAACCTAACTGGACTTCTTCTATAATCTTCCTATATTTTCTAATGAGAACTCCACTTCCCGAGTGGACCCAACTTGGAAAACACGCAAAATATTGGAATATTTGCCTATTTTTGGTAAAAAGGACTATTTCACCCTAACCAAAGCACCGAGTTTATGCTCAACCAACATCTGGTTACCTAACAACAATTGATCACTTTATATACAATTTCAAAACTCTTCACCCGGGTTGGTCATTCAGATTATTGGAGCCTTATTACATTCAAGTGCAAATCTCCAAGCCTTCCGGATCAGACGATGAACACACACAACCACAATGCAAGACAAGTAGCTAATTCTCCTTCTAGAGCATTGGAATACTCACAAGAGCACACAAGTCGCACTGTAGTGGCACTGGACCTAATCACCTCTTCTTCGATCAACCATCAACCATCTCCACTCATAGGATCTACAAAATACCAAGTAAGTATTGTGATTTTAATCATTTGTGCTTATTCAATTGTAGATCTCTGACTTCTTTCTAGTATTTCATTTCTTCCATTACCCGTATATCACCTTCTTCCCACCAACCTACTATTCAACCATCCCAAGATCTATCACCTTTCTTAACCTCCTTCTTAGTATTCTTGAGTCTTCTCATTCATATTACGACCCAAACCACACTACCCTCACTCTCTGTAATCATAGACATCCTAAAAACCCATTTTTAATAGTTTACTACTTATTGCCCCTACCAATGTCGGCCTCCGACCACCATTAGTTTCATCCCCGTATTGACATCACCACTCGATTGATACCAGTCTCTGTGTTATTTTATATTCTTAGACCAACAAGCCTTCCATTCATCCCAAAATAACCTAGACATCAACCAACCATCCCTGCACCCTTACTAGACTCCTCCGACTGGACTTTCGTGACCTAAAAAAATCTCGTTTCTAATTAGATTTAGTGTTATTTTTGATATCTAGCATAAAATCTAGTTCATTGTGTGTATGAGAAACCTAAATCATTACATTGTAATAGGACCTATTTATTTCAGTTTCATGTTTACATTAAATTGTTATTAAACAGTGGATTTACAACCTCTTTAGGAAGCACCACACTTCCTGGGTCTAGCATACGTTAGGTAGTCCACTATTTCGTCTTATTTAATACTATTTTTGTGGTCTTGCTTTGCACCTACGGGTATTCCTTCCCTGACATAAAAAAGGATTTCTATACCATCAACTTGGACAATGTCAACAACGCACACATTCTACCGTATATATATTCATAGGTATTCCTCCTTAATTATTTACCTTCTACTTGTTTCATCCTAGAAATCTTAAAATTATTGGTGAAACATGTGTATGATGAGTTTTAGGTCCTATCTTAGCTTTTTGATGATGTTTCATGTTCCTTGGGAAATAAGACAATGAAGATAAAATAAACAAGCACAAGTAAGTCACTATGGATGGAGAGTTTCAGGAATATTTGATCATGGAAAAGACTCGATTGAATTAGATAAGGTAGTCATGGTGCTTCAGGTCAAATTTTAGGTCAATATGAAGAGATTTGTGTAAGATATGAAGTTTTTGGTAAAACCGAGTTTTGGAGAAGCAAAAACCAGCTTGAATTAAGAAATACATATGCTCACCCACTCACACACACTTTTCATGGGACCCATATGTTTCTTGGAATGATTTTTCATTGATCCAATAGTGTTTTGGAAAAAAATGAGGATATTTGATCCTCAAGTTTTTATGAACAATCATTAAGAAGATAAGATGGTTTAAAACCCTAACAAAACCCTCCTTCTAGAGTGAAAAGGGAAATTTTCATTAGATGGTATATAAATTTTATTAGAAATAAAAATTTATGAATAAAGGTTGAAGAGGATTTCATATCTCATTTTGGTGGTGGTTTAGTGTTCTAGCTATTTTGGGAAGAGAGAGAAAAACCCTAGTTTTGTGGGTTTTTGCTTCAGGGTTGAGATGGAGGTTCTAGAATAAAAACCAAACTATTATAAAATCCTTGGGAGATGTGATAGATAGCCATGAAAATTTTTAGGAATTTTTCTTGAATAATTTTTGAGATATAGGTGCTCAAATTCAGCCTACTAATTTTGGCCTTAAGGGCTAAAATGCTAGTCTCTTGGTTTGAAGTGAGTTTGATCATTTTTCTTATTGTTGATGCATTTTATGGTCATGTATATTTGAGTGGAACATGGTATGATGTGTTTGAGCTCTTGGAATGGAATGATGAGGTAGTTTCATATTGAAACCCTAGTGGCCTAATTGGTTCTAGTTGGTTTCTCAAGAAGGTGTGAAGAAATATGTGTGCATGGATAGATTCCTCCACATGAGCTATGATTCCTAGTACTTTTACATGTTGGTATAAATATCATTGATGTTTTATAGGTGGTGATTTATCTTGCAATATATTTATAATGAGTTTGTGCTTGTTTCTCTCAAGATTGTTTCTTAAGCCCTAGAATCCTGAATAAGCAATTTCGAGAGATTGGCTTGGTTGAAGGCCTTCCACTATGTGTTGGAAGATGAAGTGAGTTGTTATGAAAAATAGATTCAAATAAATTTATAATGGTATATGGTTTGTTTATTTATGAGGTGATTTTATATGTGAACCAAATTTGTTTTGAAGACCTATTTTTGGGGTCTTGAAGCTAGTTTGGATCAATTTTAGAGTTTGAGATTTTTAGAGGTCTTCCACTATGAGTGAAGAAAATTTGAGATTTAATAGAAATTATATTTATAGAAATTTTAATTTGTATATGAATTAATTCATTATGATGAGTATATATTTGTGAATTCATTCATTTTCTGGGACTAAATTTCTAGATGCTTGGAAACCTAGTTGTTCTTTCTTGCTCCTTGGAGTGTTTCATGGTGGAGATGGATGTTTCAGTTATTCCTGATCATTTTGGTGAATTTTGGAGGTTGTCCTAATATTTCATGATGATGATGGAGGAATGAAAACGTTTTTTAAAGACCTTGGATGTGCTTGAGCATTCGTTAGAGTTTTGAGAGTGCATTTTGAGCTTATTTGAGAAGCCTTGTGCTTGTTGGAGATGTCTTGATCCCTGACAACCTACTAGGTCATTTAAGTTGATTTATATGATGTTATTGTTATGTTTTGGATTTGGTATGATCAAACTAATTGTTCATGGCTGACCCAGGGGTGTTTTAAGCTAGTGTTGGGTATATAAGCTAGTGTATTTAGTCATTTGTGACTAGTTGAGTCAATGGGATTATGAGTGACCTATAAAGGAGTGAAGAAGTGTCATGGATAAATATTAGAAGAGCTATGAATACCTGAGAAAGTTTTAGGATCATATTTTTAAGGGAAATTGACATATTCAACCCGTGAAGAAGGATACTCGAGCAAGTAAGGAGAGATCCTTTTTGGATGAGGGTTTGGTGTGTTTGGAGCTGAACTTGGATCAAAATGAGCTATGTGAGAAAATTATTATACGTGATCATTCATTTACAAAACATTTTATGATGAGTAATATTCATAGGATTCCTTTGTTATGAGTCATATCAGCAAAGTTTTAGGGATTGATACTCCTTGTGGGGTGGGTGCCTAACTAAAAAAGCTCATAGGATGTGTAATATTATTACAAGTTTTGTGTAAAATAAGCTAAGGTTTTAGTATATTTTCTTCCACTTGAGAGTTTCTAAGTTACATCTGGTGTCTATGTTTTTCTCTCTTATTGTATGCATGTGTGAATGTATAATACACATATAATAAGCTCATATGGTTCATGGTTGATTGGATGAATGGTTTGAATGATGAATGTTAGTAATGGTAAATGAAATGAAAGTTTTGTGATTCACCCCCTCTCTCAGTCCATTGTGCTTCTAACAATTGGTATTAGAGAAGGTCCTTGAGAAGCAAGTATCACTACTTGATGGAGATCATATTAAAGTACAAACAATAGGAAAATCATCTAATGTTGACACTTCCTTGGTGACCTTGAAAAAGAAGTATGAGATTGCTGATTCTCTTATACATGGGTTGTAAGAAAATATTAGTTGCGTGGAGATAGAGCATGGTCAATATTTCAAAGAGCTAGAATCACAAGTTTAGAGTGTGTCGAAAACCCTAAAGAATAAAGAAGATGCTTGTTCTAGCTATGAAAAAGGTTAAGATATTTAGAATATAATCATGAAGAAGCATCCAATAGGTTGAAGTTTTATGGAAGTTTGGAGAATATTTCCAAAGATATTGATAGGATATTAGAGATTCAAAGATCTACTAGTGACAAAACAAGCTTAGGATTTAAAGGAGAACATGTGAAGAATGATGGAAAATTTGGTCTAAGATTTCAAGTAAATAAGAAGGTGACCAAGGAGGTTGATTCAAATAAGTGTAACTGCAGTTTAGACAACCCAATGCAATTAGGTATGGTCCTTCATTTAATGGTTATTTCTACTCTTGTCATGGTTTTGGTCATAGATCTAGGGTTTGTAAGAATAAACTCTATAAGAACAAGTATTCATGGAATGGTGAAATATCCTTTAAGGGTAATTTTTATTCATGTTTTGAGTATGGCCACAAGGAAATTGATTGTGGTTGGAATCTTAATGTATATGATTCTAGAATTTGGAAGGGTGATGTGTATTACTATTGTAAAAAAACAT
Organism: Taxus wallichiana var. yunnanensis; assembly: GCA_018340775.1. Lineage (NCBI taxonomy): Eukaryota > Viridiplantae > Streptophyta > Pinopsida > Cupressales > Taxaceae > Taxus > Taxus wallichiana. The sequence continues at coordinate 837,859,127 of CM031239.1, forward strand.
GGACTTATTGTTAGATTTTTCACCAAGGTTAATCTCCAAGAATCAACAATAGGTTTCAAGCTCCTAATAGGTAAAAAAGGAAGAGTATTCAAGAGGAAATTCAGTCCTATGAATGAGCCTAAGACTGTCATGTCAAATCATAAGGTTAAAAATGATGTTGATCAAACAAATGAGGTCAAGAGAATTGATTCTCAAGCTGATAAACAGAGTATGAAAGATGAAGATACAAAACATGATAAGAAGGTAGAAAATGAATATGGCTTGAAGGAAAAAGAAACAGAGACAGTCAAGGGAGATTCAAGCTCAATCAAGGTACGAAAATGTGTTGAAAAGATCAAGAAATATGTAATCAAGCTTGGAAAATCTAATACAAGTCATAAAGGTCTGTTGGATCTTGTTATAAATGGGGACATCCTCATGTGGCTATCATGTCTTCAATCAGATGATGAAGATATTGGAGATTAAATCATTTTTCCTAAAAGTGAAAATATCTCAAAGGAAGAAAGGGAGTGGATGGAATCCTTTAGATCATCCGATGCTTATATATTGTTTTAAGTAACCTAATGAGCTTTGTGTGTATTCTCTAGGATTCTAGTAGACATTATTCATCTAAAGGAAGCATATGTGTGTCTTGAAGGTGCATCATCATCTACCGCTAGTGTTCAAAGTGCAGTAAGTGTGTTTACAACGGTCAAAGGTATGTCAGTATGAAAGTGTCATGTTTTCATCAAAAGGTTTGTGTTCGTTAAGTATAAAGAAGTCATTTGCCTTGATTTGGTCTATTGAAAGTGTATGGTCTCGTTGATGGTTCAAAAAGAAAGTGTCAAAACATGTGTTTTGGATCAAAAGTGTCCTTTGAGGAATCTTTGTTGATAAGATGTCTAAAGTTTGTGTAAAGTAAACATGATTAAGGTCTTTTAAAGAATGTATCTCTTATCATTATCTATATCTTATGAAGGATCAAGGTCTGTAATTTGTGCTCCTAGATGTTATATTGGTCTAGTCATGTCATAAGTAGTATGTGCAACACAAGTATACTTGGTATGAGTCTGGTAATGTCTAATCATGAAGAGTTTATGTCATGTAGTCAAGATATGTGTGTCCTTCATCAAGTTTGTTTTTCCATCAAGAAGTTGTTAGTCCTATTGGTCAAAATGTTATGAGTAAAAGGATATGTGAAAGGTATTGTGTGTTGAAACTTGAGCATAAATTTGGTTTGTGTCCTACATTTCTATGCGTCTATCATTATTATCATCCATCAAATAAGTCTCTAAGTGATAAAAGTTGAGTCTCAAGTTTTTCTAAATGGTCTATGATATGTATTGAGTTAGTATAAATGATTTTATTAGAATGGTCGGAATGGAACTTTAACCCAACATGTGAGTGTGCTATCATGGTATTCATATGATTAGAAGGAAGGTCTACATGGTTTTGGATGCACTATAAGTATTGAGTTCTCTTGAAGGTTTAAGGTGAAAATGAATTGAGTTTTTGTTTCAAATAGTCAAGTTAGTCTACACAAAGTCATGATGTATCTTTGAAGGTCTTAACATAAGTATAAATTCATGTTCAGGTCTTGAAAGTAATCTAGAAATATATGTCATGGTGGTATCAAGTGAACATCATGGAGTAATTCTATAATGAGTGTAATCATGATTGGTCTAAGATGATGACAAGAGTCTTAGGAAGTGGTTCTTAATCAAAAGAAATCTTGAAGATGTAGGGTCTGCAAGAAAGCTCTATAAAGGATAAAATGAAGTCAAAAACAAATTATTCTTTGTTTATATGCGATCTTAAGAAGCATAAAAAAATATCACAAAGATAAAGGTGTGAGTTGGAAAAAGAATTCCTATCATGACTTAATATGACTCATGTTTTGAAAAATAATGTTCTAGGAGTGCTATGAAGATATCCAAGTCTATTATGGTGAGTCGATTGATCCTTAAAGAAAATACAAAGTTGAATAAGGTCATATCACTCTAGGAGGATCTTATCATGATATTTGAGATCATTTAAGAAATATCTCTAGGTTCAAAGTTATATTAGTTTAAGTTTGAAAAAGGTATGTCAAAATCATGGGCTTAAGTTGAGGTTTGTAGAGGTTATAAAATTTTACCATGATTTAAAAATGCATGTGACAATATCAAGCATTGTGCATGATCATTAATATCATGTTGTAGATAATATCTCATCATCAAAATCGTAGAAGTATGAGTAGAGTTATTTTTATTATTCAAAGTACTTGAAAGAATGTGAAAGCTATAGGTATGACTTGACACTATGTGAGAAGATCATGAATAAGGTTTGTGAATCTTATCAATGATTGACATAATCCCTGTGGGGAGCATGTGAGTGTCTTGATGATTTAGAAGACCGTATATCATAATTATGACATGAAGATAATTTGTAAGTGCATTGTTTAATAAGGAAGATTATAATGTGCAATGAAATGTTATACTAGTAAGCTATAGGTGTTTTAAAGATTTCATAAGTCACGGGAGATGTGTTTTATTATTCACTATGTCTATGGGATATAAGTGTTTTCCTACACATTCATGAGGTCCATACAAAGATGTTTGAATATGGTAAAATAAAAAATGCTAGATAACTAGTCATATGCAATTACAAGGTTGTTGTTTGAGTACAAATACACCGATATTTTAAAGATAAGGTTGTGAACACTAAAAATAGTTTGAGGACTGTGATGATGAAGTAGACCTATCTTTAGAGAATTCAATAAGGTAAGTGCTTGAAATTTTTTCATTGTTAGTTAGAGTGAGAAAGTATGATCATAGGGGAGTAACAAGGTGTTGTCTCATGATGTATGTGGACTTCTATGACATGGGAAGTTTGACCAATTTGAATTGAAGATGAGCTTTAGGGACATTGGTCATAAAGTTGATTGTTGGTGTAAATTCACAGCACCCCCAAAATGACCTATGGATCTACTTTTCTAAGGCAATGTCATTTGGTGTGAATGCAAAACATTGAGATTTCCCAAAGTGTGGGACCTTTGCAAATGGGGAAAGATCTCTAGAGAAGGCTAGTTCCTCTTCCTAAAATACCTACCACAAGCTATTCTAGTGCAGGAAAGCTAATCTAATCCTAATCTAACTATGCCAAGGAGATAGAGAGAGAGAAAAGAGGGAAAAACAAAGCCTACACTAAAATGGTGATACACCAGAGAAGGAAAATGTTGAACATCTATCAAAACTGCCATGGAAACAAAGAGATGTAAGCAAAGGAAAGGATGGACAAGTGCATCACAAAACCAAGGATGGATGTCACACAAAAAATGTTCCAAATATCCATGAACACAACTCCAAAACCTATAATGAACATCCAAACATGTAAAAATACTTGCAATGAAGAGAGGTAAGAAGAAAACAAGCAAAAATGAGCAAGGATGGACAAATGCATCACAAAACATGTTTTTTATTACTATAGAAGTTTGCACAAAACATCATTTCATGGGTAAGAGGCAAAAATGCCATTACATAGTAGGGGAGGAGGTTCAAACTCCATTTTTGACCCTGGGGAAGAAAATAAGGGAGAGGCAGAGAAGAATGATGAACAACTTGTTACAAATGAGCCAAAACTGGCTTTTAACACTCGAAAGAAAGAAAGAAAGTAAAAATGCAGGAAAATTGATTTGGAACTTCAACCACCAACAAGATTCATCTAATTTTCCTACAAAATGATGGGTTTCCATGAAAAATCCCATACTTTGAAGTACATTGCTTTACAGAGCAAAACAGAGGCCCATACTTCATTAATTTTGGTGGTTGGAGTTATTTTTGTGTTTTTGCATGCTAGAGACGTTTTTCCATTTTTATTTTGCAAATATCCATCAAAATCAAAATTGAACCCTCCATCATGTAGAGGATTTCACAAGATTTCCAATGATATAAAGAACGTGAAAATACGAGCTCGGGATCGAAAGTTATGCCCCTCTGAAGATTTAGGGCAAAAATGACAATTTTAGGGCAAAAATTGGGTTGGCGGGCCGAAACTTGAAAATTTTCCTCTTTTTTGAATTTGGGAAAATTTCCCAAAAATTCTCATGCCCTACCACTCCACTACCATGTGGCACTCTCTGATTCACTGATGGAATCACGGGCTCAAACTCCACCCTTTTCCTTTTGATTTCTCATCGGGAAAATTTCCAAAATTTCCCCACACCCCACTCTTCCAGGTGACACGTGTTGGCCTCTGGTTCAGTGCGGAGGTGTGGCCCAACATTTTCCTTTTGCATTTTTGACCACTTTGGAAAATTTTTCCAAATCCTTCTACCACCCCGACTCCCGACACCGACTGGACACGTGTCGCATCCTTATTCAATGTGGGGCCTTCTAAACTTTTCTCCATCCTCCTCCACGGGCCGGTTTTTTCCTTTGCATCCTTTGCCCATTTTGGAAAATTTTCCAACTTTTCTCCACCACCCTAACTCCCAATGCCACGTGGCAATCGTTTCATTGGATGCATGCTTGTCTAGGGAAAATTTCCCCAAAAAACTCCGCCGAGCCATAACTCGAAAATTATAAGGAGTTAGGAGGAAAATTTTACCTTTCGGAAAGAGGAAGAAATATCCTATTTGATGAAGCCATTTCCAGAAACCTTTGAGTGCTTGAAATGTGTGAAAATTGAAGCCGAAGAACAAGGAAGGAAAAATGAAGGCAAGTTAGCCAAAATAAGCAGGGGGTCATTTTGGATAACAAAGTGATCTCAGAGGTGCTTAGAGGAAAACTTGGGTTTTGAGCATAAAAAGACCTAGAAAAAGGTATATGACAGGTTTGAAGATAGATTTAGAGGATATGAGTTCAAGGGGAGCTATGTGGAAGCTCATAATAGGTCTATGGATCATTTAATATTGTTATTTGAAGTTAAGAAGTGTAAGTGCAGTCCAAGGGGAGTTATTTGAGCAAGTAAGTCATTGTTTCCATTATGTATTGTCTTGTGTTGTCATTTTTCATTTTATCATTTTTCATAGATGTCAAAGGGGGAGAATAACATCATAAACATGAAAAAGAGGTCTATTAGGTGTGTTTTGTCTTAAGGTTGCCATCAATGTTTCTGAAGGTGGTTGTCATCACTAAAAAGGGAGAGTTTGTCAACCATTGTGTCTAGGTTTTGTCATTGATGTAAAATAAGTTAATGGAAAAGGGTGTTTCGGTGTCATGTGAGTCTCCGTGAGGTGTTAGTCAAGGTAAAACATGAAGGTTGATTGGTAGTGTCATGATTTGGTGTAGTCCTATATTTGTTTTGGAGCATGGTTTAATAGGCATGGTCTTAGTATGAGCTCTCCAAATTTAGTTGAATTTTGTTATGAGATCAAAAATGATCCATATGATGTGTAAAGGGTGTCTAATATTATACATTGAGTCATCATGGTTACTTCATGGTTTTTCATGTTTGAATTAGGCCATTCTAGGCTTATTCCTAGTCCTAGAGCATGGTGTATGGTATGGTGGCATGAGAAATGGAGCAAGGTAGTCCTATATACGAATGTAAAAGGTTTTATGACATGTTATAACAGGTGTATCATGAGTTTCAAGTCCTATCTTAGTGGATTGATGATTTTTCATTGTCATTAGGAAGAAAAATAGTGAATACAAGATAAGTAAGAACATGTAAGTCACTGTGGTTAGAGAGTTTCAAATTTCAGTCAATATGAAGAGCTTTGTGAAAGTTATGAAGTGTTTGGTAAAGCGAGTTTTGGAGAAGTGAAAACCAGCTTGAATTGAGAACTTCATATGCTCACCCACTCACACACACTTTGTATGGGACCTAGATGTTTTAGGGAATGCTTTCCCATTGAGATAAGATATTTTCACAAAAATAATGAGGAGATTATAGTGTGTTTTTATGAACAATCGTTAAGAAGATAAGTTGGTTTGAAACCCTAACAAAACCCTCCTTCTAGAGTGACTTGGGATATTTTCATTGTATGGTCTCTAAATTGTCTTAGAAATTAAAAGTGATGCATCAGGGTTGAATAGGATTCCTCATAGCTCATTTTGGTGGTGGTTTGGTGTTCTAGCTATTTTGGGAAGAGAGAGAAAACCCTAGTTTTGTATGTTTTTAATGTTTCATGTATGAGATGTAGGTTCAGAATGAAAACAAATTGGTCCATAATCCTTGGAAGATGTGATACATCATCATGAAAAATTTCAGGAATGTTTCTTGAAGAATTTTTGAGATATAGGTGCTCAAAGTTAGCCTACATATTTTGGCCTTAAGGGCTAAAATGCTAGTCTCTTGGTTTGAGTTGAGTTTGATCATTTTGCTTATTGTTGATTAATATAATGGTCATAGATAGTTGAGTGACAGTTGGTATGATGTGTTTAAGCTCTTGTAATGGCATGATGAGGTAGTTTAATGTTGAAACCCTAGTTTCCTAATTGGTCCTAGTTGGCTTCTCAAGAAGGTGTGAAGAAACATGCGTGTTTAAATAGATTCCTTCACATGAGCTATTCTTCCTAGTGCATGTATATATTGGTAAAATTTTCCTTTATTCATTACAAGTGATTATTGAGCTTATAATATGTTTTGAAGGAGTTTTTATTATTTCTCTCAAGACTGGTTCTTGAGCCCTAGAAGCCTAAATGAGAAATTTAAGAGATGGGATTGGTTTAAGACCTTCCAATATGAGTTGGAAGATTAAGTGAGCTGTTATGGAAATAAAATTCAAATAAATTTCCAATGGTATATGGATTTTTTTATATAAGGTGATTTGATATGTGAACCGAATCTTATTTGAAGACCTAGTTTTGGGGTCTTGAAGCTAGTTTGGAGCAGTTGCAAAGTTTGATAGATTTGGAGGTCTTCCACTATGAGTTGGAAGAAAATGTGAGTTGTTATGGAAATTAGATTTATATAAAGTTTACATTGGTATATTTCTTGAGTTATGATGATGAGCTTAGTTATGTGAACTCATTTGTTTTTGGGACTAAATTTTTGGGTGCTTTGAAACCTAGTTGTTTTTGCTCACTCCTTTAAGTGTTTTATGGTGGAGATGGATGTTTGAGTTGTTATTAATCCTATTGGTGATGCTTGGAGGTTTTTCTCATGTTTCATGATGATGATGATAGCCATGATTTTTTTTAAATACCTTGGAGGTGCTTGAGCATTTGCTAGAGCTTTGAGAGGGCATTTTGAGGCTGTTTGAGAGTCATTGTGATTTTTAGAGATGCATTGACCCTGCTGACCTACTTGGATAATTGAAATTTATTCATATGATGTTATAATTATGTTTTTATTTAGGATGAAAAAACTACTTGCTCATGACCGGCCTAAGAGGTATTTTAAGCTAGTGTTGGATATATAAGCTAGTGTACTTAGTCATTTGTGACTTGTTGAGCCAATGGGAATATGAGTGACCTATAGAGGAGTGAAGAGGGATCATGGAAAATTATTAGAATAGGTATGAGGACTTGAGATAGTTTTAGGATTATGTGCAAGGAAAATTGACATATTCAGCCCATGAAGAAGAATACTTGATCGAGTTAGGAGAGTGCTTGTTTTGATGAGGGTTTGATGTGTTTGGAGCTGAATTTGGATCATAATTTATGTGATAAACCTATTATATAAGATCATTCATTTGAAAAATATCTTATGATGTGTAATATTCATAGGATTGCTTTTTTGTGAGTCATATCAAAAAGGTTTAGGGCTTGATGCTCGTTGTGGGGTGGGTGCACGTAGTCATATTTATGCCCTCTCAAAGAACAAGGAAATCCCATGTGCACCACCCTATCACCCAAAGTAGGAATCGGGCGCTCATTCGAGGCACACATGGGTGTTGAGTCCCTCATTTATGTGATTTGTGTGAAAATTCATTTTTTACGATAGAAAATTAAGTGAACAGATTAGAAAGGAACCATACATTCATCTTAGAGCTTAGAATGACTTTTAGACCAATGTGTTCATTCATATAAGAAAAGAATTATAGAACATAGATATGAATCATAATAGAAAATAAATTCACAAAGGTTTACACCCACTCATATATATATATATATATATATATATATATTTGTGTGATAATGCATTGTTTATGACAGAAAAATAAGTGAACAGATGGAAAGGAACCATACATTCATCTTAGAGCTCAGAATGACTTCTAGACCAATGTGTTCATTCATATAAGAAAAGCATTATAGAACATAGATATGAATCATAATAGAAAATAAATGCACAAGGGTTTACACCCACTCATATGAAATATATATATATATATTTGTGTGATAATGCATTGTTTATGACAGAAAATTAAGTGAACAGATTGAAAGGAACCATACATTCATCTTAGAGCTCAGAATGACTTCTAGACCAATGTGTTCATTCATATAAGGAAAGCATTATAGAACATAGATCTGAATCATAATAGAAAATAAATGCACAGGGGTTTACACCCACTCATATGAAATATATATATATATATATATATATATATATATATATATATATATATATATATATATATATATATATATATATGTGTGTGATAATGCATTATTTATGATAGAAAATTAAGTGAACAGATTGGAAAGGAACCATACATTCATCTTAGAGCTCAGAATGACTTCTAGACCAATGTGTTCATTCATATAAGAAAAGCATTATAGAACATAGATATGAATCATAATAGAAAATAAATGCACAAGGGTTTACACCCACTCATATGAAATATATATATAACCGATCCATACATATGTAAGTAGAACTGGAACCACACATATATTCATGTTAAGCATGTTGATAACCACATTACATTAACTTAGGAAATCACATATTCATATGATAATGTAGACCAATGTCATGCATTGGAACTGGATTTAGGCCCTTCATAAGACAAGAAAAATGTTTGAGACCCATCCCCTTAATACAACATACTCCTACATATCCTGTAAATCCAACCTATAGAGCTCTCACAATATTCCTGCATGGCTTCACCTCTTTCTCCTTCTACTCTCGATCTTTCCATCTATCTCCTTTTCTTCTATCGGGTGCTCATATATATAGATTTTTCAAGCACCGCCATGACTTTCTAAAGTTTTAGATCACTTGCCATGTGTCCAAGTGGTCCTCCATAGGAGCATGCTTCTTCATATGCGAGCTCTCCATCCTTCACCATTATGACCTTTTGGAATCTTCTATCCCAAGGTATATTGCTTTTGTGGGCACCAATTTGCCAGATGACACCCATCCACTTCGCATGCATTATTGGGTCATGCTTTCCTCATGTCCCACCCGATATGGAAAATATGGTTAAGTCCCAAGATCTTTTCTCTACTTACTTGTGCCACACGGGTTCCACTAAAACCATCCTAAAACCCCGTGATGCACACTTTTTCCTTGCACGCTCTTATTCAAATAGGCCTTGTGTGACCACACGCCTTTCAGTACTTAGCCAATATTTTAGGGACCCAACATTATCCCACACTATGCATGTTATCCACCCTCAGAACACCTTCTTAATGAATAAAGAGTGATTTTCGTAGAATAGTTTGGAGAAAGAATAAAGGAATGAAGAATTTTGCAGAAGAATGAAAGAATGGGGAACCATGATTATTTCTACAAGAGGAGAGGGAAATATTTTGTCAAGTTTTCCTCCAACCTATTCCGTGTATCAAATTTGCTCGTGCCTATTGACAAAGTTCACCAACTAGGACACTCACCTCTTAAATCTTATCCCTTCTCCTTGGGTATTTATCATCTCCATGATTCCCTCTAATCTGCTTTTCCCAAATCCTCGAGCATGTCCATCCTTCGAGTGATCTAGGGTTACAACTCTTTCATCTAGTTTTTGATTGAACCCTACAAGGTCTCAATAGCCTCTGATTTCTTCTCAACCTCAGCTAGAATTTTTCACATTCTACCCTATTTACCTTGTTCTTATCCTGGAACTCCTTGAGCTTTGCTTCATGGGTGGCAACTAGAATTCTTGCCACTCTATCTCTATCGGTGCAGTTGTCATAAGTGGCCTCAGTGACTTGGGTGACGAATTTCACATCCATGAGGACTTTCTTGTACTGGGCCACAATGGCCACAACCTTCATCTTGTCCTCCTTTTCTTTGTGCGTCGATGCCTCCTCTATAGACTCTAAGGCTAGTGGTCATCTTTCCATTGTGAGGACATGGGTCAATTCCTCTAGACACTCTAGGGTGGATCCATACTTCTGTGTTGGTGGTGTTAGATTTGGATGTTTCAAGAAAATGACATTTGTGATCATCTCTTCTTTCTTTTAGACCTTGTACACCCTTGCCTTCTCTTCTTTCAACTCATGCCTTTGTTGCGTGTTGATTATCTCCTCCCGCTTTAACTCCTTGGTTATTTTCTCTAGCTCCTCTTCCATTTTCTCCAGTTCTACTGGGAACTTCACCATGTCATTCCTCCTAAATATTCTAGCCTCTACTTCCACCAAAACCTTATTCAACACGTTACATATTTTCTCATCTAATAGCCACTGAGTGTTTACCAAGGGGTTGTCACCTTTTGACTCTGGTACCTTCATTATTTCCCCTTGTCTTACTTTGAATTCTAGTTCATCAATGTGGGACTAAAATGCCCAAAAAATATTTTCCTCGTCCGAGGGTATGCACCTTCCTCATCAAATGATGCCATAGCCAAGAGTTTCTCTGTTGGTATGGTGCTTTGAAAGTGTGCATGAACACCTTGTTTGGATCATCAATATAGCCCATCCTATGAACCTGTGATGCCTCTGTGCTTTTTCTCCCTATGCGCGCGGCCTTAGGAAAGCTCATAGTCAAAATGGGATCCCTCGTATGCTGTCATATTCCTTTTCTTCACTTTCATCTTCTACTTCCTTCATCACTAGGTTCGTGTTGCATTCCATCTCTTGCTCTACTAGGTCTTCAATGATATTGGCTACTTCTTTCTCTACGGCCTCATCTATTTGTTCCTTAGTGAGGCTTGGGGTCCTCTGTTATTTTTAACTTCCTCACTTACCCTCTTATTCTAAGTATCCATTTCTCCTTGTCATTCTTCCTCTTAAAAATATCTACTTATTTTCTTCTTCCTCTCATTCCTACTTCGAGTCATGAACCTCATAGATAGGATGGTCCTCACCTCCTGGTTCACTTTTATCATCATAATCTCTCTCACCTCTATGGGCCTCCAAGATCTCAGTGTACTTTGAATCATTTTCTTCTCTCACCTTCTACTTCTTCCTGGTAGGAGATTTTGCTTCCTTCTCCTCTTCCTTTGGTGACTTTTCCTAGGTGATGGGTTCCTTGTGCTCGACACTTATTCCTCCGGAGTATTTTCTTTATCGGGGACTTTTTCTCCACGTGTAAGTATTCGGCTTAGCACTTGTCTCCAGTGCACTTACCACTTTTGTATCCTAAACACTTGGTGCTTTCTGCACCTCTTCTCTTTCCCTTTTCTTTGGCATGGGCTTCTTTCTTCTTGTATGGTCCTCAGGGATGGATACATCATTTTCCAAGTATGTGAAGGTATATCCTTGATGTAGCCCTTCCAATGATTGGCAATGTCACTGGTTTCATCATTTGTATCTTGTGGGAGACATATCTCTCCACAAATGCATGCTTCTTGGGGTAAACCAACTTTCTATGTAGCTCTCTTTAGTATAGATCCACCTCACTAAGGTCAAACCTTAGTCTCTTAGCCTCTTTGAATCTATTCACCCCCACTTGGAAATATTGTGTGGTGAAGGAGAAGGGAAGATTGTGCCATGGACTCATTGTTTTATTTTTCAACCTAAATCTGCCAATGCGAATGTTGATATACCAAGAATTCTACTTCTCTTTGAATGAGCATAGGTAACTTCTCTAGAATCCTCCATTCCACCCCGAACACATCCCTCATACACTTGTATCATTTCTATAAACTTTCCTTGTGAGTGGTTGTCATGGTCTCACAAGTATATTTTGTGAACCATTTCACGGGTGATGGATCGCCGAGAAGACAATTGTGAGGAGGACATTTCCAAATAGTATCTTCTCACCTTCTTGCACGCTACTAATGATTTAATATGTGATGAAAGAGGAAAATTTGTAGATGGTACCCTCAAATATTTTCCAACATACTTTCAGCCATGCCTCATTCACTTGAGTCCATCTCTCTTGTTGATTGAGCTTGGTTACTAAGCACGTGGCCATCCTCATCACAGGGTCTGGGATTTCTGTGATGTCAAAGTATCACCATCATTTCTTATAGTCATATGCAACAACTATTTCGTTGATGGCCTCCTTGTCACTTAGGTCATCATCAATGCTATCCCCTTCACAGATAAGGCTTGTGAACTTGGAAATTAACTAGGAGTTATGTGCATCTTGTGCCCCGTGAAATAAAAAAATGGTCTTCGTGAATACGCGCCATTAGCCACTAGTAGAGGTGCTTAGGTGTTTTGAAGTAGGGTAATTCATAAAGTTGTAATAATCCTACCTTCTCTAATTTGACCTTTACTTTGTCACTGTAGCTGGGTATGCCCTCTATTGTCCTCTTGTTTGTTGGGTGAACCAACTCCAAAGCCATTTCTTTTTCTATTGTGCTTTGGTGTGGTGATTATAGTCACTTACTGACATCTTCCTCAAATCAGATTCCCATTCTTTTCCTAGCAATACCCCATCCACGTATTACATCTCTCGCGCACCACTCTTCATTTGTGTCTTGACGGTAGTTGTTTGCTTCCCCTTCCCCTTTCCCTTCTTCTTTTTAGGTGAGGTGGTTGCTTTCTTAGGTGCCATCCTTCTGGTTAGGTTATCACTTCAAACATATTTTCCTTTCTCTACTCTACCACTTTATCCAACCCTAATACATAACCTTGCGAAGAAATCCTCCTACACCATTCCCTAGTTGCACAAACCCTAATGGAATAATTCTTCCATAAGACGACACTTCAAAACTTCCTCCATGCCCGTGTACTCCTTTTCTACTAGTTTTCAGATTTTCTCTAGTCACATTCTCTTAGATTTCTTCAATTTTTCTTTGCATAGATTGCATTTGGATTCCCTAGTTTACAAGATATATTTTCTCTTTGTAAATGCAAGGTAAATAATGAAGTTCTCGACTTATTATTTATAGCTTTTCCTTCTTTCTAGCATTAAACAATATTTTACCTACTACCGTACTTAGTATTTAAATGTGAAATTTTACACCAAGTCTGACCTTACGCACCCAATCTTGTGTGAAAAACTTCTACAAACTTATGTCGTGTAAACAATCCATCCCTGACTTAAGACTCTTGTGTACATGTTAACAAAGTGTCGAAGGAACTTCTTCTACCCTTCACCTATTTTTTCTCTCACCTACCTCATGTTATTCCTCCTACGCTTGTTCCTCCGTATGTGGTTTCTCTAAATTCATATCCCGACACTAACCTTTTTCTTCCACTTGTTCTTCCATGCACTTCCTTCATCCTTGTGTACTTTGTATCCATTAACCAGGCAATTCTCCATAACTTCTACTGCTAGTTCAACTTGTATTACGGGCCTATACGTCGCATAACTTCACCCCACACTAAAATGATGTGTGGTTCTCTCAGTGCATACACAACCTTTAAAAAGTAATGTGGTTACCGAGACCCAAGGTGCAAAATAAACAACAAAACAAATGACAAGAAATGAAAACACAAGAAAGGAAAATTGTATAAAGGGAAACTTATACTAAATGGAAAAAATGCCTTATTACAAACATTTAAGACTTATTTATAGTAGGGATTTAGCCTACTTCCATTGAAATGGCTCGGTAATCTCATTCCATCCATTGCTCTCAACCTGGAATGCGCTTGAATTAAGGGTGTACGAGATGATATAGGGCCCCAACCAATGGACTTTCAATTTTCAGGATGGCATAGAAACTTAGAATCATATAAAAATACCATTTGTCCAATCTTAAATTGTTTGTTTCGATGTGGTGATCATGCCATGATTTTTGTTTAGCATTTTCAGCCTTTTGACTCCACCGGATAGTGATCGTATCTCATCCAATTTCATCAATTTTTGATCCTTTCGTCCAAAGGCTTATTTTTCAGCCAATCCTCCTATGCATGCTATATGTAGAGAAGGTAACATAAATTCAACGGGTAAGATTATCTCTCGCACCAAACACCAATTGGAATGGTGTGGCTTTATTCAACCTTTTGTAGGTTGTCCTATACACCTATATAATCACTGATGCTTTTTCATCCCAATCTCGCCTACCAATGTCACAAATTTTGGTCGTGGCATGACTTAGTATTTTATTCAATGCCTTGGCAGTTCCATTTGCTTGTGGATGGTAAGGGGTAGTCTTATGATGAGCCACCATGAACTCGCTAATAGAATCCTGATGGTCTCATTTAGGAAATGCATACCGCTATCATCCGGTAAGCTTGCTTAACGTGCATCCAAACCTTGTAATAATATTCTCCATAGAAACCCGGCTATTATAACCATTCAGACAATCCTTGGTAGGTGTTGCTTCGCCCTTCTTGTCAAATAATCCATGTAATTGATTACATAGTGTGATCCGTCCTATACATGGTTGGTGAAATGGGGCCTACAAAATCTATGGACCCTTTTCAAATGAATCTATACTTGAAGAGTGCACAAAGGAATTTCATCCCTATGCCATTAGTTTCAAGGTGCCGACAATGATCACATGCCTTGCAAAAGATTTTTTGCAGAAATCTTGATATTGGGTTTCCCACCATAACCCAACTTGTAATATCTTGTGTGCAAAGTGGCATCCCCGCATAGTGTCCACCCGCACTTCCTCCATTCACTCATGTTCTAGCACACACCGATGCAACACTTCATCATGTCCTAGTTTGTACAAATCACCACTAACTAGCATGTAGAGTGCAAAGTGTACATGGATAACTACTTCTTCTCTAATGTTTTCATCCCTTCTAGTGCCATACATGTTTTGAGAAACACCGCAATACCCTCCAAGTCCGAGGGTGTGCGCCACAACCTAAACAACTACACGTCTAGCATGGTCTCCTCAATACTTTGCACATCCTCTCCTAAGTCAATTCTAGACAAGTGATCGGGCCCAAAATTACTCTTTCTTGGCTTGACAACCACTATGAACTCAAATTCTTGGAATATCGGGACCCATAAGGCTTATCCCAAATGGAGAAATGAAGAATGGGTGATCTAACAAGCCTGTCCTTCAAAGTGTCAAATGCCCTCTTCTACACCTCACCCCAATGAAAGGCACTCTTGTGTCTAAGTAATTCCTCCAAGGGCGTGGTGATCCTTGTATATACTGTATGAACTTCCTATAGTAACTCTTATGCCCAAGGAATCCATGCACAATGCTTTGGCTAGTAGGCTCCCTAAAACCACGATGGATGTAACCTTGGAAAGATCTACTAGTCACCCTCCTGCTATGATATGTCACAATAAGGTTCCAAATGGGGTAGCAAAGACACACTTCTTGATGTTGAGGGACATCCTCAACTGTCAACACCTTTCAAACATTAGTCTTAAGGTATCACAATGGTACTTGACTAGACCATACACAGTCTAATCATCCAAATAGACCTGAAGAAATTTATGGATGAAGTCTTGAAAGGCTTGCACTACAATGCATAAGAACACAACAGACACATTTTTCAATCTAAAAGGGATGACTGTATAGGAAAAAATTCCCCATTTAGTGGAAAAAGTTGTCTTTCTCTAGTATTCCTTTATAATTCGTATCTAGTGGTACCCTGAGAAACCATCTATGAAGGAGTAGACTTCACGCCTAGCCACTCCCTCTAAAATTTCTTTAGTAAATGGGGTAGGGAAGGGATCAATGACACATACTAAATTCAGGTCCATGTAGTCAACACAGATCCTTATCCTCCCATCCTTTTTGATGCTAATGACCATTAGGCTTATCCATTCCAATTCTTCCACACCTCAATAATACCTCATGCTATCATTTTATCTATCTCCTCCTTCACTTGTATGAGAAAATTTGGATTCATCTCGTATGGCATTTTGTAGATTGGGTGTGCACCTTCCTTCAGTTTTATCTTCATCTCCCCTAAGGAATGGTGGAAGCCTTTGAGTTCACGATACCCGCGAGGGAATAAATCTTGGAATTCATGTAACAAATCAATGATCTTTAAGACCTCCTTTTCCGACCAATAGTCTCCAATGATTAATTCCTTGGGTTTTGTCTCTGACCCAATGTTAACCTTCTTTATTTTTAAGGGCTCATGGTAAGTGCATGTCCTTTCATCAATGCTATAGATAACATCACACGTTCTTATAGAGTGTTTGACATCTAAAATCTCCATTTACTCCCCATCTATGTCATAAACCAACTTTCATTTTTCCTTTTCTATGCATGCTTGCTCAAACTACATATCCTCCGATTCATCCTCATCAAAACGTGCCTCTCAACTAGGCTTTCCTAGAAAATATAATAACATGTCTTATGTCATGGCACTATCCCCCATCGTAAGGTGCTTGATCACTTGCAATACCTTATCCACTAATGGCTTTGTGCTCCGATATTCAAAATATTGGATGAGATTAGTTGTCCGATCCGCCAATTTCCTATCTCACAACAGGTTTCTAAATGGATATACTATGCATGCACACAACCTTGTATTGTGGAATATAGCTTATGTATCCATAATGATGGTGGTAAGGCTTTTGCACCTCCTATCCAAGACTTCTCACATGCTTGGATATGAAATGAAGTGGTCTCTTTACCATGATAGTCTTGAATAACCGTAGGCACGTTGCTCTTGGAAAACCTTACAGAGAACATGATTCTTACCTCGGACCACTCTAGGAAGCTCTCTCGATGTGTATCCCACCGGCGTACTACACAAATTCCGATTAGGCTATAATTGAGCATCCTCTTCTTTCATCCTCATTTTTCCATTGAGCTTCCATGTCCCATAATAAACTTTCAAGGTAGGCTCCTCAGAGTAACTTGGTAAATTCTTTACTCCTAGGCACTTGAGTGAGCGCACCTTGGTAAATTTTGTTACAGACCCCCTCAGTTGTTACCCAATTAAATCATAGGTCCCGTGTACCCAATTGTCACATGCCATGCTTGTGGTATCACTCACATGATCGAGCATCCTCAAATTGGATAATTCCTTCTATGGGTGAATTATCTCTGGGTCTATAATGGAGTGTACATAAATTCTATCAAGGACCTCTTCTCCCAAAGGTTCAGTGTAAGGCATCAACTTCCCATCCATTAGAGGGATGATGACCCATTCTTCCTTGTTCTCGAAACTGATATATCATTTGTTGAACCTCATGTTAACGTTTTTCTTATAGCACCATGGGTTCCCAAGAAATGTTGGAAAATTGTCTATCTTGGTGAGTGCCAAGACTTTGAAGTCTCCAATAAACTTGCCCCTGAATGGTAATCACTACATCCTTTAATACTCCAATGGGAATTTCCTTAGTTTTATTTTCCATATACAACACAACCGAAGATGGCTATAATGCGGCCTTCCCATTTGATTCTAGGCATCTAATGTAAGAACATTGACTTATAATCCAAGTGTAAATCAATATGTTGCTTAGAATCTAACCATCCATTACCACATTTAGTGTGATTTCTTTGTCATAGTCAAGGCTATGGGGATGGAGGTTTATGTGCAACACCTACATTTCGCACTCCGTTGTGGCACGTGGCATCTTCTCTTGTAACCATTCTCCTAGCAAGGGAATGATATTATCTTGCCTTAGCATTTTGCACACTTCCTTAACCTCATCTAGGTCCTTCTGCAGAGCCTCAACATTCCTTCTTTGCTCTTGCTTCTTGGACTGCTCCTTTAGACACTAGATTTCTTCTGCAAACTCGAATGACATCCATTATCTCTTTATACACTTCCTTCTAGTGGGCAGGGTCCAGATACTTCCCATGCATCACCTCTTCTCTTGAGACTAGAGTCTTTTACCTTAGTACTTCTTTGGCGTGTGCAGCCTTTTTTTCGTGTTGTCACTGTAACAAGTTCTAACCCTAACTCACATGCCACTCTAGGCATCCATTGTGTGTCGACTTCTTGATACTCACCATCCAAGTGCCCTTTTCCTTTCGTGCTATTGGCTTAGGTGCTCAAACAACTCGTGACTCCTCATACTTATGCTTTTTCCCACACCATGAGCATTGTAATAAATCTTGACACTCGTGCTTGTAATGTTCTATAGATCCACAAGCTATACAAGGTTCCCCATGGGAACTAACTTATTCCTCCTCTCGTAGTTATTGTAACCACAAAATCCTCCATGAAAACCTCTTCCACGCACCCTCCATCCACACGTCCTTCATAATGAAGATCATCTTCCTGGAACCACCGGAAAGGCTAGTTCGGAGCACACCATGATCAATGTCCTCATGGATCTGGTTAATAATCCTACAATCGTTATTATCATGGGTCATAGAGGTGCAAATATTATAGTAGTAAGACACATTCTTTAGAATTATGCCTTTCGTAATAAGGGACATCCACTCGCATCATGGTCCCCATGAAAATGTCACAATCTACCACTATAGTGTATACTTGACTTCTGGGGGCAACTATCCTTGGCATGCCCGTCTAATTCAAAATCCACACACCAAAGACCACTATGAGTCTCATGTGTAGATTTTGCAGACGAATTTTCTAATCTGTTTTGCCATGGTAGTAATTTGAGCCTCTAGAAAAGGGCTCACACTAGTATCAATGTTCTTAACTACTTCATCGCATCGACATGACCTCTAGAGCTTCATGTGGGTCAATAAATGTTTTATGGGACAATGCCATCCTAAATGGAGTGATCAACCTTCCAAAAACTATTGAGCATGCTATGAAGTGTGAATTTCATATGATAATTTTGACATGAGAGTCTTAAACCATGAATCATACTCCCGCACACTCTTACCATTCCTTTTGGATCTCCTTCAAAGTGTTGATGCTCTTCCGCTCGAACTCGTATATGGAACTCTACTAGGAAGGAATTCTTCAATGCAAGTGTAGTATAACACCATCCGATAGGGTTTTACTTCATATACCAGCTATACACAAGTCCTTGTAATGTTTTTACAAAAGACTTTCCTTCCACCCTGGGGTAGTGATCCTCTTTGCGTGCCATAACAATTCACACTTGTCCATGTGTTCCGCAACATCCTCTATACCCTGATAATCTGGAAAGTGTAAAGACATTTCAAAGAACACCTGAGGAGGTGGCTAAGGCCCCTATCCTCTTGATTCAAATCATTGGTTCCTCTTGTGTTTCCTCCAAAGTTGTTCCATCCACCATATCCACTTTGGATCCACTGGGTCTTATGGCTCCCAATCCACCGGCCTTCAGCTCTAGATCCCCGTAATCGCACTGGGCCTGAAGTGGTCATGCATAGTGTCCCCAATGTACCACTCAACTATGTGCCAATGGTCTATGAGATTACTCCACTGCTAGAAGTGTATCCCGCACCATTCACATGTGCGTTATCTAAACCTTGCGTACTTATACTTTACCCAAAAATTCCTCCAAACATCAGAATGGTATGTGCAGCCATATATGTCCTAAATGAAAAATTATACCTCTGGGTGCCGATCGTCACTCCCATCGATGCCAATTGGGTTATCAATACTCATTTGATTTGGAAAGCCAAGCGCTAGGGGTTGGTCACTAGGTGGGTTCGAGATGTTCACCAAAGACTCTCCTTTCTCCATGTGATGAACTCTCATCATAAGTGAAGGGGCCTCTCTCCCACTCTTGCCAAGATGGAGTAGCATAGATTGCTCGGGATCCACATCCTCCAAGTGAACTTCAACACCCTCCCACATCATCCGCCTCCATTGATCCATCACACTTACAACCTCATGTTGTATAGTCATCTCCCTTTCACGAGCTTCACTATACTTGAGCCATCTCTCCTCCCTTTCCTCTTCACCGTAATGTCTACCATCTCCCTCCACCCTAGATTCCTTGCCTAACTCTCGGAGTAACTTAACCGACCATGGGGAATGCTTCTAAACTCAAAGTAATGACCAATATCTTCATAGCCAGAGGAATAACACTCAAAATTGACCCTCTAGGCTCCCTCAGAAACTCAAAATCAGAACTTCGGGCAAGAATACATCAAAATGGCATATTCTAAAATATAACTCGCCAAAGACTCCTTCCACTAGTGATCAATATCATGCGTCTAAGTTAGATCTCGCATCTGCATCCTCTCGGAGATAGTCATCTTGGATCCACACGTGTGATCTATAGAACCAGCTTGATCTAGATGCGTATGTCAAGAGCCATTCATATAACTCTACTAGGAAGTAGTAAAAGAATGTCTCATATAACTCATGGTATAGGTTCTCTTCTACCCATCCAAGCACATTAAACTTAGGTCCAAAGTCTCTGAATCTTTGAGTGAACTTGTCCTTCGTGCTCTTGAACCATGTTTCAACACTTTCTAGAGTCAGGCACTTTATCATTACACATCACAAAGACAAAGATGCATGTAGTCATTTCTCACAAAACTTCGAAAAGAGGTCCTGACAATGGAACCAAGATGTAGTAATTTTTATGCCCTCTCAAAGAAAAAGGAAATCCCATGTGTGCCAACCTATCACCCAGTGGACGCGGGTGCTCACCAAAGCACGTGCGGGCACAAAGTCCCTCCTTTATGTGAGTTGTGTGAGAATGCATTATTTATGATAGAAATTTAAGTGAACAGATTGGAAAGGAACCATACATTCATCTTAGAGATTAGAATGGCTTCTAGACCAATGTGTTCATTCATATAAGAAAAACATTATAGAACATAGATATGAATCATAATAGAAAATAAATGCACAAGGGTTTACACCCACTCATATGAAATATATATATAACCGATCCATACATATGTAAGTAGAAATGGAACCACACATATATTCATGTTAAGCATGTTGATAACCACATTACATTAACTTAGGAAATCACATATTCATATGATAATGTAGACCAATGTCATGCATTGGAACTGGATTTAGGCCCTTCATAGTACAAAGAAAAATGTTTAGACCCATCCCCTTAATACAACATACTCCTACAAATCCTCTAAACCCAACCTATGGAGCTCTCACAATATTCCTGCATGGCTTCACCTCTTTCTCCTTCTATTCTCGGTCTCTCCATCTGTCTCTTTTTCTTCTACCGGTGCTCATATATATAGCTTTTTCAAGCACCGCCATGCCTTTCTAAAGTTGTAGATCACTTGCCATTTGTCCAAGTGGTCCTCCATGGTATCATGCTTCTTCAAATGTGATCTCTCCATCCTTCACCATGAAAACTTCTAGAATCTTCTATCGCAAGGTATATTCCTTCATGGGCACCAAGTTTCCAGGATAGTACCTTATCCACTTTGTATGAGCAATGGGTCATGATTTCCTCGTGTCCTTCCTGATATGCCAAATATGGTTAAGTCCCAAGATATTTTCTCTACCTGTGCATGCCAATGGTTCCACTAAAACCCTCTTAAAACCCTATCCTACGCATTTTCTCCTTGCACACCCTTATTTAAATAAGCCTTGCATGCCCATGTGCCTTCTTATACTCAACCAATATTTTAAGGGTCCAACAGTGCCTCACAAAACAAATACCATGCAAGATGTGTAATACTCTTGTAAGTTCTTACTTTGTGTAATATAAGCTAAGGTTTCAGTGGGTTTTCTTCCCTTTGAGAGATTCCCACTTACATTTGGTGTCTATCTGTTCTCTCTCTTATTGTATGCATTTGTGAATGTATAATACACACATAATAAACTCATATGGTTCATGGATGATTGAATGAATGGTTTGAATGATGAATGCATGTAATGGAAAATGAAATGAATTTTTGTTAGGACTGATTCACCCCTAATGTCAGTTCATTTTTCTTCCAATAGGCCTTTCAACAATTTACACTTGGAGGTTTGGGAAGGAGCAAGGGGATCCACATGGAAATGTGAGAGAGGGAATAAACCACGACTCCAAAGTAATTATAAACTATGAATGCAAAGGGGCCCGAAAGACTTATTTAAGGTTTATTAAAATATATATTGAATACAAGTTATATTATTAAACTATAGTGATATGGATCAAATAACATTTAAACTATAGTATATAGATTTGGAAATTTGTAGTTAAACTTATAGATTATAAAATTAAGACTATAATTTAAAATCATACAAAAATATATACATAGGTATATTTTTAATATTAGGTTTAGAATATAGTTTTTTTAATAATATAGTTGTAAATTAATTAAAAGAGGGTACTGTGGTCACACCAGGACACCAAAGGGAAAAATTAAATTTGGAGTAGATTATTATTTACGAAGCCAATAAGAAAATTCAAATTTCCTATTTCCATGGAATGTTGTCTCCCTATAGGAGACCTTAAGTGACTTGAATTTACTTGTTTTACCTGAATAATTACTTCCACCTACACACACATTACAAACTATAGAAATTAAAGAAATATTTCAAATAATATTAACCCTTACCTTTATTTGTAGGGTCCTGAGCACATATTTCACCACCAAAGGAGTTTTGACCATGCGTAAATTTTTCGAAAAGGCTGAAATATTTTTATGTGTTATGTGGAATATCCAGGAGAGGAGGAGGGGGTATTTAAAATAAATTTTCTAACCACCCAACTACCCAACCAACCTAACTGAAATTTCTATTGGATAATTAAATTAGGATTAATATTAAACACTTTGGTACCATGTTAGGACCGAGGTAATAAAACTAGCATATTAAATATTTATTAATCCAAACATTAAACATGAAATAAAAGAAATACACGGTGACACCATTTTAACATGGAAAATCCCGAGGGATAGAAACCACATAGTAAATATTTTTCCATTAAATTTGAGAAACAATATAGTCCAAATATCCCTCCTTACTTATCTCCCCAAATTCACCAAGTGAACTCGACAATTTGAGCATGCCACATGATCCATATATTTGACTCCACGGGTCATGAAATATTAAGTGACGAGTTGTGTCTTTTTACAAAGAACCTTAGTTTAAATGTTGATTAAATATAATATTTTAAACATAAATAACCTAGTTTATATTAAATAATTAAGAATATAAATATTACTAATTATTTAATTATAAAATAAGGTTTATAAGCACTTAATATTATATTTTAAACATAAATAACCTAGTTTATATTAAATAATTAAGAATATAAATATTCCTAATTATTTAATTATAAAATAAGGTTTATAAGCACTTAATATTACATTCTAACGTGAAATTCAAAGATCAAGATGGTCAAGAGAAGGAAGATGATAAGTTCCATATTTCATGCCCAACCTTGTGCTCATTTTCTTTCCAAGAGGATGAAGCACCATGCACATCACATCATAGTGAGAAGCGGGGCAAGGGTGAGAAAATTTGTATGAAGGATAGTTGCTTGGAGAAATTGAGAAGCATGGAGCATTAAAAGGATTGTGACCATACTTTGTCACCCATAAGTATCGGTATGACAAAGGCAAGCCTAGTATGATAAAAATCATTATTGTAGTAGCATCCCACTCTCATGGAAAATCATGCAAACTTTCCCAAAAGTTTTATAAAGGGGTCATATTTCATGAATCTAGTCAATGGGTTTTTAGAACAAAGGCATTCAATGATACTTGTGCATGTGAAAATTTTTAGTAAGAATAAGTGCTATTATGAAAGTACGTTGTCCCCCATATGTAACATAGGTATGTTTTATCACTTTTCCTTTCTTTTGTGTGTTTCCCTTTTCCATTTGTTGTGTTTGTTTTGTTTTTCCTTGTTCGTGTCATCACTTATATTAGTTAGTGAAGCAATGAATTAATTTCCCAATTTTCAAAGCACCGGTCTACTTACCCATGAGATACCTAAGATTATTCATTACCCCTTATGGTCTAATATCCCCAAGTTAGAGCTATTTGTTGTCATGATAGATTTCTAACATGCAAAATTGAAAATTTTGGCCATGACAACTAAGCCCCACTTAAAAATTACTCTCCCGATCACTATAAACCCTTCCTCTAACAAGATATCCCAAAGTGTAATCATCATTTTGGATAGGAGGAATGTGATAAAAATATTTTCAAGTGATTTTAATGCACAAATATGTATCCTAAGGTGATTGAAGATGATAGGGAGTATTCAAGCTATTTAGGAGTTTTATAGGAGATAAATGAAGTTATACAAGGAATTTTAGGGAAAATTTGTGGAAGAAATTGATGTTGGGAATCAAGCAAGAAAGACTGGGTCATTTTAGGTATAGGGATGCTATACTCCAACCACGAAACCTAACTTGTCTAGATGATTCGGGGAGCTCGGGAGGAGTTGGTAAGAAAAAAAAAGTAGTCATTATAAATCTCTTAAAATCCTCTATATTATGGAATCATCACTTTGTTTCCAAGTCTTTGAAATATTTTGTGATAACCCAAGACTCTACATCTGCCCCTTCATGTCAAAAGTGAAACAAGCCCTAAAAATAAATTTGTGGGAAGAATTGGATCATAAAATTTTTATGCTTAAACACTATTCCATACTCCCGAGTTAGAAAAAGTATCGTGTCCAAAAATGCAACTAGCAGGTGACATCCGCATTTTCAAAAGGCTTGAGTGCACTTTTTCACCCTTTGTTCCCACTTAGATTGTACTTGACGTGAACAGGGGACAAGGGTTCCACCAAAGTGCACTCCCTCATCATTTAATAAGGGGTTTTCATTTAAAACACAACTTAGTGCGTTAGGCAGAGCATGTGAAGAGTGAAGTTACCTAGGTCCCCTTCACATGATAAGAAGACACCTTAGTATATTTCCTAGAATACTATGTTCCCTTATATTTTCTCGTAAGGTGTAAGGGGGCACAAAATCGTTCTCCCCATATTGCCTTACTCCCCGCAACTTGCAAAGCATAACTTTTGCATCTAGAACACCTCACAACTTGCATCTAACTTGTCCCTTTCTCATTAGCTGAGACACATGGCACATTTTCTCACCAATTATATCCACTCACATTTTCACTAAGGTGAAAAGGGATAAGGGGACACAAAAGTACACTCCTTCATGAATTACTTCTTCTCAAAACTTTCCCATCACCTCTTTTACACCCGGGAGCTCCAAATTTACAAATCACTTAACTCTGTGTCCCCATCTCATGATCATACCTCCCATGGAACATTTTTGAGATGGTGGTTCCCCCTTGGATTGAAAAATATTAAAAGGGACAAATTTGAAAAAATGCACTCCTCATCTTTTCACTCGGCTCTAGGTCACATGGAAAACCAAATTTTAGCCCCAGGAAGCCATTTTTAGCTCCTTGCATCTCATTCACACTACACGAGAAGATGAAAATTTTCACCATCTAGTGAAAAGTACAATTATCTACCACCATTATACCCTTTCATATTTTACCGTAATTTTTAGGGTGTAACCACACTTAAGATCTTCTCTAACCATGGTTTAGCTTGCAGTGTTTTGATCTGGGTTAAAAGTTTCAAAACAAGTGTGATTAACTCCCAACTCATAAACAATTAATCATTTTTAAATTTAAGATGCTATATTTCTCCCTCAAAACTTGATTAGTGCATAGTGATGATGTTGGAAATCTTCGTAACCATCAAAGTTGGAAGAAAAATTTTGCTCATATCTCCAAAAGCAGTGCACCCGATTTCCACAAAAGTTTATCGAATCCTCCAAAAATACCTTCAAGTTGACTATAAGAGAACTTATGTCGATGTTATATGTAATTTTCATCCCCTAGAGTTACCTTTTAGTTCTACATAGTTTTGATGAATAAATATCTTTGTAAACTTGAGCAAAAGGTCAAGAGACAAAATTAAATCTTTTGAGACTATTTTCATCCCGATCCAACACCCAGAATACCTCCATTTAAAAATAGTAAGTTGTGAAAGGTTTCATATGTATAATTATATTAGGTTTAAAAAAATTGAAACTCTTAGCATCCGTGTACTCCAAACAAGAAAAAATCATCAAAAGGTGAAAATTGTGAAAACTTACTAAAAATAGCCATCCTAGTCAGGACTTGCTAAAAATATAAATTCTTACAATTACGCTCAAATCACCTGTATCAAATCACATTACAAATATCTCATTTATTTTTTCCATGATTACAAGGATATGAAATTGTATCGGGTTTCAAACATGAAAGGAATCCCTTATTGGCTCCCCACAACATTAGTCTCAAGGTGAATTGAATCAGATGGCACATTTATATACATGATCTTGGATGATTCAATTCATCCTAGCAAGTCACTGAAAGGGGGTATTCATGGTTGAATCACTCAAGAAGTTGTCACAAAGGTAAATTAGGAATTTTAATATAATCCCGAGGAGAGGCAATGATATCCACATTGTAACTCTAACCTTGTGTTTAATTCTCTTCCTAAGAGGAGGTACATTATGTGAATCACATCATGGCAAGGAACAAGTTAGGATGAACTAGTGTGTGTAAAATATTTTCACTCAAACTGCAGGCTACCGAGGTACCCAAGACCATCATGTTTGCAGGATCAATAAGTCATCACAAGTCTACATGGTGAAATTCACTTAGTAGTATTTTGAACACTCATTGAATGCCTTGGAATGCGTTTGCATCTCACAAGAAGAAGTTTTTATATCTCAATATTCCAATTCAATAGGTGTTCGAGTGGGAGGAACTTCATTCATGATCCATTATAAGTATATTCTTCATCAACAGGAGCTTTCCCATCTCCATATTTCCACTTCTCTTTCTTCTTCTCTCCCCCTCCAACTCTCTCTAACATTCTAATTCTTCATTAAGACTGTAATTTTAATGATTTTATCTTATTTGACATTGTAAGAGTTCTTGTTCATTAATAAGAAAAATTCTCACTTTTATTCCCTAGGAATACAAAAGGTCATAAGTGATGAGATAGGTGAAAATTTATGTGGGGGAGATGAAAGGACATTTTTGTATATTATAAATTGGAATGACTCCTCCATTCCAAGGGGTTAGAATTTTTTTATTGTTGTAAGTTGTTGGATTCCACTACTACTTCATGAAATAAATATACATTATTATATGTCCTTGTTTATGTTCTACCATCATCTCCACTTTCTAACTTTGTAAGCATTATTATCTTGTACAACTAAGAAGGAACTTTATGTCTTTGATTTAGTAGTCTTGCTATGGATTACATGGTTAATTTATTATATTGAATGTGGAAATACTCTAGTTATTTTTGCTAAGAAATTTTGAGTTCCTACTCAAAAAAATTAACCCTCTCTCCCTATTTCTCCTACTCCCTTTACCTTTCTCTAAACTAATTTTTGCCTTGTACATTGTACAATAAATTTTCTATAGGTTTAGTGGAGTATTCCTATGTGATCCCTGCCTAACGGCCACCCAAGAATTTTAGTTAGTTTACATTCAATAATGAGAACATCCCCATACCTAAGAATGAGGGGCTTAGCCCTATGACTATTGGTGAAAACCAATAATCTACACCGCAGAAATTATTTCACCAACACTTACCACCAACTCAAGAAAATTAAAGGTAAATCATTTTGTAATCATCATGGAATTAATAGACATTATGAAAATGAATTCTATTTTTTACAATGAAGAATCCAAAAATTGAGCATAAGGGATTTATTTACTTTAATACACAACATTATACTACGCAATCATATCGAGTCTTAAGATATCAATGGCTATCGAAAGTTATAACAAATGTATCGATGATCATAAATGATACTACATGATACAAATTCTACTATATAATAAGATTCATCTATTAAAAAATGATAAGAATGAAGGGCCTACTTTAAAAGACACACTCTCAAAGTGAGAGAATAACATACTTTTATTTTGAAAACAAAAATGGATTCAATACTAATCAAAAATGAAAAATTACACACCTCCTTAGATAACTTAGAGCATACACAAGCCCAATTAGGGGGAAACATGGTAATGGATTCTAATGGTATATTTTCTCCTCCAAAAAATTGAAATAGATTCTTATTGATTTACTAAAATTTAAATCTATATAATGACAATATTCAAGAAAGATCTAGCTATAGAAATACAAGTAAGAGCAATAGATAGGGTTTTTAGAATGACTCAAGTTTCCTCTATAGGTATGAACTATTTTGAGATGGTGACTGCTCTATAAATGCTAAATCGGGTTGTGTAAATCTGGAATGTGATAATCTTAACGGTAGAAGTTCCTTGGAGAGGACATGACCACATGGGTGCTAGTGTCTATGTGATAACTATGATCATAGTTCTTCCTGTGTTGATTCTTCTCACATTTAGTTTTTTTGTAGGTCACGTCAGTTCACAACACTTCTACTCTATTATACTGTATCTACAAAATAAACCTTAACTACCCGCAAAATACTCAAGCACAAAATAGAATAAATAATAAAATGCATATGAGAGAGTTGGGATGACCCCATTAGTCACCCCGATGTGATCTCGTTTCCAGTACTACACTACATTTTAGGTGCCATGTATTTCTTATGGTGTGTGATTGAAATTGTGTCCCTTGAGTGGGATTCCCTAGCACTGTTGCACAAATAATAATGGGATACAAATACTTTATATCAATGCAAAATGTGTGGTATGGAATGGAAGCCTCCCCTATGTAGTGAATAAAGCCCAAAATAAAGTCCCTATGTTGTTATTTTGTATGTAGTAGATATATAAATGCAGCCCAATTAGAATAAAGTTATATATATATATATATATATATATATATATATATATATAAATGATATATATATATATATATATATATATATATATTATATATATATATATATATATATATATATATGAGTTTTTTTTTTTTGAATTTCAGCACACATTTTTTTTTTTTTGAACTAGGTTGTGAAAAGGAGACAAGAAAATACCCAAAGCTAAAGAAAATTGACAAAGAAAAAAACAAGGTAAAGAGGAAATAAGCACCCAAAAGGACATTAGCATCGGCACCTCTTGTCTCTGTCTTGGTGGTAGCATCTTGTAATAAGAAAACAAAACATGAACAAATATGGGAACATGGATCCTATGGCATGACAAAAATATGTAAATGTAAGATCAAAGAAGTGAGCAGAGTACCAAAACACGAAAAGGACCAAAGAGATGTTATCAATGTGTAGTTTTCATACTTAGAAATCATGTATATAAAAACATATTGGAGGGGTAATGTAATAGTAATATGTGCATGTTTTAGTGACTACATTTACCCCCATCTTATGCCATTTGGATGAAATTCAAGTAGTATAAAGGATATGAGAAGAGCGTACCTTAAAAGGGCCTAAGGATTTATAGTTGGAGTGTGCCAATAGTAAGAAACACAACGTGGAAACCCATGGATAAATGCTTTGATCTATGTAGGGTGACATTTTTTTTTATCACACAGGAGATATTGGATAAGATCTTGTTAAGGAGATATAGGAGACTTTGAAACTTGGAGATCAAAGGAGGGGTTGGGAGTGATCATTTCTCAAAAAACTATAAACTCTAAGGATTTGAGTGTCCCATCACTAAACTAAGGATTTGGGAATATTGTTGCTAGACTAAGGATTTTAGAATCCTGTCATTAGAGAAAGATTGTTTAGAGAGTAGTAAGTTTTACTTTCCACTATGACGCTTACTCGAAAATAGGTTCACCACCGTAGAAAAAAATATGAATACATTTTGCAACTTACCTACTAGGTCCCAAAAACCCACGTAAAGTTGTATAGGAAAGGAAATGATGTCGATTTCCTCCACTTTATGATGTAAGGTTGTAATTTCTTGGTAAATCGAACAACGGTGCATGTTCGGTATATTGGATTATCTGTTAAGTTAGGTCATCCGGGAGGAAAAATTGGTACACGAAATAGAATTTGAAACTGTTAGTATTGATTTGGAAAATAGTGATTGATTAAAATTTATTATATTTAAAACTTATTTCAAGTATTGAATTGCCCCATATTAGGTCATTTGAGGAAAAATTGTGAGAATCTATGAAAATTTGGATTAATTTTTACTTAGAGTATAATTTTACATTTACATTTTGAAAAATAACCTTCACATGATTTGAATATTTGCTTTGATTTTACTTGGAATACAAGATGATTATGTATCTTATTTGGATTTTTTAGATTGTTGATAGATGGGTAATAGGATACCTCAAATATTTTCCCCCTTTGAGAAAAGAGGGGAGATTCCAATGGCTAAGACATGATGCAAAATAAATGAGATAAAATGCCTTGGAGATGAATTTAGAGTCAATATAGGAATAATATAGTAAGGAGTGTAATATGAGAATATCACATAACCAAGCCTAAGGATGCATTCCTTAGAATATTTAATACATAAGATATTGAAAATACATATCCAATGTTCTTTGACGGTGATAAATATAGATAAATGATGCTCAATATATGGAAGAAACAATAATGAGAAATTATTTTTGTGGAGGATAATATAGGAACTATAGTAATCTTGTGGGTAAGGAGATTATACTATATATAGTGTTGGTGAAATAGTTTGTTGCACTAAACATTCTTGGTTTCTATCGGTGGTCACATGGATATTTCCCTCCTTCTTGGGTATGGGGAGGCTCCCATTATAGAATGTTAACTAAATAAAACTATGGGGTCACCATTATAATGGGGGTCACACATGAATACTCCACTAAACATGTGGTAAAATGCTTGTACAATGTACAAGGAGGAATTAGTTTGGAGAGAGGTAAAGGGGAGTAGGAGAAATAGGGAGAGAGGGTTAATGTTGTGAGTAAGAACTAGAAAATTCTCACCAACAATAACCATAGTAGGTCCACATTCAATTAGAATAATTTAACCATACAATCAACAGTAAAACTAAAAAAAGAGAGACAAAAAATTCTATAGATCCATTAATCAAGGACAAAAATTTACTTCTTGGTTTTGCAAGATTACAATGCAAGGAAAACTTGGAAAGTAGAGGGAATAAAGGAATATATTCAAGGAGATAGAATAATTTAGCTTATATTGCTTTCAATAGTAGTAAATTCCAACAACTTAGAACAATGAAAAATTGCCAACCCTTTTTGGAATCGAGGATCCATCCCAATTTACATATTACAAGATGTCTCTTCCTCTCCCCCATGGGACCTTTCATCTCACCACCATTTGTGACTTTTCACATTCCCTAGGAATGAAGTTAAGTCCTTTTATTATTTTTGAAAAGGGAATTTTACAATACAAAATTAAGTCACTTAAGTGAATAAGATGAAAGAGTGAAAAATACATTCCCAATGAAGAAATAGAATGTTAGAGAGAGGGGGAGAGATAATAAGAGAGATACGTGAAAATTTGGAGATGGTGAAGCATTTTTTGATGAATAAATTTCTCTCGATAGATCTTGTGTGATTTTTACCTCCTATTGAGTTGGAAAACTATGATTGCAAATTCTTCCTCCTACGATATGTAAACACACTCCAAGGCATTGAATGAGTGTTTAGAAACATTGTTGTGAGACTTGCACTAATATGGAAACATGATGATCCTTTTTGAACACAATGTTGGAGTTAGAACATGGAGATCATCACCTTGCTCTTTTTGGATTTAAAATTCAACTCCATGATAAATATGTTTCCTTTTTAAATGGAATCAACCCTAGGATGATCAAACACCTTCTTTCTTATCTCATTTACTCATTGGAAAAATGTATTCTCCTCTAAATAGAATAATTAATCCTTCATTCAATTAAAAAGTGCACAATGTTAAATCATGAATCTATAAAGTCACTATGATGTTCTACACTATTTCAAAAATTATCCAAGTGCTCTTTCTTCAACATGAGAGGTTCAACATCCTTATTTCTTGACCAATATCCTAAAACTTACTATTTTTAGTAAGTCTTATTTTGAGAAGTCCATTTTAGTTACCAATTTCTTAATTTGGCACTTTTGAGTTTCCCTGATGTGCAAGGGGAAATAAAAACTATGAGAATGAATTGTTTGTAGCACTTACTATTTATAGATAGTGAGGCTTAGGGAGTATTACTATTTTTATAAGTGGTACTTCCCGATGTTGGAATGGAACAAGAGTGGTCTAAATTTTTTTATTATTTCACAAGGATGCTTTGCTCCAATTTTTGGAGGATTTCAATTTCCATAACTTTGTAGATCTAAAAATGAGTTTATATTTCAGGATTTTTTTCTAGAAATTAAAAATAGTGTACAAAATCATTAGATTTAAGGTTGGATTCATTTGAATGGTGATTTTGAGAAGGATTTGTTGTTAAAATCTCATGGGGATCAAACAGGGGTTTGGGAGATATGAGAAAAATTACATTTTTAGCATATGAGGCCTTTGGTATATTTTTAGCAACATAACAAGGAGAGTGATATTTTGGAGAAAAATGAATCTTTAAAACATAAAAATGGCTAATTGTTTGAATATGAATCTTTTTGTTCTCACTTGCACACCTTAACTCAAGTTTGACTCAAGCAGGCTTAACCGAAGTTGAATGAGTGTTGATTTGGAGTTATAACCTACAAAACAGGGGAGAAGAAAGAAAAAGGGGACACAAGGGAAACACAAGTGCAATTTTCACTAGATCTAGATAAGTACCATCTTGTGGTTTCATGAGAATATGATTTACAGAGATGGAAATGGTTTGGGAGCTAAAAATGGTTTTTCAATATGACCAAGAGCTAAGAATAAGAATGGGGGGAAAAATTTTGTGTCCCTATTATCACCATTATACCTGGTGTAATCGAAAGGGAAAGCATGTGTGAGAAAATGTTCCATGGGTCCAAGTACATGAGAGTGGGTCAAGTTAAAATACAAGTTGTGACTCCCTAGGTGCAAAAGTGATAACATGCAGGTTGTGAAAAATTTTCCAACATGGGGTGCACAATTTTGTGTCCCTCTTATCCCCATTTCACCCTAGGAAAATACAAGGGGACAAAAATTCTCAAAAATGTGCCAAGGGGGTCTTCATCATGAGAAAGTGGTCTATTTTTGCATTGTGCTCACCTAACCACTCAAGTCACAAGTTTTAAGTGACAAAACATAAAATCCATAGGGTAGTACAATTTTGTGCTCCCCATGTACCCTTTTCATTTCGGGTATAATCTAAGGGGACAATAATGGTGAAAAACCCCACCCAAGATTTTTAGAATGTTTATATCACCCACTAAGTACATTTTAAGACACCGAGAGTGCTTTCCTAGTCCTCGGGAGCATGGAAGAGTGTTTTGGGGTCAAAACTTATATTATTTTGACTCAAAAGCACTGTTAAGACCATCCCAAAAATTATGAGGAGAAAATTCTAAATGGAAATTTGAATTTTGAAGCCATTCACCCTTTTAGGATGAAGGAGAAGCAAGTAGTGACTTGGGTTGTTATAGGAGATCTTGAAGACTTAGAAAAAAATTATATTGCCATCACGTGGAGAATTAAAATAAATTTCCATTGAATATTTTATGATATTACAAATCCTCCTAAAAATCCTAAAATCTCCTAAACAAGTTGAATTTCTCCATTAGAACCTTCATTCCCCTTGCCCAAAATGACCTAATTTTTCTTAACTTTTTCTCGAAATTAATTATCTCCATAGTTTTACCCTAAATTACCTTGTACCACTTCATTTCTCTCCTACAAAATTTTTAGATGGTTTAATTATTCTCTTCCATCTTCCATAGGATGTCCATATTTTGCAATATGGTAGAAAAATAGCCAATTTAGTGCTTTGGATAACACTATTCCATCTCAAAGATTAGTCTTATCATGAAATAAATCGAGATTCATTCCCGCACATGAAAAAAATTGAAAACGATGTTAGAAATTTCCTCTTAGTCGAATGAGAGTGACATGGGGTGGAGGGGTTATGTGAGATGATGCGATGGTCGAAGGAAGGATTCATAGTGACTTGGAAAAGGTTTTCAAAGGGTGGGCTTAGTTCTCATGGCCAATTTTTTATATTTTGCATGCTGATAATTTTCATGAAAAGAGTTAGATCTAGATTAGGGATATTAAATAACCTCGGGTATCTTGTGGAGTAAAAGACAAGTTCTTTATCCGTTGGGCAATAGAGTCATCAAGCTTCACCGAATAATAAAAGCTACAAACATAACCAAGAAACAAATGGAATACACACATGACGAGAAAAGGAAACACACAACGGGAAGGGAAATACACAACATAAGTGGAACAACAATATAAAGTTAAACCATGATAAAACAAACCTAAATCACCTATGGTACATGTGGGGACCAACCCTCTTTCACCGCAACACCGATTCTTAATTCATTCCAATTTCTTATTTTCTATTGTTGTTAACAAAATGAGTCTTGATCATACCCAACTTACCATTTTCACACCAAGGCTTATAGTATTTCATAGGAATATGAATTTGATTTGTTATCCACTTCATGAACATGGTTTCTCCGAGCTAGTTCTTGGTGGATATTTTGAGATTTTAGACATTGTCACAAGCCTCTTAATGCTCCATGTTTCTCAATTTCTCAAAGAAAATATCCTTCATAATTTTTTCTCATCATCAACCCACTTATTAATGTAATTTTATGTGCACAACGCTTCATCCTCTTAGAATGAAAATGAGCGCAAGGTCAGATATTAAAAAATAAAGAACATCATCTTCTCCATCTTGGCTATTTTGAGCTTCAAAATCAATCTTCATGATGAAAAAATCCTTTGCTTGAGTATATTCAACCTTGAAATATTCAAGCATCTTATTATTTATAAATTACTCATTGAGAAGGTATTCATATTAAATTGAATCAACCTTGGGAGGATCAAGAAACATTCCATCTCTTTGTTCTTTATTGAGAAGGTCTTCATCTTCTCCCAAAAAAAGAAGGTTTCAAATTCACAATCATTTTCATACTCACCAAACAAGCCTTCATGTTTGGACCTCGGGAGATGATTATAAATTTGGGATTCACTCACTAAGATGTAATTTGATGTCACTTATTCATCTTAATCCATATTTCTCATCATCTCAGGATTTCTTTGCTTTAGGTTAAAACTTCCATGACTCGCATCATCAACAAGTAGAGAATCTACATTCATGCTTAATGGGAAGTACACAATATCAAATTATGGCTCCATAAAATAATCATGATGCTTTTTAACAAGCTCCATCACACCTAGATACTCCCAATCAATATGGGTAGCTCAAAATCTTCCTCTGAAGCTATGAAAAAGTTGTTATACCTTGAATCTTGAAACAAAATGTCCACCCTTAGGTCATCTGGTTTTGAACTGTGTATTTCATTTTCTTGATAGGAAGGAGATTATTCATTTTACCATTGATGGGTATGGTGGCATATGAAAATCCATATATCTCTCTACACTAACATCTTGATAGAAGCTTCATCTCAACAACATACCATACTGAAGGTTTCCATGACATGTATGCCACAAGTATTTCCATAGTGATATTATTTTCGGAAAATTTATAAATGATCTTGAGCATATTTGACTCCGATGACAAGAGGAACTTCTTTAGTTTACAGGAGTAGAAATGGAAAGTAGTGGGAGTGAGATAGAAACCAATATATTTACAAATTTTTGCGGGTATTGTATGTATGTGAAACTAATCTAAGTTAATGAAAGGAAACTAAAACCAAGTATATTCCTAACATATTTAATCAAAAATAAAAATCAAGATAAAGAATGAAAGGAAAAATCTTAACTATTGTGCATCAAACATAAAATCCAATGAGAAATGAAAACCTATCCTTTGATATTTAGATGTGATTTGTAATTGTAGATAATCCTTTAGTGAACTGAATGTAGCCACATGCAATCAAAGGAAATTCTCCATGGAAGAGGAATAGATCTCACCAATATGCCTTTATTTCCATGTTTGGTTCTTTTCTTATGAATCTTTGCCAAGTAGAAGATGGAAATGGTTGCTTGATCAATAAACCTTCCAAGATTGAAATGCTCTTATCATATGCAAATGTCTTACAAGGACATGGTGTAAGGTCGACAAGGGGCATCGTCCATCTTACTATTTTCTAGTTTGGAAGAAGCTAACAACCTAGTGAATTTGGGATAAAGGTAAAGTAGAATTAGAAAGGGATAAGTATGATTAGAAGATATTAATTATTGATTAACAACTCATGGGAATTGGAGGTGATTTAATTAATCAACTAGGATTAATTAATAGACCAAATTAGGCTTATAGAAGTTATTTGGAGATGATTTAGAGGGAAATTAGTATAATTTGAAGGGTTTGAAAGGGGGATTTAACTAATAATAAGGTTTATTAGTTAAATACAAGATTGAAAGGATTAATTAATTAATTAAAAGAGGATTATAACTAACAAAGTGTTGTTAATTGACATCCAGGATGGGGAAGGATAGTTAATTAAGGAAGTGTTGTTAATTGACCAAAATAAAGGGGAATGTTATCTAATTAGTGGGAAATCAATAATTATAATGAAATGACAGAAAGAGGATAATTAGTGAAATTTTAGTATTAAAACTACGTAGTAAGATTTATGTGTCTACATTTGCCCCTCTTTGATGTGGTGTGGTACAAATGATGTCAATTCAAAAATAGTAGACAATTTGAAAGAGTAGAAGAAAAAATAGTAAGATGGACGATGCCCCTTTGAGTGTCAAAGAGGTGATAAAAAGGTCGATTGATGCTCGAAAAGAAGAGAAGATTGATTTTATTGAAAATAATACGATCGCGCCAATAAGAGATGTTGTTCTTAACATATTTTTTGGAAGAAAAACTCATAACGATGAAGTGATTTGAACAAGATATGAGTGGCCATTGTTGGAATCAATTAAAAAGAGTAGAATCTCATGCCTCAAGTGGAAGAAATAAGGGAGGGATAAAGAATTGGAAAATTATAGGTAGAAAGTTAGAATGGAAACAAGAAGATAGATGGAGAACGAGAAGATTGTGACGTAGTTGACATACCATCTGGATCAAGTAACTATTTATTTGATATAAGAATACAAAAAAATGTAAAAAGACATAAAGAGACATAATACTAAGTTTTTTTCATTGCTAAATGACCAACTCAGAAAAATACATGAAGCAATGGAGTAAAAGAAATTAAACAAGAAGGAATGAAAAAACATTTAAAAAAACATACTAAAACAAACAATGTTCAAGAAAGTTGCCTAAGAATGATCCAAATTCAACTCGGAATGATCGAGTTATATGACAAGGTTTAAAGTTATGCCCTAAGAAAGAATACATGCAAGGAATAAACAAAAGACATATAAGTCCCATGAAAAGAAATGTGCACTTTGAAATTTCCCGAGTAATGATATATGTTGGGAAGACAAACATAGCAAGCAAACCAGCTTTGTTAATGAAGGAAGATCACAAGATGATCCGCATGTCGTGCACAAGAACAAAAAAGCACTAAAGTAGGATGTTTTGTAGGATATTTTTTTATTTTTAGGATTTTTGTTTTGTGAAAGTTTATTATTTTTATGTTTTACCAATGTTTTGGATTTTGATGTTTTACCAATTTTTGGATTTTGATGTTTTACCAATGTTTTTGGATTTTTGAAGATTTTACCAATGTTTTTTTATTTTTAGGATTTTGTGAATTTTTAGGGTTTTTTTGAAAGTTTTCCAAAGCTATGTACATGAAAATAAATATGGCCCCAACAAGAGGTGAGAATTTACAAGGAAAACTCCGTGCATATATACAAGAAGAATATAAGTTTGGATCAAGGCCAAGAGGGTTACGTTTAACAATATGATGAACTAAAGGCAATGAAGAGATAAAAAGGAGCAAGCATGCCCCCAGTGAGAGCTAGCTAAGAAAAAAATGATAAAAAGACAAGATTTTTTTATTAAAAGGGAAAAAGGTTCCCAAAAACATGGTAAAAAGGAAATCTTATACGCATGGATGCTCTAAATGACATAAGAACAATATGGATACTATAGATGGATATGGAAAATGTAGCTAGACAAGTAGTGATGAGCCAAAGGCACAAATCATGAGACAAAATACAAACTATAGAAAGATTTTGAACAAGGTCCAAACAAAACTTGATAAGATACTAGTCTTGTTTGCTTATTGAGATCCAAAGTGTGTACAAGTGGAAAGTAATTACCTCTTAAAGTGAAATTTGATAAGAAATAAGTAAATAAAAACTAGCCAATGTGTAGGAATGATTTTTTTATAAGGTGATTTATCAATGGAGGGTAGAAAGAGAGTTGTACATTTCTCCACAGAGAGTCGACATCCATAGCCTCAATGGATATGTTTTTGATTATATTCGCAACATTTCTCTATCACAACCAAACATTCATATCCTTGATAGAGATATCTGGAAATACCCCAAGAGAGAGTTATATTTGTTTTGCTTTTGATTTTTTGATTATTTTTTTTTTTCTTTCTGAAAATTATTTCAGCTCTCTTGATTTTTTGATAAGGGGTTAAGAACCACTGATGGCTTAATGGGAGGATATGGAATTGATTGTGATGACGAAATTGGCAAAGTGTCAAAAATATGCCCAAAAGTCTTCACAACAAGTATATTTAAATGAAGACAGTGATAGGATCTATAAGAGGTCAGTCATTATTTAATTTACCAAGGTGATGAAAGACTAAGGTCAAACATATACCATAGAGATAAATGTTGCATAATGAGCACAAATAGACTAACTAAAAGATCATCAAAATGATGAACATGGTTGGATACTTGTAGATTAATATGAAGAAGGAAAGAAAGAACATCCATGTGTATGCAATAGCTGATTACAATGTTTGATCTTTGTACTTTTGTTTTTTTGTAATGTTTTCTCATTTTTTTGATAGATTTTTATTTTTAATTTTTTTAGGGTTTTGTGAAGGGAAAATTGTGAAGGGAGAATACGATGAAGATGAATGGTTAGGAATTTAGGACCAATAATTTCACTCCACTTGATAGGATCCAACAATGATTTTTGCAATTTATTTGATGGAGACTAGGAGATTTCACTTATCAAGAGTGATATTATATCCAATCTTGATGATCATGGTGATATCATACTCGATAAGTGACTGTGAATTATTTTGGAACATAAATTTTGTATACATGGGAGCTTGAGTTCCTTATCTATATAATTTTTCACTTTTTCCATAATTTATGGTTGTGTTGGTGTGTATTCTTAAATCACATTTTATTTTTAGATTTGTGGGTGTTGGATTTGTGTGGAGCTTTGAAGCTCTTAGAATTTTTGATTTGAGATTGGAAAAGAAACAATTGATTTTTCATACAAGCTAACGTGTGATTTTTTTGATCCCAAGAAGTGGGAGAATAAATTGGATGTTCGGGATTGATGATCGAAATGATGGTGAGATTGCCACAATTGTTGATAGAAGGATGGTATGCTGGATGAAGAGGATATGGTATAATAATAGAAGAGAATGGGATGTTAGGACGTAAGCCACGAGATATAATATTACAAAGTGCTACTATGATGTGGCCCAAGTATGGAAGAGAATGGGCTACTAGGAGGTGAACCATAAATATAGGATTAAGGGATACTAGGATGTGGTCTAAGGATAGAAGATAATGGGATACTAGGAAATGACCCACATATATAATATGAAGGGCTATTAGGACATGGCCTAAGGATAGAAGATAATAGGATACTAGGAGGTGGCCCATAAATAGAATAAGATGAAGGGATACTAGGACATGGCCCAAGGATAAAAGATAATGGGCTACTAGGAGGTGACCCAAAAATGGATGAAGATGAAGGGCTACTAGGACACATCCCAAGGATAGAAGATAATGGGCTGCAGGAGATGAGCCACATATAGAAGATGAAGAAGGGCTACCTAGAGGTGACCCAAGGAGAGATTTTGATTGAGGAATTGTGATATGTAAGGAATGATTGGGTGATGAGAAGATAGGAGGGAATCAAGGATATATCCCATCATTTCACCATGTAATGGGAAATGAGAAGATGGAAGAACAAGAAGAGGATCAAATTTGATGATCTTAGGCTCTTCCTCTATTTTGCTGACCAAAGGACTCAACCTCTTCCCTATAATACGTGGATGCATCGAGGTCAAAAGAGAATCCTTTCTTGTGATCCTCTAGAGGAATGCCATTGTGTATCCCCATGAATTCTCCAATTACTTCTTCATTCTAAAAGAAATTAATCAACATGGGTCATTTTGGTTGAAGATAGTAGGTTGATTGGAAGAAAGGGGTCCTACAAGTGTTAAATATTTAGAAGATGTTTGATGATGAAGATTATGGGAAGGTTTGACCTTATTACTCCCATAAAGGAATTTTATAGTGCTTCAAAATATATCTTAGCACATTGTTTCTTGTGAATTATTCAACGTGGACATAAACATCGGTCTTTAGAATATTGATAAGGATATGGTAAGATATAGTTGAAAGGGCTCAAGGGCCAAAGAGGGATTGGATTTTGATTGATAGAAGAAGACAAACCAGAGACGAAGTAGATTTGGATGTCTCGCAAGTCAAGAAGGTGTGGATTTGGGATAGGTTGGTATTGGTTTTCCTAGAATATGACATAGTGCCAGTAGACGAAAAGGAACACATAGAAAGTTAGTAGATTATGATGTAGGGGTCAACTTGGATGATTGATTAGAAAATTCTTTACTTACACAGATCTTAAAAGTAGGAATATGTCATTGAGGTCAATGATTAAGGGGGTCCTATGGAGAAAGGGAGGACCATGACTCAAGATTCGAATTAGAGGAATGATGGGGAGAATTTTTGGTGACACAAATCCTTAGAAGAGGAAAACATCATTTAGGAAACTGATTATTCCTTAGAAGAAATTTGATTAGATGAGGCTCAGGAGACTGAGGGGAATCAGAAGAATAACATGGATTAGAATAATCAAGAGAATAGGGATGATGAAGAGGATTATAAGGATACAAATGATTAGGAGAATTATAATCATACCATGAACTAGAAGCATCAAAATCATACCACTAACTATGAGATGAAGGTGGGGAAAGGGGTAACAAAATGGGTTCCCTAGTGTGAAGAACCAATTGAGGTTTAGTCATGATGGGCATATTTTGATGTGAATTCCAAAACCTAGGTTCCCTATTGTTATAAGTGTGAGGAACCATGTGATAGTTAGTCATGGTTGACATTGTTGGGACCAAATTCCTAGACCTAGATTGTATGATTGAACTCCTTCAAATGGAAGGAAGTTCCATGTCGATTTAGAAAACATAACAGCAACCAAATAGAAATTTTACAAATATGGGGATGCTCATGTGATTTTTGAAGGGAATCTAAGGAAAACAAAAACAACGTAATGACATAATTTTGACAATCAAGAAAGGTTTGGAAAACAAGTTACAAGTGTGAAAGTCAAAATGGTTGATTAAAATTTAGCAAAGCGTAATGGCTACAAAGGAAACTTTTCCAAGAGTGTGAAATGTATAAT
Organism: Taxus wallichiana var. yunnanensis; assembly: GCA_018340775.1. Classification (NCBI taxonomy): domain Eukaryota; kingdom Viridiplantae; phylum Streptophyta; class Pinopsida; order Cupressales; family Taxaceae; genus Taxus; species Taxus wallichiana. The sequence goes on from CM031239.1 coordinate 837,900,474, forward strand.
GAAAGTAACCAAGGAAAATATATGAAATCCTAGACAAAGGAATGATCTCAAAGTGTATTCATTTTTATGTACCCTTAAAACAACACTCTAATCCCATGCACACCGGATTATCACCTAGCGGGTGTTGGGCGCTCACCCTAGGAACGTGTGAGTGCTGAACCCCTCCTTTATGTGAGCATTATGAGAAGATGATGAAATCGATAACATATTAGATGCAAAATATTAAATGATCAAGCATACATTCTACGAAGGCATAGGGTGAGTTATCAGATTTGAGTCATGACATAAAGAAAAGATATTAGGTTTTCACCCATGAATAATATATTCAGACATATATTTATATTGATCATAGTTCTAGTAACACATTATATTCAAAAGGATCATACAAGACCAAATGTATCAGGAAAAACATGACTCATATATCAAATACCTTAGCTTTACTTACCATGTTACATAAATTTTCTGACCCATCCCTCTAGATATGATATCATTCCTACAACCCTCTAATGGTAACCCCAACCCTTAGAATATCCTGCTTTTTCTATAATTCCTCACCTTTCATCCTCTTTGTGATGATCCTAAAGATTCCCTCATCGACCTCTCTCCATTCAGGTGTGTCTTCCTCACTCTAGAGCATCTCTATAAATAGGTTTAGCACCCACCGCCATGCCTTCCTCTAGGATCAGATTTCTTTGCAAAGTGTCCATGTCACCCTCCAATAGAGCATGCTTCTTTTGATCCAAGCTCTCAAATTTCTTCAATGATGTCTTTCGAGAATGTTCTACGCATGGGATATTCTTTACTTGACCATGAAGTTACTAGGATGGCATCTTATCTACTCAACATGCCTAGTCGGGTCACATTTTTCCTCAAGTGCTTCTTGGAGATCTGAATATGGCTAAGTACTAAGATCCTTTTCTCTGCCTTGCCCACACACCATGGTTTCTACTAAACCCTTCTAAAAGCCCCGTCTTGCGCACTTTTCTGCATGACTTTCTTCTTTATTGGTCTTGCGCGTGCATGTGTGCTTTGGTACGTAGCTAATATTTTGAGGCACAACATCACCCCACACTAAGCTTGTTCTCCATCCTCGAAAACATCTTATCCCCAAAGAATAAGTAAAGGAAATACCTTGAATGGTTGGAATAAAGAATGAAGGAATGAAGAATGAGAAATGGAAGAAATAAAGAATGGAGGAATGAAGAAGAATTTGTTTATTGCTGAAGAATGAGTGGGAAATCCTTCCTTATGTCTACCTCAATCTTTTCCCAGGAATCCACTTCACCCTTTGCCTATTGATAGAGGTCACCTACTAGAGAACTTACCTCATCAAAACTTAGTCCATCATCCTTAGAATTCAACATAATCGTAATGTCTTCCAATTGTTTGCTAAGGTTGTCTAATGCATCCATCCTCTGCGTGATATGGAGATATAATTTCTTAAGCTAGTTTTTGATCAAGCCCCATAAGATCTCGATGACTTATGAATTCTTCTCTACCTTGGCCAGGATTTTATTCCACTCTGCCTTGTTTCCATTATTTTTCTCCTACAAATCCTTGAGATCTACCTCATGTGTAGTAACTAGAATGCTTGCTACTCTATCCCTATCAATGTAATTTTCATAAGCAGCTTCAGCTATCTATGTGGCGGCCTTTACTAGTGGTAGGGAACTTAGTGTATTGAGAAACTATCTCCACAACATCATGTTTTTCCTCTTTCTCCTAGCATGCAGTGCCTCTTCTATTGAATCTAAGGTGAGTGGCTACCTTTCCATCATAAGGATGAGAATTAAATCTTCTAGGAATTACAAGGTCAACTCATATTTTGTTTTAGGTGGGTTCGATATGGATGCTTCAAGACAATATCATCTGTAATCATTTAAATTTTCTTGTATACCTCACACACCTTTTCCTTTTTTCCCCTTAGCTCATGATTTAACTATGCACCGATCAACTCTTCCTTCTTTAGATCATTAATTTTATCTATGAGCACCTCATTTTTATTCTCCAATTCTCCTTCCAGGAATCTCATCCTGTCATTCCTCCCAAAACGTATTTCCTCCACCTCAACTAACACCTTTTTGAGTGCATTGCAGACCCACTCATCGAAAAAATGCTAAGCATTTACCAAAGGGTTTATTCCTTTGGTCTCTGACACCTTCATCAATGTCCCTTGGTTAACTTTGAACTCAAGATCATATACATGGGACTCAAACATCCAAGTTAGAATTTTCTGGTTTGTGGGTATGCATCTTCTTTTTCAAATGAAGACATTTCCAGGAGTTGGTCTATAGGAACAATGCTTTGGAAACATGTACGTAGTACCTTGTTTGGATCATGGATATAACCCATTCCTTGCCCCTGTGCTACTACCACACTCTTTCCTCCTATGTGCATTACCTTTGGAAAGCTCATTGCTAAGCTGGGATCTCCACCCATGCTTCCATACTCCTTTCCTACGCTCTCTTCTTCTATCTCCTTGAGTATCTCATCAACGCTTTGCTCCACTTCCTACTCCACTAACTTCTCTATTATTCCCGCTACTTCTCTCTTTGTGGCCTCTTCTATCTACTCCTTGGTGAGGTTGGGGGTCCTCTGATCCTTAGTATTTACTTCTTCACTCTCCCCTTTTCCTTGAGCACCTTCCTCTTCTTCACCCTTTTCTTCACTTCTTTCTTCCTCCGAGTCATGTACATCGTATACATGGGATGATCCTAAACTTCTTCATCCTCATCATCATCTCTTTTGCCCCTATAGGCCTCCAAGCTCTCTGTCTCTTTTGAGTCTACCTTATCTGATATCTTCTAATTCTTCTTAATTAGGGATTCTTCCTTTTCTTCCTTGGAGACTCTTCTTTCTCTGGAACCTCTTCCATGGGTGTCTTTTCCTTCTCCTTAATGGGAGACTTCTTCCTACATACATATGTGCTCAGCTTAGATCTTGACTCCATCGCACCAACAGATTGTGTTGTTTACACACATGGTGCTCTCTTCTTTAGCTCCTATCCCCTCTCCCTTTTCCTTGGCATGGTCTTCTTCCTACTAGTGGGATCCTTTGGGATGGAGACATCATTCTCCAAATAAGTGCCCTTTTCATACTTGGGCCTAATGCACAAGTATACTCTTGTTGCGGTTCTTTTAGCAATTGGTAGCGTCATGGGTTTTGTCATGCACACCTCATGGGAGACATACTTCTCCACATAAGCACACTTTTTGGGGTATACGAGCTTTCTCCATAAGTCACGGTGGTCTTGGTCCACCTTGCTAAGGTTGAACCTTAGTATTTTAGCTTCCTTGAAGTGGTTGACCCCTGCTTAGAAATACTATGCAGTGAAAGAGAAGGGTAATTTACACCATGGGATCTTGGTCCCATCTGACAAAGTGAACCTACCAATGTAAAAGTGTTGATAGACATCAAACTTAGCTTCTCCATCTACTAGTGTTGGCAACTATTCAAGTATCCTCCACTTATCTCTGAATGCATGTGCATTCACTTGTACCGTTCTCTAGGCACGCTTTGTGGGAAGCTGTCATGGTGTTGCATGTGTATTTTTCAAACCTCTTCACGGGGGAGGGTTATTCATTTGGATACTCCAATACGAAATTCTCTAGCCCATCGGGCACTCCAATTTCTAAGAAGATGATGGTGAGAAGAACATTGCCAAACATAATATTATCTCCTTCTTACATGGCGATGATCTCTTCTGCAATGTAGGTGGACAGGTTATAGATGGTTCCTTCTAAAATTTTCTTACACACATTCAATCAGGCCTTGTTTACCTGTGTCCACCTCTCTTGACCATTCATCTTGGTTACTAGGCACATGACCATCCTCATCACTAGGTTAGAGATATCAGGGATGTCAAAGTAGTGAGACACCTTCTATATTCATACTCCTCGATGGTCTTCTTAATAGCCTCTTTATCCTCCAAGTCATCATATAACAAATCTCCTTTGCATATTAGGTCGGTAAACTTAGAGATGGGTTGGGGAGTTATGCATGTTTTTGGCCCGCATATTAGAAGTGGTCCTCATGCACACGTGACATCATCCATTGGTATAGCCACTCGAGCTTACCAAATCAGGGTAACTCGTAAAGTTCTAGCAACCCACTCTTCTCCAACTTTACCTTCACCTCATCACTATAGATTAGAACCCCTTCCGGTGTCCTCTTATCTGTTGGATGAACCAAATCTATAGCCATCTCCTTCTCTGTGGTACTTATGAAATGGTTGTAGTCACTCATGGCCATATTCCTCACATGGGATACCCATTCTTTTCCAAGTAATACTCCATTTGGGTATTGCATCTCTACGTATCACTCGTCATGACACTAGTGGTGGCAGTTTATTTTCCTTTTCCCTTTCCCTTATTTGGTGAGACGGATGCCTTCTTTGGGGTCATTTTCTTGTTGGATTGTAAAACTATTCCTTTTACTCCTCTTCCTTTCTCTTCTCAAATCTATGGCTCAACTCTATGAAAAATCCTTCTATTCCTGTTCCTAGTAGAAAAACCCTAACCTAGAAATCCCTTCTACAAAATGATGTACTCTACTGAAACCTTCTTCCCTACGCCCGTGTACTCCTTCCACTCTAGTTCACAAATCACACTAGTCACACACTTAGATTTTTGAAATTCCTCCTTTGCACAAATATTTCTTCATGGATGTCCTATTTTGCAAGAGATTCTTCAATATCATGATAGCAAGTTAAATAATAGTGTTCCCGATACTCTACTTATAGCTTTTCCTTCTTTCCCATGATAAATTCTATGCCACCTACCAATTCACTTAGAATTAAATTTGAATTTTTACACTAAAGCTGATCTTAAGCGCTCTTGCCCATGCGCCCAATCCTATGCGAAAAATATCTACAACCTTCTGGCATGTAAAAATCCTTCTTGATCAAGATTGTTACATGCGTGTCCACAGTGCCGAAGAAACTTTTTCTATCCTTGACCTATTTTTTTCTCTCGCCTACCTCATGTTGTTCCTGTGCTTCTCATCCTTTGTATGTGGTCCTTATAAAGCCTTATCCACGATACCAAAACTTCTCATCCACCTTTTTCACATGTGATCTCCTACCTTACACACTTTTGATCTTTTAAACTCTGGGCCACTAAAAAAATTCACTTCTATCCTTTATTTCACTTTGCTCTACTCCACCCCACACTAAAACATATGTGTGGTCCTCTGCACATACACAACCCTTGAAATTAATGTGCTTACCGACACACAAGGTGTGCAAAAACAACACAACAAAAAGGAACAAACGACAAGAAAGGGAAACACAAGGAAAAGAAATGCATTAAGGGAAATCCTAGGCTAACTAGAAAAACTACCTTATTTACAAACACAAGACTTATTTATAGTAGGGCTTCAACCTACTCCCATTGAAATGGCCTAGTAGTCTCGTCCCATCTAGTGCTTGTAACTAGAAAGCACCTAAATCAAGGATGTACAAGATGATGTATGGTCCCAACCAATGGAATTTCAACTTCCAAGATGGCACAAAAATTTAGAGTCATATAACAAAACCATCCGTCCAACCTTAAATTGTTTGTTTTTGATATGACGATCATGCCATGATTTTTGTATTTCTTTCGTCTTTTTACTCCATCTAATAAGTGATCACCTTTCATCTAGATACATTAATTTATCAATCCTCTCTTCAAGCACTTGTTCATCATCCAATCCTCTTGTGCGCTATACGTAATGATGATAGCATAAATTAAACTAGTAAAATAGCCTCCACACCAAACACCAATTGAAATGGTGTGGCCTTGTTCAAAATCTTTTAGGTTGTCATGTCGACCATAGAATGACTAGTACCTTGCCATCCCAATCTTGTCTTCCTACGTCACAAATTTTGGTTAACGTGTGACTAAGTATTTTGTTAAATGCCTCAGCAATTCCATTCACTTGGGGATGATAAGGGGTGGTCTTGTGATGGGCCACCATAAATTTTTCCAATAGAATCTTGACCGTTTCATTCAGAAAATGTGTACCCCTGTCACTAGTCAGGCTTAAAGGACATCCATACCGTTGATTATGTTCTCCCATAAAAATCTAGTTGTTGTTGTTGCAGTGAAATCCTTTATAGGTGTTTCCTCTACCCATCTTGTTAAGTAGTCAGTGCAAGTGATGATGTAATGCGAGCCAATACTTTACACGACATGTGAAATAGGTCCTACAAATTCAATTGCCCATTTTTCAAATGGTTCTATGTTGGCTATTGGTCTTAAGGGCATATCATCCCTCCTTCTAGGTTTGCCAAAGTGTCTTGGTAATGGTTACATGCCCTTGCAAAACTCAATACAATCATTGTAGATACTCTCCCACTTAAGCCTTGCAAGTAAAATCATGTGCACAATTGCATTTCCTGCATAGTTTCCTACTGAAATACCACCATGTGCTTCTTCCATAATTGCAACACACTCATGTTCTAATACGCATCAACATAGAACCTCATCTCACCTAACTTTTACAAATCTCCTCTAATCAGCATGTGGGGCGTGACATGTATAGCCAACTGATTTCTCTCCAAAACCTTAATTCCTTATGATGCCACACCTATTTTAAGAAACACTATAATATCCTCTAAGTGAGAGGCTGTGCACCACAACCTAAATAGTTGCATGTCAGGCATGGTATCCTCAATACTCTGTGTATCCTCCCCTGAGTTAATTCTTGATAAATGATCGGGTCATGAATTACTCTTTCTTGGTTTTACCATAGCTGAAAAATCAAATTCTTGAAATAATAGGACCCAATAGAATATGCGCCCTTACAAAATGAGATTGTTCACCAAGTAATTTAATGCCATGTGGTCTCAGTGTAGAATAAGAATGGTGTTGTCAAGCAAATACTTCCTAAACTATCTTGCCGCATAGATCATTGATAAATCCTCGCACTTAGTAGTGGTGTAGTTTTGCTCTGTGGTGTAAACTTCCTACTTGGGAAAAAGGGGGCAATCAACAATTCCTTCCCGAGGTTTTGTTAGCACTTATCCAATGGCTGTCCCTGAGGCATCAACATGCACATGGAAAGGCTTATTCAAGAAGGAAAATGTAGTATGGGTGTAGTGACAAGCCTATCCTTCAAAGTGTCAAATGCCAACTACATTTCCTCTCCCCAATGAAATGCACACTGCATTTTAGTAACTTCTTTAATGGCATGGTGATCTTGGCATATCCATTAATAAATTTCTTGTAGTATCTTGTATGTCCAAGTAATCCGTGCACTATTCTTTGAGTGGTAGGCTCCCCTAATCCCACAATAACTGCAACTTTGGTGGGATCTACAAGTAAACCTTCCTTACATATAATATTCCCCAATAGGGTTACAAATGGAGTAACAAAAACACACTTCTTAATGTTGAGGGATATCCTCATCGCTGACATCTCTCAAACATCAGCCTCAAATTGTCACAATGATCTTTTACTAGTCCATACATAGTCCAGTCATCCAGGTAGACTTACAGAAAATTATGAATGAAGTCCGAAATTCTTGTCTTGAAATGTGTGAGAACACAAAGAAGAACATTCTTCAATCTAAAAGGCATGACCATGTAGGAAAATTTCCCCATTCAGTAGTGAAATTTATCTTCTTCTGGTCTTCCTTTGCAATCCTAACTTGGTGATACCCTGAGAACACATCGTGAAGGAATAAACCTCATGCCCAACTAATCCTTCCAGAATTTCTTCAATGAAGGGGGTTGGAAAAGGGTTAGTGACACACACTGCATTTAGGTCCCTATAATCAACATACATCCTTATCTTTCTGTCCTTAATTCTTATGACCATTAGACTTACCCATTATGATTCTTCCATAACTTTAATGATGCCTGAAGCGATCATCTTTTCTATCTCTTCCTTGACCCGTATGTGTAAATTTGGATTCATCTGATATGACCTCTTTCGGATCAGGCACACACCTTCCTTCAACTTGATCCTCATTTCCCGCAAGGAGTGATGAATTCCTTTAATTTCATGGTACTCGTGTGGGAACAAGTCCTAAAATTCACACAAAAGGTCAATGATCTTAGAAATCTCTTTCTTTGACCAATAATCCCCAACGATAGCTTCCTTAGGTTCTACCTCTGAACCAATGTTAACCTTATTTGTTTTCAAGGGCTCATGGTAAGCACATGCTCACTCATCAGCACTATCCATGACTTTGTACATACCTTCAGTATGGTTAACATCCAAACTCTCCATTTCTTCGCCATCTATTATGTATACCATATTTCCTTTTTATTTTTCCATGCATGAATGCTCAAGCTATATCTCCTATAATTCTTCCTCCTCAAAGCATGTCTCCAAAATAGGTTCACCTTATAAATCCATTATCCTATCCTCCACCATAGCACTATCTCCCATTTTATGGAACATGAAAACTTACAACACCTTATCCATGGATGACTTTGTACTCCAATACTCAAAATCTTGAATGAGATCACCGCCAACTCCTAACAATTCCTCGTTTGACGACGCATATTTAAGTGAATGTACCATGCGTGTGCTCAAACTTGTAAGGTGGAATACAACTTATGCACCCATAAAGAAGGTGAAAAAGCTTTCGTGCCTTCCATCCATGACCTCTCACACGCTTGGACATGAAATGAGGCGGGTGTTATTCTATGGTAGTTTTGTATGATAGTGGGCACATTGCTTCTAGAGAACCTAATAGAGAACATGAATCTCACCTCATGCCACTCTAGAAGGCTATCATGATGTGTTTCCCACCAACGCACTTTGCAGTCCTAAGCAAGTTATAGCTAAACATAATTTTTCCACTAAGCCTCCATTTCTCACAAGAAATCATCAGGGTTGGCTCCTCCGAGTAACTTAGGAATTTCCTTCCTCCCGGGAACTTGAATGAGCACACCTCTGTTACATTATTTTCAAAGAGCCTCTTAGTTGTCACCAAATTAACTCATAAGTCCCATGTGACCAATCGTCACTCACTATAATAGTTGTATCACTCATGGACTGAACATCTTCAAACTAGATAACTCCCTCTATAGGGTGAATCACCTCAGGGTACGATAGAGCGCACATATATCATATCAAGAAATTATTCTCCCAAGGGCTTAGTATATGGTGCTAATTTTCCATCAGTTAAGGGGATGATGACCCACTCTTCCTTTTTTTCAAAACTTATGTATCCCTTATTGAACCTTAGGTCAACATTATTTTTGTAACACTAGGGGCACCCAAGTAACACTGGGAAGTTGTCTTCATCGGCTAACGCTAAGAATTAAAAATCCCCAGTGAACATTTCCCCTTGAATAGTGATAAAAACTTCCTTCTAGACACTAATGGGCATTACATTTGTCTTGTTTGGCATATATACAACACATTCGAATATGGTTGTAGCGGGGGCCTTCCCATTTGATGCCATGCATCCAAGGTGAGAACATTTACTTCCACACTTGTATCAATCAGAATATTTCCTAGAAGCCATCCATTTACAACAACATTCAAAGTTATCTCTTTTTCATAGTCAAGGCTATGGGGAGGAAGGTTAACATGCGGAACCTACCTCTCGCACTCTCCTCCAGCACATGGTACTTCTCATGTAACCACTTTCTGGCAAGAGGATGATATTTTGTTTCCTTAACATATGGTATACTTCCCTAACCTCATCCAGACCCTTCTCCAAAGCCTTAACATTATTACTTTTCTCTAACTACCTTAAATTCTCCTTCAGACATTAGATCTCTCCTTGTAGACTCTAAACTACTTCCATGGTTTCTTGATACACCTCCTTTTGATGAGAAGGGTCTAGATACTTTCCATGTACCAATTCTTCCCTTGTAACCAGTGTTCTTTATCTTGGTATCTCCTAGGCATGCGTGACCTCCACTCTCATCATCAAAAACACAAGTACTAGTCCTAACTCATGTGCCACTCTTGGCATCCACTGTGAGTCGACATTCTTTATGCTTACCATCCTAGTGCCTTTGTATTTCCAGTCTTTGCTTGCTCATGTTCTCAAATAACTTCGGTACTCCTCATACTTGTGCTGATTTCCATATCATGAGCATTGTAGTAGATCAGGGAACTCACGTTTGTAGTGCTCCATGGATTCATAGTTGTAGCATGTCCCTTATGGGAACCGACTTCTTCCTCCACGATTTTCAAAATCATGAAATCCTCCAGAGAAACCTCTTCCACATGCCCCTCCATCCGTGCGCCCTTCATAGTGGTGATCATCATCCTTGGAACTACTTGCAAGGTTAGTCTAATGTACACCAAGATCAATGACACCATATATCACGGTCAATCAACCTACAATCCTTAGTGTCATGGATCGTAGAGAGGTACAAATCTTGCAACAGTAAGACACATTCTTATGGATAGCATGTTGTAGTAGTGGACAACTACTTGCATCATGTTCCCATGACAAATATCATAGTCCTTTGTCATGGCACATACCGAACTTCAAGGATAATTGTCCTTTGTATGCCCTCTATCTCACAATTCGTGCACCATAGACCACTCCAAGTCTCATGCATCAAGTTCGCAGATGGATTCTTTGGAACTATTTGGCCATTGCAAAAATTTGAGCTTTAAGGAAGGGGCTAACACCAATATCAACGCTTCTAACAACCTCAATGCGTAGGTCATCCTCAAAGGCCTCACATGGGTCCTTGAATGTCTTGTGTAAAAGCACTCTCCTAAACGATGTTATTAACCCTCCAACAAACCACTGAGCATATTGAGAAGGATGAATATCATAAGATAGTTTTGACAAGAGATTCTTAAAACACACATCATATTACCGTACACTCTCTCTTTCATTCCTGTTGGATCTCTTTAAAAGTGCTAATGCTCTTCGCTCAAACTCGGGGATATGGAATGCGTTAAGAAGTCATTCCACGGTGTGGTGTAATATACCACCGTCTGATGGGGGTCATACTTTTGGTACCAACTATGCACGTGCCCTTACAACATCATTACAAACTGACTTGACTTTCACTCCGGGGTAGTGATCCCCTTTGCGTGCCATAGAAACTCACACTTGTGCACATGCTTTGTAGCATCCTCAACACCCTTGTAATCTAGTAGATGTAAGGACATCTCAAAAAATACTTATGGAGGTGGCTGAGGTCCTTGTCCTCTTGATCTAGAACCTTGATTCCCTCTAGTGTTTCCTCTACCACCAGATCCACTAGATCCACTAGGTTCTATCCCTCCTGATCCTCTAGATCCTCTAGATCTACCAAGTCCATAGGTCCTCTAGCTCCTACTCTACTAGATCCTCCTCTTGTAGCTGGTAATGGGCCTAAAGTGGTTGTGCCTAGCATTACCAAAGTTTCATTGAACCTCGTGATAACATTTTGTGATATTGATTCCCTACCGGATGTGTATCCTATGCCACCTCTAGATGTGATACCTAAACTTTTTATACTTTCACTTTTCCCAAAAATCCCTCCAAACACAGGAATTGTTTGTGTGGCCATAGATGTCCCAAATGAGAAGTTATACCTCCTAGGTGTAGATCGGTCACTTCCACCAATACCAACTAGGTTAGTAATACTTATTTCTTGATTTGGAAAACTAAGTGTCAGGGTTTGGTCACCAGGTGGGTTTAGATGTGTTCCAATGACTCTCTTTTCTCCATGTGATGAACTCTCATCGGCGCTGAAGGGGTTTCTCTCCCATGCTTTCCAAGATGGTATAGCATAGACCACTCAGGTTCCACATCCTCTGCATGAACCTCAATTCCTTGTCACAACGTCTACCTCCACAGATCCATCACTCCCACAACCTCACATTTTATAGCCAACTCCCTTTCACATGCTTCACTATACTTGAGTCATCTGTCTTCCCTCTCCTTTTCCACTACAAGGTCTGTCATCTTTCTCTACCCTAGCTTCCTTGTCCAATCCTCATAGAAGTTTAGATGGCCATATGGAATGCCTTCAAACTTAGCACAATGATCAATATCTTCATAGTCAATGGGATAGTTCACGAAAACAATCCTCTAGGTTCCCTTAGGAAATCAAACTCGAAACCTATGGAAAAGAATATGTAGAAATGGCATATTCTAGGGTATAACTGATCAACACTCTTCTCCACCAATGATTAAAAACACATGTCTAAGTCGGATCTCGTATCCTACAACCTTTGGTAATCATCTTGGGTCCACACGTGTGATCTATAGTACCATTTTGATCTGGATGCATATGTTGAAAGTCATTCATACAATTCTAGAGAAAAACAACAAAATAAGGTCTCATACAACTCATGATATAGGTGTTATTCTACCCTTTTTTGTGCTTCAAACTCAATTCCAATACTAAATCTTTGAGAAAACTTATCCTATGTGCTTTTAAACCATGCTTTGACACTTTCTAAGGTCAAGTGCTCTATCATCATGCATCATTCTCACAACAGCTTGAAAAGAGTTTCCAGAACAAAACCAAGATGTAGTCATTTTTATGTTCCCTTAGAACAACACTCTAATCCCATACGTGTCGACCTATCTTCCAAGTGGTCACTAGGTGCTTAGTGAGCCATACGTGGGCACCGAGCCCCTCCTTTATGTGAGCATTGTGAGGAGATGAAGCCATTGATAAATGATTGAATGCGAGAAAAGTAAATGATCACGTATACATTTTGAGGGCATAGGATGAGTTATTATATCAATATACCCATTCATATAAGAGAAATATCATACGAGAGAGCATATTTGATTCATGACATAAAGAAATGATACTACGGTTTTCACCCATGAATAATATATTTAGACATATATTCATATTGATCATAGTTCTAGTAACTAAATTAAATTAAATAGGGTCATAACAGACCAAATGTATCAAGACATACATGACTTATGTATCGAGACCCTAGCTTTTCTTCCCATGTTACATAAATTTTCTAAGACCCATTCCTATAGATATGATAACATTCCTACAACCCTATAATGGTAACCCCAGCCCTTAGAATCTCCTACTTTATCTCGTAGGGCTTCACCTTTCATCCTCTCTGTGATGATCTTAAAGCTTCCCCTCATCGACCTCTCTCTATTCAAGTGTGTATTCCTCACTCTAGAGAATCTCTATAAATAGGTTTAACACCCACTGCCATGCCTTCCTCTAGGATAATTTTTCTTTACCAAGTGTCCATGTGGTCCTCTAATGGAGCATTGTTCTTCTGATTCGAGATCTCCACTTTCTACAATGATGTCTTTTAGGAATTTTCTACACATGGGATATTCTTTCCTTGACCACCAAGTTTCCAGGCTGGCACCTTATCCACTCAGCACACCTAGTCGGGTCATGTTTTTCCTCAAGTGCTTCTTGGAGAGCTGAATATGGCTAAGTCCTAAGATCCTTTTCTCTTCCTTGCACACACATTGTGGAACTAAACCATTCTAAAGCCCATGTCTTGTGTGTTTTTCCCACACACCCTTCTTCTTTATTGGTCCCACGCACACACATGCACTTTGGTACTTTGCCAATATTTTGAGGCCCAATACAAAGGAAATTGTTTCCTATGTTCAAATTGTCTTGAAATATGTTTGATAATGTAACAACATAATTTCAATATTTAATTTGATTTTTGAACAAACATGATTTAATTATTAAAAAAAAGGTTGAAGAAATTTTGACAGTGTAACAACACAAATTTCACACTTAAATAAAGTTTAACACAAACAATTTTAAGTCCTGAAAATGGTTGATACAAATGCGAGCAGCATAACAATACAATTTCAATACTTATATCAAGTTTAAGGCAACAATATCTAAGTATTAAAAGGGATTGGCACAAGGCAAGAAATGTAATAACGTACATTCAACACTTAACTCAAATTTGAAAGAAACAAGGTTTAATTATAACAATGGGTTGATACAATGTGAGAAGCATAACAATACAATTTGGACACTTAAATCAATTTTAAGAAAATAAGATGTAAGTATAAAAAATGGATTGATATAATGTGGGAAGCATAACGATGCAAAGTGAGATCAAGGTGAGATATTTCTACAAGTGAGACATCTCAATATTGGTTTTAAGAAAAACTACCAAAATTTGAATACGTACCAACACACTTTCAACACTTAAATCAAGTTTTTAAGGAAAAATGGATTTAAGTGGGTGTAAAAGTGGTGGACACAATTTTGGTAGCACTTTGAGTTGTCTTTTTACCAATAATTCCAAAAAATAACAAGGGAATTTATGATTGGTGATGAAAAATACATAGTTTAACTTTGGCAGAGGTTTGCCTTGTTCGATAACACGGTAGAAACTAGGGAAAAAGTTTTATATAATAATATTCGTGATGAAAGATACATGACGTAACTTTAATGGGCTCTCGCCTTGTTTAAAAACAAGGTTTTGACTCTAAGGAAGTATTTCTTTGTAATGGATCTTTGAAACTCTCGATTTGGATAATGGTAAAGCTAACCCAATGCCAAATAGCCCTCCAGGATTTTGTTCCCAACACTCATCAATAGCTTATCTAAGAGAGGTACACTTTTTGAATAAATTCTAAAAAAGGACCACTAGCCCACAATAAAATTAATGAAGGACGCCTCATACAGAAAACATTTAGCACTCCTCATGGGTTTTTCTAGTCAAGTAGGTGATGGGGCACTTCCCATTTCATCAACCAGATTCCCTCAATGTGTTGACTACTTTGGGGTTCTGTGGTAATCCTCATAATGAGTTTTATGGATTAAGCCAATATACTTCCCATAATTTAAAGTGGATGGGTTTTAACCCTTATCCGAACATGAAAATACAATGTTAATGAATTGTGTGTTTTTATCCTTAATTTAAAATGTGGTTTTGAATGCTTTTGATAACTTGCACATAATTTATTAGTAATTTTTTTGATTTTGTTCTTTGATAAGAGAAAGGTCATGTACTCAAGAGATTAGTAGTTTTCCATGCAAACCATAATGTTTAGAAAGAGGATAAAGTTTGTTTTTTATTCTCAAGATCTGGTGTAGTTCTCCTAGCACACTTCATATTTCATAATACTTCACAAAATTTTTTTATGTCTCCTTGACTTATCTATCCAAACATGTTTAGATTGACTTGATGGGGATACTACTTATTCCTGAAACCTGCTCTTATCCTTCCCTCTAACTTGAATGATACTTCTTTGCTTTATCAACAAACATACACTACTTGGTTTATCAAATACTTAGCCATTGCTTATATGTCCATATGTTTGAAAGGGGAAAATTACATCAATACATGATGTTCACACCTAACACACTTATTCAATCCATACACTCATCTATGCTAATGACTATTAAAGCTCAAAATGTCAAGACTTGGTCATTAGGCCCATACTCCCTTCAAAAGCAAGACTAATGGCTTATAGCCCTTATAACCTTGGTTCTTGGTGACACTCTTTCATACTTCTTGGAAAAATAAAACCCATTATGAATCCATAATCTCATTATGGGGCTAGACAACATACCTAGAAGGAAGATGGTGTTACTTTGTACGAAATGTAACTTTTGATGACTGTTATAGCCCTAATTATGTCTTCTTTGAGTGTGAAAGTTTCATAGGGATTCAGGATAATTTCAATTATTAAACACTGTATAAGATTTCTGAGACTATACAAGGTTATTCCAATCAATACCTAAATTGGATTCTCCATTCAAACACCATGAGACGTGACTGTTATAATGAGACTGAGAAATGTATGCCTAGAACTAAGGAATATCACGGAAAGTATACTTTCCATGAGTTTCAGCCTCTACACATCTAGACAGTGTTAGGTAGTATTGAGGGCATGGAGATTTCAAAATTTCAATATTTTTCACCGTACCATTCATGATATCAATCAAGCCCTAGTTTTAGGGAAGTGAACACAAAATTTGACACATAAAACTTACCCAGTCACTACAAGACCTCAAGTAAATTTTATTATGCTTGAATTAATGTCCCTCAACTCCTTCATGAATCAAATTCATCCGCCATACTCGAGATAACTGTGAGTGTCAACTCTTAGGTCTCGGTTTGTGTAGGATTATCCATGGTTGCTAATAAAAACATGAAGGAAATGTGTAAAAATACATCATCTAATACCTCTAAATATTCAATAATGGTTTATTCATGTTTAATTATGCTTCATACAACCATGTATCTCAATAATTATTCATCGATCTCAAAATCCAAGTTTTCATCCTAAAACCATTATTCCTATCTTCACTCAACCACCTTGCCAAGATATCCTAACAACTTCTTGACTTAGAAAACTGTTCAAATACCTCATCTTTGTTGAAATGACTTGGTAAACTTGAGAGCAAGACCTCCAATTCTATTTACTCAAAGTTTTGGCCTTTACATGCATAAACATGCCTTATTTTGGTTCCTACAAACCAAATTGTTAAATTTCAAATATTTGAAACATAAACTTTTAAGGCAAAAGGTAACACAAACTCCTAAACCATTATAGACTCAACCTTAAACATAATCCCACTTCATGAAAAGATATATGATGCTCCTACATCAAGATCGCTCGGAAGCATAAAGAGAAGAGCATAGACGATGTTTGATCTAACTAATTAGAAATGGGAAAACTTTAACCAAAAAAATTAAGTACTTGTTACCCCAAATTCACCCCGATTAATTTGGATAACTCGTGTAAATGGAATTAGCCATTATAATTTTGGGACGTGTGGATGACCATCAAATTTATCCCCACTTAGAGGAGAAAGACAACTCATGTTATGGATGGTCCGAGTTGGTCCTAAGTCACGACGAGTTGGCTCGCCGTGGAGAATGGTAGAATTGGTGATCAAGCTCATCTTAAAATTGGTAAAATTTGAGGAAAATTCAATTAGATTGGACACCTTGGATGGACGGCTAGGTTGTTCGGAAGTTAGACACTGGTGGTTAGTTGGCTAACTAATGTGGCGGTGTGATAATGAGCTCACGGAGTTGGACAAGTCAACGGTGTATGGGACAGGTTGGACGGTGTCCAACCCCCCTAGATTTTGACGGCGTTATGAGGTTAGGACGCATGGTTATCTAGGTCACTAGGTTGGTAGGCCGATCATCATACAAAGCGAGAGGATAGTTAGGTCACAAGCATGGTTAGGTGGTTGGCTGAAACAATTTTATGGATGGAGGTTAGATGACGTCCAACCCTGAGGGTTGGATGACCTATAGTGAAAGGTCGGTAGTCATCTAATTGGGTGATTGCTTGAGTTGTATGGTCTAGTGTGGTTGGATGGTGTCAACCTAACTTGTTTACATGGCTCACAATCTCGAGAATCGAGAATATTGTATGATGGATGGGTTATGGATAAGGAAAATACATACATGAAAAGATAGTTTAGCTACTAGTCGAGAATATTTAATGTGACATGTCAGATATTTAATGCTTCATGTCATACATTTAAGTGTCAAAGATAGCTCAACAACCAAGGCCACGAGAAGAGCATTAGTTGCGGTGGGTGGAGTGCTTCAACTACTTGTTAGTCATTTAATGTAGGAAATTAGGGAAAAAAATTGCTATATAAAGGACTCAAACCCCTCATTTTCAGGAGATTTTATGATAATTGGCAAAGCAACTCTATCGAATTTTTGTCATATTTTTTTCTATGGTCATGTAAGCTTTGAAATGTGGACATTTTGTGAAGGATTCTTTCCTCCTGCTTGCATTGTAATGGATTGTGCATCATTTTAATCAATAAAATTGATGTTTTGTGGCCTTTTTGCCCTTTCTTTAGTTATATTGTATTATTTTTCTTTTCCATTATATTTGCAGGTATCTTGTGCATGTCTTGTTCCCTTACAGGCCCAGATCTATTGTGCTCTAAGGAAATGGAGATTTAAGTGTGGTTTTGGATTGTGGCACATCTATTTTCCCTCTCTCACCTCATTTCACCTTATTTTCACTCACTAGGAAATTTCTCCACCCCTTTTCTTGGTGTTATCACCCTCATTAGCTTAGGATTTACATTTTATGCACTTTTCTCTTCCCTGGTCACTTGGAAGTCTAGGTTAGCGTAGGATAGTCACATTTTTCTTCCTAGAGGTAGTGTTAACATTCAGGGTTAGGTAGAGGAACCAACCTTCCTTAGAGGCCAGCCTCATTCGCACAGGTCCCACACCTCGAGATAGGCCCATGTTATTCAAAAGTAGGGTTTTGTGATGCAAAAATCCTAGGGTGCTACTTTTCCGCACTAAAAGTGGTTCAAAAGATTGATTTTTAAACAAATTAAATCATGTTTTTTTCCACACAAACCAATTTTTAGAATGAAAGTCAAGGTATCTTTTTATTCTCAAGATCACTCGAAAGTGCAAGAGAATAGCATACATGACACTTGGTCCAACTTAATCAAATGGAAAAACAAATGTTATCAAATAATTAAAGTGTGTAATAAAAATTGACTTTAAAATGACAACTCAAATGATCAGTTTTTCCATGTAAACTGTAAAAATATCAATTTTTACCCATATTTCCAAATGAAAACAAATTTTTATAAAATCATCCAAAATAATTTCTATTTTTTATTCTCAAGATCACTCAAAAGCACAAGAGAAGAGCATACATGGTCTCAATGAATTTATAGTGAAAAGGAGATTTCCAAAAAATATTTAAAATGTTAACACCATTTCTAAACAAATGAAAAACCATAATGTTACAAAAATATCCACAATCATATCCATTTTTATCCTCAAGGTCACTCGAAAGTGCAAGAGAAGAGAATTTGTGGTGGTGGTCAAATTACAATGAATCTAACATGCAAAGAAAATGACTAGTTTTATAATAAAGGAAACCTTGCATTTTTTAAGTCTAAACCCCAAATTTATGTGTTTATTACATAGTACATCTCAAGACATTTACTGTTAGAAAAAAATGGAGTCATTTCGAGTTTAGGAGCAAAATATAGGGCCTTTGGAAGATAGGTTACACATATGTTCTTATACTCATGGGTATGCACTTAACTTGTACTAAAAATGTCAAAAAAGTCCCAAAATCTACAAAAAGATTAAATTTTTCCACCAAGATTCAATTTTGACAACAACCCATCTCCTTAATATGTGCAAATAAGACTCAACACTATCAAACACTAACATACATGCTCAAAACTTAAGATTTTCAAAAAATTGACCAAACTAACATGCAAAATGAATCTCTAAAAATGAAAACATGGAGAAAGCTTGAGTTTTTCTCACCAAGATCCCATTTTGACAGCAACCCACCTTCTTAATATATGAAAAGAAGACTCAACACTATCAAACACTAACATACATGCTCAAAAACTTAATAGTTTCAACAAATCGATAAAAGTAACATGTAAATTGAAGCTCTAAGAATGAAAACATGGAGAAAGCTTGAATTTTTCTCATCAAGATCCAATTTTGATAGCACTTCACCTCCTTTATATCTACAAGGAAGACTAAACACATGCAAACTCAACAAAACATGCTTAGAAACACAAGTTATGTCAATATATTAAAAAAGGGTTAACATGCAAATGAGAAAAATGAAACTTAACAAAAACAAAGAATGCACATGAGACAAAGGAGTGTCCCATGGGGCATGCCATATGTATGTATGTGATTGAACTAATCTAAGCTAATGAAATGAAATTAACACCAAGTAGATTCCTAACTTAGTTACTCAAATATAAAAATCAAGATAAAGCATGAAAGGAAAAATCTTAACTAATGTGCACAAAACATTAAATCCAATGAGAAATGCAAACCTATCATTTGATATTTAGATGTGCTTTGTAGTTATAGATACTTCTTTAGTGAGCCAAACGTAGCCATATGTGATCAAAGGAAATTATCCATTGAAGAGGAAGAGATCTCGCCAATATGGCTTAATTTCCATGTTTAGTTATTCTCTTACTACTCTTTTCCAAGTAGAAGATGGAAATGGTTGCTTGATCAATAAGCCTTCCAATATTGAAATGCTCTTATTATATGCAGATGTCTTACAAATGACATGGTGTAAGGTAGGAAAAGGTGTACTAGGTTTTTATATAGCTTTCTAGTTTGGGAGAAGCTAACAACCTAGTGAATGTGGGATAAAGGTAAAATAGAATTAGAAAGGGATAAGTATGATTAGAAGAGATTAATTAGTGATTAGCAACTCATGGGAGTTGGAGGTGATTTAATTAATCAACTAGGATTAATTAATAGGTCAAATTACACTTATAGAAGCTATTTGGAGATGATTTAGAGGGAAATTAGTAGAATTTGAAGTGTTTGAAAATCGAATTTAACTAATAAGAAGGTTTATTAGTGAAATATGAGATTGAAATGCTTAATCAATTAATAATAGTTAATTAATTAAAAGAGGATTATAACTAACGAAGTGTCATTAATTGACATCCAGGATGGGTGGAAGGATAATTAATTAACAAAGTATTTTTAATTGACTGAAATGAAGGGAATGCTAGCTAATTAGTAGGAAATAACTAATTATAATGAAATGACAAGAAAGAGAATAATTAGTGTAATTTTAGTATTAAAACTATGTAGTCAATTTTTCTTGTCTACAAGTATGAAATTGTTAGAGGAAACAAAGTCAATAATGCAGATATTCAATTTCTATCCATTGACCAATAAGGCTAGATAAAAGGTTCTACCTTCCCATAAGTGGAGGATGTGGAATTGAGAAAGTTATAAGAAGGAGAGGTATAAGGAGTGAGAGGTAGTTCTTTGGTAGTGGAATTTTTGGAACATGAACTTGAATTACTTCATTCAATAAATTGGACAAGACTATGAAATTACTTGGGATGATTTCTCAAGTATTCAAACTCAGAAATATGAATTTTGGATTTTTAACATGGTCAATGATGTCAAAAGATGAAGAAGTGGTAGGCACATCAGGAACTATGGAAAACTTAAAATTATTAGGATTTAAGTTATTAGGATCAATAGAAGTAGAAATTGATTTTTCAAGAGGAGATGAAAGAGACTTACTCAAAGAGGTAGATGGATTCTTGACTGAGGTAGTCTCGGGCTTCTTCTTGGATGACCTCATGGAATTAGGAAATGATGATCCTCCTTTTGTTTTTGTAGTGACTCCATTTGAGAATTCAAGTGCTTCACTTCAGAAGTCAAAGAAGAGTCTTCTTTCTCTATTTGTGAGCAAGTGAACACTACACAAGAGTAGCTATCCATGGATTCTTCAAAATATTTGTCAGGTGAGTATTCACAATACCCAATGTTTGCATATCCATCTTCTTCTTCTCTTTAAAATTCTTATTTTTTCTCCTTCATCTTCACATATTGCATTAACTGGTGGAGCTTCCAAGGCAAGTATTCAGGAGATCCGACAATTTTCTTCTTGTGTCTTTTTGATGCAAGACATGTTGAGAAATTTCCTTCTTCAATGTAGTCAAGTCATTGACCAATTTTTGCTAGTAATGGATCATCCCTTTCATCTTTGAAACTTTGGACCTTATTCTTCACCAAATAGTTCTCGATCTTCCTTGACATGATAAGGTCATCTTCTATTTCAATGAAAAGTTCTTGAGTGTTATCCAAAGTGTTTCTTTGAGATCTCAAGTAATATGAAACCAAATTCGGGAAATTGAGCATTAATGAAAAACATTTTTTATTATCTGCGGTAGTAGGGAGAGGACTAGTTGGTATTTTGTTGACCAACTTGTTAAATTTGGAAAAAAATTCTCTCATAGGATTTTGCAGTTCTTTCTTCATATGAGATAATTGAGCAAGGAGGGCATGCACATATTTTTAGTCTTGAATCTTACTTGAAACTTGGTTTTCATGTCATTACAATTAGTAATGGAGTGAAGTGGTAAGCAATTAATCATTCTACAACGACATCTTGTAATGACTCCACGAATAGTCAAATGACAAAATATTCATGTCCCACTCCAAGAATGAAAAAAATACGATGAAATCTATAATGTGATCATTTGGACGTTGCTTTCCATATCCATAGAATTTGGGAAAGTTCTTTCTTGATCCTTTTGGTAATTCATGAAGTGGAGGAGCTAACACTAACGGACCAGTGTTCTATCCCCATGGAACATGTGCAACCATTATTTCTTCTCTTTCCTCTTCTTCTTCTTTTGGAGGAATGAGATCAAGTGGCTCTACAACTCATTCTTCAATAGGATCTTCACATGGAAAGTTAGGATCAAATTTAGCGGAGGAATATTTCCTAACTTTCCTTGCCACCTGGACAATAAGAAGTCTTAAATCAGCTTGTTATTGCTCTTCAAATGTGGGATCAACAATGCCACTTGCATGATCAGCTCGAGTGTATATTTTTTATACCGGTTTGGCTCAAAACATTAGAAAGGAATGAAATTAGAAAAATGTATATTTTCAATAGGATTATAGCAAGGATCTTGAACATTTAGATAGGATTTGTTTTTGGTATTTTTAGTTTAAATGATTTTTAATGGATTTTTAGAATAAGTTATTATTTTTATTTTCTAGAGATATTTTAAGGGTGCAAAAAGGAAAAATATTCCCCAATTGAGTTGCCAAAAGCTGTGGTGAAATAATTTGTTGCAGTGAAAATTATTGGTTTCTACCAACAGTCATGAGGCTAGGCCTCTACTTATTAGATATGGGAAGGCTCCTATTATCAAATTTAAACTAACTAAAACTATGGGGTGTCCGTTAGGT
The DNA here is from genome assembly GCA_018340775.1 of Taxus wallichiana var. yunnanensis. Lineage (NCBI taxonomy): Eukaryota > Viridiplantae > Streptophyta > Pinopsida > Cupressales > Taxaceae > Taxus > Taxus wallichiana. Next base: position 837,923,084 of record CM031239.1, read on the forward strand.
TGGGGATCACAAAGTAATACTCAACTAAATATGTAGCAAACTACTTATACAATGTACAAAGGAGGAATTATCTTGGAGAGAGGTAATGGGAGTGGGAGAAATAAGGAGAGAGGGTAATTTTGTGAGTAGGAACTAGCATATTCTCACCAAAAGTAACAAGAGTAGGTCCACATTTAATAAGAAGAATTCAACCATGACATCAATAGTAAGACTAAACAATCAATGAAAAAAGTTTGATAGATCCATTAATCAAGGACATAGAGTTCCTTCTTAGTTGTACAAGATAACAATGCTTGCAAAGTTGGAAAGTAGAGGGAATGAAGGAACATAATTAAGGAGATAGAAGAAATGTATCTTTTATTGCTTGCAGTAGTAGTGAAATCTAACAAATTACAAAAATCAATAATCTCTAACCCTTTTCGAATGTAGAAGCCATCCTAATTTATAGCTTAAAAGATGTCTCTTCCTCTCCCTCCATGTGACCTTTCATTTCACAACCATTTGTGACTTTTCACATTCCCTAGGAATGAAGTTAAGTCCTTTTCTTATTTTTGAAAAGGGACTTTTACAATAAAAAATTAAATAAATTAAGTGAATAAGATGAAAGAGTGAAAAATTAAATTCCCAATGAAGAAATATAATGTTAGATAGAGAGGGAGAGGGAGAGAGAAGAAGAGAGAGAAGTGAAAATTTAGAGACAGGTAAACTTCTATTGATGAAGAAATTACTTCCAATGAAAGTTTAGGCTTTAGAGGGTCGTAAGGTCTAAGAGGAGGGAGGGTGATAGTGGATCTTTCTAGGAGGTTAGTCAAGATGGTGGCATATGATCCCACCGGTGGATCACAATGCGAAGTGAGAGTAGGTTTGGTTGGAAGATTGGGTGGTTGTGGTGGTAGTTGAGGTGATGTAGTATTGGATTTGGGTTGTACTTTATTTGGTGTGGGTGCAGCAGAGAAGAAGAGGGGTAGGTTTAACCACCTCTTTGGAAGTTGTATATTTTTTAGTTTTTGGTGCTTTTTCTAAGGTAGAGGTGTAAGGGGAGGTCATGATGTAGATGGCAAGGCAGATGGTGGGAGAGGATGAGTGACCCAAGGGGCTAAGCGAGGTGCGGTAGTAGGTGTTGGTCGAGGTCAAGAGGGAGGTATAGGTGAGGTGGAAGAAAATTTCATAGGTAGTGAAGGAGGTATAGAAGGTAATGGTGATATAGGAGGTAAAGAAGTTATGGATGGTGATGAAAGACACAAGGCTAACCTAGGTAGAGTTGTAGGCTATGGTGAAGGGGTCAAGGGAATTTTAGGTTTACCCGTGGAGATAGTATATTTTGTTAAGGTAGAGGGTGAGGTCTCAAGATGGATGGTAGGGGTGAAGGTGATAAAGGTGTAGTTGGTGAGGTCGGCGTTTGCAGATTAGAAGGTTGGATTTTTGTTTAGGTTGAGGAATTGATTCAATAGGTATATGGGAAGATGTGGTCAAGTGTATCCTAACAAGAGGATGTGCAAGGTTTTATGTAGGTGTGACCCCTAGGATACTAGTGGGTTTAGATACTGAGAGATGGCGTCGGAATAAATTGGATAGTAGGTAGAGAGGCGGGTATAGATGAGGATGATCTTTGTAGAAGATGTATCGAGAGTTATGCTCATGTGTGGTTTGGGTTATTGAAATTTCTTGAGATAAATGGTAGATGTGTTAGTGCTGAGATGATTGCATTTGGGTCGAGACCGGGAGTAAGAGACACCCCAAAGTAAATATATATCAACATAATCTAGCGATCAACCAAATGTGAGAACGACACTATGGTAGATGAGGTAAATGTGGAGTGAGTGGATATTCCTATAAAATGTGTCTGAGAAATAGGGAATTCACTGGCTTCAGCTTATGTAGGTAGGAGAGCTGAAAGTAAGTCTGTATGATCTTGGGTAGCTATTGGGGAATGGTCACCAAGTGGTAAAGACAAATCTATTGGGTCCTAAATAGGTGGAGAAGATGATGGGTACTCCTCTGTGGGTGGAGGAGGTATAATTGGTAGTGAATCACTACATAGGAAGGCTGCGGGGAGATGATATCGGTGATAATGAGAGATTCCTCCACATGTGTATGGGGAGGTGAAGGGATTTTATCTATGGGTATGGGAGCAGAGATGAAGTGGGTTCCGGTGTGGGAAGAGGATTTTGGGACAGGATTTCCTTAATAGAGGGGATAGGAGATGTTTGGGAAATAGGTGGTAAGTCGGTAAAAATAACATGTACCTCGTGTGTATTACTTTTGTTATGTGAGGTGTTACCAGTATGGTCATTAGATGGGAATGGTTAGGGAATGGTTTCTTAAAAATGTGAAGGTCTTGATTGGTAGGTGCATTAGGGTTATCAAGGACTAACTTTCCACTCTCGAGAATTCCACTGAAAAATGTTTTTAAAGGTGATATAATTGTTGCCACTTTGTGACCATTTACACGGTGATAGTTACTGATAGTACTTTTCCTTGTACCAACTTGGTATGGGGTGAGAGGGGTCAAAACCAGTATGTGGTTTGATAGGAGGAAGGGTGATAACATTAGCTTTAATAAGCTTTTCTAAAATAGATGAATATGGTTCCCCAATTAAGGTGTATTTCTTTTGTTCTCGTTTGAATTGGAAGGCTTGGGTGAGTTCTGATTGGATGTAGGTTTAGAATTATTGGATGGATGGGTAGGGCCAGCCTTAAGTACCGCTTATGTTGGTAGTTCCCTTGGCTTTGGAATAAATCGTCGAGGTTTTGAACAAGAAGAAGTGTCATGTGATTTAAATAAAGAGTTTTTGTTTTGTAATTGTATCTTCTTCACTTCGATAGTGTAAATTTTGAGCTTACATGCCATGGTGAAAGCCTCATTGAATGTGTAGAAGGTTTGCACTGTAAGGTAGGTGAGATATGTCTAGCATAGGCTCATGTGATGAGCTCTATGAGTTTAGTTTGTGGTAATTGGAAAGTGAATTGGTTGATTAGGCTATGCCAACGAGTGACAAAATCTACGATGGATTCATCGTCATACTGACGCATGGAATAAATATCGGTCATGGTAACCTTCTTGACGATGTTAATCAAAAAATGATCAAAAAAGGCTTGGGCTATTTGATTAAATGAGAAGATGGAATGTCTAGGTAATCCACTATACCGGTCAATCTTTGGACGATTAGGGACATGGGAACGATTCGCAAAAGTAGAGCATCATCATGGGAAATTAAGTAACACCCATGTTTAAAAGATCACAAATGCTACTGGTCTTCCTTACTGTTAAAGTGGTTAAACTTAGGCATCTCCTAGTGTACAGGATATGGGTGAATGGGAATGGATGGGTGAATAGGCTCATTACAAATCTTGTTATAAGTGAGAGAATTATGGGAGCTAAAACAGATGCTTCTAGTGTCTGCATCTTATCCATCATTAACTTCATAAAGTCATTGTTAGGTTGTGAAGATTGGGTACCCCAGGGAGAAAAAGGAGGTTGTTGTGGGACATATAAAGAATAGGACATTCCAAAATATGGTGGTGATGAATAAGGATGCGGGAATTGAGAGAGACGGACATAGAGGTATATATACAGGCTGCAATTTGAATGACTGAAGAAACATGAGGTGGCTGGTAGTAGGTATGTGAGGGTGGGACACTCATAGTGACCACTGGTAGAGATGGGAGGTAGAGATTGGGAAATATAAAGGACAACGTTTTGAAATTTGAAATGGGGTAGAAGTTACCGACACAAAAGGTGGTAGTGTTGTGACTAGTATATATGAGACAACGAGTGTAGATGATGCTATGTTTTGGGTGGTGGATGAAGGTATGGTGGAGACTACGGGTGTAATAGAGGTGGTGGATGTGGTGATCAAAAGCTGGCGTGGGACCTAGTTGTGACACAACTAGGGATAAAACAGGTGAGGTCACCATGGTAGGAGGTGGAGCCGAGGTAGAAGTGATCATTAGGGATGGAGATAAGGATATAGGCATGCCATAGATCAATTGGCTTGAGGCATCTCAAGTGGAGGGATGGGTGAGGTAGTGGCTCAAAGCAGTGGGATTCTGATCTAGGAGTCATGCAAACTCCATGTTGCTTGTAGGAATGGTGATGGGTTGATTGGGATCCATGGATGATGAGATGGAAGGTGGTGAAGGACCAGGTGATGAAGGGCTAGGTGGTGAAGAGCTAGGTGATGAAGGGCTAGGTGGAAGTGGTAGTCGACTAGTGTGAAATACGAGGGCACTAGCTTGACTACGGGTTAGCACCATGTGGATAGGAACTGATTTGGTGAGACTGTATTATGTCTGAATGGCACAAAACACAACAGAACTAGGAAAACCGTCAACGGTAAGTGAATTAAGTCAGCCAGTGAGCTATAAAACAGGATAGGATGACCGATGCCAATTCGGGTAAACTAATGCCGAGTTAGGTTTAACCGAGATCTGCTAAATGATAGTCGTGAAAAACTAACAGTCTGCTAAATGATAGTCCTAGAGTGACAATTTTCACACAGGATGAGACGTAAGGTAACTGTGAGTGAAATAATGATAGTATGAAAGGTGATAAGAGCCTTTTATAGCTCAGAAAGTGAAATAGGTGTCTTTTGGATGGGTATCCAAGAAGACTTTAGACCGACATCAGTTGGGTTAAACCGATGCCGGTTAAAGATAACCATAGCTAGTTACTGTGAAATTGAAATAGAGAATAAGAAAAGTGGTTGTAATTTAAAATTTGGTGTTGAATCAAACCCATAAGTCTAAGGATGATGTAAATGTGGCCTAGGTACACTCAGATGAAGTCAAAATACACCGACTATGATTAGGAGTGTGCAAGGAAAGAAAAAAAATGATCGAAAGCTCTCACCTCAAAATGCAAATCAAGCAAGAACACTAAGAAAGAACGTTCCTAGAGTGCCTATTCTATTACATTTGTTTAGCTTATGTTATTTGTATGGACTGATTGTTATGAATAGAATAATAGAATTTCTTGGTGAGGAAGGCTTCCTATGAAGAAATAATTCTAAAGGGTGAGGTTTTAGGAATGTTATGGTGGGGGCGGAATGACTCGATAGAAGCGGTGAGTTGGGTGCCCATTGTATCGTGATCATGTGATCACCTACGGCTTCTTCGGGTAGGATGTTGTTTAAGAATGTGTGTATTTTGAATTTTTATGTGGTTTGGTAAGACTCAGAGAAAGAGAAAAGGATAGAAGTTATTTTCTTGATTTGTTTGTCAACCATCATTTGGTCATGACTTCCGGCATATAGGTTGCCCCCTTAATTAATGTGAGCTAATGAGTTGAATCAGAATGCAATGAAATTTTTAAAACCCAAATCAAAACTATGATATTTGATGACAATAATAGATGAACACGGGAAGAGGATGCTCTTTCACTAAAATGTAGAAAACAAGAATAAGAAGGTTCTTTTTAAATAAACCAAAAGAAATGTTTCCTTCGGAGCAAGTAGAAAGAAGAGAATGTTACCAAGGAGAAAGTAGTAATGTGAATTATATTAGAAGGGAAACAAACACACATAATTTTTACCTAAGCATAAAGAAATATGTAAGGAACCCGAATGGTTCCCATCAGGCATGCCAAAATGTTTCACCCGATTTCTTAGTTTTTGAGAAGTACTTGTGAAATAGATAAGGTAAAAGGTGGTAAGAGGAATACCTGGTTCGAGATGGTTGTAGGTTGTATGTGCATGTATATGAGTCCTGAATCAAAGTGATATTGAGGCCTTCCTTTTGGCTAGGAGGAACTACCTATATAAGAATCAAAGAAAGACCACCAAAGAGAGTTAAACAATATATGAAGTGGACAACCTAGCATATGCTAGATCCTGGAAGTGTGATACTTCCTAGATGGCTGTCAGTCCACTATTTAAAACAATTCAACGCTGAAAATAAAGTAAATATTGTCCTATTGTAGTTTAATATGATTTAGGCATCTCATACAAATGCAATAGGCTAGATCTAATCTAACAGGCTAGGTTAGAAGGACATCCAAGGGTCAAATAGGTTGGTTATAGGTGAATTTGAGCTAATGAGGCTAGGTTAGATACGAGATATGAAGGTCAAATAGGTTTTTAGGTAGGTATATATTAGAAACAGGTCCTTGTTCTGGTAGGGATCATGCTACATAGAGACCGACCACGGTTTTATGGAACCGATGATGGTTTGAATGTAACCAGTGATGGTTAGGGAAAATTAACGATGGTTAGGTTGGGTGATAAAATCACACAGTCTAAAATTTAAAGGTTGTTAGGCAAGAATGGGGTTAGTAGAAGGTGTCGGGTGATCATAGAGGAGATATAGGTATGTTGCGAAGGTTTGGGGTTACTGAAGAGGAAGTTACGTGGATGGTTGGGCAAGGTATTGCAAGGGTTGAGTGAGGAGGGTGGCTAAAATAGTGAAGAGGCTTCACTGTTGTCCCAGTGAACTTGGTTATCTTGGCTGATCACCAATCAATCTTTGTTTTGTTGTTGTACGAAAAGATCTAATTCGCATTAAGGAAATCTTATATCGAAGGTTCAACCACGAACTACCAACAACGACCAACAACCTATCTTATAGAGCTGTAAATAGGTTTAAATAGGCATTTGGTCCATTAAAGGCATAATTGGCGTTGGTTTAGGTGAATTGGTGTCAGTTTAGGGTTAAGCTGATGTCGGTTTGGGAGAGATATCTTGGTTTGTTCAAAAATTGCCTAGGAAGTTGTTCCGCCATTTGATAAGGGTCTCTTCTTTTCCTCGGGGTGAAAAACCGACCTTAGGAGGCTTTTAATATGAAGTGAGGGGATGGGTCTAATGTTAGGTTTGTTTTGGGCATTGGTTTAGGGTTTAGGTTAATGGGTCAAATGATGGGGGTGGTTAGGTGAAGTGTATTTAATAAAGGAAATTTTATTAAATAGGTGTGTGAGGGTGGTGAATTAATTTAATGTAAATAATTAAATTAATATGTGTGTGGGTAAAAGGTCATTAACTTAATTAAAATAATTAAATTAATGTGTATGGAGGTAAATGGTATTAATTTAATTAAAGTAATTAAATTAAAATGTGTGGGGTGCAGGGGGTGATTATAGGGCCATGGTAGGGGACCAAGGTGATTACGACACGATTTTGGTGTCTACAATGCATACCAAGAAATGTTACTAGCTGATTTAGAAAGCATGGATGAAATGTGAAATAGGGACGAACAACATCATCATGTGTATGTAGATAGAATGTGTCCTCAACTCAACAAAAATTCTATGAGCGTGAGATCCGATTAGGATACCTCGGCTTGAGATTGGATAGCCAAATAGACAAAAATGTCAAAAAGGTAATAATTTCATGCCTAAATGAATTTGAACCTATCAAGTCATGGAAGATTTCAAAATGGTGCATATTGTCTATTTACTCTTGAGGGTGAAGAATTTAGTGATTCTATTAATTCTCTTCACCTAAAGTGTTTCTATGTATAATAATTTACATTTCCATGCTTTCCTTCATTGTATTCATATTGTCTTTTCACTTGCATTATCATGTTGTCTAAATTGTAAAATGGAAACTTATTGTTTAAGTAATTCTTTGACTTTCAAACATTGGAAAATATCTTAATCATACCTACTTCACCATTCTTTTCATACATTTAAAACTATATAATCTTTATCATCACTTTCATACAAGAGACAAATTTTGACATTGCTTTATAAGGGCTTACATACTCAGTCTTCTCCATGGTTGCTTCCAATTTGGGTGCTTATTGCCCATGGTTTTCACTAGAAGCTTCTTGATGATAAATATTTCCCTAAAAATATCTCTCTATAACAAAAACATTCTAAACATTTCACCTGGAACTCTTATTCTCCTATCTCAATATTTGGTGTTGAGCCCTTGCATTCTACTAGTTGTGTGGGATTGAGACTAGGAGAAAATGTTTCTTCCTAAAAAGCACAACTTAAAGTCAAGTCAAAAATAAAAAAGATAAATAAATAATAAACACAAAATTATTTCATTACAAATAACTACACTTCTTGTCCCTACCAACCTTTTGTGATGAGTTTTATCCAATTTCTCGCACCCCTTGAAAATTAGATAACTTAGTAGATCTAGGAGTTTTTAGCTTTTAGGGGTGCAATGTAATTTTTAGGATGACTCATGGGTCAACTCGATCCAGTTGCCACAACAAAGTTCGGGTTGTTTTGGTGAGGTTTGGCAAGTCAGGGAAAATCGGAGGTAAAATGTCATTGGTGGCAAAGATGCTACCAACCAAGATAACATGTAATATGCTATCAGCTAGTAGTAAGTACGGATACTACGGACGGTAGCATGGATAATGATAGGTTGTAGAAAAATGGCGCAAGGTGTCGGTAGCATTTTAAATGCTATCGACCGGTACCATGTACGAGATGATGATACCAGTTGGTTACATAAGGGAAGCAATTGTGTGATAGTAGGGTCACCGATAGCATTTGTATGGATGATACCATTCAAAAACATATTTTAAAAGCTATTGGCTGGTAGCAGGGAGAGCATGTTACTAGACAATTGCATTTATGCAACCAGCTGACACCAACAAGAAAATGCTACCGTCTAGGAGAAAAAAAATGCAACTAACTAGCAATCAGAACGAACCAGACATTAATGGGAGTGGTACAAGGTTTTTCAACTACCATTTTAATTAGGTATGGCTCCCATGACTACCTGTGTAAGAAAAGTACCAAATTCTATGGCCTCCCATGCCTCATTAATGAGATTGGTAAGTTGGTGAGGCAATTCTAAGATTTTTAAATTTTCCTCATTTTAAAGGGAGACATTTTGAAAACATAGAGAAACTCTTGCAAAATCAGTCCAAAATACTTTGTGAGTTGTATGCCTTAAATTTTGATGCTTCACGAGGAGATCCTTTCCTTGTATCTTTTGTAATGGATTTTGCACACTTTTAAGCAATACAATTCATTTTTTTGATCATTTTGCAGTAGCTTGTGTTTTCTTTCTTGCGGGATTCATAGGTACATTGTACATAATTTTTCTTTCTTGCAGGATTCAAAGTTGTAGTGCTCTATGAAATTGGAGGTTTGAATGTGATTTTGGATTGTGGCACATTTTTCTTCCCTTTTCTACTCTATTCTCATCCCAGTTTCACTCACTAGGAATATCTCCACTCTGTTCTTGGTGTTATCACCTCCCTTAGTTTAGGACTTTCATTTATGCATCTTTCTCTTCCCTGGTCCCTTGGAATTTTAGGTTAGTGTTAGGGTAGCTGCATTTCAATTCTTAGGAGTAGTTTTGGTATTAGGAATAGATAGAGGAATCTAACCTTCTCTAGAGGTCTATCTCAGTTCAAGTCCCATAAATTTGAGATAGTCCTATGTTGTTTCAAATCCCGAGTCATTTATGATTCGGGAATGGGTGCAGAATTTTAGCTCCAAAAATGAGCCCATGCTTCTTGCTGGTAGCATGAGATTGGGAAAGAAGGAAGTTCCCTTACTCACCTATGTCTTTTCCTTAGTGATGAGCCCATGCTTCTTACTAGTAGCATGGAACAAGATGTAAGGGGTTAGTGATAATAAATTATAAGTCACAAATAAGAAAGAAAATAAAGGTGTTGTTATCACTAAATTCTGCACCCTCGATTTTCTTACATATGAATGAAATGGGAAATCAATTTAAGCTGGGTAACATGGAATTGTATCAAGGTGTGGGACATTGCACTTGAGATAAATCCCCAAAGAAGGATGGTTCCTCTTCCTAATATAAGGCTAAAAATACTCCTAATGTTGGAAATACACTTATCTAATCCTATCTTATAATTCCAAGGTACAAGGGAGAGAGGAAAATACATGAAAATATGTAGAAATGGAGACAAAGAAGATATGTAGAACACCACATTCTATAAAAATAGATTCACATTACTATTTCAATTAAACACAACCATTTCGAGCATGCAAGAAATTATAAAAAAAAATACCTTCACCTGTAATTTGTAATGTAGAGGTAGGAGAATGTAATGAAACATAAGAAAGGGTTGAAAAATAGCCATAAACTTGATTTTATTTCTTCAAATGATTACATAGTTCATTACAATGAAGAAAAGAGGGAACAAATTTCTTGCAAAAATACCTAGAATAGAGGCTTGAATCTCACATCAACCTATAGAAGAATAAAGGAGCAACTAGAGAATGTTCAACCACCTAAAATGAACTTTCCATTTTACATATATAGAAGGAAGAAAATATGGGAGGAAAAGAAAATCCCAGAATTTGGGCTTCACCCACCAAAAAAAAGGCACTAAATGGCTACAAATCATCACAGGAACCCTGCAAATCTATCTCTTCATGGTACGATAGCTTGATGTAGAAGAAATATGCTCCATACTTCATTAATACATTTTAGTTGCACGGAAGTGATCATTTTGAGCTAGGGAGTTTTTCATAATTTTGGCCCACCTACCCTCACTAAACCTCTGATTTTCTAATCTCATGATGAAGTACATCGAAATACAAATCCAATGCTATAAATGTTGTAACAAATGGATTTCTAGGGTCGCGTTATGGTAATGCAAACTTGGAGGGTTGTGATGCTCAAAAGATAGTTTTTCGGCGTTAGAGCTCTATTCCATCCCAGTCCATTTTATACTTGGCCTTTTCCCTCCTTTTTCCCTTTTATTTATGAGATTTTAGGTATATCGGGATGTCATGGAATTAGATGAACTCGGGCTTGTTGGGCCTTTGGGGCCCAACTTTTCCATTTTCCTACATATAAATGCTGCCCTTATTGCCTTTGGTTTTGGAACTTTAAGTCCCATGGGGAACACATTACATAGGAAACATTGTTCCCAAACTCCTGGACCCGCAACCCATTGTGGCTTGCACTCCACTTCTTTGGCCTTTGTGGGGATTTCACACTCGCGGGAACATACATCCCCATGACCCCAATGTCATTTGGGCCTAAATCCCTATTCCGGAACACAAGCATCTCATCCCCTTTACAAATTGGCCACCAAGGTAGTGTGTGGAACCACGATCTGCTTTGGGAACAAATTCCAAATGGGTCATTGGCATCTAAAATCCCCACATTTAACTATCTTCTCCCAAATCCAATGAAAATCAGGCCTTAGAATGATGTAAGGAACTTGGATTCTCGGAGTACGTGTTTCCTCCAGGCCCCAAGGCTAATATACCCATAATGCCTTTGTATTTAGCAATTTTTACCATTTTTCCAAATTTTCATTAACTCGAATTTTCTTGGATTGAGGAGTTAGGAAAATGGAGTGAAGTGCCACAAAATTAATTTTTCTTAATTTATCCATTTTGACCCAAATTTGGCCAAATATTAAACTAAAGAAAAGGAAAATGCCTTCAAATTATTCCAAGTGCCCCAAAAACATGAAGATTACGAAATCTCTAGATTCTTCATTGAAATCCCATCAACTTCTCAAGTCCAATTTCTCCACATTGTCCATTTTTTACGGGGTAAAAATGTATACCAATTTGATGACTCACGGGGACATTTTCATGCTAGATGAGTTGATCAGTGGACTTGAAGCATCCATTGGGCATGGAGTCGGCACTGTTAACCATGAAACTGATTTGAAACTCGAAATTCTACCCTAGAGCCACTTGAATTTTTGCTTGAACCTAGAACTACACTTTTGCTCAAATTTTCAATCTTTTTCTAAGAAAATATTGAAGTTTTGATCAATTGGAATATTGTTTTGAATCTGAAATTTTCTTTTCTCTTTCCCTCTGCAAATTGATCTATTGGGACAAGGATGAATGAATCCATCTAAAGCTATCCCAAAATCTGATTTTTGATAAGTATGAAGAACTGAAACTAATGATTTATTAGCAAGGTTAAACATAACAGAGTGTTGAGTTATATGCTAATTGATAGATGCACTTGGAACTATTGTTAAAAAATATGATTTGCCCCATGAAAATTTCCTTTCCTCTAATGGATTGTGCAAGATCAACAACAACACAAAAAACTATTTACAAAATGGGAAGATCATACATGTTGTTGGTCAGTCAAAATATGGAACTTAGCAAAGGACATACAAAAGGTTTGTGTAAGAGAGAAGAGCACATTCAAAGGTGTGGAAGTATCAGAAAGGATCACTTGAGAAGAACATAAATAGGTTCGGGACTTAGCCGTTTGCATGGTTAGGATCTATTTTTGGAGATAGTGTGTGGAGCACAAAATTGGTTGAAGAATTGCATGACACGCATTGGTTATTTTTGGAGGATCATATATGAAGCACTATGCATGGATACAAGTGAGAATATATCTACTACTGTCAGTTAACTAAAAGCAGTCTATTGTTAGTGCACTTGCATGTGTGGCTATTTTTGTAATGGCGCATGGCTAATAATAGCATGCGACCTATTTTGGGATTAGATAAGCGGTGAAGGGAAAGTCCCCACCCTTATAAATATGTATTGAACTATGTAGCATAATAGAGAGAGTGTGAGAACTGTGTTATAGTGAGATTATGCTACCAAATCGATACATACATGAGTGTATACTACTATTATTGTAAGGAAGCTTCTATGTATTATTGAATTTAATATAATGGATACTATGGATTGAATCAAGGTGTTATCATGGTTATAGTTCAATATTACATGCTTGATTTCATCATGGTTATCTTTTAAGTCTGTTATTCTCTAGATCTAGATCTGAACATACATTGTAGAATGATATATTAGTCATAGATTTGAATTCCTTAAGTCTTCATCATGCTAACATCCTACAACAACAACCCTAAAGAGGGGTTTGGTACCTTTGCGTGCTTTAGGTGAGTGCTTAGTCTAGGCTGAGTGATGTGTCAGCGTGCTTGGGATTGTATTGGTGAATTCTAGGCTGCATCATTGGTTCTATTGTTGGGGCTATTTTTCAATTTTTTTCAGGATGGTTTGCAATGAGGACATACTAGTTGAGCTTAGTAAGTATTGAGGAGTGGATACACGATCTGGAAGAAGAATACGCATGGAGGTTCAACCACGGATCGAGTTTAATGTATGCGTGTGGGTGGAAAAAAATTTGTATGAGATTTTAAATGAGATATTTTTCATTATCTTTCCAAAAGTATAATTGTACAAGTGGCTGATTGCGTATGCATCTAAGAGGAATTGGAGGTATTGTACACTTGTCAGACGTAGGAATAATTTTAGGCCTTTAATGGTGTTGATATGATTTGGACTCATCTTTGTGGATATGTGGTTCTATGGTTTTTGAATAGTTATATCTTGGAGTACTCAATTTCCACTTGTTCATGCCTAGAGGTAGCTGAATTCTAGTTTTAGGATATCCAAGGGAACTTACCGTAAGGCATTCCCTTTGTGCAATCAAGATCCTAATGGTAACTTTGAATTTGGAGAGTAAAATAATGTCTAACTAAATCTCACCACGTGTGGGGAAGTAGTAGGTTTGGTGAAATATGAAAGACCTAGCGAGAAGAAAGAAAGAGAGAGGAAAGGAGGATTAAGTATAATGAGGCACGCGAGAGGAGGTAGAGAAGCGGTGGGAGGTTGTAGAGAAAATGGCATTGTGGAGAAATGTAGTTCAGGAAGGAGTGGAAGTTCACGTAGAAGATGTAAAACTTGAGCCTCGAGAAATCCCCCATTCGGGAAAAAATAAAAAGGAACCCTCCTTAACCTCACGTAGAAGCACACCAGTAGAGACGACCTGGTTCGCGGGCGCACATTTGAATCCACCTATAAATCTTGCCCTTGCATTTGGTTTTCTAGCATCTATTTCAACAAACGGTTAGTAAGCTAATTCAAACAATGGGAGAGTATGAGCAAGCCTTATAAGAGGCACAACGATGGTAGCATAAATGGATTTTTTGTTATATGGGAGTACCTTTTTGGGTGTGTCATCAACGCAGAATTCAAGCGTGAATATTTTTGAAGCTGTCTTACGGGAGTAGTAATCCTTCATAGACTATCAAAGTAAAGTTTAGTTCTACTAATAGGACACATGGAAGTACATCTTCTGGTCCAACTCTAGCTACAGAGTTCGAGTATCGGGGAGGATAGGTGGCTCTAGTTTCAGTGGATTTGGTGGTTCTTGAGGCAAAGGAAAAATAGGAGGTTCTGGATCAGGTGGGCAAGGTCCGCACCAACCTTATAATATTTACATGGAGATGTATCTTTGTCTTCTAGAGTATAGGGGCATAGAAGATGTTGTTGAACATGTGCATATGTGTGAAATATTGTGGTGCTAAAGGAATCATGGCTTTGGAGCGTATGGCAAGCCAATTCGCTACCATGTTACAAGGATGCACACACAGCTGGTAAAGAAAGTTTAACCCTAATCAGACTTGTGTAGACTATACAACTTTAAAATATGCATTCCTTAAATAATTTCACATCTGTGAGTTTAAGCAAAAGAGTATAAGTGCACTTAAGGATATTAATCAAGGCACTACTAAAAGTGTCAGAGAGTATGATGCCCATTTTAAAACACTGTTATCTAAGATTTCTTATGACATACATGCAAGCCATCATGCACAATGATTGGTTGGGGGTCTAATTACCCCTTTTAGAAGGTTATTATCACATAAGACATACACTAATCCACACAAAGCACTTGAAGCATCCTTATGTGTAGAGGCATTTGGAAGCAAGCCCATTTTAGAACCACATATTGCAACTATGGAAAAGAATTAGGAGAAACTATTGGTAAATTAAGCACAAGAGACGTGCACAGGGATTTGGTGCATAGATTGTGAAGTATAATTTCACACAAAGGATAGTTTTCCCCATAAATTGGTGTGCTCGTTGCTATTGGATTGTGAGATATGCCATTTAAACCCTAATGTTAGTCATTGTTCATTACTATAATGTGTAATAAGGAAGAACATTTCAAGCTATTGTAGAATCTATGAGTCCATGACTCATGACACGAAGAATGTTGACGATTGGTCAAATCCATGATGCTATAGATATTGGTGTACGACAGATAGGAGTCTCAGATAACTCTAAAGGAAAGAATGAGCATTAGGACCGGGATCACAATCAAGCACACTATGATTGGAATGAAGGGCATTTTGAAGGTGATTGTGGCAGAGGTCGAGGATACCGTGGTGGATTTGGAGGATGAGGTTGTGGTGGTGGAAGAAGTGAGTTTCCTTATGGAACATGTTATACTTGTGGATCTCCTAACCACTACAGGCTTGAATGTTCTCAGAATATTACATGTTCTTTCGTGGAAAGAGTCGTAGCTATGAAGAGATCTTGGACTTATATGAGTATCTTAGCAAGCAACATAAACAAGAAAACAAAGGCACAAGGATGGTTAGGATATAATGCGTTGTGGAAAATCAATGGATGCCTAAGTTGGAAGTAGATTCTGAGGCATTGTAAGTAAAGATCACGATCCGTGTTGAGGTAGCATACATCAACAAAGCATTGTAAAAAGAAGCCTACCATCACTAAGGAGGAGATTATTCATGCATAGTACCTTGACCCTACCCATCAAAAGGAGGTTTATCAGGAAACCATGGAGGTACTTAGGAATCTTCAGGGTGAAATATAATATTTAAAGGAGCAATCATGGAAGATGGAGAAAAAGAAATCATTAGAGATGGTCCAGACTAATGTAGATGACTTGAGAGAAGTGTGATTTTTTTGCGTTAGGAAAATATCATTCCACTTTGTTGGGGAATTGGTTAAAAGGAACACTTTGCACATAAGTGTTGAGACTATATGACAGATCCTACATGCAAATATTCCCCCTCATAGCCTAGATTATGATAAGGAAATCACTTTGAATGTTGTTGTGGATGGGTGGTTATTGAGTAATATATTGATTGATACATGCACGGAAGTCAATGTTCTTACTTTAGATGCATGGGTACAAATGGGAAGACCCCCATTATAGTCATCCTCTAATGTATTTTTCATGGCTAATCGGACTAAGGCCACTCCCATTGGAGTCTTGAAAGATGCATCCATTACCATACAAAGAGCTAAATTCACTAGAGATTTCGAGGTTTTAGTCTTTGGCAGAGTTGGATAGCTTCCCATCTCTATTGGGGAATCCTTGGTGTTATGCCAATAATGTTGATCTTCGATTGAACAAGGGTTATACCAGTTTTGAAAACAAGGAGAAAAGAGTTATTATCCCTTTAACAGATGGCAAATCTGCACCCTATGTTGAGCCCTTGAGTGAATACGACCTTAATAGGATTTATGTACACACCATCTAGGATCCAAAAGTGCTTGAGCCATCTAAAGAAGAAATAATTTAGTGGGAGGATGCACAATCTATTAGCAATACTACAAGTGTTTGTTGTGATAGTTGGGATTATAGCACTTATGAGTTAGTAGGGTGTGAAGTAAAGAGCATATTTCCTAAAGGAAGCAAACCGTGTTATGTTAGGAGAATAGGTAACAACTTGATACCTTGTTACACTAGAGAAGGAGATCCTATGGTATTCCTGCATGCCATGGAGGAATAGTGGATAGACCTACTAGAAAGAAGAAATATGCTAGCATATACACTACGTGGAACAAAACATTGGTGGGTGGCCCATAAGGATAATCTTGTAGGATGGAATGAAATTAGGATTGCTCTTACTACTAGGTTCTTTAAGAGCAATGCACCTACTCAAATATGCACTTATCATGGTAATCAACCTATTCAACACCACATTTAGAAGTGTGAGAGAATCTGGATAGAGGGGCAGGAAGATTTACCACCTTCACTATAGGTGCACAAGTTTTATTCCACTTTACAAGGTTGCACGCATGTTTGGTATGTATATGCAAAGCTCCATAGAGAGACTAGAAATTGGCAGGATTTAATTATAGGAATGGCCTAGATGTTTGACTTCTTCTCTATGAAACCTCTAGTGAAAGAAGCATTAAGAGCCATAAAATGCTTAACTATGGGGGATAGTGTCAAGGCTAAAGAACTCCTTCAGGAGTTATTGGATGAAGGAAACTCAGGATCACGTCTTGTTGAAGATATAAAGGCCAATGCCGCACTATTTCAATGTGCTTGCCTTGAGAAAGAAAAAGGAAAAATTTTCTACTTAGTGGATGATGAAGTGGAAAATATGGATGTAAACCATTCAATAGGTAGGCATGATGTGTTGGATAGTGCAGATAAGACCACACGTGCCTATCATGAACCTATGAAGACAAAGAAGGTGAATATTGGATCAAATGTTGAGCCTAAGGAAGCCATAATTGGAGACTATTGGTCAGACTCTGAAGTGGCAAAAATCATAGAGTTTCTAAAAGATTATCAGAACTTATTCCCTAGGGGTACCATGAAATTAAAGGCATGCATAAATCATTAGGGGAGATGAAGATAATCTTAAGGAAGGTGTGCATCAAGTTAGAAAGAGACCCTACATGATGAACCCTAACTTGCGTGAAAATCTCAAAGAAGAGATTAAAAAAATGTTGAAGTCTGGGATTATCAAGCCCCTTGATGAGTCATAATGGGTTAGTCCAATGGTGATCGAAGTATCAAGAAGAATGGATAGATTAGGATCTATGTAAACTATAGGGAGTTGAATGTTGCATGTGTGACTGATCTGTTTCTATGCCATTTCGAGGAAATACTAGAAGGCATTGCAGGGTGCAAAATCTATTCATTTATAGATGGATTCTTTGGGTATCATTAGGTTTGGATTACCCAGGAGGATCAAGAAAGGACTACTTTTACTACTGAATAGGGTAGCTTTGCCTACAATGTAATGCCTTTTGTTCTAAAAAAATGTGCCTACTATATTTTTGTGTACATGATTGTTCAAGCATTCAAAAAACTTATTCATAACTTCTTACCAGTTTATTTGGATGATTGGACGATGTATGGATTAATTAAGGGTCATTGTGATAATCTACGTGTAATGTTTGATATATGTAGACAATTGATTATCTCTTTGAACATCAAGAAGAGAATATTTTCTACACCATTTGGAATACTGTTAGGACACATCATCTGCAAGGAAGGTTTGTTGGTTAATCTAGCAAAGGTTGCAGTTATTATAGGCCTAGAAGAGAGCCTACCAGATTAGAGTGAGGTGCCCAGATTTTTGGGTCATACATGATATTATAGAAATTTTATCAAAGGATATGCCAAATTTTTTGCACCATTGGAGGAGTTACTAAAAGGGAAAGATACCTTCTATTGGGGAGAACCATAGTAACATGCATTCGAGACATTAAAGTAGAAACTTACTACCATACATATTCTACATTTTTCTTCATGGGACCAACCATTTCATGTACATGTAGATGCTTATGACACAACCATTGGCACAGTGTTGGATCAACCTAGAGAAGGTATTATAGATCATCCTATCTATTTTCTAGTAGAAAGATGATTCCTGCAAAACATAATTACACAACTACATAACATGAAAGATTTTTCAATGATCTATGTGCTACATAAATTATGACAAGACACATTAGCTACACCATTTGTCTTTTATACAAATCACAAAAAATCCTATTCTACAAGGGTGCATATGCAGATGGGTACTCTTATTTCAAGAATTTGATTTCACAGTTGTGGTAAAACCAGGGAAAAGTAATTATGGACTAGACCATTTATCTAGAATACAGTTAGGAGAAGAAGCACAAACAATTGAAGATACCATGACAGATGCACAGTTATACAGGTTACAATGGGAACCATCAAAACTAGAGGACATTGCTTTCTTTCTATGAACAGGGGATGACACGAGAAGGAATGGAATCCTTAGAGAAGAAACAACTTGCTATATGTGCATCCCCCTATATGTTGATTAGTGGTGACCTGTACAAGTTAGGCTGGGATGAATTATTACATTGTTGTGTACTAGAACATGAGTGCACATATATTATGGAAGAAGATCATGGTGGTATTGTAAGTGGCCACTATACATGTAATGCCACTTTGTGCACAAGATTCTACTTGTTGGATTATGGTTGGAGAACCTACATAAATATTGTAAGGAATTTTGTAAGGCTTGTGATCATTTTCAACACCTTTGATCGGGGATCATTTTCAAAAGTTCCCTAATCATCCCTAAATGGTGTCGGTGTAGAATATCATCTCGAGAGATTTCCAACAACCGTGAGAACGCGGAAAACGGACATCGGAGCTCTAGTTATGTCGATCAAAGTTCGGTCAACGGGAAAGTCAACTCGGTCTCTTGGTCAATATTGGACCAATGGCACTATGGCACGTGGTGAAAAGGCAAAGGGAGTCATTTGACGAATCGAATATGACTGATTTTCCTATCGGGAGGCAGACAAGTGGAATATATACTATTGACCGAGTTAATTATTTCCATACCACATTACATGGGTCGAAATTATATTTACTTGGTAAGTCCACTTTCCAAATGCCACATATATATAAGGCGCGTGTACATATGTGTACACACACACACACACATATATATTAATGTTCAAACATTAGTATAAGCCGCCAATATGCTATGCTTCCACGTGGAGGAGAGAAGGTGGTGAAGCGGTTGTTGGGGCTTATGCCATGCGTGGTAAGATCCACGTAGAGAATGGAGGAGATAAGGTTTATTAAAACCTTCCCTAAGTCTAAGGCCAAAAATGTGGGATAAATACCCACTTTACAATACAAAACCACCCCCTTCACCCTAAGCCGCTCAAATTGGGATTTTATCCCATTAAAAATTCAAATCGCCAATATGGGTATGTAATCCCATTTAAACATGCAAACCGGATTTTTGAATATTTGATCCCATTCATTTTACGGGATGAGGCTTATAATAGCCTTAAGATAAATTATATTGCATATTTTTTGGGCCCTAATTTTTATAAATAGGGAACCCATTCTATTGTAATGGACACACACATGAGTCCAACAAGCTTATTATTTGTTAAGCTTATTTGTGGGATGTGTCAACAAGTATTGTCTATTGGCCTATTATTTTAGGCAATAGTAGATGAAATATTTGTGATTGGGAGTAAATTATAAACTACCCAATAGGCCCATTGAGCCACACCAATTACTTGCAAATCCTAGATTGTCGACCGGAGTGCTAGCGTCGCATTGATAGCATCGGGAAGGCCGATCAAAGCCGAAGGAGATTGTGCATCAGGAAGGTGAAGAACAATTCGACTGATCATCGGAAGTTTTTCAAAGAAGTGTGTATTGATAGGCAAGTAAAATTCCATTAGGTTTTCTTGTGAAAGTACTATTGTAACTTACAAGTTTTGACTAGTGGAACGGTTCGACCATGAAACCGAAGACGTAGGCAATTGCCGAACTCCGTAATCAATATTTGTACAATTATCTTATTGTCTTGCATTTTATTTTAAATTGATTACTTAAAAGGATAAAATCATCAGCAACTATTTAAAGCCTACAAGGGTCCGAGATCAGGTAGTAATAATCTGATTATTTTTGGATCAAGTTTGGTATCAGAGCTGGTAATCGACACTTGCAAACTTACTAATCTCCGAAGCAAGTTGGTATCAAGTAGGTTAATCAAGATACGAGGTTTCTTTGACAGGGATGGCATTGGCTTGTACTTCTGTTTTTCTAGATTGGTGGGATAGACTAAGAGACAGGTTTAACATACTCAGTAATTTTCTCGTAATTCTATTTGGATGATTCCATTATATCTCATATGCAGATAAAACCTGAAAACTATTGTGTTAGGTAGAATGTATTGGTAAGACCCCTTTGAGGGAAACATTTGTATACATCTAACCAGACATGGCACATTAGTTAAAGACCCAATTCTGGGAAATGTTTGTACTCTATTATACTTGCATTAGTAAGACCCCCGAGAGGGCAATTATTTTGGTGATTTTGCTAACACCATAAAATGTAGTATATTTTCCTTGTTTAGTCATTGTTCTGACAGGGAGGAGACAAATGAAGTCAATCCACATTGAGATGTAGTGGAGAAGACCAAGTACATAAGCCACCAAGTAGGAGAAATTTCTTGACAAGTTTACCATGTAAAATTATTTTCCTATAGAATTGGTATTTTAAGCTTATTGTACAAGAATCCAAAAATGGAGAATTTTTACAACTAGTTCTACATGATGTATTAGGATATAATTTCCTTACACTTGTATTTGAAAGTTGTAAAAAGAGACCCTATTAGGGGCACCTATCTCCTAATCAGCTTGTGAGTACCTGTTATAGCTTGGATACATGATTTAACTCATATAAAGCTTGGAGATTGATCTACCATTTATGCAGACAATAGAGTTCACAAAGATAAGCTCAGAACTTCATTCTGTGTAGAGGCATTGTGACCATGTAGTAGAATGGTAGCTAAATCACCGTTGGCATTGACGTCGGGTCAGAACTTCATTCTGTGTAGAGGCATTGTGACCGTGCAGCAGAGTGGTACCTGATATTAGTATGTCAACAAGAGGAGCTCTCAAAGGATTATCTCAGAACATCATTCGATGTCAAGGCATTACGACCACACATACGAATGGTAGCTGATCAATAGACTTAGCATCATGCATTGGAGGCTTGAGGTCTTACAAGAGGCTTAGCATCATGCATCAGAGGCGTTGAGGTCTATAATAGACTTAGCATCATGCATTGGAGGCTTGAGGTCTTAAAAGAGGCTTATCATCATGCATCAGAGGCATTGAGGTCTATAGAGACTTAACATCGTGCATTAGAGGCTTGAGGTCTTGAAAGAGACTTAGCATCATGAATTGGAAGCATTGAGGTCGAAATAGACTTAACATCGTGCATCGGAGGCTTGAGGTCTTGAAATAGGCTTAGCATCATGCATCGGAGGTGTTGAGGTCTGTAATAGACTTAGCATCATGCATTGGAGGCTTGAGGTCTTGAAAGAGGCTTAGCATCATGCATCGGAGGTGTTGAGGTCTATAGAGACTTAACATCATGCATTGGAGGCTCGAGGTCTTGAAAGAGGCTTAGCATCATGCATTGGAGGCATTGAGGTCTGTAAAGGGACAAGGCATTGTCCATCACTAACATTGGATCAATCAAAGCTCTACGTAACATGGAGTTCCTTCAAACCAGTTTAGATTCTGTGGAATCAACTCGGAGCTAGGAGCTGTGTTATAGAGTAAAAGAAGATCCTTGTTGTCAGATATCAAGAAGCTTAGCACCGCACAGAAGGAGCGTTGAGGTTTCATTCAGAAACTTAGCACCATAAAGCGGAGGCATGGAGGTCTTCTTTGGATATCAGAGTGGTGCAGCGGAAGCGTCATGGGCCCATAACCCACAAGTCCCTAGGATTGGAGCAGAGTTTTCAAAGTGAGAAGGTTGGAGGAGAAGACCCAAGGGTCTACTACAGCAGCACTTCCGAGGTGGTAGCAGATTTTTTCAGATTCAGGACAGTATGGAAGCTTTTTGGGACAAAAAGCTTTTCTCAGTGGGGAGGTGTGATCAGGGGATCATTTTCAAAAGTTCCCTAAACATCCCTAAATGGTGTCAGTGCAGAAGATCATCTCAAGAGATTTCCAACGACTGTGAGAACGTGAAAACGAACATCGGGAGCTCTAGTTATGTTCGGTCAAAGTTTGGTCAACGGGAAAGTCAACTCTGGTCTACTGGTCAATATTGGACCAATGGCACTATGGCACGTGGTGAAAAGGCAAAGGGAGTCATTTGATGAATCAAATATGATCGATTTTCCTATCGGGAGACGACAAGTGGAATATATACTATTGACCGAGTTAATTATTTCCATACCACATTACATGGGTTGAAATTATATTTACTTGGTAAGTCCACTTCCAAATGCCACACACACACATACATACATACATACATACATACATACATACATACATACATACATACATACATACATACATACATATATATACATATATATATATATATATATATTAATGTTCAAATATATATATATATATATATATTAATGTTCAAACATTAGGATAATATGCTATGCTTCCACGTGGAGGAGAGAAGGTGGTGAAGTGGTTGTTGGGGCTTATGCCATGCGTGGTAAGATCCACGTGGAGAATGGAGGAGATAAGGTTTATTAAAACCTTCCCTAAGTCTAAGGCCACAAAATGTGGGATAAATACCCACTTTACAATACAAAACCGCCCCCTTCACCCTAAGCCGCTCAAATTGGGATTTTATCCCATTAAAAATTCAAATCCGCCAATATGGGTATGTAATCCCATTTAAACATGCAAACCGGATTTTTGGAATATTTGATCCCATTCATTTTACGGGATGAGGCTTATAATAGCCTTAAGATAAATTATATTGCATATTTTTTGGGCCCTAATTTTGTATAAATAGGGAACCCATTCTATTGTAATGGACAAACACATGAGTCCAACAAGCTTATTATTTGTTAAGCTTATTTGTGGGATGTGTCAACAAATATTGTCTATTGGCCTATTATTTTAGGCAATAGTAGATGAAATATTTGTGATTGGGAGTAAATTATAAACTACCCAATAGGCCCATTGAGCCACACCAATTACTTGCAAATCTTGGATTGTCGACCAGGAGTGCTAGCGTCGCATTGATAGCGTCGGGAAGGCCGATCGAAGCCGAAGGAGATTGTGCATCAAGAAGGTGAAGAATAATTCGACTGATCATCGGAAGTTTTTGAAGAACTGGTGTACTGATAGGCAAGTAAAATTCCATTAGGTTTTCTTGTGAAAGTACTATTGTAACTTACAAGTTTTGACTAGTGGAATGGTTTGACCACGAACCCGGAGACGTAGGCAATTGCTGAACTCCGTAATCAATCTTTGTGCAATTGTCTTATTGTCTTGCATTTTATTTTAAATTGATTACTTAAAAGGAGAAAATCAGCAAAGCAAATATTTAAATCCTACAAGGGTCCGAGATCGGTAGTAATAATCGATTATTTTCGGATTAACCTTAGGAAACCATCTCAATGAGATGAAATGCCTCGAAGACCTATTACTAGTGTAAAACCATTTAAGAAATGGGATATATATTTTGTGGGTCCTATTTCACCAGGTTTTGTAGATGTGGATCGCACTACATCATAACTGCACAGATTATCCGAAAAGGTGGGAAGAAGAAGCACCTACAAAGGATTTTATAGTAGCTAGGTTTTTATGGGAAAATATTATTACAAGGTATGGATGTCCTTTAAGTTTGAACAGTGATGGGGGTACACATTCTCTTAATGAGACAATCTGAATTCTATTGGATGAATTCATGATTGCAAACCATAAGAATACACCCTATCATCCTCGGGGAAAATGGAATTTCTGAGGCTTTCAACAAAATTCTCGAGCAGGACATTGACAAAAATATGTGATGTTGGAAGAAAGGATTGAGATGATAAAGTATCTGCAGTACTTTTAGCATATCAAACAACATATAAAAGGTTGAATAAATCCACACCATTTCAGCTAGTTTTGGTACAAAAGTAGTTCTTCCTATGGAATTCATGTTACCTTCTTTGTTTATTGTGCATACTAGAGGTCTAATTGATGATCGAGGCATTAGAAGAACGAATTAAAAAGTTACTTAAGTTTGATGAGTGACAACCCATAACACGTTGGAGTCAAAAATAAGATAATGCCAGGGAAGAAAGCATGGCATGACAGAACATCGGGGATTAAAAATCTTGAGATAGGACATATGGTGCTCCTTTATGATTCTAAATTTTTATGCCATCCAGAAAACTCAAGGTATATTGGTTGGAGCCATATGTTATCACCGGCATACTCAAATCATGTTCTTGTTAATTAGAGGCACTTAATGGAATACGGTTACCCAATTTCTTCAACGGGAGTAGGATGAATCCCTACTATAAATAATTCTTCTTGGTGTTTGTAATAAAGTAGTAATGCCATTTAGATTAGGTTTTCAATTATGCATTTCCTTAATGTGTTTCCTTCTTTGTCGCTATGATTTTTCAATTTAGTTGGTGTGTTTGTGTAATAAGCACATTTATGCGCTAGAAGCTAATTACTATTTAAATAATTTTTATGCTACAGCAGAGGACTGCACATACCCTTAGTGTGGGGTAGGTTATTGGTATAGGACTGATGGAAATAAGTACACATGAAAGGAACTATCTACGGGTGTTATTCAAGGTTGGATAATTGAAAAAAGAGATTGCTTACGGACATAAGGACCATAGAGAGAGGAAAAAAGTATAAGTCAAGGTAAGCGAGAGGCCATGAAGACTATAAGTGGAAGGCATAGTGGTGAGGTACTCAGGTGCATGAAAGCACGTTGAAGAAAAGTCTACAACCAAAAGGTAGGAGGGCACACTAGAAGGTTATAACTTTGGTGTAAAGATGTACCACATAGAAAGAACGAAAATGGTTGATTAATGAGAGGATTGTTGGTAGGTGGAGGAGCAATAAATGCACTAAATTTTTGAAATTATATATAAGGATGGGATGTGAGTTCATTTTTACCATTGTAATTGAGAGAATTTGAAAAGGGCTAAGTACGAACGAGCCAAGAAATCGTGCTGAGGTACTAAGAGTGTGAAACTAGACATGTAGAGAGGGTTGTGCGTAAGAGAAGCTTGCAATCCCATAGGTGAAAGGTTTGAAGAAAGAAGACGTGTTTAAAAATGAGCTAGGAAATGTTATTTCCACTAGGGAAAAAAGATTTAAACTAGGGTTTTGACTTGCTTGATTACAAAGGGAAGAAAAGAGAGATTTTTCAGATGGCACTGAATAAAGCACCCACAGCAGGAGAAAAAGGGAAGAAGAAGGTTGAATTGGAAGAATAAATTTCTCCCAAGATTAATTTCTTAGAAATACAATATCCAGAGGGCATGATTGTGGGACAAGAGTGGGATTCCCACATCCGTCAATGTAAAATCAATGATTATAACCTTCGAACATCAGATAATAAGAAGGAGCTTGATGCATTGTTGAGCACAAAAACAAACAAGTGCACAATAGAAGATATGTCAGTGTACGATGACGTTGGTGAGAAGTTACTAAAGAAAAATGGAGTCTACCAATTGTACGAGCTACCATACTTTGGGAAGTATGAACCATTGTATTGGTGGTTGATGAGCAGAGTCCTTGAGGACTTCTACTTTGCAAGATGGAGGGTTAGGATCACAGCTACTTTGATTTCAACTGTGACAAGACTAAGGGCCTCAGGAGTGGATCTGGATAGTGATTTAACTGATAAGGCTACAATCCTAGAGACAAGAAAGGAGTTGGGGTATACCAAAGGTCCGCATGGCATGGACATTGACAAATTGAAAAAGTACCCAGTAGTGCAGGAAGCTACACATCTTGTAACAAAGTTGAATGACCAAGGAAGATGGTCGCAAGTAAACACAATGTGGTTACATGTCACAAAGAAGATGTCTAAAGGAGTGGTCTACAATATTGCAGATCACATAACAAAGAAAATCATTGAAGAAGCATAGGCAAGTGACTGAATACATTTTGGTGTTTTGTTATTGTCTTTAGTATTTATGGAGATTAGAGTGCTCGATGGGCCAAAGGAGAAGATTTGGGAGTACCCCATGGAACACAAGTCACCTACAAAAATATTTAGCAAGTACTTGTGCGACGGATCAATGAGCGGATCATTCAAGCAGAGGGTAGATATGTGGTATGATAGACTCCACACAGTGTTTGAAGAAGAGTGGTGCATACCCAAGGAGTTGGCTTCGGTGGTGGGTAAGATAGTTTAGTTTGCAATCTATAAACATTTTTACATTGCACAATTTGCGGTGAAGGATGGGGCTTGGAGCCCATGGTGTAAACTTTCGTATGCCTTCATAGCAAGGTATTTCCAAGCATTAGTTCATTAGTTTTCAGATGTGCACCACCTAACCTTGAATGCAGATAAGGTAGATTGTGACTACCACACTCTTAGAAAGAAATATGTATATCCAGAGTAGAATTCCTATATTGAGAGGCTTATCTCAGATATTATAAACATGAAGCCCTGTAAGCTTGGCGGTTGGGGACACGGAGTAGAGCTTGTGTACCTGTAACTCAAATCAAAGTTGGAGAACACTAAGTATGTGGAGAATGATTTCACACTCCCAGGGCCACCAAAAGGTAAGCATATAATGGAAAATGTTCTAATGCCTAAGCCCATAGAAACAATTCAAGTAGATGATGAAGAAGAAGAGCATGAAGATAGTGGTAGTTTGGAGCACAGGGGTAGAAGATAGCCTCCAAATAAGGAAGAAGTTGAGAATGCGACTACACCACCACATCATCTCCCTCTTATGGTTGAAGAATACGTAAATAAGGAAGAATCTATTTCAAAAGAATATTTAGGAGAATAATGACCATAGGTGCTACTCTGCAATCGTGTGTAGATCACCTTGACTCTCTCCACGAAGGAGATAAGCGAGAAAAGAAGAAAATTGAATCTAAATGAGGAAGTAGAAGAGTCTAAGGAAAGTGTGCCAAATTCCCCTACACCTCCAGAGAACAAGGACAAACTAGAAGATGAAGATATGAAGGATGGAGAGGAAGGAGGAAAGGAGGCAGATGAGACAACATGAAGACTGCTCAAGACACAAAGAACACAAGTTCCAAATCTTGAAGCCCAAGTTCCTAAGCAGCCTAGATCAAAAAGAAAAAGTGGAGAATATCTTCCACTAGTCATGGGCTACGCCAAGGACACAGGTAAAATTGTCCACGCCCATTTCCAAAGCACAATGACACAAAAGGAGTTATATGGCTAGGAGTTGATGGATGAAGATATGGAAACCGTGTGCACAAGGAAGCAACTGTCATGGTTGATGCACATGCACATGGATGAACTAGATTTTGATGTATGTGAAGATTCATGTGTTTTAAGGAGGTTGAAGAAGACACCTCAAAGCTAGGCACATAACAAGTAAATCCTATTGTTATGTCAGATGAACAAGTGAGTAATGCTTTGGTGAAAGTCTCGATAGAAGTGGCATGACGGAATATGGATAAAGATGTAACAATTAGGGTGCTTTGAGGAGGAGATCAAGACTAAGGATGAGGAAATAACATGCCTAAAGAAGGAAAAATACTTGGAATAGAAGAAGAACATTTTTTTATCAGCATGGCAGAGGAGATTGGGGACAATTTCATGAAGGCTAGGCCACACTTAGAGCCAAAGGTACCTAAGATGTTTCCTTTGGTAATACATTATGTAAGTACATTGGTGGACTTAGTTCTTGTAGATGAACCTCTACGCATGCCAACAAAAAGGACCTAACATAGGAAGAAGAGTGAGAAAAGGCTTCAATGATGAAAAATATTGCATCATATGAGGGGTCGTTTCTTGAGCTTGCAGGAGGAACTAAAGAAGGCAGATCAAGCACTGAATATTTGTACAAAGTGCCAGAAGTTGTTATAAGGACTAGGACAATTTTAGAAGACAATGAAGTCTTGAAGTCCATGAAAGATAAAACATTGGGCCACACAAAATGATTAGTGATTTTCAGACAAAAGTGTGAGGCCCTTATAGTAGCTCAAGAACCACACAAGGAAAGGTTGGATGATCTTGGAAAACTCATCACACAAAACATGGAATTACTTGAAGGTAGAATGACTCCCATGTCCAACATTGTATTGGTCTTGCATAATGACAAATGTTGGGCCCCTAATTTTAGCTTCCAAATCTTAAGGGCACGTAGGTGCACATGGCCGGGGAAGCACGCAAGTGTAGGTGTGCAAGGCAAGGTTTAAAAGGCTTCTTGAAGAAGCTAGGACGCATGTGCCGTGTGAAGAACAATTTGGGACTTAGCCATTTTTGGCCTTTGGGATAGAACACATGAAGAACGTGTTCCATTTGGATAAGGTTCTAGCCTGGTAACAGGGTGTCCTGGAGGGAATATACCTTATGATAGAAAGATCCAAAAAGTTAATCATGACATGGAGAGGCATGCCTGGGTGACCCACACCTTGACACTTAGGGCCAGATATGAGGTTGTAGAGGAGTTTGTTAGAGCTCAGAGGCCTATTTATATGCGCTCCTGAGCAAAGAAGAAGAGAGAGGAAAGTGAGGTAGTGAGCTTTGTAAAATTACTGCAAGAACTATGGGATGAAAATGGGTATAGAATTCAAGTAAGGATGTAATGGGGAAATGGGGAATGAAATTTTTGTCTTGTGAGAATACATGTATGGATCCACACATGGCACATGACTACGGTCTACCTTCTGTAATCTTTTATAAGTAAACACTATGAATGAATGTGATAAGGTTTCCATGATAAATGTATTAAGACTCTTTCTCTGTATTATCTACATATTACTATTATACTTCTATTCTTATATAATCATGAATCTTACTTAAATGGTTAAGTATAGTAGTAGATGTATAACTCTTAGTTCTATTATTTCTATTGCACACTTTGGTTCTATTATGACTGAAGGGGTGTAGAAGCCATCCTGAGCTCTATAGCCCTTCATGTCTGTTAAATCACTAAGTCAGAATCATGAGCTATGCCTTCCACTAGAATCACATAAAAGAGAGACTCGGATCCCTCTCGCATGCCTCGGGTGAGCGCCCATAGCCCCGCTGGGTGATAGGGGCCGATGCGCATGAGGTTCCCTTGTTCTTAGTGGGTGTAAAAGTGACTACATCTTGGTTCCATTGCCGGGACCTCTTTTTGAAGTTGTAGGGAAGCATGGCATATATCATGATCTCTATAAAAAGTGATGGCAGAGTGCTTAACACTTGAAGGTGTTGAAGATTGGTTTAAGAGCATGGAGGATGAATTCACTTAGAGATTTGGTACCAGATCTAGGTTTGATACATGAAGATGGGTGGAAGACACTCTTTATCATGAGTTGTATGAAACCTTCTTCAGCTATTTCCCAGTAGAGTTATTCGAATGGCTCTCGGTTTATACATCTAGATCAGGGTGGCATTATAGATCATACCCTTAGACCCAAGAAATATATGAGAACCTGTAAGATGCTAATCTAATGTGGAACCATGCTATAGATCATTGGTGGAAGGGATTATTGACTAGCTACACTCTGGAATACGCCATTTCCATGTATTCTTGTCTAGAAGTTGCTAAGTTTGAGTTCTTGCGAGAGCCCAGGGGATCATTTCTACATTCTATTCCCCTTGTGATCAAAATCTTGATGGTAACCATGGGTTTAGAGGCATTCCTTATGGCTGGCTAAACCACCCTGATCACTAGGTGAGGAAGCCAGGTTAGGGAAGGATGGTTGATCTGACAACTGAACAAGAAAGGGAGGAGAGGTGGCTCAAGTATAATGAAGCGTGTGAAAAGGAGATTGATAGACATCATGGGATTACAAGTGGGTTATGGAGCGAACTGGTGGAAAGGAATTGAGGTTCACGTAGAGGATGTTGAACCCAAACAGTCTATGGTACCCCATCGTGGTAAGCACAGAAGAGAAAACCTTGTGGCTTCGAAGATAGTTTGTCGAGTAGAGAGAGAAGATTCATTGGCATGTATCTAACCCCACCTAGTGACCAGACCTTGGTGCTTGGTTTGTTCAAACGAGGGAAGAGTACAGTTAATCCATTTGATATCAGTGGAAGCAACCGATCGGCACCTAGAACATACAATTTCTTGTTTGGGACTTCTATGGCTTCACACACTATTCCAGTATTTGGTGGAATGTTTGGGCAAGGCACATATATGGCTAGTTTTGGAAGTGCGTTAGGAGGTGGTGGAGGAACTATGACTGGGAGTGGTACTAGTTCACAAACTATTTGGGTGAAATTTAGTGGGATGATGGGAGTGCTCAACATGACAAACACAGCCCTATACCTAACACGGGGAGGATCACGGAGGTGGAAGTGGTGGAGCTGGTGGCTCAGGATCTAGTGGATCTGGCGGAGGAGGAAACACCGGAGGAAACCAAGGGACTGGATTAGGAGGGCAAGGGCCTCAGCCACCTCCTCAAGTATTTTTGAGATGTATTTACACTTGCAGATTATAGTGGAATAGAAGATGCCGCGGAGCATGTGCATAAGTGTGAGCTACTATGGCGCGCGAAGGGAATCACGACCTAGGATCAAAAGGCTAGTCAATTTTTGATGACCTTGCAAGGATGTGCACATAGTTGGTATAGAAATTATGACCCTCATCAGACTGTTGTGGATTATACCGTGCTGAGAAATGCATTCTTGGTGGAATTCCACATACCTGAGTTTGAACAGAAGAGCATTAGCTCTCTTAAAGAAATCCAACAGGGAATGGCAGAGAGCATGCAGGGTTATGATGCACACTTTAAAACTCTTTTGTCTAAGTTGTCTTATGATATCCACCCTTCATAACATTCTCATTAGTTTGTTAGAGGGTTGATCACACCCTTTAGGAGGTCCTTATCTCATAAAATGTTCATGGACCCGCGTGAAGCATTGGAAGCTGCTTTATGCGCTGAAGTAGTTGGTAGTGTTGACACTGGTGTTAGCCCATTTCTGGAGGCTCATTACTACCATGGCTAAGCAATTGGAGAAATTGTCTGCCAACATAGATCTAGAGATTCATGGAGGGATGTGGTGCATGGATTAGAATGTAGAAGGACACACAAAGGATAATGGTGGGATATGTACTCGAAAGGCGGTATGCGCCATGGTAGTAAACTGTGAGATATGTCATAAGGACCATGATGCAAGTAGATGCCCCCTGTTGCAGTGCGTGATCCATAAAAATGTATCTTGTTATTGCAAAATATGTACCTCAACCACACATGACACTAAGGATTGTAGATTGATTGACCAGATTCATGAGGTAATTGATCTTGGTGTGCACTAGACTAGCATTGCCAGCAGTTCCAAAGGAGATGAATGTCGGTATGAGGAGCGCAGAGATGGAGATGCATGTGGAAGAGGGTTTTTCATGAGAGGATTTCATGGTCGTGGTAACCATGGAGGAAGAAGTGAGTTCCCATGTGGGACGTGTTTTAATTGTGGAGCTACATACCATTATAAGCACGAATGTCAGATCTTCTACAATGCTCCTGGTGTGAAAAAAACACAAGTATAAAGAATTCCCAGAGTTGTACGAACATATTAAGCCAGAAGATTGGAAGGATAAGGGTATGCGCCATGGTGAGTATTAAGAAGGATGACGTGTAATGGCTTCCGCGAGTAATATGAGAATCAGAACTAGAGTTGTTATGGTAACAACGAGGGAGGAATCCGCGTGTACAAAGGAAGCACCCAGGCAGAGACCTCTGGTTTTGAGAGAAGAAGTAGTATATGGGAAGTATCCAAACCTGGCTCACCAGAAAGAACTCTACTAGAAACCATGGATGTAATTTGAAGTTTACAAGGGGACATCCAATGCTTAAAAGAGAAGACTAGAAAAGATGAGCAAAGGAGACCAGTAGAAGCACTAAGGGATGACTTGGATGAGGTTAAGGAGGTGTGTAAACTACTGAGGTAGGAGAATATTATTCCCCTACTAGGGGCATGGTTGAGAGAAAAGGTGTCATGCGCCAGGGAATAACACGAAAGGTAGATCTTGCATGCAAACCTCCCACCTCAAAGCCTTGATTATGATAAAGAGATTACCCTAAACAAAATAGTGGATGGCTAGTTTCTTAGCAACATCCTCATTAACATAGGCGTGGAGGTTAATGTTCTCACTCTAGATGCCTGATATCAAATGGGAAGACCTACATTACAGCCATCTTTGAATGTGTTGTATATGGAAAATAAAACAAAGGTGATGCCCATAGGTGTCTTGAAGGATGCAACCATTACAATTCAAGGGACTAGGTTCACTGGGGATTTTAAAGTCTTGGTGTTTGCCGAGGTAGATAATTTCCCAACTCTACTTGGGCACCCATGGTGTTATAAGAATAATGCAGATCTCTAGTTTAACAAGGGGTACATAAGCTTTGAAAACAAGGAAGAGTAGGTAGTTATACCACTGGTTGATGGGAATTCCACCCCCTATACTAAACCCCTTGGGGAGGAAGTCCTAGAAAAAATATATGTGTGCTCCATAAGAGATCCAGAGACCATCCACCCTACATAAGGAGTCATCCAGTTTGATGATGCTCAATTTATCAGTGATACTACTAGTATAGCATGCGATAATTAGGTGCATGGGACTTATGAATTGATTGGGTGACATCTGAAAGGATTAGTAACCAAGGTAACAACAACGCATACAGTTTGGCACCTAGGAGGGAAGACAATAACAAAGTATTCTGGGGATGCATACCCTGAGGTCTTTTTGAGAGAGATGGAAGCTCGCTAGAGGGAGGACGAGCGACGAAGTATGCTAGGTTATGTTTTGATAGGCATAATAGCAAGGTGGTGGGCCACGCATAATGAGAACTTGTTGGAATGGTGTGAAGTTTGAATTGCACTCACTTTGTCCAATTCTCAAAAAGTAACGTACCCACCGCTATTAAGGATTAAAATGGCAATGGACCCACCTCTTCCCACATCTAGGCATGTGAGAGGGTTTGGAGAGAAGGCATAAAAGCTTTACCACCCTCCTTTGGGTGCATAAGATGTATTCGACACTACAAGGTTGTGCACATGCATGGTATATCCATTTTGAAAAATGTCACCAAACGGGAAGTTGTAGGAATTAATGGTGACTTGGTCCACACATTCGAGTACTGAAGTACCAAGCAACCAGTTGATGAGGTGTTACAGACTATAAAGTGCCTCACTTTGGGGGATTGCACCATGGTGGAAGATAGGTTAGTAAAATTACTTGTTGGACCTAGTTTAGAAGTGCGGTTCGAAGAGGAGGAACCAAAAGACATACAATTCGAGTGCATGTGTGCTGAAAAGGAGAAAGGAAAGATGGTATACCTTATTGATGGAGAGGAGATAGAGAGCCTGAATGTCGACCATTTGGTTGGGGCATGTGAAGTAGTTGATAGTGCGGATGCATGTGCACGCATGTATCATGAACCACTCAAAACCAAGAAAGTTAACATCGGCTCGGAAGAGGAGCCCAAGGAGGCTATCATTGGGGACTATTGGTTAGATAAGGAAGTATCAAAGATCATCAATCTCTTACGTGAATTTGAGGATTTATTCCCACGTAGATACCATGAGTTGAAAGGTGTCCACCATTCATTGGGGGAAATGAGGATAAGGTTGAAAGATGGTGAACACCCGGTCAAAAAGTGGCCTTACAGGATGAATCCCAACATGTGCATAAGGGTTAAAGAAGAACTAGACAAGATGATAGCATCCAGTATCATTGAGGCTATGGAGGAATCAGAGTGGATAAATCCAATGGTGATTAGCATAAAGAAGGATGGGAAGATTAGGATATGTGTGGATTATAGGGAATTAAATGTTGTTTGTATCATAGATCCTTTTCCCACCCCCTTTACTGAAGAGATTTTGGAAGGAGTTGCTAGGCTGGGGTTTATTCCTTTATGGATGGATTCTTGAGATATCACCAAGTAAGGATTTCCAAGGAAGACCAAGATAAGACAACTTTTGCCACCGAGTGGGGAAGCTTTGCATATACAGTCATGCCCTTTGGGCTGAAGAATGCACCCGTTGTATTTTCGTGCATAGTGGTACAAACATTTTAGGACCTCATCCACAAGTTCCTTAGGTATATTTGGATGATTGGACAAGTGTATGGATTAGTAAGGGACCATTGTGACAACTTGAGGTTGATGTTTGAAAGATGTCCGTAGTTGAGGATCTCCCTCAACATCAAGAAATGTATCTTTGCAACTCCTTTTGGGATGTTGTTGGGGCATATCATATGTAAATAGGGCTTACTAGTAGATCCCGCGAAGGTTAGTTATTATGGGGTTAGGGGATCCTTCTAGCCAAAGTGTCATGCGCAGATTTTTTAGACACACTAGGTACTACAGAAAGTTCATTAAGGGATATGCCAAGATCACTGCACATTTGGAAATACTACTTAGACACAAGAGTGCCTTTCAGTGGGGAGAGGTGCAACAGAGGGCTTTTGACACTCTAAAAGAAAGGCTTATCACCGCATTTATTCTATAATTCCCATCATGGGATAAACCTTTCCATGTCCACGTGGAAGCCTCTGGTACAACAATAGGATCCGTTCTTGCTCAACCAGGAGAGGGGATTGTTGATTATCCTTTGTGTTTTACAAGTAGAAAGTTGACACCAGCAGAACAAAATTATACAACGACCAAGAGCGAGGCATTGTCAATGATCTATGCACTCCACAAATTTAGGCAATATCTGCTAGAAACTCCTTTCATATTCTAAATTAACCATATGGCCTTAAATTATTTGGTAAACAAAGCAGTGTTATAAGGACGCATATGCCGTTGGGTTCTTCTATTTCAGGAGTTTGAATTCAAAGTGGTGGTAAAACTAGGAAAGAATAATTGTGGGCTAGATCATTTATCAAGGATTGATTCGAGAGAGGATGCATAGAGTATCGAGGAAACCATGCCAGATGCACAACTATTCAGGTTGTGGTGTGCACCCTCAAAACTAGAAGACATTGCTATCTTTCTCAAGGAAGGTGTGGTGCCCGAAGGGATGAATGCTCTAGAAAGGAAAAGGTTAGCCATACGTGCAACACCCTTCATGTTGATCAATGGGGATTTGTATAAAATGGGCCATGATGAGGTTTTACGTTGGTGTGTACTAGAACATGAACACGTAGCTATAATAGAAGAGGCCCATGGTGGGATTGCTAGAGGAAACTATGTAGGGAATGTAACTATGCGTAAGATCCTAGTCACTGGACTATGGTGGGAGATGATTCACCAGGATTATATTGAGTTTTGCAAGGCCTGTGACCACTGCCAGTGCCTTGGAAAACTTGGAAAAAGGGATGAAATGCCCTTGCGCCCCATCGCCAGCACGGAACCTTTTGAAAAGTGGGCAATAGATTTTGTCAGACCAATCTCACCAGCTGCACAAAGGACTAACTCACAGTATATCATTACCTGTACTGATTATCTGACAAGGTGGGTAGAGGCTGTGCCCACAAGGGATTGCACCATAGCCACGACTGCTAGATTTTTGTGGGAGAACATTATCAGCAGATATGGGTGCCCATTAAGTTTAACAAGTGATAGGGGCACTCACTTCTTAAATGAAATGATCAAGATTCTATTAGCAGAATTCATGGTAGCCCATCACAAGACTACCCCTTATCACCCTTAGGTAAATGGGACTACAGATGCATTCAACAAAATCCTTAGTCACACATTGACTAAGATATGTGACGTGGGTAGGAAGGATTGGGATGAAAAGGTGTCAGTAGTCCTTTAGGAATACAGAACAATATATAAAAGGTTGAACAAGGCCACACCATTTCAACTGGTGTTTGGCATAGAGCCTATTTTACCGGTTGAATTTATGCTACCATTGCTGCATATAGCGTGCGCAGAGGGTTGGACAATGAACAAGTTTTAGAAGAAATAATTGATGAATTAATAAAGTTGGATGAAATGCACTCACTAGAAAGATGGAGCCAAACAACTAAAAAAGCTAAACAAAAAGGCATGGTACAACCACCACATTAAAAAAATAGTTTGAGGTTGGCGATAGTATTGCTATATGATTCTAAATTTCTATGCCATCCTGGAAAGTCAAGGTGCATTGGTTGGGTCCTTATGTAATTTCATACATCCTTGATTCGGGCACATGCACAGCTAGCTACAAGCACTTTGGATGAAACAAAATTACCTAGACACTTTGATGGGAGTAGGCTAAAGCCCTACTATAAATAATGCTTCTTAGTTTAGAGTTTCCTTTTATACTTTTCCTTTTTGTTTTTCCTTTCTTTTGCGTTGTTGTCTTGTTTTGCACCTTAGGCACCGAAAACCTTATTACTTTTTGAAACTTATGATTACATAGAGGACTGCGCATCAATTTAGTGTGGGGTGAGGTGATTAAGAGAGGCATGAAGTTATTCTGTAGGAAGATTGAGTTAGTAGACCGTTTGAACTGGCCCTGTTGAAAAGATGCATTAGGAAGGCAGATGGATGAGAAAATAGATTTCCATTGAAAATCCACGTATAAAGGAGGAAAAAGCACAAAAACACAATGTAGGCAAAAGTAAGAATCATGAGGATGGAGGAAGTGCCTTTGCGCTAGTAACATGAGCACAAAAGTATCTGTCAAGATGGATTGTCGTGCGCGCCAAGGTTAAGGTTTTTTTTTTTTGCGCAAGGATTGGGCACGGGTGAAAAACATTTCACGCAAGGATTAGGCACATGAGGAAAAGTGCTAAAGTCAGGTTTGTTTGAAAATTCTGCATTAAATATTATCGTATGGTGGTAGGTAGCCTAGCCTTTAATGTATAAAAGTGGGAAAAGCTATAAATACAAGGATGGGAAGTTCATTATTTTACTTTGTGAAAACAAGGAGAACAATTTTCTTTCAAGAGCTAGGGTTCAAGAGTTAATTCGTGTGAAGGAGAATCTCATAAACTCACGCGCAATCAGTCTAGTTGATCTACAAACTAGAGAAAAAGTGATTCATGGGTGTGAGGAATATTGGGAAAGAGTGCCATGATCAAAGGAGGAAAGTCAAAATTAGGGTTTGTACCCTAGGGCACGGGGCATGTGAAGAAAACTCTAGACAACTCTTGAAGGCAACCAAGGAATGAAAGCAAAGGGTAAAATGACGGCCACGAAACTAGTTGATAAGCCTGTAGTACAATCCAAAAGGGAAAGGAAAGGGAAAGGGAAAGAAGAAAGAAGATGAAATCCCCTTGGATACCAATGAGGAATGGTACTCAGAGATGTAATACCTAGATGGGGTTTTGCTAGGGCAAGAGTGGGAGTCCCACATCAGAAAAATGACCATAATTGATTACAATCACCGATTGAGTATAATTGCAAAGGAAATGGTGTTGGAGCTGGTGCACCCCACAAACAAATGAACACCTGACGGGATGCCAATTTATAGTGATGTAGTCAAGGTGAAAATGGAGAAGGCAGGCTTCTCCAGCTTTACGAGTTTCCCTACTTTGGGAAGCCCGAGCACTGTACCAATGGTTAATGACGTGCGTACATGAAGATTTCTTCTACTTCACAGGGTGTAAAATGTGCATAACCCCACAATTAATCTCACACTTTACAGCCCGAGTTCAAAGGTGACATAATCCTAGACAACCTCCAAGATGAGGAGGTAATTAAGGAAACCATCACATCCCAGAATTATAAGAAGGGATGAGGTACTACGATGTCACGGATATCAGTGATCCGGTGATGAAAATGGCCGCACACCTCGTTTCCAAGCTAAATGGACAAGAGAGGTGGACCCAGGTGAGCAAGCCCTGGTTGAATGTCTACAAAAAGGTCGCAGAAGGCACCATGTACAATATCTCCTAGTACATAGCAGACGAGATTATAAGTAGTGCGAAGAATGGAGGAAAGATATTTTTTGGGAACATTCTATTAACCATTATGTTCTCATAAATCGGGATGCCAGATGCATCTGATAAGTTCATATGGGAGTATCCCGATGAAGACCCTTAGCCTGCGGATAGGTTCCAGAAGTATACTTGTGAGTCAATAATGGGGGTGCACAAGGCGTGCTTGAATAAATGGTATACGTGCATTAGGAATGCATTTGGGGTAGAATGGCAGATCCCAAAGCAACTCCCCGTGGTGACTGAAGGAGAAGAAGAGTTCATAGTGTACCAACACTTCTACATTGGCATATTTATCTTGGTGGATGGTAGTTAGAGTCCCTGGTGCAAACTCCCCTTCTCATTTACTACCCAATTCTTCCAAGTAGGGGTAAACAGATATAAGGAGTCGAAGAAGTTAAAACTTGACCTGTCCACCCTCGACAGTGAACATAGAGAGATGAGAAAGAAGTTGGTCTACCCAGGGAAGTGCACGTATGTTGAAAGATATGTGTCACAGGACGTGCACATCATAAGGCCGCTGACCTTACCGATTGTTGAGAGTGCTACTGCTAGAATCTACCTGTGCATAAGGCCAAATTTTGAGAAGGGCGTGTACATAGAAAATGAAATATCCATCCCAGATGACCCCATGGGAAGGAAGAAGCCAGTGCTAAAGCGTAAGGAGAAAGAAGAAGAAGAGGAAGAACAAGGGGTGGTGGGAAGGTAGGATGTAGGTACCACAGGGCCGAGTACCTATGTCTAGAAGAAGAGAAGAACGGTGGTCAAGGAAAAGACCCCGAGCTTGCGAAGCCACCATCCCCTGAAGAACCTTTAGATGAAGAAAAGATAGCATCCCTACTCTAGAATTTTCTACAAGAGAAGAAGAACAAGGAATGAAGGAACAAGGGTCTGAAGATATAAACGACCTGAACACCTATGTAGGTGAAAGGGATGATGATGAAGGGGAAGAGCTGGAGGTGGATCAAGAGCCAATTGATATCCATGAATTAGAAGGAGAGGAGGTTGAGAATGAAAATGATGCCTTCATCTTTATAAGGAAGAAAGGCACTGAAGGGAGGAAGGCACATGCAATGAAGAGGGGGTGCGAAGGGGCTAGTACCAAGGAGCCAGATATGCCCAAGCTCACTTAGGAGGAGGTGAATGAAAAGGAAACAAGGGAGGCAAAGAAGATAATTGATGCCTTGGTCAATGAAGAGTTGGGGTGCAGCGTGGAGCTCATGCTTGGTGAGTTCAAGAAGGAGCAAAGGGAGAAGAGTGGAAGTAGCATGAAAGGCCCAACTCTCTTGGTAACTATTCCCAAGGGCATGTGCATGGGAAGTAAATGCACGGAAGGGGGAAGAACAACGATGGGTTACATTGATGACCCCCAAATTTTTTTTTCATGTGCATTTCCAAATTACCATGCCCACCAAGGAGCTCATCACCATGGAGTCCTTTCGACCCTGAGGGAGGATACCCATGAATGAGGAAAATGCTATCTTAGGCATTCGACTCCCACCTCGATGAGCTGAATTTGAGATTAACTAAGGAGTGGTATTGAAGCTATCCAAAGGAAAGGGGACAACCCCATTGTAAACACATAACAACTATCAGATGAGCAAGTGTGTAATGCACTAAACAAAGTCTTAGTGGAAATCGAGGCTAGGCTCTTTGGTAGAAATGATAGGGTTAGAGTCTTGGAGGACCTGTTGGAGAAGAGGAAGGAAGAAGTGGTGAAGCTAACAAAGGATCTCAGCCTCAAGAAATTAATCAAGCACTCAACTATAGAGGGAGCTTCAAGAGGAAAAGGCCAGGGTGCACGAAGTTTCCAAGAAGGTGGAGCTCATCTCCCAATCGATTATCACAAAGCACCTAGACCTTAACCCTCCTACACAAAAGTATAGATCCTCCCTGGAGTGCCTAGAGGACTTGACTCATGATCCTCACCATGGAGAGGTAGCCCTTGGCATTAGAGTCGGCAGAAGAGGTAGCGGTGTGCTTGGAGAAAGAAGACAAGTTGAAGGTCATCGTGCTCATGGATGAATACAACAAGGTGCTCACCGACGTAAGAATAGCTACACAAACCACGGGGGTCACTTACGACCACTGCGCAGATCAAGACAAAGTGACAAGCATACTACTTGCCAGTGATGAAGTTGAGTTGAAGGAATTCAGAGAAAAGAATAAGGGCAATAGAGCCGAGTGGGAAAGGATCATAGCCGAGGTAGAAAATAAATCAAGCCATTGAGAACCGATGAGTCTCAATCAAAACCTAGCTAAAAGAGCTCTACAAGGTCATCACAAGGAAGATGGATGCCCTGGAAGATCACGCTAAAGAACTAGAGACTATGGTGGAAACCATTACCACACAAGGGGAGGGGCTAACTTACGACAAGGTGAGCACCTTGGTTGGTGACATCTGCACTAAAGCACAGAAGGAAGTTAGTGCTTGGAGTACACTAGAGGCCGACCTCCAACAAAACTTTCCCCTCCTCCTTTAGGAAAATTTCCCCTATTCTTTCTCTTCCCCTTTCTTTATTATTTCCCCCATTCTTTTCCAAGGCAAGGCCTTGCATTATTTTGTACTACATTCTTTGAGAAGGTTCCCAAGGGTGGAGAATAGGTGAAGTGTGGGGTAATGTTGGGCCCCTAATTTTAGCTTCCAAATATTAAGGGCACATAGGCGTGCATGGCCGGGGGAAGCGCACAAGTGTAGGCGCGCAAGGAAGAGTTCAAAAGGCTTCTTGAAGAACCTAGGACATGCACGCCATGTGAAGAACAATTCAGACTTAGCCATTTTTGGCCTTTGGGATAGAACACATGAAGAATGTGTTCCATTTGGATAAGGTTCCATCCTGGCGACAGGGTGTCCTAGAGGGAATATACCTTACGATAGAAAGATCCAAAAAGTTAATCATGACATGGAGAGGCATGCACCCGGGGTGACCCACACCTTGACACTTGAGGCTAGATTTGAGGTTGCAGAGGAGTTTGTTAGAGCTCAGAGGCCTATTTATATGCACACCCTTACCAAAGAAGAAGAGATAAAAGTGAGGTAGCAGAGCTCTATAGAATTACTGCGAGAACTATGGGATGAAAATGGGTACATAATTCTAGTAAGGATGTAATGGGGAAATGGGGAATGAAATTTTTGTCTTGTGAGAATACATGTATGGATCCACACATGACGCATGACTACGGTCCGACTTCCGTAATCATTTATAAGTAAACACTATGAATGAATGTGATAAGGTTGTCATGACAAATATATTAAGACTCTTTCTCTGTATTATCTGCATATTACTATTGTACTTCTGTTCTTATATAATCGTGAATCTTACTTAAATGGTTAAGTATAGTAGTAGATGTACAACTCTTAGTTCTATTATTTTTATTGCGCACTTTAGTTCTATTATGACTGAAGGGGTGTAGAAGCCGTCCTGAGCTCTATAGCCCTTCATGTCTGTTAAATCACTAGGTCAGAATCATGAGCTATGCCTTCCACTAGACTCACATAAAAGAGAGACTCAGGCTCCCTCTCGTGTGCCTCGGGTGAGCACCCAGCACCCCTACTGGGTGATAGGCTAGTGCGCATGAGGTTCCCTTGTTCTTAGTGGGTGCAAAAGTGACTACAAGAAAGAAGAGATTGAAAAGGATGAGTTAGAATTAATTACAAAGTGGATATTCTAGAGAAGGTAAAGGTCATGCTTAATGATTGAGCGGAGACTACAGAGGCCAAAATAAAAGAAGAATATCTAGAATTAATTATTCAGGTTGAAGCATGAGATACTGTAGGGTAAAGATATTCTTTTATTCATAAAAAAATCTATTCTTTATTCAAATTCTTTGATTCATTTTGGAGACAACCATTTTTAGGACGAAAATGCATGTTGGTCGACCAACATCCGACACTTAGCAAAGGACATACAGAAGGTTCGTGCAAGAGAGTAGAGCACATTCAAAGGCGTAGAAGTATCGAAAAGGATTACATGTGAAGAATAGAAATAGGTTTAGGACTTATCCATTTTCACGGTGAGGATCTATTTTTGGAGATAGCGTGTGGAGCACACAAATCGGTTGGAGACTTGCGTGACACACATTGGATATTTTTGGAGGATCATCTATGAAGCAATTTGCATGGATACAGGATGAGAATAGATATACTACTATCAGTTAACTAAAAGTAGTCTATTGTTAGTGCACTTGCATGTGTGGCTATTTTTGTAATGGTGTGTGGCTAATAATAGCATGCAACCTATTTTGGGATTAGATAAGTGGTGAAGGGAAAGTCCCCACCCTTATAAATATGTATTGAACCATGTAGCATAATATAGAGTGTGAGAACTGTGTTATAGTGAGATTATGCTACAAATGCATGGTTATTTATGCCATCTAAATCTGATAGACACATAAGTGTATACTACCGTTATTGTAAGGAAGCTTCTATGTATTACTGAATTTAATATAATGGAGACTATGGATTGAATCAAGGTGTTATCATGGTTATAGTTCAAGTATTGCATGCTTGATTTCATCATGGTTATCTTTTAAGTATGTTATTCTCTAGATCTAGATCTAAACATGCACTATATAATGATATATTAGTCATAGATGTGAATGCATTAAGTCTTTATCATGCTAACATCCTAAAAAAAACCATAAAGAGGGGTTTGGTACCTTTGCACACTTCGGGTGAGCACTCAGTCTAGGTTGAGTGATGTGCTAGCATGCATGGGCTTGTATTGGTGAATTATAGGCTACATAACATGCCCCAAGTGGAACATGCAAGAGAGTGCGAAATAGTACTTGTTCTACTCGAAAAAAACCTACCCATTCTACTCTAATAAGAGGGAAGGATAATCTAAGCAAATCCTATAACTGATTTCGAGAAATAGTTGCCCTTCCTCAAAATTTTGGACCATGTGAATGATTTGGACATGAACATGGTCTTTTGTAAGAGTGAAAAACTAACATGGAGCTGGTTTCTAACCCAATTCATCAAGGTATCAACTAGAAACAAAATAAATACCTCTTTTATTTTCTCTGCATTTGGATATGAGAGGTATTACAGTTGATCCTTGGTACTCAAGCTCATCCCAATACTCTAAAGTGAGCATGACTGGTTGTGACTCCTTCTTTGGCTCTAGGAAGCTAAATATTTGATTGGGCACAATCGATCCTTAAATTTTTTCAATTAATATGAAGCTCAATCCCACAAAAGGGGATCATCTTGCATACTTTCTTGAATGGAGTTGCTTGTAAATTGATTTTGACTGTGTTATGCTTCTACAAACAATTCTTCCTCTACATTAATGACTGATTTGGTAGTGGTATCATCATTTTCCTTCTTCTCCTCAACACAAAACTCCTTAAGACTTATTGTGGCAATTAATGGAGTCCTTGGTGAATCACTGCAACTAGTTAGAGCTTGTTGATCACTTGGGAGTTTCTCTTCCTCTGTGTGAAGACCAAACTATTTTTTATGCTTGATTTCCTCATCCAACATGGAATTTAGAATATCG
The DNA here is from genome assembly GCA_018340775.1 of Taxus wallichiana var. yunnanensis. Taxonomy (NCBI): domain Eukaryota; kingdom Viridiplantae; phylum Streptophyta; class Pinopsida; order Cupressales; family Taxaceae; genus Taxus; species Taxus wallichiana. Next base: position 837,966,805 of record CM031239.1, read on the forward strand.
AACTCTTCCATTTTTTGTTCTTTAGGACTGTTATGGATAACGAAGGATTCTTTCATGTTCTCTTCCATGATGGATTTTTAATAAAATCAAATTCAAAAAAATATAAAGGACAATATAGTTGTAAATTTTCATTACCAAAGGAAAGAAAGAAGGTTTCTACAATCTCTTCTTCATGTAGGCTCTCTGAATCTAATTTGGTTTCCTCCATATGCTCCTCTTCAATTAGATTTATATCTCGACTTATCTTCTTGTACCGATTCTCGCAACTTGATGCAAACCAACAACCTTTGAGAATATAGTGCCCGTGTGTACACCGCATTTAGAGAAAATGGATTTTTGATCATCTATTTATTGTTCTTGTTATTCTACAAAGTCAAATTCCACCTTTTGTTCTTGAAATTCAACCTCTTTAGATGGCCTACTTAGTAGTGGAATTTGAGTGAATTGAAACTTTGTAACCTAATTTGTTAATTTTTGTTCAAGTTTCTCTCTATTAGGCTCTTCCTCTTGTTGTTCTAGTTGACTATTTTTCTAATTTTCCTCTTCCTAGAACGGATTTAGGATTGTAAGAGGAGAGGTGGGTTGGGTCTTAACCGATTTTTACATCATTTGAGGTGGAAGGGAATGTTTCACATTCTCTTAAGGAGGGACTGGATTTTGGAAGAGAAAAGGGTAGAAGATAGAAGGTGGGGAGGAAGATAAGGGGATGAAGAAATGGAATCCACAATAGGAGCAGAAGATGGGAAGCTAGGAGTTTAAAACTCAGGTTGAGATGTTATAGGTTGTGGAAGAGAAATGGGAAGACTATGAGGTGGTAGTGTAGGATCTACCCATTGATAAGGTTTCCTAACACTAAATTCATGAGCCTCCAACAACTCAACCCAGTCAGTAATTCGAGGCAACATCTCAACAATGAAATCCAGCTTCTTTCAAGAGTTGAAATATCTTGGCATAGGGCCAACCCATGGACAAGGGACCCTAAAACAAATTTTGAATGCCTTCAATTGACATGTAGCCCTAGTTTACACCATACTTGCCTCCATTCTTTAGATCTTCCTCTGCAAATTAGCATCCTCTATAAAGTTTCCACCATCACCTATATAGCACTATTATTGATAAACATTTTGGTTAGGAAAATAACCACATGACTCAATTTGGGTTGGGTATGCAGGAGACTATTCATGATGGGGTTCATAAAAATGATTAGGGAAGGATTTTGAAACTATAGAGGTGGGGTGAATGGATTCTTTTTTGCTATAAGTGAGAATCCCGGGAAGGAAATGAAGTCGTGATTGCACAACTTCATGAATGGAAGGAAATATGGATGGAAATGGATGGAAAGGGAAAGTATACAACTCAGAAATGGGTTTTTTAGATGATGGGAGTCACCATATATGCTTTGAACATACCTATAAAGGCTGAAATTTCAACAAGAACACACTAACTTGCTGAAACGAGGATGTAAATCTCCTCAATCTTGTCCCACTAGGTGTGTAAAACTATTTAGCAAGGAAGGCACCAAAGTGGATAGGATGCACACTTGTGAAAGATATGACTTTTGTGTTGACCCAACGGTGTGCTAGAAATTTTATCACAAAATTATTTTACCCTTTGAATTTCTTGCATGTGAATGAAATGGGAAATTATTGTAACTAGGTAACATGGAATTGTCTCAAGGTGTGGGACCTTGTAGTTGAGACAACTATCCAAAAAAGGTTAGTTCCACTTCCTAATTTAAGGCTAAAAATACTCCTAATGCTGGAAATACACTTATCTAATCCTATCCTATGATTCTAAGGGACTAAGGAGAGAGGAAAATACATAAAAATGAAGAAATCCTACACTAAGGAGGTGATAACACCAAGAGAAGGGTGATTGGGACACTCTCTAATGAATGAAAATGTGCAGAAATGGAGATAGAGAGGGTATGTAGAACACCACAATCTATAAACACACATTCATAACACTATTTCAATTAAACACAACCATTTAAAGCTTGCAAGAAATTATAAAATGCACAAAATACCTCCACTTGCAATATAGAGGCAAGAGAATGTAATGAAACACAAGAAAGGGTTGAAAAATAGCCAAAAACTTGATTTTATTGCTTCAACTGATTGCATAATTAATTACAATGAATAAAAGATTGCACAAATTTCCTACAAAAATACCCGGAATGGAGGCTTGAAGCTCACAACATCCTGTAGAAGAATGGAGGATCAATTAAAGAATGCTCAACCACCTAAAATGAGATCTCCATTTTACATACATAAAAGGAAGAAAAGAGAAAATCCTAGAATTTGGGCTTCGCCCACCAAAAATAGGCATAAAATGGCTATAAATCATTATGGGAACCCCTAAAAATCTATCTCTTCATGGTACCATAGCTTGTTGTTGAAGAAAAATTCTCCGTGCTTCATTAATGCATTTCAAATTTCTAGAAGTGATCATTTTGAGCTAGGTAGTTTTTCATGTTTTTACCCCCACCTACCCTCACCAAACCTCTAGTTTCCTGATCCCATGATGATGTACATAAAAATTCAAATCCAATGATATAAATTTTAGAAAAAAATGGATTTCTGGGGTTCGAGTTATGGTAACGTAGACTTGGAGGGGTCGTGATGCTCAAAACAAAGTTTTTGGCCTTAGTGCTATATTTTATCCCACAGTCTACATTATACTTGGCCTTTTCCTCCCTTCTTCAATTTATTTTGGTGATTTCAGGTATATCAAGCTATCGTGGAACTGGATGAACTCAAGCTTGTCAAGCCTTTTGGGACCAAATTTTCCACTTTTCTCACATATAAATCTCATGAGGATAAATTTTGGTTTTGGATCTTTAAGTCTCATGAGGATAAATTTTCCCCACACTCCACTTGAGCATGCAACCCATTTCCATCCCACACTCCACTTATTTAGCCTTTGTGGGGATTTCATTCTCAAGAGGAGCATACGTCCCTATGGCCCCAATGTTATTTGGGCCCTTCATGCATGAATAATCTGATCAAACCACATAAAAATCATCTCTCTCCCTTTAAAAATAATCGCCAAGGCCCTACAGGAACCACAACCCGCTAAGAAAATTTCCAAATAGGTCATCGACATCTGAAATATCCACATTTAATTGTCTTCTCCCAACTCCAATTAAAAATGGGCCTTAGAAAAATGCGGGGAGCTTAGGTTCTCTAGGTACGAGTTCCCTCCAAGCCCCCTAAGGCCGATATACCCATAATGCACTACATTTGTTCATTTTTGTTTACCATTTTCCCAAATTTTCGCTAACTCCTTCAATTTTTCTTGGACTTAGGAGTTAGGAAAAATGGAGTGAAGTACCCTAAAACCATTTTTTCTCAATTTATCCATTTGACCCAAATTCGAGACAAGTATTAAATCAAGCAAAGAGAAATTCCTTCAAATGATTCCAAGTGCCTCAAAAACATGAAGATTACCTAAAATCTCCAGATTCTTCATTCAAGTCCCAAATCAACTTCTCAAGTCCAATTTCTCCAAGTTTTCCATTTTTTCTAGGGGTAAAATGGATAACATGGGCTTCTAAGAAATCCCAAGTAAATGACATAGATGTATATGTTAAGAGAGAAAATTATTCCTTAAAACTAGATTTTATCAATCAACAAGCCATATATGAATCTAAATCTAGTCAAAACTTGCAAGAAAATTTTATTTCGTATTGGTTAAGTTAATATTGGTTTGGGTTGGGTTGTAGGTTTCTTTGTAAATACTTGTAAAATTTCTAGTCTCTTGGTATTTCTCATTCAAATTCTTTAAAAATATATCTCATGTTCTTATTGGCTTTCGATGGTGAGCCCTCACATCTTACTCATTGCATATAGTTAAGGATGAAGTGAGATTATTTTATCATCAAACCTTATTCAACATATTTTTCCAATGAAACATAAATTCCAAAGTTACTTGAAAAGAAAAGTATCTAAATTAAAATTTGTTACCATATTTATAGTCATATGCACATCATTTTGTTTATCACATTGTGTAATTATCATCATCTATAGCACACATTAAAAAAACATGAAAAATATTAGAAATTCTAAATGATATAAGATTACAAAGATGAGACGAACCATAATGAAATCAAATCATACAAAATATTGTCATATGTAAAAGATGTTAATACACACACACACACACACACACACACACACACACACACACACACACACACACACACACATGTATATATGTATAATCTATAAAGTTTCTCGTGTACAATTTTTTTCACACCATAGAGTAAGTGTGGTAAAAATGCTCTTTAGAGCTCAAAATACACAAAAATTTATATACATATCAAAAAGTGTATAAAAGAAATTAATGGCCTAGGCTGTCTCCCTCCTAGACCCTTACGAAGGGGTAGGAGTAGTACAAAGGATCTTGTTATGACTATTCCAGTGGGATTTAATCGATTAGGGATGGGAGCCTCTATGTTTTGATCTTTGTGAATGCCCAAGTGAATGACCGAGAGTGGTAGCTCCATTGCATGAGTGTCCTCGTTGTCGCCTCTCTCGGTCCTTGTGAACCATAATGTCGATCCTTAGCTAGTTCATCTCTTTTGTAGTGTAACATGTTGCAAACATGTTGGTGTGGAAAAGCTGCTCGAGATGGGAGTCCTAGGTATGTAAGAAACTGTTTTTGGGTCTTCCCGATTGGGATTATGAACATATCCAAAAGTGTGATCTGAATTATATATCGTCATCCATCAGATATGGATGTAAAGAGAAAATAAAGCTGTGGTGAGTTAGAAAACATATGGTAAAAAAAATAACAAAAAGAGAAGTAATGTCTTACAAACAACTAATCTAGGAAGTAGAGATAGAAGAAGTGTATTTATAATCACTCGGATCCCCGGACCTCATCTTGGATCAAAAACTCATGCCACTACTATAGTTGGTACTTCCTCCTCCTCCATGTGCTATAGATGCAAAGATCTCGTGGTCCATCTCCGCTAGGAGCATGGACTCCTCCTCCACCTCCACCTTAGGCCTGTAGAAAGCTGCTGAGGCCTCTCATGTTCCTTGTCACTCAAAATCCATCTCCCCCTCTAATTATTATTTTTCTCATCCTTCCCCTTATCCTCTTCACTCTATGTAGGGCCTACACCAATCTATAAAATTAGTCTCGTCTAAGCTGTTACTCCAGTAGCTAGAGTTGGTGTGGCCTATGGTATACCAATAAGAATCCCATATGTAATAACCCTCTCCTCTAATTTTCCCCTCCGGGTGGCTCTCACCTCCTGTACCCCTCGTAAACTATAGCTATTTCCAAAAGAGCATTTTTATAGGGAATCCCAAATTTTGGGGTACCCAAAGCATCGAGATGAGTCTTAAACTTGTGACTCTAGTCAATCAAGCTGAACCATAGTGCATCATGTAGTCAAAGTAATCCCCTCCTCACCCCATCTACCAATAATATCCCGATATGGCTGCGTAATCATCTCTGTCATGGTTAGGGTGAAAACTAAATGTGATGGCCCTCTCGAGTTGAGCCATATATCAACCCATCGAGCTATTCCGATATCTATGAGAACTATAATCCCAACTCCCCTCTAATAGGGGATAATCTGCTCATACACCTAAGACATGACTAAAGTAGGATGACTAAGTGCTTTATCCCCCAATATCAAAATCCTGTATAGATCATCGTATGTAGTCCCCAAATGTAAACTCCACATGCATAGACTCTATCATGTTTCTTGATACTCTAAACAATAGGTTCTCAGAATAATAACCTATCTTCATTCTTGTCCCTAATTAGACGTGAAGATAAAATACCAATGATTACCTTACGCAGAGTAGGGATAGGTGTTATATCCACTATGACTAATCTAACCTCCTGCTTGGCACCCATGTCTGATGTCATTGCATCACCAAGATAAGTATCCCAACTGTAAGCCTCAAACTATTGAAATGGCATTCTTCGGCACCAACTTCCTGTCGCTGTGGGAACTCGAGGATATGATAAACATCCTCCATGGTGATAGTCCACTCACCTCTAACCCCTGTAAGCTGGAAAGTGTTCGGTATGCATCCTAGTAACTCATTATATCACAAAAGAGATGACTTGATGGAGCAACAAGTCATGTCTTGAAATCATCCAAATGCCAACCCCGCCCAATAAATCCCTCTCTTCCTAGGTTAGTCCCTAAGCGATCCAAGGAAACCAATCCTACTCACAGCCCCTGCTCTACCTAATATAGTATCCTTGCATCCATTAAAAAAATAAAATAACAAGTTATAATCTCATAAGAAAATAACAAGCTCACACAATCAATATCAATACTAGCAAAAATGAAAAAAATTACGTACTTCGTTAATTTTTGGAAGCACAAGGGACTAGGGGGTGAATCAATCCTTCAATTCATTAAAACAATTTTCATATTTTAATACATACACCATTAACATTTATCCATCCATCAATGTGTGATTAACAACATAAAACATTCAATCACATAAACACAATCAATAAAGCATACACATGAACATAAGATATAAGTGGGAAACCCTCATGTGGAAGAAATCCCACTTTGAAACTCTATTATATTACACAAATCAAAGTAATTTAGTGAAGCACCAACTTCACAAGGAGCACCAACCCCTAATTTAGTCAAGCATCCACTTCATAAGGATGATACAACAACCTAAATATAACCAAGCACCAAATCGGACACCTAAAGATATCGATCTCTAAATTTTTGCTACCACAACTCGATAGAGATCACTTATTCAGCTCACACACTAGGTCTTCTAACTTGCACTATCTTTCTCTTTCTTCCATTTTATTTTCTCTAAATCCTTTCTATCATGTATTAAAAAAATATTAAACATATCATTCTATTCCCTATCCTTCAAAACATGCTCTCATACCTGCAAAATATATTCCTCTAGGTTGCACACCTTCCCTCCAAGAGCACTAGCTCAAAAATGAGCCAAACAAGCAGTTAAATATGCTTTTCTTCCTTCCAAAAAAAAAGGTATGTCCCTCATCATAATTTCAACCCATATATCTCTATAAAATTCATAAATTTGAATTAAAATATTCACATATGACCCAAATAGGTCGGCCTAGCTAAAACCCACATTACAAGTGCCAAAATGGCTCAAACCCCCATGGGCACAATCTTAAAATTCCCTAACATTAGTACCATAATTTTTCATGACCTAAAACCCCATACATGTTATATAAATATCATAAAACATTCATACATGGTCACAATTAATATCAACCAATCAAACTATTTCATTTACTAGGACTAGTTCCCTTTACAAATCTCAAAACAGTTGTTTACTGCAGCCTTTAACACCCTGGAATATTCATTTGATCACCAAATACCTTCTACTCAACCAAAAACTCCATGTGACCACTCAAAATAAATTTAATAACCTTTATAACACTTCGAGTAAGTTATAATTCACGAAAAATTCTTCAATTCAAACCATAGAAATAGTTTCTTTCATTAGATCAACTTACCAAAAATGTTGTTTTCAAATTGTTATCATGTAAAATAGACAAAGGAAAGTTCACAGGTAACCATATCAAAATTTCCATTTTGGTTTTCCGTTGAGGTCTCTTAGCATTCAGAATGGCATAAAATCCCTTTCTGGAAAATCTAGTTTTTAGAACTTGGTCATTTTCAACCTTTTTGGGTTGGGCACAGTTTTCATTAGCATTACATTTACAAAAACTATGCCCCTCCTTTCCTTTGGTGCATTCTTCGGAGTGTTAACACTCCAAATGTTGCACCCCTCAATGGTGCACCAAGGCACTGAAAACACAGTGTCAACACTTCCAAAGCTGTGCTATGGCACAAATCTCTTGTGTCGACATCTCCCTAAGTGCGCCATGGAAAATTTGGTGGCGCATTTATTACACCTTTTTATATGTATAGGCACGTCGACTTGTCATTTTCACAATTCAAAAAATGTGAAAAAGTTATTCCTTTGTACTTTTCAGCATTCCTGTCAGCCCTGCGTGTTGCCATTTGTCACGTTCGTGGATCCCACATCATCTCCTTTATCGTTATATATTCCTGGTAAGTGGTCCTTTCCCTTCCTATGGATTTGTTGTGGTTTCTATGTTGGTTTAGGTGGTTAGGATTATTAATAAACAATGAACCTAAGAAGATAACACAATCCCAATATATTTTGTGTAACCCACTTTAAACCGTTCTCCATCCTCCTACTAGATCGTAAATTTGGAAGACTCTCGCCACAAAGAAACTTAGACTCATTTGGCCCTTATTCCCTACTTTGTTGGGTTTTCCCCCTTGCCATCAAAATCCAAGCCAAAAGAGTGAAAATCATGAAATTTTTACAAATCAAACCCACTATTTTTCCTTCAGCGCAAGATCCATTCTTGTTACACCAAACACAGTCACGCCACAGGCACACTGTCCTTCCAGGCAGCATAAATGTTTCCCGCACCTTATAAAAATTATAAATTTCCCAAGGCGCAAGCACTGGCACTAAAACAATAGCAAAAACACTGCATGTTGTGCAAACCTTTCCTACATCATGCAAACTAAACCCTTTGCACACCTCACTCTCATGTAGAATCTACCACATCGCACTAATGGCACATCCGGGAGCTGTTGGTATCTAGATTTAATCTCCTTCACAACTTGAACAACATCATGAATATACACAAGACACTCAAGGATAGATAGATGTTTTGTATGTCATTCATAGCCGGGGATCACACCTATCTCGATTGTTTGCATTCAAGAATTGAAGGAGTGGATAACACCTTCATAAGGGTTTTGATCTAACCCTCACTATTTTAGGTTGTGCCTATCAACCAAGGTAAGAGAACCTATATAAGGAGATGAAGATATCCTTGTGTTTTGTATATGATGTGGAGGTTTTGTTTTATAATCCAAATGGCTATCACTAGGAGATGAAGATATCCTTGTGTTTTGTATAATTTTGTGCATCTTTGTATATGTAGATGTAGGGGTATTGTAGGTAGGATGAGTTAGTTTAAATTGAAATTATGATGAGATATATTGGGACAAGAGTAGTTAGGAGTCATCACCTTCTTTGGGAAACCTTGCAAAAGAATTACAACACCTAAACAATAGAGATATTTCAATGAATTTGCAATGCTCTTTCAACCAGGATGTGTGCACATATGGATGCCCAAATCTACACTATTCCATAAAAATTTGATAGCCTGCCACAAAGGCTTGAAGAAAAATATCAATAAAGCATTCAGAACCCCTTGTTAGATCATGTCCTAAGGTACACCCAAAGGTTTATAAACACCCTCAATTTACAAGGAAGGTAAGATAAATTTTAATCTATTTATCTCCCCTCAAATGAATGCTCTTCGAATGGAGGATTGTAGATGCCTTCAAACCATTTACAAGAAATGAGACCATGTATGACCAATAAAAATCCCAAACACAAGATTTCAACACAAGCATGAAACACAAATTGAAAACATACTGAAATACAGTGCATGCAAGCTTTGCCAAGAGATAAAAGTAATTAATCCAAAATTTGATCAAACATATTGGCAAGGTAATGTTATTTAGACAATATTAAAGCTTGTTGATGGCTTTACAGCTGAAACCAACTCAACATGATGAACATTTGATGCAAACTGGAATCAAAATGGCTCTCGAAGCTTTCTCAAAAGGAAATGGACTTTCGCAGTTTTTTCCTATGAAATTTCTCTCTCTCTCTCCAAAATTCTCAATAGACCTCTTAAAATGTTTCCAAACTATATGATATATCCTCTGCCATCTTGGATCCTTGCATCCCAAGAAAATAATATGCCAAAGGGATCAAATTTGTTACAAAACCCTATCCATTTGATGAAAAATGATATAAAATTGTGAAACATCTCGCCAAATGCCAGAGATGCACAAATATTTTAAAATATTACATGAACTCAGATCCTTATCCATCCCGAGTCACATTTTTGGCATTCCACCATGCCAACATGCATTTGCAATCATTTTTCACCTTTTTCCTCATCATTTTTAACTTTGCAACTTTTCATTTTTACCTTTCACGTGTTTTTCACGGGATGAGAAAAATATCTCACGAAAAACACTATAGGGCACCGAATCAGCTCAAATAAATGATGTCATTGTGTTCAAAAGGCCGAAGGGATGCAGATTCATATAAAATTTCATGTGTTTTGGTGCAAAAATGATGATTCCACACTTCTTGGAGCTCCAATGGCGCCCAAAAAATGAAAATGCACAGCTGCCATTGATTAAAATCAACTTTAAATGCCAACCTTCCACGTGGCAGATCCAAATCCTCTCTAAAAAGTGCCAAAATTACCTTTTTTCCTTTACACAAGGTGGGACACATGTCCAAACATGATTGGGGTGGGCCCCAATCCTTAAAAAGCATTTTAAACCCCTTTTGAATTTTGGAAAACTTTTGAAAATTTTCCCGCGGGCCCCTGAATGCACCACGTGTCCTCCTATGGACCCTGTTTGAAAATCGTGGGCCAAAATGAAAAATTTTCTCCCCATTTTGAGAAAAGGAAAATTTTCTCAAAATGTTCCGCACCCCCGAACACCCGTTGTTTCTCTGCCACGTGTCGATCTCCCATTGGATGCGGATCGACTCATCAAATTTGCCTTCAAACCTCCATGCAAGCATCAAAACTCCATGTGGGCCCGACCTCTCTCTTTTGACATTTGAAAAATGCCACATGTCACTGTCCTATTGGATGTGGAGATGACCCTCCAAATTTTTCCATGGGTTTATTTTTCACTTTGAGATTTTTCGCTAAAATTTGGAAAAATTTCCATCTTTCCTCCGTGCTCCAAATTTCCATGAAAGTCCAGACACGTGTCCACTATTCATTGGTGGTGGGACCTTGAACCGAAATTTTCCTTCTTACCTTTTGAAGTTAAAAAACTTCAACTACCTCCAAGCCTCCGCCTCTCCATTTCATCCTTGTGCATATGTGTCACACTGTGATTCGCGCGGAGATCTGGCTCAAAATGTTACTTTAAAATTTTTCCTCCAAAGGCAAAAATCCAAAAAACACGCATCACCCCACTTTTCCCTTGCTCCCATGGACACGTGTCACCCCTCCATTGGGCGTGGGTCTTCGGGCCGAATTGTAACTTTAACACTTTGAAGTTAAAAGACTTCAAAATTTTCACAAATTCTACCCATCCATGCTAACTTTCTTGGACACGTGTCCACTTCGTATTGGGTGCGGACCCCGGCAAATATTTTCCTTGACACCCCAAGCCAAAAACACCAAAATTTTCCAAGTCCTTGACCATCTGCCTGGCCCTCCTGGACACGTGTCATCATGCCATTCACTGTGGGCCTTCGGGCAAAAATTTACTTTGCAAAATTTGCAAAAATGAAGGCAAAATTTTTAAGTGATCTTCGCCACTCATTTGCTCCATCTGTCTAATCAAATCATGCCACATAGGCACACTAGGCAAATGTGGGGCCACAGAGCAAACTCTTCCTTCACCAAAAATTGAAAATTTGTAGAGTTATAACATTTTTTTCGGACCGCACCCGGCCAATGAGAGCCTGCCATGTCAGCATAGAATTTACAATGATAAATTTGACGGCCCGAGAGCATGTCAAAAACGTGAAAAATTCAGGGAATGCCCTAGAAACCAAATTTTTGATAGGAAGCTAGAATTCTTCATTTTAAACCAACTGAATCATCTCTTGACATAATTTGTGACCTTGGGATTGGGGAAACACTTACATGAATTCAAGATTTGATCAATTTCGAGCTCTTTCATGATTTGGCAAAGGAGAAAACAGTACATCCTGTGAAAATGAATAAATCAGGACACAAACGAGGGGAAACTTGGATTTTACTTCAATTAGGGTAGAATAACAAAAATGAGGGCATTTGAAAACATTCCAACTAAAAAAATGAGTTACAAATCACCAGCTCAAGCCAATAAAACTTTTTTGAGCAAAAGTGAATCGTGGAAAATCAGAGCAAAGTGTGCAAACTAAGAAATTGCACCAACAGGACCTTCGCTGACACTAACCATATTTGCACCCCACTTAAAAGGACTTCTAATGGTGCAGGTGCACATCCCTCGACACCAACATTTGAATGTTGTGTGTAGCCTTTCCCTACCCTGTTCCCCTTTTGGCGTTGTTTTCTCCTATGCAACACTTTCCCAAAGTACACATTGCTTTTACGAGACCTGCATGACCTACGGTAGAATTGGACCTTGCACCCAGAGGCTTGTAAATTGATAAATTTTCATTTTGTAAGCTTTGATGGATGACTTAATAGCTAACATGGCTCTTCTACGATGGACTTCCCTGATTCTTCTTGCAGATCAACAACTAAACTCAGATCCACACATGTCTTCATTGAGTAAGAAGCCAACTAAGTCCAAGGGTAAAGCCAGGCTAATAGAAGAAGAAATGAAATATAAATACCAAAGGGTTAGGATGCCTGAATCTCTTATAGAATGTGATCTAGATATCAGAGATTCAGAACTCGGGCACATTGACATGGAGGACTTCTAGGCCAGAACCAAGAAGGTCACAGGTAGCCCATGGATGGATAAATTGGTTGGCAGTGGTCTGCACTTTACTACAGGGATCCCGTAAGCGCAATCAACAATGAGTTCATGATGTTGGTGGGCCGTTGTTACAATAAGGACACAAGATGTGTTGAAAATGAGAAGGGCGAGGTAATAATCAACCTCAACGCGGTATTTTGAGATCATGTTAGGTATTCCTCACCACCAACATTTTAGTGATAAGCAAGAGGATTGTATGAAGATATGGAACAAAAAAGAAGACAAATGCATATAGCTGATGAATGAGGTGTACCTCAATAACAAGAAGGTAACAAATAGGTGGCTACAAGTCATTCATCACTTCCCGATGCCCATTACTTTCACAAGTGGATGCTCAGGTAATTAGAAAACGTGAGTAAAAATGTTCCTGATCAATGTTTCAAATGGGGAGAGATTATTAGTAGTATGATCTCAGAGCAGCTTGAACAACTTTCAACAACTAGGAGGTTCTATATGAACTCCTATGTGGTATATGTTGCTACCTTAGAGAGGGAATACCCAACATTAAATCGATATGGGGTATGGCCCCAAGTCAAAATATATGAGTACTATCTAGAGTTAAGACTGGAAAATAGCATAGCCCAATTCAGCAAAGTCAACGATGTCTTCTTCTATGGCGTCATCTATCTCTTGAGGCCCAACATGACTCATGGTCGAGATGACCAAAAGTGTGGTCACTACCACAGAGAAGTGGGGAGTGTTATTCACGTAATTCCCCACTTTCACCTATCTTAGAGCCATTAAATTCTTGGGAGAGCCCACCAAATTACCAAGGTATGCGGGACCCAAGTTGATCCTGTTGGAGCTTTCTAGACAACTCATCACATACCATGAGAAATGTTTGAAAAGGAAGAAGGGTGGGACTCCATTCCCCCTCACAGTGGGCAGGTACACCTACACTTCACAGAGAAAAGACTAGGAGATGTTTACAGAGCTTGAATTGCTCAATTTGAAGCATAATTTCTTGGCAAGGCCAACCTTTGACCCTTGTGATTACCTCCCAAGAGTAAAGATTAATCCAATTCATGTCCCTCAGATTGAAGATATCTACATCGATCTATATCACGAAGTTGAGCTTAGATGAAAGGATCACTCCCACCTGGCCCTGATAGAGATCATTGAATATGGTGTGGCCATCGTCCCAAAGGGTTTCAGTAATGGCGATCAAGAAGTTGATCGGGTTTATCTAGACACAGATGGAGACAATTGGCTGTTTTCTTAAATTGATAGAAACAAGGCACCTTAGACTATTGAGGAAAGGGTCAAAGGCACTCTGCAGTGCACTAAGCATTGGTGCAAGAAAAATGGTCTCATCTACCTTGGAATAGACTTTACCACATCTCCCTTGGGTAATGCACCCACCAAGCCGAAGCACTTGCTTAAAGGCAAAGGAAAAGATAAAGAGGGAGAGACAAGCACTGCTTAGGAGGAAATTCCTGAGAGCCCTCCTTCTACCACTAAGGAGCAGGTAGTAAGCCAAATATCCCTAGGAGAATAAGAAGCGGTAAGTGCTCCAATGGGCACATCCACTCAGGATGTTGCCACTACTACAACTGGTGAGATTCCCACCATCCCATCTCCCGCTCCTCCTTGCCCTCCTCATATCACTCAACCAACCATTCCTTTAGTTGTGTCTTCTCCCCCATCTTCTACCATTCCCCCTTCCTCTTCCTCCATCTTCTCTTCCCTTGTGGATCTGTCCCCCAAAATTTCTTCCCTCATCTCTCACATCCCTTTCGTCCCCACGGTTTCCTCTCCTATAGTCACTCCTACCCCCATGAGCATTGGAGTATTGGCTTATTTCTCGATCGATCTTTTGCCACCGAGTGTCTCGACACATTTCCCCATTTCCACTGTAGTTGCTCCTTCTTCCACCCCTATTTCCTCCTCTTCCTCTGGTCCTACTCCTTAAGTCTAGAATGGATCTCGAACACCTAAGCTAGCATAAGAGGAAAGTACCTATTACACCTATGGACTTCTCTGTTATTAGGCTAAAGGGCCTAAGAAGCAAAAGCTATAACTGCTTCTCTCAAAGCGCTTGGTGAAAGGGTTATGGAGATCACATACGATCTCATAAAGAAGAAAGAAGACCTATCTCCTACAGATTTTATAGTGACTCAGGTCATGATGGGAACATCATCAGAGAGCCTGCAAGGAGAAGCCTTATCCATAGTGGATGCCCTTTGCAAGAAGCTTCAAGAAGCAAAGGAAGAGAAGAGAATGTTAAAAGAGAAAAACAAGCATCTTCTCTAAGCCCTGCAAAATATGGGCAATGCCCCTCCTATGACTGTCGCCGACCCTCCTGAAGTTCTTAGTCAGGAGAAGATAAATGAGTATGCCAAGATTAGCGAGCAAGGTATAGCGGTGTCTACTGGAGAGAGTAGATCCTCAAAGATAGTGAGGAAGTGATTACAAAGTTCACAGAGCTTTATCAAAATATAGATCAAGCTAACAAGGAACTCTAGGAAATAGCAGGACCTATCTCTCGAAGAGTTGGACCATGCAGTTACAACACGAGACATTCCAGAAGATGCTCAACCGCCCGATCAATGACTTGGTGAAATTCAACATTTTGATCACCCGCGAGCACCCAACAAATTCCTTACTACTTTAGACTATTTGGTTGACCAGATGGAGTTTGTCTTGGAAAAATAGACAAAATCAAGGAGGAAGCCCTGGATGCAATGCATCAAATGGAGCAAATCATCTTAAGGATGTCTCTAGGTTTTCTCAGCCCATCATACACCTTAAGGAAGGCAGATGATACTATTCTTATTTTCAAGGAAATCATGTCACAGGGTTTAGCATCAGAGGCCACTTTTGATAAACAATCTATCAACAACCTTCTGTCCTACCATGACTTTGTTGGATATCTGATGGAGGTAGGTAATGAATACTTCAAACTCTGGAAAGACTCGAGAGATGAACAGGGAAACTTGAAAAGTCTTCGGGGATCACACTAAGGGTCTAGGTCAAGATCAACTTCAAGCAATGGTCAACAAGGAGTATCGAGCTCAATTTCACATTTCCTCTCCTGAGCAGAAGCAGGACACTCCTTTCCAGCCAAGGGATGACGATGAATAGATTCCTTCCTCCTACAATAAATCCCATTTTTGTAAAAATATTTAAAATAATGTTGGCACAAATGATGACATCATTTGTGTTGCACCATGAGATGTTGTCATCCACAAAATTGCCCTAAAGTCAACATTTGACTTTTAGATATTTTGTAAATAGTTGTTGGCTCCTTTTTGCCTTCTTTCTCCTTCTCCTTCTATAAATACTTGGATACTTGTAGTATTCAGGGTGAGCAAATTTGTATGAAAAATAGAGTGAGGAGAGAAAGACTTTGAGCTTTCTTGTAACAGAACATTATTAATACAAAATTGAGACTTTGTGTTGAATTCCTATGTTACGTGTTAGATCTTTCTTAAGTTAGATCTGCATGCTTATTCTGTTGGATTCACGTATATTTTGTCATTTGTTTATCAATGTTGCTTTGTTTGTTTATGTGAGTAAGTTTGGCTCTGTTTACTACCAACCTAAAACATAAACCCTCTGACCTTTCTACTTTGGAATTCATTTCTTTTCTCCCTTCAGACCCACCTCTCTTCTATTCCTTTTTTCATTCCTTTCTGTTCTTCGTCGAGAACTAATTCCACCGGGATGAGATCCTAAAACCCCCTGAAGGTAGAATATTGTAAGACTTGCATAGATTCTTGCTGGTAGAATAGCAATAAACCAGTTTTTCTTTGCTGTCTCAAAGAGGGGCTATGCCCTGCACACTGTTTTCCTGTCTATCCATAGATCTACCCACACATGATTTTCGGACCAATAGTTTTTGGTGACTCATTTGGGAGATAACCGATTCTCTATGAGTGTTATGTTAGCTAAAAGACACTAATAGTTTTTAAAGTTGCTGGGGTGACTAAGAAAATAGATAAAACTATAAAAATCACTACCTGTTTGCAAATATTAGCTCTTTGCTTGAAATCCAAATTTTTGCAAAATTGACCCAAATTGAAAATTTTCTTAAGAGATCCATAGATCTGGACTAGTTAGAAACCTTTAGTTTGCTGAGTTTTTATAGAAACCCATATATTTCCATAGATCGAGATTCTCGATAGTTAATCGGTGGAACCGCACTTCGGCTCACATCCTCTTTCCATATTTTCAAATGACAAGATTACCATGGGAAAATGCTATGTGCCCTCTCGCATTACCACATGAAATTCATGCACTCCCTCATGGAAACCGCAAGAATTTCCCAAGATTTGATGGGAGTGGAAATCAAAGCATAGATTCACATATATCTGCATTCATTATGTCATGTAGCATCCTAGATGTGACCCATGAAGACGTGTCAGTACACCTCTTTCTAGAGACCTTGCAAGGACCCGCAGAGTGGTTCCAACACTTGCTGGCCGGATCTATCACCAGTTGGGCCACATTACGAACTATGTTTGAAGACAAGTATAAGCCTTCATAGGATGCATTTGTGTTACTGTCAAAGATCACTCACCTGAAGAAGGAATCCAATGAAACCATGTGTGATTTTATCACCCATTTCAATTTCGTTGATTAACCATGTGCCACTTGCCATGTTGCCAACACCAAAAAATCAAAAGTGTTTCTTTGTGAATGCCATGAGCTCAAGAGTAAGTTTCTTACTCTTACAAGAACAAATCACCACCTTAGTCCTCGCTCAAGATGCAGCCATTCGGATAGAATACAACCTTTTTATATTTGGCAAGTTAAAAGGAGAGTCATCCAAACCTAAGGCTTCAAATCCTTCTCAAGCCACTTCATCAAATCTAGCATTCCAGAAGATGGAAAATGACTTGCTCGCATTAAAGAAGCAATTAGCTCAAGCTTCTCCTAACACTCCATACCGGGATATCCCATGGAGAAACTTCACTCCCAACAATTCCCCACAAAGGTCGTGTTTTCCTGTAGCTTCTCCACGGTTGGCACTTGAGGCTCCTCTGGTCAATGTCGTGGTTGAGCTCGAAGAAGAGGAGAAAATTTATGAAAAACCTTCATCGCAAGGTGAAGATGATCAAGATGTCGGTGAACCGACTGGCGAATCTACAATCGGGTATATGGAATTTGAAGATGAAGAGTCTGATGAAGAAGAGGGTACCCAAGGGTATGCAAGTGAGATAGTCATATGCTATTTTCACCCACTCCCAAGGAAAAGAAGCAGAAGTTGCTGCCAGGATACAAAAAGAGAAGGTTGTGTCGAACACACCTCCAACCATTGCTAAAAGAGGTAATCCTCTTCCTACTCAACCTCCTATTAAGCCTTTTACGAAGAAATCTTTTCCTCCCATCTCTCCTCCAAATCAGCCTTCTTCTGTTTCCATAAAGACTAGTAACCCTACCCTACCATCGCGAAGTGAGGGACTCATTCCTTCATCAACGCAACCCTTGGTTGCATTTGACATAGTCGATCATGCTAAAAAGACCAAGATTCAAATGTCTAAAGCTGAATATCTTCAGTCTAACCCTGAGCAGCTTGTAAGATTGACCGAATATATCCGAAGCCAAGCTACCATCCCCTCTCCTATCTCCCCGAAAGGAATCCTTTCCACTCCTCCTGCATCTCGCATAAATGTTGCCTCGACTTCTACATCAGGAAAAATTAAACCTTTTTATCTCTCCCTCCTAATCAATGGTCACAAACTAAGCAACTGCATAATTGATTATGGGGCTTTCGATAATGTCATGCCGGTGAAGGTCACTCATGCTTTGGGCCTCACTCTTACCAAGCCTTTCGGTAGATGTTACTCCATGGAAACCAAACAAGTTCCATTAATTGGTCAAATCAAAGATGCACAGTTTGCATTTGCAGTGTTCCCAGAGAAAAGGGTGAAGATGACCATCCTCATTGCTGATATCCTAGCAGCATATGGAATTCTACTAGGAAGAATCTTTTGCAGAGAAGTTGGTGGAGAGATTCATATGGACTGGTCCAAATCTAGAATCCCTGTCAAGGGTGTAATGCTAGACATTGGAGCCTGAATCACAAAAGAAGTACCTAGTCACCAATTCTGACGACCCCAAAGCCCAAATTCTCTTTGAATCATTAGGGATGGGGAATTACTTCTTATCCACTGAGTCTGATAAAATGGATGTTCTCATCTCAGGAGGAGGACCTTAATAAGATATGGACACTGTAGTTTGATGACAGTTGTGCAACAAGTGGATGTGGCGCTAGAGCCGTCCTAATATCCCCTGAAGAAGAGATTTTCCCTCTTTCTTTCAAATTACAGTTTTTCAATACAAACAATACCGCTGAGTATGAATCTTTGTTGCTCGGCATGCAAGCTGCAAAGGAAAGAGGAATCAAGAATCTAAGAGCACAGGGTGATGCCGAACTGATCGTCAACCAGATAAAAGGGGTGTACCAGGTAAAGAATGATAGACTCAGGCACTACCACAATGTAGTATGGGACAGCATTGAGGAATTTGATGCTTTCTCAATAAAAGTTTTCCAAGAGCTCAGAATGACATGGCCGATTCATTGGCCATCTCAGCATCTCTTATGCTCCCTCACCCAGGGTTGAAAATAGACACATATACCATTGAGGTAGTCTTCCACCCAAGCGTGCCAGAAAATTCTCAGCACTGGCAGGTATTCAATGATGACAATCAACTTGTTGCTTTTCTAGAAAAAACAGATAACTTCAATAAGCTTCATTTTGAGGGATCTACTTTTGCATGTTGTGAATCTGTTGCTGGTCAAGCAAACAAATCAAAAGAAGGCGATGGCATATGTCAGCTCAAGGGAAATAAAATCCCAAAGGGTTTAGTCTCTCTGGAGTGATTGTTTGACAAACATGATCATTTTGTCAAGAAGAAGCGACAAGATGACCCTAACTCCTCTCCGAAGACCGAATCGGTCAACCTGGGTACTGTGGAACATCCACAGTTTGTGAACATCGGGAAATGTTGTACACCTAAGGAAAAGTGGAAGTTTGTCAAATTGCTAAAGAAATATATGGATGTATTGGCATGGTCTTATGCCGATCTAAAGTCTTTCAATCCTAAGCACATTTAGCATGACATCCCGTTAAAAGATGATGTCAAACCCTTTCGCCAGAATCAGATGCACTATAACCCTAAGATCTTAGGTATCATCCAGGTGGAAATATAGAAGATGCTAGATGTGAGGATTATCTTTCCTATCCATCATAGTACTTGGGTCGCAAACATTGTACCAGTACAAAAGAAGAATGGTGAGATACGCATATGGGTAGATTTTTGCAATCTGAATTAGGCATCCTTGAAGGACAACCACCTTACGCGCCCATAATGGATCAAGTTCTACAGGCAGTAACCAGTTTAGAGTTGTTTTCCATGCTTGATGGTTTTTTGGGCTATAATCAGATTGAGGTCTCACCCGAAGACCAATTCAAAATAACATTCACTACTCCCTAGGGCACATTCACCTACAACAGGATGCCTTTTGGCTTGACCAACGCTGGTGCCACCTTTCAGTGAGCAATGGACTTTGCATTCAAAGGTATGATGGGAAAGGTCATCATAGTTTATCTAGATGACTTAACTGTGTTCTCTAAAAAGTGAAGTGATCACTGTGATCATTTGGAGCAAGTATTGATTAGATGCCGAGAACATGGGATTTCCCTAAATCCAAAAAGTCTATTTTTGGGGTCACTGAAGGAAAGTTGTTGGGACACGTTGTCAGCAAGGAAGGAACAAAGATAGATGTCGAAAGGGTTAAGGCTATTTAGAGCCTTATCTTACCCACAAGCAAGATCGAGTGTTCACTCCTTCGGAAAGGTGAATTTTCTCAGACGCTTTGTTCCCGACTTCGTTGAAAAGACTCGTCACATATCAAATATGATGAAAGGGTCACAAAATTTCTGGTGGAGTGAAGAAGGAAAGGTGTCATTCGAGGATATAAAAGCCTCCGTTGCCCATGCACCTGTCCTGGTATGTCCTAACTTCTCTAAGGATTTTATCATGTACAGTTATGCATCTGTGCATACTGTATCAGCCATCTTAATGCAAAAGAACTTTGAGGATGTTGAATCTCCAATCACTTTCATGAGCTCCCCTCTCAAGCTTCATGAATTGAAGATGTCTTAGTTAGAAAAACATGCCTTTGTAGTAGTCAAAGTAGTCAAGAACTTCGGTACTACATCCTAAACTCTCATACGGTAGTGTTGGTTCCTGACATGGCAGTTAAGTCTATCCTAACTCAACAAGAGTTAGGAAGCTTACGAGGGAATTGGATTACAAAGGTCAAGAGTATGATCTAGACATAAAACCAACCAAGCTAGTAAGAGGCAAGGGCCTATGTCAGCTTATGGCTGAAAACAAAGATTCAGAGGTCCCCAAAGAGAAAGATGATTGCATCAAAAGAGCGCAGGGTAAATTGAAGAAAGTTGATTCTCTGCCTATGGTTCTATTTTTACAACCAGTGATGAGTGGTATTCTGATATTGTTTTCTTTCTCACTTACGGTGAGTTTCCAGCTCATCTAACTTCAAAGGAGAAGTGGACTATAAATCTCAAGGCAGCTAGATATGTCATATGGGATGATGGTTTATACAAGCGTGGTATTGATGGCATCTTCTTGCGATGCATTGATAAACCGCAGCAGATCAAATTTCTTGAAAGTTTTAATGACTCGACCTATGGAGGTCACTTCTCCTTCTCTGTAACAGCACATAAGATCATTCGGGCTAGGTACTACTAGCCAACACTATTTCAAGATATAGCCACCTAGGTAGCAAAATGTGAGCTCTGCTAACAGTTTTTGGCAAGCCAAAATTGGCTACTTTTCCCCTCAAGCCCATCATTATTGACAAGCCATTCAGGAAATGGGGAATTGACTTTATTAGAGCACTACATCCCCAGTCAAGTTCTAGACATAGTTATGTCCTAATAGCAATGATTACTTCACCAAATGGGTGGAGGCCATACCTGTCAAGAATGCCACCTTTGAAGTTGTTTACAACTTCATCAAAGAAAATATCATCATGATATTTGGCATCCCACATAAGATAGTTATTGATAATGCTTCCAACTTCTCCTCATGGGAAGTTATCAGTTTTTGCTATGAATACGGGATAACCTTGGCTCATGCCTCGGATTACTACCCCCAAGGAAATGGTCAAGCGGAATCTAGTAATAAGAACATGGTGACCATCATACGGAAGCTAGTTGATGAGAATCGGTGGTCTGACACAAGTCATTGTATGATACTTTTGGGTGAGACCGTATTACTTCAAATAGGTATCTCGGTATGTCACCTTTTCAAGTATTATATGGAATCGATCTTTGAGCTCCCCATTTCCGTGGAACTCCTACTCTACGCTTGGCATGAGCGATCAAAGATGAGACTTTCCATAATTCTCTTGAAAAAAAGATCATGTATCTAACAGAACTTGAAGAAAAGAGAGTAAGAGTGGTCAACGAGAATCATCGAACATCGAATCAAGTTAAGAGACTGTTTGATAAAAAGGCTAAGTAGAGAGGGATTTACGGATGGGAGATCTCATCCTTTTATGGGTCAAGTGAAGAGAGCCACGGGGCATGCATGGGAAATTTGACTCTCTTTGGAGAGGGCCTTTCAAGATCAAGCAACTCAATGGAGAGAATATCTTCTATCTCTCATATCTGGATAGAACCAAGCTCCTGCTCCCCTATAGTGGGCAACATCTCAAAATATTAAGGAAGTAGAGCTTGCTCTCTTCTTTGTACAGTTTGCTTTAGTTGTGTGTTGTTTCTATGTGTGTGTTTGCTTCTTGTTGGTTGTGTGTTTTCCTTGGTTTTGACTTTGTAACCCAATGGATAGGCACATGTTGATCTGGGATTCTCTCCGCTTAAACTTCGTTCAAAGATAGTCCCTAGAAATAGCCAGTTGTTATCCTATAAAATTGACAAGGGCAAGTTCGTAGGTAACCATACCAAAATTTCCATTTTGGTTCCCCGTTGAGGTCTCTTAGTGTTCGAGAATGGCATAAAATCCCTTTCAAAAAAATCTAGTTTTTAGAACTTGGTCATTTTCAACCTTTTTGGGTTGGGCGCAATTTTCAATAGCATTACATTTACCAAAACTACGCCCCTCCTTTCCTTTGCACATTCTTCGGAGTGTTAACACTCCAAATGTTGCGCCCCTCAATGGTGCACCAAGGTGTTGAAAACACAGTGTCGACACTTCCAAAGCTGCACTATGGTGAAAATATCTTCGTGTCGACATCTCCCTAAGTGCACCATAGAAAAAGTTGGTGGCACATTTATTACACCTTTTTCTATATATAGGCACGTCTGACCTGTCATTTTCATAATTCAAAAAACGTGAAAAAGTTATTCCTCTGTACTTGTCGTGCGTTCTGTCGATACTGCGTGTTGCCATTTTTCACGTTCGTGGATCCCACATCATCTCCTTTATCATTATATATTCTTAGTAAGTGGTCCTTGCCCTTCTTGTGGATTTGTTGTGGTTTCTATGTTGGTTTAGGTGGTTAGGATTGTTAATAAATAATGAACCTAAGAAGATAACACAATCCCAATATATTTTCTGTAACCCACTTCAAATTGTTCTCCATCCTCCTTCCAGATCTTCAAATCTGGAAGACCTCTACCACAAAGAAACTCAGACTCATTTGGCCCTTATTCCCTGCTTTGCTGGGTTTTCCCCCTTGCCATCAAAATCTGAGCCAAAAGAGTGAAAATCATGAAATTTTTACAAATCAAACCCACGTTTTCCTTTCAGCAAGATCCATTCTTATTACACCAAACACGGTCGTGCCATAGTTGCCTTTGTCATTCTAGGAAGCATAAATGTTTCCCGTGCCTTATAAAAATTATAAATTTCCCAAGGCGCAAGCGCTGGCACTAAAACAATAGCAACAACACTGCATGTTGTGCAAACCTTTCCCACACCGCACAAACTAAACCCTTGGTGCACCTCACTCTCATGCAGCATCTACCACATCTACGCCAATGGTGCATCCTAGGACCTTGCAACACCAACCATATTTGCACCCCACTTAAAAGGACTTCTAATGGCACAGGTGCACGTCCCTCGACACCAACATTTGAATGTTGTGTGTAGCCTTTCCCCACCCTGTGCCCCTTTTGGTGTTGTTTTCTCCCATGCAACACTTTCCCAAAGTGCGCCTTGCTTTTCTGAGACCCCTGCAACCTATAGTAGAACTGCGCCTTGCACCCAGAGGCTTGTAAATTGATAACTTTTCATTATGTAAGCTTTGATGGATGACTTAACAGCTAACATGGCTCTTCTGTGATGGACTTCCCTGATTCTTCTTGCGCAGATCAAAAATTGAACTCGAGATCCACACATGTCTTCATCGAGTAAGAAGCCAACTAAGTCTAAGGGTAAATCTAGGCTAACAGAAGAAGAAATGAAATATAAATACCAAAGGGTCAGGATGCTTGAATCTCTTGTAGAATGTGATCTAGATATCAGATATTTAGAACTCGGGCACATTGACATGGAGGACTTCTGGGCCAAAACCAATAAGGTAGCGCATGGATGGTTAAATTGGTTGGCGGTGGTCTACACTTTCTTTGTAGGGATCCCTGTAAGCATAATTAAAAATGAGTTCATGATGTTGGTAGGTGTTGTTACAATAAGGACACAAGATGTGTCAAAAATGAGAAGGGCAAGGTAATAATCAACCTCACTTGCCCAACATTTTGAGATCATGTTGGGTATCCCTCACCACCGACATTTTGTAGCGGTAAGCCAAGAGGACTGCATGAAGACATGGAAAGAAAATGAAGACAAATACATACAGCTGATGAATGAGGTGTATCTCAAGAACAAGAAGGTAACAAGCAGGTGGCCATAAGTCATTCATCGCAGTGAATTTTTAGAGGAGCTGAGTGACACCATCACTTTCCTGAGCAGGGTGTTTGGGCTTCCCGATGCCCATTACTTTCACAAGTGGATGCTCAAGCATTTAGAAACCATGAGTAAAAATGTTCTGATCAATGTTTGAATGGAGAGATATTATCAGTAGTATGATCTTGGAGCAGCTTCAACAAATTTCAACAACTGGGAGGTTCTATATGAACTCTTATGTGGTATATGTTCTGCCTCAGAGAGGGACTACCCAACATTGAATCAATATGGGGTATGGCCCCAGGTCAAAATATACAAGTACTATCTAGAGTTAAGCCTAGAAAATAGCATAGCCCAATTCAGTAAAGTCAACAACATCTTCTTTTATGGCATCATCTATCTCTTGAAGCCCAACATGACTCACGGTCGGATGACCAAAAGCGTGGTCACTACCACAGAGAAGTGGGGAGTGTTATTAATGTAATTCCCCATTTTCACCTATCTCAGAGCCATTAAATTCTTGGGAGAGCCCACCAAATTGCCAAGGTATGCGAGACCCAAGCTAATCATGTTGGATCTTTCTAAACAGCTCATCACGTACCACGAGAAATGTTTGAAAAGGAAGAAGGGTGGGACTCTATTCCCTCTCACAGTGGATAGCTACACCTGCACTTCATAGAGAAAAGCCCAGGATATGTTTGTAGAGCTTGAATTTCTCAATTTGAAGCATTATTTCTGGCAAGGCCAACCTTTGATCCTCTGATTGCCTCCCAAGAGAAAAAATCGATCAATTCACGTCCCTCGGATCAAAGATATCTACATGGATCTATATCACGAAGTGAGCTCATACGAAAGGATCACTCCCACCTAGCCATGGCGAGAGATCATTCAATATGGTGTGACCATCATCCCAAAGGGTTTCAAGTAACTAATCAAGAAGTTGATCGAGGTTTATCTAGACATGGATGGGGACATTTGGCCTTTTCTTTGAAATTGATAGAAACAAGGCACCTCGGACTATTAAGGAAGGGTCAAAGGCAATCTGTAGTACACTCGAGCATTGGTACAAGAAAAATGGTCTCATATACCTTGGAGTAGACTTTACCACATCTCCCTTGGGTAATGCACCCACCAAGATGAAGCACTTTCCTAAAGGAAAAGGAAAAGATAAAGAGGGAGAGACAAGAAACTTTGCTCGGGAGGAAATTCTTGAGAGCCCTCCTTTGCGCCGAGGAGCAAGGAGTAAGCCAAACATCCCAGGAGAAGAAAAGAAGGTAAGTGCTCCAATGGGCACATCCACTCAGGATGTTGCCACTACTACAACTGGTGAGGTTCCCATCATCCCATCTCCTACTCCTCCTTCCCCTCCTCATGTCACTTAACCAACCACTGCTTTGGTTGTGTCTTCTCCCCCATCTTCTACCATTCCCCCTTCCTCTTCCTCCATCTTCTCTTCCCTCACGGATCTGTCCCCTAGTATTTCTTCCCTCATCTCTCACATCCCTTCCATAACCATGGTTTCCTCTCCTACACTCCTACCCCCATGAGCATTGGAGTGTTGGCTTCTTTCTCGATGCTGCTACCGAGTGTCTCGACACATTTCCCTGTGTCCACTGCAGTTTCTCCTTCTTGCACCCCTATTTCCTCCTCTTCCTCTGGTCCCACTCCCGTAAGTCAGAATGGATCTCCAAACACTTGAGCCAACACAAGAGGAAAGTCCCTATTACACCTATGGACTTCTCTATTATTCCGGATAAAGGGCCTAAGAAGCAAAAAGCTATAACCCACTTCTCTCAAAGCACTTCAGGTGAAAGGGTTATGGAGATCGCATACCCTGATCTCACAAAGAATAAAGAAGATCTGTCTCCTACAAATTTTACAGTGACTCAAGTCACGATGGGAACATCATCATAGATCCTGCAAGGAGAAGCCTTATTCGTAGTGGATGCCCTTTGCAAGAAGCTTCAAGAAGCAAAGGAAGAGAAGAGAATGTTAAAAGAGAAAAACAAGCATCTTCTCCAAGCCCTGCAAAAAGATGGGAAATGCCCCTCCTATGATTGTCACTGACCCTCTTGAAGTTCTTAGTCAAGAGAAGATAAATGAGTTCACCAAGATTGGTGAGCAAGGTATAGCGATGTGTCTGTCATGCGGAGAGAGCAGATCCTCAAAGATAGTGAGGAAGTGATTACAAAGTTCACAGAGCTTTATCAAAATATAGATCAAGCTAACAAACAACTCCAGGCAATAGCAGGACCTATCTCGAAGAGTTGGACCATGCTAGGTTGCAACACGAGACATTCCAGAAGATGCTCGACTACCCAGTCAATGATTTGGTGAAATTCGGCATTTTTGATCACCCGTGAGCACCCAACAATGTCCTTGATTCTTTAGACTATTAGGTTGACTAGATGGAGTTTGTCTTGGAAAAAATAGACAAAATCAAGGAGGAAGCCCTGGATTTAATGCCTTAAATGGAGCAGATCATCTTAAGGATGTCTCTAGGTTTTCTTAGACCATCATACACCTTGAGGAAGGTAGATGATACTATTCAGATTTTCAAGGAAATTACGTCACGGGGTTTAGCGTCAGAGGCCACTTTTGATAAAGAATCTATCAACAACCTTCTGGCCTGCCGTGACTTTGTTGGATACCTGATGGAGGCATGTAATAAATACTTCAAACTCCCGAGAAAGACTAGAGATGAATGAGAAGCTAGTGAAGTCATCTAGGATCACACCAAGGGTCCAGCTCAAGATCATCTTCAAGCAATGGTCAACAAGTTCATGGAGTATCGAGCTCAATTTCACATTTCCTCTCCTAAGCAGAAGTAGGACACTCCTTTCCAGCCAAGGGATGATGACGAATAGGTTCCTTCCTCTTGGGATAAATCCCATTTTTGTAAAAATATTTAAAAGAATGTTGGCACAAATGATGACATCATCCATGTTGCACCATGAGATGTTGTCATCCACAAAATTGCCCTAAAGTCAACATTTGACTTTTAGATATTTTGTAAATAGTTGTTGGCTCCTTTTTGTCTTCTTTCTCCTTCTCCTTCTATAAATACTTGGATACTTGTAGTATTCAGGGTGAGAAAATTTGTATGAAAAATAGAGTGAGGAGAGAAAGACTTTGAGCTTTCTTGTAACAGAACATTATTAATACAAAATTGAGACTTTGTGCTGAATTCCTGTGTTACATGTTAGATCTTTCTTAAGTTAGATCTGCATGCTTATTCTGTTGGATTCACGTATATTTTGTCATTTTTTTATCAGTGTTGCTTTGTTTGTTTATGTGAGTAAGGTTGGCTCTATTTAGTACCAGCCTAAAACATAAACCTTTTGATCTTTCTATTTTGGAATTCATTTCTTTTCTCCTTGAGACCCACCTCTCTTCTATTCCTTTTTCATTCCTTTCATTATTCGTCGGAACTAATTCCCTGGGATGAGATCCTAAAACCACCTAAAGGTAGAATACTATAAGACTTGCATAGATTCCTTGGTAGAATAACAATAAACCAGTTTTGCTTTCTTTGTCTCAAAGAGGGCTATGCCCTACACCTTTGTTGACTGTCATCATCCATAGATCTGCCCACCCCGATAGATTTTCAGACCAACACAAATATTTGCTTATAAAATCATTTCTACGTACATTAAATACCTAAAGATGGATTAATTAGATGCCACGAGTTAATCCCTCTTCATATGCGAGTGATTGGAAGCATCACCCAATCCATCTCTACTTCAAACAACATCAAACTTGCACCAAAACAAATGTTGTCTTGAACTACCAAAAATATTATTCCTCAAAGAATGACCTGTAAACCCTATCAAATTACCTCATCAAGAGGAAAAAATATATCATTATAAATATATCTGAATCTAATTTCCAAAAAAACTTGAATCATCTCAAAACTCCACCTTTAGCTCAATTTATGCTCATTTTTTGGACCACGATATTTGAGACCCCAAAAAATCCCTTCAACTAGTCAACTTGTTTAATCCTCAAAACACCATGAAACTACATGAAAAGGTCTTGAAACCTCCATTTAAATCAAAATGAACTCCCAATAATCATGCAAATTCAATTTTTCATGCTACTCCTTTGGACCATCTTTCTTTATATCCTTATTTCCCAAAAATTGTTATTTTTAGGTGGGGCCCACTCATCACCATGACCTAAACCATACATTTATGGAAATATTGAGGAGTCCTCTACAACATAAAATCATCAGTATTTTACTAACAATAAAAATGGGTCGATTAACTTCACTTGATGCAAACTACTCCTAGCTAGGGTTTAAATAGGGTTTTAGACCTCTTTACCTTATTAACATTTGTTCATAAAAACATGACAATAAAATGACCTAATTATTTTTTGAAACATTATAAACTCACCTTATAATAATCCATGAAATCCACAAGGTCCCATGAAAATCACACTATTCACAATGAGTATCGAATATCAACTTAGAGCTAGAAATACACTTGTTGTTTACCTATCTTACAAAATCAATCATATCTGAAAAAATACACATCATGGGAACTTGTAATTTTTTTAGAGAATATGTTATCCAAAATAAGCCCATGCTTATTTTTGGCTAACTCCTCCTACTTTTCCTTTTACGGTACTTAAATGAATTTTTGCATGCTTGAGGACTCAAAATTTTCTAGGTATGATATCATCAGATAGAGAATTTTTCCACCTTTCCAGAAAGGTAAAGAAGTCCTCCTAACTCCTTGTATTTTTTGAGTTATGGCTCGGTGGAGTTTGGAGGAAAATTTTCCAAGGAAATTGGTGAGTTGGCGGAGACACGGAGATAAATTTGGCACTTATCCCTTTTGGGAAAAAAGTCATAAAGGAAGATTTTGGCTGCGGGCTAGACAAAGGGAAGAAGCGCATTCTTAGGGCCAGGGAGAAAATTTTGGCACTTAGCTTTTGGGGCGAAAAGGTTAAAGTCAAAAATCAGCCGCGGATCGATAAAGGGAAAGGATAAGAAACTTATTTTGGCCCACTGGATCAACCGAGAGGCCGACACATGTCATGCGGGAGTGCGGGGATGTGAAGCTGTTTGAGAATTTTTGTAAATTTTAAAAAACGGAAAAAGGAGAAGTTTGAGGTCGTGGCCTTGATGAAGGAAGAAAACGAAGCACACCTTCACGCCAATCAGAGTCCGCCACGTGTCATTTTTCTAACACATCATGAACGCATTAGCGGGGCACTAATTGTTTTGGGAAATTTTCCCAATTTGAAATCAAAGGGAAAAATTTAAGGTTTGACCCCATGACCCCAATTTTGACCCGTTTTTCACCATTTTTGCCCTAATTTGGCCGTAGAATTTCAAAAGGTCATATCTTTCGATCCAGTGGTCAAAATTCATCAAATTTGGTACCATTGGAAAGCTATCAATGCCCTCTATGCCATGAAAGCTTCAATTTTGAGTTTTGGGCAAATTTGGAGGGAGAAAATTGAAGAAAAGTCTTGGGCATAGGAAAAAATGCATAACAGACATCCAACCACCAAAAATTAATGCAGTATGGCACCCATTTTTCTCCAACATGGTCAAATACATTAGAAAATGGATTTTTGAGGGTGCCCTTTCCATTTTAATGGATGTTTTCAGTTGGTGGGTGTAAAAAATTGATTTTCCGCGTTTTCTCTCCCTTATTCTGTGTTTTCATCGATTAAAAGCTAGTTTTGGCTCATTTTGTAATGTTAGATGTTCTTGCTCTTACAAGCTCTTATTTTCTCCTTAGCAGATGGATTTGAAGGAGTTTTAGACCTCCCATGAATACTACAACATGGTTTTTTCCTCCTTGTTATTGCAATGTATTGTATTAAACTTGGAAATGATAATGTATGTTCTATGATCGATTTCAATCCTCTCATGCATTTATTATTGTCTTCTATTTCTTCATTGCATTCTGGTAATTTGTGCATGTTTTAGTGTTGAATCTCCATGATCTGTGTCAAATTTTCAAAGCAAGAAGTTCAACACTCCTTTGGTGTATCACCGTTTGTTTTTGCTTAGTTTTGTTTCCATTTCCATGTTTTCTCTCAACCCTATCTCCTTGGTAGTTTTAGAGTAGGATTTTGAATCAAACCTCTGCAAAATTGCATGCATACACCTAAATAGAGGAGTAAGAACCAACTTCAATCTGGAGAGTTTTCCCAATTTGTAAGGTCCCACACTTAGGGAAAACTCAATGTTGTGCATTCACACCAAATTGACCATTTGTCTATAGAAGACACGAGGGTCAATTTGGGAGTCTTGTGAATTTGCACTAATAGAATCCTTAATCATCCATCTAACATATCCAATCATCATAATGACAATTCCATATCTCAATCTCTCCAGTACTAAGACTTACCTATGTTTGCATGTTAGATCCTCATTGTAGAAGCTAGGGTCAACTGAAATAATGCAATAAATGAACATGAAACCTCTAAAAATGACCCAAAAATACCTCATATGCCATGATACACCTGATTTCATAATTCCATGATCTCATATATCTCCAATCCACAATATCACACCTCAAGCTAGCATACCTTCTCCCAATAAGCACCTGTAACCAAGTGAAACACCTATACCTGTACCATGCCACTATTTTGAGTGCTCAAGCACCCTCAAATCATGTTATAAATCATGTCAAAATTCTTCCCAAGCATCCAAGAAGCTCACACTTCCAAGCTACACCTCCTAGGCACTTATATAGGCTTGCAAGAGAAAGCACACCTCACTAAATCCCACTATAACAACTGATAAACATATAAACTAGTATGTTAGCACCATAAAAATTATCATGAAATCATCATACAAAATTCACTTTGTCATTAATGTGGTTTTGCATAAATGACAACACCTATTAGGACACCATGCCAACAATCTCCCCTTTGTCATTGATGGAAAACACCCTGAACTTCTCCCACTTTTTACATTAATGACAAAGGAATACCTATAGCTTACCTTCTTCACATTTTTAAGTTTCAAACTCCAATGATTTGGTTGGAAACATCAACCAAAGATCTCAATTAGCTTCATTTTCTTGATTTTTGCCAAAAAATGAATTTCGCCTTCATTTTAGGCATGCAAGCAATAAGCTCCCCTTGGAATATGCACTTCAACATTTGAAAAAACATTAGTAAAGCATGAAAGAAGCAAAAAACCACCTTGATAGTGGATAAAACATCATTTCTAACCTCCTAAGCATGCAAAAAAACAAATTTCACTATCACCCCTGGTTTTTATCTTCATGGAAACTTCTTGTAGCAACAAGATGTGAGGCATGCACCTTTTGAATCATAATGACAATGTTAGTTTCAAAGCTCATCAATGCATTTAATCACCTTTATTGACCATTCATCATCATGACTAGGCATATCATTGTATTTTTAATGCATTTCCTTATTCTTCACACCATACAAGAACTAATGACCCTAAGCCATACTTTCATTCCATTTGAGACAAACTTTGTAACATCCTAGCATAAAAATCTTAGCAAGACACAACTCATTATGGCTCCCCCTAGACTTATAATACCCAACACTAAGCTGTGAAACAAATAAATTGAAATCATACCTTGTTTCTATGACTTGAGGATGATTTTATTACTTTTTCCTTGTCCTAAACACCTTTTCAGTCCTTCATAGTCATAATTAGATAACAACATGCATTGAGGATCAAAACATGATAGTTATCTTAGGTGACATACTTTACATACCTCATGTTTCTTTAGGCCTCTAGAACACCACTGTTAGAAGTCAAACCACTAACTCCCCTAATAAAATTGAATAATGCACATGTTTGATACTTGTAGATGCATATATTTGAACCTATAGAAACATGTTTTTATATTATAACACAATATACCTTTGTTCTCATCTCAAGGAATTCTTCTTCTTGGTTTGAATGCTTACTTATTTACTTCATGGATGCACCCCCTTGCAATAGGCTCTACCTTAGACTGAGAATGCTAGAATACTCCTTTTCCTCAACTCTTCACATCCTCTGCTCTTGACTCGAGTCACTATTAGTATTCACAATACTTTTCCTTACTTTGAGGTAGATATATAGATGCACAATTATTTTTCTAATCCCAACTTTAGACAATAATATACACACAAAGACCTTTCAAGTCACTATAGACAAGCTTTACTTCAACCCTCAATACTAACAAAGAAAACTTACACTATGACACAAACCTTTGAAGATTTTATATCGTAGATGTTCTTTTCATTTTCTCCTATCACTAATACTGAGTATTCATTCACTAAGTACTTACCTTTAATTTGCAATTATATAAACTTCTAGAGGTTATTGACGTAATAGATCTTCATATTCCTTGATTATTATCATTCATTACATAATCATACCTCTTTCAAGAACTTATAGCCTTCAAGATGCAATGACACATCTGATATGTTTGACATTCAAGGTTCACTACATAGGTTGGACATATCACTGTAATGCAATGCTCTCTATCACTTGAGATAATACTTTAGCTACACTTTTGATCCTAAAATATCACACATTCTCCTTATCTCAAAAATTTTAAACCATCTAGACCCAGTCACACATGTCTCTAACAACAAACTTTCCTCCTTTTGTTATTCTAGGGATTTTTCATACCACATTTAGCTCATAAATAAAAATTTTACATTTTGATACGACCTGTAGCAGATAGTATCGGTCTTCACATGGAGGATAAGAACCAACCATTAGGCCTAAACTTGATAAATTTACCCATGATCCCACTACTCCGCATGCATTTATCATGTAAGGCTCAAACAAGGTATCTTGAGAAACCATCATTTGATTTCAATACCACTATTATCATGCAAAATCGAGCTCCTACACATTGTAGGATGCTAATATGAAGCAAGAACACATTTTCAACTCTTGACAAGCAATTAGGGCCTCCATTTTCTACCAACACTTGAAAAATATGGATGTAAGAGATTACAAACCTTTTTCAAGTGATAATGAGCCTTGGGAACATTTTATACCTCAAAAACCATCCAACTTTTTCTCCTTTGATCACTCATAGACCTATAGGTATTCATCTTCTCTTAAGAAGCAACATTAGGATCACTCAAGTACACACTAGCTTAGATCATCATCACATGAACTTCCAAAAACCTTGAAAACACTCCAACAACATAATTACTTCAAAAACCATACCAAGAATGAAGTGAAACAATCTTCCATACCGAGACATCATCAATATTGCCTTTGTACTATATCATGTATTTTTAGCATGAATCATGGTGAAACACAACCAAATCTTCCTCTTAACCATACCTAACCTTAAGAGACACTTTTAAAAAAATTTAACACTCCTTAGACTATGTTAATAGTTTGATATGATTTAATGCCCTTAAATAAATTCAAGACATATGGTTTGATAGTCAAACCCTCCTCTTGTGCACCATGAATAAACTTCTCAATAATATCATGCATAACTGAATAATGGTACACACCTAGAACCTAAAATTTTACATCCTCAAGTCCTATGAAACTAGAATATTTTCTCAAAATTTTAGGCTCTAACTCTTTCATCTTGGCCTCCAAAAGTGAGTTTTCCTTTCTCGCACTCATCATGAGGATGTGTAAACACAATCATAGATAGTGAAGGACCAAATTCACTTGATTTTCACTTGTTACACCCATGATTACACAAAAGCTTTATATATATATATATATATATATATATATATATATATATATATATATATAAACTTATTGCGCATGCACTCATATACAATGAAAATCTATTAGGAATCACCAATTATCTTACTCAGCACCTCAAATTTGCTTGAAGACAAATTTATCTTGATTTACATCATGGTCACAATTCATCTCTTTGAGTGCAAGCTGATCAAGTTAGCACTTTATCACCTTATACCACTATTAAAGACACACATAGTTCTAGACACCACTTTACTAACTCATGACACATATCCAAATACACTCAAATTAAGACACAGACTAAACATTTATCTTTGATAAGAGTAACACCATTGAGGAAACAAGTACACAGAGACTCATAGTGACAAATTTCAGCTCCATAGACATCCTCAACACATTATACTCATGATAGACCCCTTAGAAACATGATGAATACCTCATAAAACTCAAATACATGATATAGAGATCAATCCTTGTCAACAAGACACTACTGAACAACATGCATACCTATTGAGGAAATATTGAGATACATAGACATCTTCAACATAGACCAAGAGCTAAGAGACACAAAATCACACAAAATGACATGAACAAGAGGCATGTAAACATACTAAAGCACCTCAAACCAAACAAAGACCAATAACACCACCATACAAACCAAATGAATTCAAATGCATGAATCTAATTATGCCACCACAAAGATCATGGCCACTTACTTACAAGAGAAAATAAAATGAAACAAGAAGCATAATAAAAGACATCAATAACATACCTTGACCATGTGAAGGAGACACACAATGATTTATACAGCTCTCCCTACCTAGTTGCTTCACATGAAATGATATACCTTCAAGAATCATAGTGAAGGCATATAAGCTCCATTGATACCTAAAAGAATGTCTTGAAGAGGTCCCAAGATTTCTTAGGCACCTAAAAAAATCCTTAACCCTCCCTTATCTGATCGGAACATTGTGTTCTTCTCTTCATTACATCATTTCCAGCTCTTGGTGAGACACCAAAGTCTCTTCTAGGTTCTCAAGTCCTTCTAGGACCATTACCTTACACACTGGGCCTCTAAACCCACTTTTTTTCTCTCTAGGACCTTGAGAATTCCTATTATGACCTAAATAAGCTTGATAAAAATTTCTTACAACATGACCAACTCTTTTACAGTTATATCATACCATTGAATTTTGTCTCTTAAATCTTTCATCTTTATTTTTTTATCCATAAAAACAATACCTTACAGTGTGACCTTGTTCATTGCACTTGTAGCATACTATCTTCTTAGAAAACTCATTTCTATTGTATTTCCATGAATGAGAATCTTTAGGATCATATCTCTTGACAAACATCCTCTTACTTTTTCTAGGCTCAAACAATCCTAGATTCCATCCAAAATCCTTGGATTTATGACCATATTCACAACATGAATTACATTCACCATTAAAGGATCCTACACCATTATTAGAAGAATTTGTCTTATATTATTTAGCTCTATGACCAAAAAAATGACATAAGAAACAATAACCATTGAATGATCTTTCATACCTTGATGCATTAGGTTGCCTAATAGGCTTGGTCTTCTCATGGTCCTTGGTGTGAGTCACCTTCATTTCTTCCTTGGTACTTGGTTCACCATCTTCCTTGCTTGGAACATTGTCTTCTTGCATCAATTCCTTGTCCTTGAGATCCTCATTAAATCCCAAACCATCCTTATTACTTGCTGATCTTTGTTGGCTAAGAATATTATCTAGGTCACTTGCACTTTTCTCAAACATTTTCAATTTTCTTGAAACTATATCAAGTATAGAATGTAGAGATTTCATACCATATTCATACTTGATGCACTCATCTTCCTTTGACTTGAGTTTATCATTGAGCAAAGAAACTTGTGATTTCAGCTGAGTACATTCTTCATCTTTGACCTTTAGAGTTTCTAACAACTCCTCCATTTGTGACTCCAAAATCTGAATAGTATGACTATGTTCATGAGTATCTTCCTTGGATTCAAGGTTGGCTAAAAATCTCTCTAATTATTCCTCAAGATTCCTTGTGATCTCATCATGTTCTTTACTCTCATTCTTCAACTTTGCTTCAAGGAGCTTAATTTGATCTTCATGATTTATTTTCATTTCAACAATCTGTTGTGTGATCTTTTCATTCTCATCTCTAGCAAGATTAAGTTCTCTTTTAATATTTCCCAAGCTGACTCTTCACAATCTAATTCTGAATCACTAAACCCCTCTATAAATTCATAAGTTACCACTTTCTTCCCTTCACTTGAAGTAGAACAACAGTTATATTTGGATTTCTTTCCTTTCTAAGAATTCTTCTTCTTACCACCCATTTTGTGCTTCATAATATCTCCCTCAAGTTGTCAAGATTCTCTAGAAGGGCCTACTTTGATACCAATTGTTGGAAGCACAAGAGGAATGAGAGGGGAGGTGAATCAATCCTTTAATTAGTTTAAAAAAATTTAGATTGCCAACCATACACCATTACCCTGTATCAATCCATCCATGTGTGATTAGCAACATAAAAAATTAAAAAAACTATTGAAACTCTTCTTATATTATACAAATAAAATTAATTTAGTGAAGCACCAACTTCACAAGGAGAACCAAACCCTAGTTTAGTAGAGCACTAACCCTACAAGGAGCACTAACCCCTAATTTAGTGAAGCACCCACTCCAAAAGGAGGATAAAACCCCTAAAGATGACCAATAACTAACTCAACCACTTGAAAATATACGATCTATGATTTTGTGCTACCACAACTGATAAAAATCGGTTATTCAGCTCATAAACCCTATCTCACACACTAGGTCTTCAAACTTGCACTATCTTACTCTTTCTTCACCTTTCATTTCTCTAACTCCTTGCTCTCATGTATTAAAAAAATATTCAACCTATCATTCTCTTCCTAAGACTTCAAATCATGCTCTCATACCTAGAAAATATATTCCTCTAGGTCACACACCTTCCCTCTAAGAGCACTAGCTCAAAAATGAGCCAAAAAAGCATTTAAATATGCTTTATTCCTTCCAAACCAAAAGAGGTATGTATCTCATCATAATTTAGACCCATACATCTCTATAACATTCATAAATTTGAATTAAAATAGTCACATATGACCCAAATTGGCCAGCTTAGCTAAAACCCACATTACAAGTGCCAAAAATCGCTTAAAACCCCATGGGCACAATCTTAAAATTTCCCTAACATTAGTACCATAAGTTTTATGACCCAAAAAACCTTAAATATGATTAAAATATCTTAAAACATTCATACATGGTTAAAATTAATATCAACCAATCAAATTATTTCATTCTTGGGCCGGATTCCTTTACAAATCTTAAAAGCAGTTGTTTCATACACCCTTTAGCACCCTACAAACTTCATCTAATCACATAACCACTTCTACTCAACCAAAAATTCTATGTGACATATAAAAATAAATTTAAGAAGTTTTATAACACTTCTAAGAAAGTTATAAGTCATGAAACATCCTTCACTAGACCAACCTACCAAAAATTTATTTCCAAAGGTTAGCTCATAAAATAATTGTTGTATATATCTTCCCCAGGGTAGATATAGACAAGCAGGAGAATGGAGAAATCAAAGAAGCTCAAATCCCTGACATGCCCAAGGCGCACAGAAGTGGCACACGACAATGGATGTCGACAGGGAAAACGGTGCACCCAAGGCGCACAGAAGTGGTGCACGACAATGGATGTCGACAGGGCAAACGGTGCGCCCAAGGCGCACAGAAGTGGCACACGACAATGGATGTCAACAGGGCAAATGGTGCGCCCAAGGCGCACAGAAGTGGCGCACGACAATGGATGTCGATAGGGAAAATGGTGCACCCAAGGCACATAGAAGTGGTGCACGACAATGGATGTCGACACACACATGGATGCGCCAAGGTGCACCTTCAGGAGGCGCAACATTTTGAGCGCTGACAGGAAGCAGACCCTGGCGCAGATATTCAGATGGCCATAACTTTTGACTGGGAGCTTGGATTCATGCAAGGTTGGAATTTTTGGAAAGCTTACGAGGTCCTCTATCTAACTACAACTAGATATCTTTAATTGGGTGAGAAAAAATTCTTAAAAATGCAAAATACAGTTCGTCACTTTTGGGTTCGCTGGGGTTCTCACCTACCACCATAATGAGATAATTAAGTGCATTTTGGAGGTGGTTGGGGTAGATTTTGATTTTCTCTCTTCTCCCTCTCTTTTTCCTCCTATAAATTGTAAGGAGGGGCTTCTTTACAAATGTTGGACATTCTTGTTTTGCCCCTCCCTTCTTCTCTTTAGCTTGAGGTAAACTTGTGGATTTCAAACCTCCCATTTGCAACTATAATGCAACTTTTCGTTTTAGCATTTTGCAGTGTGTTGTATCAATATTTGGAGAAAATTAATGCATGTCTGTGGATGATTGTCAACCCTCTTTGTATTCATTTGCATCCCCTTGATCTTTCACTGTGAATCTGGCTATCTGTGCATGATCTTGCATTGCATTTTAATGGTCTGTGTTTATTGGCAAGACAGGTGTTCTTCATTCCTTGGTGCATCACCTTTGTAGTTTAGGTTTTATTTTATGCATTTTCTTACCCTATCTCCTTAGCAAGTTAGATTAGGTTTTTAGTAAACCCTCTGCATTTTCTACGTGTGCATTTGAACAGAGGAATAGGAACCGGCCTTCATCTGGAGAGCTTTTCGATTTCGCAAGGTCCCACACTTGGGAAAAGCTCCATGTTATGTAATCGTACTAAGAGTCTCAACCCATCGTGTTGCAGACATTCAGAGGTGCTGCGATTCGTCATCAACAATAATTTCTACATGCATTCAAGACCTCAAAATGGATTCTTTGGATGAAAAATTCACCCCTCTTTACATTTCGGGTAATATAAAGCATCACATAATCCATCTAATTATTCAAACAACATCAAACTAGCACCAAAATAGATGATGTCTTGAACTGCTAAAAATATTCTTACTTAAAGAATGACTTGTAAACCCCATAAAATTACATAATCATGAGGAAATCCATATATCAATGTAAATATATCTAAATCCACTTTCCAAAAAAAAATTTAATAATCTCAAAACTCCACTTGTATCTCAAGGTATGCTCATTTCTTGGACCTTGTTATTTGAGACCCCAATAGTGCCCTTTGACTAGTCAACCTATTTGTTCCTCAAAACACCATGAAACTACATGAACATGTAATGAAACCTACATGGAAATCAATAAAAACTCTCAATAATAATGAAATATACATTTTGATGCTACTCCTTTGGAACATCTTGTTCTATAACCTTCTTTCCCAGAAACTACTATTTTTAGGTAGGGCCCACTCATCACCATGACCTCAAACATACATTTATGGAACTCTTGAGGAGTCCTATAGAATACCCAGGTAATCACTTTTGCAATAATAATCAAAATTGGGTCAGTATACTTCACTTTTTGTAAATTGCTCCTAGCTAGGGTTTAACTAGGGTTTGATACCTCTTTACCTTCTTAACATTCGTTCATAAAAAAGTGACAAATAAAATGACCTGATTCTTTTTGTGAAACCTTAAAAACTCATCTTATAAGCATACCTGAAATCCATAAGGTCCCATGCAAATCACACTATTCACAACCAACATCGGAATATCAACTTTGAGATGGAAATACACTTGTTTTTTACCATGTCTTACAAAATCAGTCATACTGCAAACATACACATAATGGGAACATGTAATTTTACTAATATAATCATGAGTAATCCCTCTAATATCTCCAATCATCATAATGTCAATTCCATAGCTCAATATCTCTATTCATTAAGACTTACCTATGCTTGCATGTTAGATCCTCAATGTAGAAGCTAGGGTCAAATGAAATAATGCAATAACCAAACATAACTCATATGCCATGATACACTGATTTCATTCTTAGATTAGCTCATATAGATCCAATCCACACTATCACATACCTGCTCCCAATGAGCACTGTAACCAAGTGAAACACCTATACCTATACCTATACCATGCCACTTCGTGAGTGCTCAAGAACCATTAAATCATGTTAACATGCTTTGCAAGCATACAAGAAGCTCATACTACCAATCTAAACATCTTAGGCACCTTTATAAGCTTACAAAGGCAAGCACACCTCACTTGAATCCCTTTGTAGAACCCGATAAACATTTGTACCAATATGTTAGCACCATAAAAAACATCATGACATCATCATAAAACATTCAATTTATCATTAATGTGGTTTTGCATCAATGACAACACCTATTAGGACACCATGCCAACATTACTAACTGGAAATTTTTTTGTGATGGTTACATCTTGGTAGAGTGGCGGTTGTGCGGCTATCATGTTCCTCAAGTGGCGGTTACACAACCATCACTTTATGACCGAGTGGCGTAGTGTAATCTGCTATGGTGGTTATGTCTATGAAAATCTAGTCATACCTTGAGGCACGGAAACTTGTAAAAACATAAAAATACATCAAATTAATTTAAATAAATTACATGTTCTAGAAGGTTCCCCTAATGATGAATTTGACTATAAATTACTCAAAATCATCTCCCTGTAGCTAGTTTCAACTAAATCCTACATTTTAGGGGTAAAATAAAATAAATTCATGTAACTTAGCTATGTATACACCTCTACTATTACCACTTGGTTACATGGCATCGTCTCACGAATGCTCATCGATTTGGCTTTAATATCACGCATAATGGTCACAGGTAGTCCAAAGCTCCAAAAATAGCTAAGTGGGTGAGTAAAAATGATTTTTATAAATGGTAAAAAGTAATATATATAGTGTAAAATTATTTTTTCTAATTTCACTTTGAGTGATTTTTTCCAAGGTTGGCACTTTGGAGCAAGTATATTTCTCACACTCACGGATACGATACATAATCTTGTTGTGTTATTTAAGAATATTTTTCTACTCATGTTTTATATCTACACTTGATTCGTGTTTCTCTCTTACAAGTGGTGAGAATGTTGGATTGATATGGTTTTAATACATTGACAACTAAGGTATAATTTCTAACTCTCCTATTTGAGAGAACCATACTGGAATTCAATTTTTACACGTAATCATGGATAAAACAATTCTCTCGATGAGTCAATATGTACACACCCAAAATTACAGGTGTCACATTAGCAGAAGGTAAAAGTATCGATGATGAATTCCTCTTCCGAACAAATGATGAAGTCCAAATCTTTTTCCCTTTCTCTTAACATGCTTATTTTTCTTAACTTATCCTTGTCTTAGATTTTTCCATCGTTCCAAGCCATTTTATACTTGTTGCAAGGTTAGTGTGACTTTAAGTCACGTAACCTCCATGACAGTTATGTAACCAATGGTATTCCTAGATTGGTGGGTATGTAACTTCCATAGGAGCCACATAAGCTGCAGTGGCGGTTACGTAACTTCCGATGCCAGTGCAAACCAATGGTTTCATGTGCATTTTCATGAGAATCTAAACCGAGTGTTTTGTACACGCGTGTCTCAAGTTTGAGAGTGTCTTTCTCACCCATTTCTTGACCATTTCACCTGATTCCTAGCTTGTTGGATATGTATGGAACTCCTCTTCCTATTTACTATTATTAAAATGTTGACTTCCCCTTCTTTGGATGATTTGGAACTTCTTAATTTCTAAGTGTGCTAGACTTCTTCCCTGTCATTTTCTATAAAAACAATAATTTTACTATTATCATGGTTTAACTATTCTTGATTTGAATTAAACCATTACCTTGCCAAAATATTGCCAAGAAGTACACAAACAACTTAGTTCATTTTATTTTTGCTTCCTACCTACATTTGTGACCAACTAGCATGCAACCAATCTACTCTAGCATCTTCTTGAATTCATCTACAACCACCCAACACTCTTCTCTAGATCAAATGGAGTCTCATCTCTGGAAAGGAATCTAAGGAGACCAAAGAAATAATCACCACACTTGGAAATTGTCACAATTCTACATATCCAGGTTGGGGTTACATTTATAATTGTTCAAAGCTTTTATTTTTGGGATATTGTTGTTAAATTAAAAGAATCTTTTCATTTGTCTTAAGGAGTAGAATTTACATACTATAGGAAGATTTTTCATTGATATATTCTTCTCGACCTATCCTCGTGGATTTTCTAGGAAATAATTTGGAGGAAGGTTATGTGTAAGAAATTTTGTATTTCTTTCTTTTAGAATAACTATATGTTTCATTTATTCATTTCCAGTGTTATGTGTCTATGACCAAACTTCCGTTGAAATCATATTCCCTACTTATCCATGTGGGTTTGCAAGGGAAAAAACCTTGATGAAGATTTTGTGTCTGCACTTGTCATTTAAATTCTTCATTATTAGTTAGATTGTGTGTTTTATTTATTTTAATGGGGAAGTCTCAAGGAAGAAGAAATTGATTCGAGAAGCCTTATTTCTTCCCGTAATTCGAGGTGAAGCAATTAGAATAAATCATAAATTTGTAATTACATATTAGAAAATCTATTTGTTTAAATTAGATTATCTTCACATCTTTCGCAACAGAGGAATATACACATCTAAATATTCTTAGTTTGATTTAATTGAGTATATAAGTAGATTTGTTTATTGAATTTAATTTCTAGTAGCCAGAAATAACAAAAACATAGATTATAAGTTAAAGTAGATTGTTTTGTTTATTTCTTTCAAATCTTTATTGAAAATACCAAAGCTTGATGAGATAGTTCGTTTCATTTAGTTTTGAATAAATGTTTTCAAATCAAACGTAGTTAATTAAAAGAGGAAATCACCTTTATTTTATTTAATTCAATTTTATTTATTTTGTTTGTTGAAAGGTATGAATTAAAGTAATCTAGATTAGAAAGAATACAACATCTACTCCCTTAGTTGAAGGTATAACAACAAATCGACACACAAAAATTATTGATTTCTTTTCTTAATTCATACATCAGCAACATACATATTTATAGGGAGGATGTTTCCTATAAAATAGGAAAACCCCTACAACCAATATCCTAAATATGTTAGTTTGGTTTAACAACCAAACCTCACATAAATAATATAATAAAAACTTATGAGGGTGGTTACATTTACACCGTAATCATCCCACAACATAATGTTAGCACTAACAAATATATTCCTAACATTCCCCCTTAGTGTGAACATGGTAGAAAAATATCCACACACTCAACTGTAGTATGATCACCGGACACCCCGTGAAACATGTCCTACTATGTCACTCATGATCTTGATCAAAAGAAAGGATATTTCCTTCCATGGTTTTAAACAAGCTTATCAAAAACCTTAACATGAACAAGCCCCATCAATTATCCACCTTATGTGGTTTTGGATCCTCCCAAAACCCTTCTAATATCCATAAACCGACTTACTCTGGTGATTTTTTCGCCACTATACTTGTACATCAAGGAATTATATAGGAATAAATGCTCAATTATTAAAAATTAATAATATAACACATATTAGAAAGAGATTTCCCATTACTTCCTATAAGAACCACATTGTTATTAATTACATCCATTGTTGTCGATTCTTTATCACGCCACTTGATATCGAACAATATAGGAAACAACCACTACCATCGGAAGATGCCTTTGAATTTAGTCATTTTGGATGAAGAATGGAAATGGAACATTGGTTTCATGTTCCCTCCCACAATGTGAAATTTCTACACACAAACACAGAGAAGAAAGTTGTATCGAAGTACATACTACTCACTGAGATCTTGCTAATTAGATCTTTTGCACATGGTCACCATTGT
Source organism: Taxus wallichiana var. yunnanensis (assembly GCA_018340775.1). Lineage (NCBI taxonomy): Eukaryota > Viridiplantae > Streptophyta > Pinopsida > Cupressales > Taxaceae > Taxus > Taxus wallichiana. The sequence goes on from CM031239.1 coordinate 838,010,721, forward strand.
AAGTGAATGTATTCACAAGCGGACCATCTTCCAAAAAAGTACGTAAGTCGAGGATCACGATAGCGGAGGATCATGTTAGTCATAGGATCACCGATAGTCATCTACACTCCAAAGACAATTTTTTCCAAAGCATCAAGAACTACACAAAATAGAACTCGAAAATAAACACACTACAAAAATTGATACCAAAACTCACACCACAATAATGTCACCACAAATGATATGTGGCCATGTCATTGGTGACTAACGAGGGGTCAGCTTGAATGACCTCTAGCCTCGATGCCTCCATCCTCCAATGTAATGTTGCTAACTCAACAAATTTGGTTTTTGAGGATCAATGTTTGTTAGGACATAAGATTGCATCGAAAATGCGTCCGTAAGACATTTTTTTATTTTTATCCTCACAACTTTTGAATTTTCTTATAATGACTCGATATGGAAAATATTCGACAAAGACAAGTAATTTTAACAAAATAACATAATTTTATGACATTTGACCAAACTTGACTTTAGAGTCCAACAATAAATATGACCACTATTTGACAACAATTGACTCTCTTTTAACTCTTTACATTGACAATGATGATATGATTTATTATACTGTTCTCTTGACACTTAGTCACATGACTTATTGATTAATATTTACAAGAGTGAATAAACTTACTAAAGTATAAAAAAATAAAATGGATATTGTGACCGATGCCACTATAAAAATATAGACACATTCACATACCATGCACGTCAAGTCTTCTTCAATGTTGAAATATATTTGGCTATTCTTAAGCCTATATTATCTCAACGCCACTCTAGAGTGTTTACTTCTAATTTGCATGGGTTTATATCATGCCTAGGATGGAATTGAATGAAATCCTTGTGCTCATAATGTGTGAGAGAATTGGCTCGCATGATAATTCTTCATCCTCTTATAAATTCCACCAAAGCATACAAATATGTTTCAAGTGCCTAATTTTCCAAGTTAAATATCCTCTCTAGAACGACGCTTTGGTTTGTATATACTTGTAGAAAATAGATTTGAATGGAGAATGGAATGCTATGGGAAATCAAATGCTCAAATGCAAGGAAGGAACCATGCACTCACCAATACAAACTGAGAAGAAGTCAATGATAAAGAGAGCTTGATAATAATAAATTTGACAATGCATGAGTCCTACAGAGAACACCAAAACACACGACTTGGAGATGCACGTGATCTTCAATTGGAATAGGATCTAATACATTTGTAATAACATGACCTTTTGAAGACAAAGTAAAGTGAAATAGATACTCAAATATGTATGGATACGACATCAAAAAAATTTAATTCATTGGGATGAGATATCATTAAGGTATTAGGTATGAAATAAATCTGAAATAAGCGCTTATTATTTTGAAGAACTAAATCATAAGAATACATAGGAATTTATTTCTAATTTCCTAAATTTTACCCACAATATTAATATTTCTAGAAAAATATTATTTTCACATCCCAAGGAGAAGCACAAAACAAATGCCTCTCAAAAAAATCTCATAGACCCATCCCTACTTTGATACCAAATGAAGGTACGATAGCAGATCGAAACACAATAATTATTGAATTCTTTTCTTAATTCATACATCGAAACATACATATTTATAGGGAGGATGTTTCCTATAAAATAGGAAACCTCCTACAACCACTCTCCCTAAATACGTGAGTTTGGTTTAACAACCAAACCTCACATAAACAATATAATAAACAACTTACGAGGGTGGTTACATTTACACACATAATTATCCCACAACATAATGTTAGCACTAACAAATATATTCCTAACATTAGAGGCCTAGGCTTCCAGATCTTAGCTCTCAACCCCTTTGGATTTTAGCTTGTTTGTTTATTTCCATTTCTCTTGTTTTAGTGCCCACATGACCATTCCGGGTCCACTGCAACAATGCATTTGAATATTTGACCGCTCATTAGATAACCAAACGTTGAGTGAGACCAAACCCATATTGACAAAGGTTTGTGCCTGTTAGTTTTTAGAGCTACACATGTGCCTCCTAAAATCATTGAAAAAATCATTTCCCTCAATAAGGAATCAAATATTTCGAGGAATATTGGGTTGATCAAGTAGACCATCTTAGAGCCTATAACCCTTGATTTGTCCTTATCCCATCTTTTGTCATATCTTCATGACCCTCTTTGGAGAGGAATTTAGAGACAATAAAGGAAATTTCCTCATTTTCCACAATCGAGTAGAGTCTTATTTATTTCTACTGAGATATTAACACCTACCCACACACCGCTATCATCTTTGATTGTACTATCACCCCTGGACAAGTTAGACAAACATTCATTGATCTCAATGAACAGATCCCCATCCTACCAGTTGATAATATATGATTTCCTTGAATTATTTTCCTTCATTTTCATCTATCCCACCTAAATTATATCCATCTAATAATTTACCATCTTATCCATCACATTCGATCTGTCTCGACACAACCTTGAGAAGTCTTATACATATGAAATTATGTGTTTATTTTCAGATGTATAAAATTAGTGAACCCAAAGTGAAGGACTAACTTCCTTTTTGTATCCTCTTTATTTTCTTTACTTTCATCCACCCTTCCTCTCTCCCATTATTCTACAGGTTTTTATACACCCCCCAAATATGTCGGGTCAAGAGTACGCCAAAACCATTTTAGGTCTTGAATCCTATTACCACCAAATGATTATGTAATATTCACCCTTATTATCAAGGTGGGCTAACAACTACTCACATACTTTACCATCTCCTCACATGCCCACTCATCAAGGATCAAACACCAATTCAAAAGTGAGGATTGGGGAGATTGATCAACCTAACTATAGTACACAACCAGATTTCTCAAACTCTAACAACATGACATTTACAGGAGAACATGGTTTTTATCCACGGGTCTTGTCTAGACCTCAAATAATCATGTAGTCTTATTCCTTTTCCTCTTATTTCCCACCAAATGATGAACTTATAGCATGTATTACCCAAGGCGTTGACCTCCTTAATGCTATAGAGGGATCCTTAGACATGATGTAAGGATATATGGATTCGCTTCCACGAGAACAATTCTACCACCCCCGCCTAATACATAAAACACAACTAAAAAGGTGGGGTCCATTAATGACCAATTTATAGTAGGGTATCATATACCTTTGTAACCCAACAATGTTCAAAATATGCCTAAAAAAATGCACACCCTTCACCCGACGATGTGATTTCAACACTTTGGTGGGTAGAATTTAAGAGTTATAAATTTCCCAACCTTCAAAACCTACATAATTCACGAGGGGAAAGGAAAATATTCTCATCAAATTAAAAATCGAACTATACCCCTTCCACAAACGTCCATCAACAACCACCACCACAATTCTAATTGGGTTTTCCTAGCTCTGGTGACCTCCTTATAGGATCAAACACACTAGGAATGAACCCTTATGCTTTGTATTCATATCCTACACAAGGTCCGAAAAAAGTGCATTCTCAAATGCCACTCCTTCAGAAATACGATGTTTCCTGTTTGTTTCGCACCCACAAGCCCATATCTTAGTGTTATCCCCCTTACATTCACATGTATTTGAGATATCCTCATGTGGATATATACTTTGTCCCTATTCCTTACACTCGCAATAAGAGGGTTTGTTATGCCACGACCAATGCTTATATTGTGCCTTATCGGATCCTCTCCCACCTCCTCCTCCCTATAAAGGATCTTCAATGGTTGAATCTTATGTAGTGGGTACTTACTATGAATATCTAAAAGAGCCTCTAGACTTTACAATACAAGGTTTCATGCTCCCATGGCCATTTCTATATCTTCTAAAGTTTAAGGGATAAGGATACCCCAATGCCCATATTAAGGAATATGTTACTTCCATTAGAGATTTAGTCCTTTGGGATACGGTTGCTACAAAGATATTTCGAAGACCCTCAAAGGGATCAACCTTGATTGGTATTATAGAATCCCATAAGCCTCTATACATTCTTTCAAGAAACTCATATCTGAGTTCATCAAGGATTTTGACATGAAAAAGCTATTGAGTACAATGAGTCGATGCCCACTTCATTCAGAGGTGGTAGAAAATCCTTTAGTCTTCACAAGTGCTCCAAACATGGATCGGACAAATTTTTTTGACTTGTTCCTTCACTCACTTAACTACGAGACTAAAAAGGAAGTCTAAAAGTTTCCTCTTTGGAGTTATGAGGAAGTCTTAAAGGGTGTGATTCACATTGACCAATCATAAATTTACATCGGATACAATATTTATGGCCCCTATTGGAGGTTATTTACCTCTACTCAAAATAACTCAAACTTTTAGAATGGTTCAAATAATAACCAAGGACCCAAGCTCCTCAATGAAACCATGGCGTCACAACATATGGTGTTACCTACCAACTCAAGAAGCTAAATGTTGTGAACACTAACAACATGAAAAATAATAATGTAAATGTAAATAACCAAAGGAACAAAAATCCCATTCCTTCCATTAACGCAGTTGAATTTAGTTATCCTCCCACTCAGCAAGTTCAGGCCTAGGGCCCAAAGAAATACTAAACTCAAGGCCAAAGGCCTCCGAAATTTATTTACAACAATCAATATCACAATAACAATTGAAATTATGGACCACAACAAAATCAAAACCAAACACCTAGATATTATGATCCAAAATTATATTGTGGATTCCAAAGAGTGATAGGCCATAACACTTGGAATTGTAGGAATTGTAACAATTTCATACAAGTGGATTTCAGCAGATCAAACACAAATCTTTATTGAAATTCTCTTAATGAACCCTGTAGGGAATTACCAAGGTACCCATATGGGACATGTCTCCCCACAAAATTCTAGCCTTGGAATATATAAATATCCTTTCCCAATACGCCCGAGAATATGAAAGATACTCCTCGTGGTACCAACAAGGGTATTATTATAGGGACAAATGATTAAAAATCCTCTACCTCTACTTGATCCATGAGTTTTCTTAACTTGGATAAGAGGAATTAGGGTAAAATCGTAGGCTTAGTTGAGTTAGAGACATAGCCCAACGTCCATGCATCTACTCGTACTCGTGAGTAAATTTCGCAACCTCTCCCCACATATCCTTTAGTTGAAAATGATTCACCCATATTTCCTAAGACACTAGGTTCTTACAATCTGATCATGGATCTCACTCGATACCTTTTCTCACATATCCTTCTTGGATTTTTCAAAGAATTATCCAACACAGCATTGATATGCTTTATTAGATGCTCTAGGTTTGGGTCATCTCTGCGTGCAGGTCGGGTATCCTCCAGAGGTCCAAATTAATCATATAGATTTTGATATCTAACCTCCATGCCAACATGAGAGAGATATTGGATTTTTGTTTAACATTTGTAAGATGCATATGGATGCTTTGAGTTAGCATGAAGTGGTGATATTGCATCGTATTTATAGGTATGGATCTATAAAACCATGTTAAAAGAGAAATAATCAATTAAAGCCGTCGTTAACATTGTTCCTTTTTATTTCTTATAGAATTTTGGGTATTGAGAAACAAACTACTCCTCCATGAGAAACATGCTAAGGGGATATGATAGCCTTAAGGCCACATCCATTAGTATAATCACTCTTCCCATAAATCTAGGTCATAAGACCTTTTTAATCGAGTTTTATATTATAGACATGGAAACCAAATATAATATGATCCTTTATTATCCATAGGGATCTAAAAAAACACACCACTTTATCAGATCATCAACACTATGAAGGAAGAATGAAGAAAAATGAGGAAAAGGAGGTTCTATAAGCATTTTAACAAAACTCCGCATTGTATAGAGTGGCGATTAGAATCACCACCATATATGGCTGCGATCCCGTAACCTCCACCTAAGGAGGGTGACGGTCTGTGACCACTAGTATACATCAAGCGGAGGTCCTATCACTTTTGGTGGAAAAATAAAATGGAGCCCGAATGGTTTGAATTTGAACCAATTATCTTTGTCTCTTCCTTTCCTATGTCCCTTCACATCCTCTAGTGCACGGGAGGACATGGGAAGGCTATAAATACATGAAGGAGCAAGGGATTTGGGCATTCGAAGATCCAAAGAGATCAAGAAGAAAAATTTTGATTGTATGAGAGAAAGTGAGCAAGGAATTTCAGTGTTGGAGGAGATTTGTAGGAGAAAGGTGCAAGAAACTAGAGAAAGCAAGTAACTAGAGGGGAATTTTACATTGTTATTCTTCTCTATACTTATTGTAATATGTAAATTGTTTATAATTGGCCAATACAAGTGGGAAGAAAGAGTAATTTCCCTTCCCGACTGGTTTCCCTCAAATTAGGGGTTTCTAGGATAAAATTCTTGTGTTATGTGTGGAATTATTTTATAATTTCTCTACAATTATATTCTAAGCACTAGTTAATCAGTCACTAAATCTCAAAAATTTCATTTTTCAAATTATAAAGTAGAACAACATTATTTGTGTGATTTGTAGATTTCAAAGCTAGAAGTTTATGGATCATTTTGGTATCAGAGATGATTATATATCCAGGATTGTGGTATTTGATTTTTTCTTTTGATTTGTATGATAGTGAAAAGGTCCAAAGGTGAATAATTTTTACCTTGCAAACTAGTTATTTCTTTGAAGAAGTGGAAATAGAGAATTTAAGATCAAATGGAGGAAGATAACTTGGTCCATAGAGTCGAGATGCTAGAGACCATGATGGATAGGTTGCATAGAAAAACAACAAGATCTTTCATATATGCAAAATATGACTTTAGTTAAGCAAGATTCCATGGACTCAGTGGTTCGAGCACTGGCCAAAAAATTCAGTATCGGAGGGAGCCACGATGAGGAAGATTTGGAAGGGCATGAAGAAGAGACTACAACTATAAGCGAGAAGGTAAAATCTGCTCATACTCCTTTTAAATTTGAAACAAAAGTTGAAATAAATAATTTTGAAGGACAAGTAGATGCAGAATTACTTGATAAGTGGCTAAAATAGTTGGAATTTTATTTTAGTGTGCATAATGTTACTGAGGCACAAATTATTACCTTTGCACATCTCAAAATGGAAGGTCATGCTCTAGTTTGGTGGGAAACCCATCTAGCCACTTGTGAAAGGAAGAAACATCTTATTTCCAGTACTTGGAAAGGTTTTAAAGAATTTCTTAGAGATAAATTATATCCTATCAGCCATAAGACTGACCAAATGATTTAGTGGCAGTACTTTAGATAGGGTAGTGGTCAAAGTCTGCGAGGACTATACTACGAAGTTTAAGAGACAAGCCATGTTTTTGAATATGGACTTAAAGGATGAGGACATTGAATAATTATTTGGGAGAAATTCACACTCACCTTCGGAGGAAGGTAATCTCCACAAAGCCCAAAGATATCAATGAATCTTGTATACAAGCATACTACATTGATGATGAGAAGAAACAAGGAGAAGTAGAGCCAAAGGAAGACCAGTCAACAAATCAACAAAAGGAAAAAGGATTAATAAGTAGCACATGTAAATGGAAAGGTAAACATGCCACCACTATTTGGATACTTGTAAATATCCTAAAACTTTATGTGATAATTGTAATATCAATGGTTATACTAACACCACATGTTGGAAGTTACATCCAGAATTACACCCAAAGCACCGAACTAAGGATTCCAAGAAATCCATGGCCACTATGAAACCAGAAGAGGAGGTGAAAATTGATGATAATTCGGATGTAGATGAGAGGATAGGATGCATAGCCACTAACATGTATAATGGAAAAGAAGATGAAAAGATGAGTGAACTATTCCATATCAGAATCCAAATCAAGAAAACTACGGTAAACACTTTGGTTGATTTTGGTTCTCATACCAATTTGATTTCTATTACGAATGTAGAGAAGCTTGTTCTAGAGATTTACGCACATCCACATTCATACCCATTGGGATGGGTGAAGAAGTGTGTAGAAATATAGGTCACAAGAAAGTGTAAGTTTCAGTTTGGGATAAATACCCAATACATAGATGTATTAGAGGCTGATATAATCCCACTTGATGCATTTGACATTATTTTTGGGAGTCCTTACTTATATACCAGGGATTTTGTGTTCACAACGAGGAAGAACCGATTCAAATGGATCAAGGACATGGTCGGGTTTCAATATCCGGGAACACCAATGCAAACAAAATCTTTGTTATGGTAAGTGCCAACCAAGCAAAAAGACTAATTCAGGAAAATCATTTATGTTTACTTTCATGGAAAGAAAAACAAGATGGGGTAGAGAACACAAATGTTTCTAAAAAAATAAAGAATATGGGTAGCACCACTCAGTTTTTACAAAAGGATTTCCAGACTCCCAGGCAGGAGGTAGAGCATAAGATTCTACCGGGATTGATTGTTCGTGTTGGAAAGTACAAAGGAGAAGAAGCAGCCACAAGAAATGCTCAATAGAAGATCGGTATACACTTCTACAATGTAGTAACCATGTCTACCTACCAATTCACTAGACCTGACAGTAGGGCAGCAGGAAGAGGAGAGGACACATGATTCAGAGGTGACTAGAGTAGAAAAAGAGATCCACAAGATTCTTGGCAGGTTGGATGAGGAGAGAAGACACCAAGGTAGGTCAGTGGTACTCAAAGGAGCAAGAGAGGGAGTTGATTCCTCTACCACTCCCCACTAAGATTTTATGTGACCAAAATCCTCCTAATTAGGGGAGGTATGATCCATACGGATCTTGAAAAACACACCACTTTATCATATCATCAGCACTATAAGAATGAATAAAAATGAGGAAAAGGAGATTCTATAAGGATTTTAATAGAATTGGCGCTCTTAGCGAGTGGCGATTCTGAGAACCATTTTCTTGTACGGAAGCAATCCTGTAACTACCGCCCCACCTAGGGTAGTGGTTCTATGACCATCGATCTACACCAAATGGCGAGTCCTGTCAATTTTGTTGGAAAAATAAAATGGAGCCCAAATGGTTCGAATTTGAACCAATTGTCTTTGTCTCTTCCTTTCCTATGTCCCTTCACATCCTCTAGTGCACATGTGGACATGTGAAGGCTATAAATGCATGAAGGAGCAAGGGATTTGGGCATTCAAAGATCCAAAGAGATCAAGAAGTAAAAATTTGATTGTATGAGAGCAAGTGAGTAAGGACTTTCAATGTTGGAGAGATTTGTAGGAGCAAGGTGCAAGAAATAGAGAAAACAAGTAACTAGAGGGGAATTTTACATTTTTATTCTTCTCTATACTTATTGTAATATGTAAATTATTTATAATTGGCCAATACAAGTGGGAAGAAAGAGAATTTTCCCTTCCCAACTGGTTTTCCCTCAACTTGGGGGTTTCCAGGATAAATTTCTTGTGTTGTGTGTGGAATTCTTGTAGCATTTCTCTACAATTATGTTTTAAGCACTAGTTAATCATTCACTAAATCTCAAAACTATCATTTTCCAAAGTAGAAAGTAGAACAACATTATTTGTGTGATTCGTATATTTCCAAAGCTAGAATTTTACGGATCATTGGTTGACCTTGGATTCACTGAATGAAGGATATTCCATCTAATTTGTTTTAGGAAGTAATATTCCTTCATCTAGGGAAGGTCTTCATGGCTCAAGGTGACATGAAACCATTCAAAATTCACCAAGAAAACCTTAAAAATAAAATCGGGATTCATTCCCGAGTTTGAACTCTGGCTAATCAATTAAACATACCATCCTCCTCTAAGGAAGCAATATCTAATGATAATATAGTTCATACGAATGAGTTAGAAGTGCCAAAATCGATCAAAGGGGTGGACATTAGTGAGAATAAGACTATTGTAGTAGAGACTATTTCAACCAAAAAAATAGAGATAGTGAAATTCTTAGTGGATGATTTTCCTATCTTTCTCCCATTGGATTCTCAAGGAATCGAAACGTTATTAGTTTGGGTTCTCTTCCAATGGATGGTTTTGGAGAGGTCTCGCATGGTTAAGGTTTCTGATGTGTAGGAAGAAGATTCAAAAGAAAATGTAACATCTATTTTTCCTGAAAATTGTTGGACCCTTAACTATGATGGAGAAAAATGCCACTATGGTGTAGGGGTAGGGGTGATTCTCACTTCTCCAGAAGGGAGAGTCATGCCCTTTTCCTTCAAATTAAATTTTGAGTGTACTAATAATGGAGTAGAATATGAATCTCTACTTCTTGGACTCATCATGGCCAAGAGGATGGGAGTGCATAATGTTAGAGTCTTAGGTGACTCATAACTCATTGTAAACCAGGTCTCAGAATTTTATGAGACTAGAGAATAACACCTCCAACTTTACAAGTTTGTTGTGTGTGAGCTATGTAAATATTTTGATTTTATTTCTATTGAGGCCATTTCTAGGAAGATAGTCATCTTATTGATTTTATGGCTACTTATTCCTCTCATTTTTCCTAGCTAAACTCTTAGTTTGTAAGACGCCTAACGATGCTTTATTATATCATATGTAGAGTCTGAAAACAATACTATTTCTTTATATTTGACATAGAATGATGAAGTAATCTTAGGATTCCTCCACATGTATAATGACCTCCATCCTGCACATCATAACAATGGATTTTCCCTCACCCCTCACCCTTCTTCATACTTTGGAGATAAAATGATGAATCCTTCCTCGTTAAAATATTTTGAAATTTATGAATTCTAGGAAGAGCCTGCGGAGTTACCTTCCACACCTACTAAGTTTGAAGAAGGAAAACTTCTTTAATAGAGGGGACTATCGACATTAACATTAGGAAAAAGAGGATCCCATAATTATAAAGATTGGTTCTTCATTGTCTCTTAAAGAATTTGGAATTATCAACAAAATCACAATTAATCATTGTTGTTCTACTTTTTATTATAAAATAACAGAGATAGCTAGTGAATGAATTATACTTGTGCTTAGAATCAACAATTTGCAGAAAGGGAAAGAATATAGACTCAATAATTTTATCCTGGAAAACCTCCGGAGGAGGAAAACCGATTAGGAAGGGAAATTTCTCTTTCTTCCCACTTTTATTGGCTAATTCAATAATAAGTACATAAATTACAATAAGTATGAAAGAGAATTAGATAATATCTCACACTTCCTCCCAGTTACTTGCTTGCTCTAGCTCAATTACTCCTTGCCTCTATAAATCACAATTCCAACACTAAGAGCTTCTTAATCACTTGCTTCATGATTCGATGCCTTTGTTCTCTTCCATAACATGCATTTATAGTATTTCTCATGTTCTCCCGTGCACTGGAGAATGGGAAAAGTCATGTAGAAGAAGAGACATGGACACCCTTTGGAATTATGGGACTATTCGTGTCATATTTTATTTTCTATCTGCAAGAGCTGGACTGATGCCCAATGCAGACTGATGGTTCTAGGACCGCCACCCTAGTGGGGTTGCAGGTTTGTAACCGTCACCCTGCACAAGGCGGTGGTCCTTTCACTAAATAGATAGAACCTTTGTGTATATTTTTTCTTCTTCATGTTGGTTGATTTGATAAGGTAGAGTCATTTTGGATCCCTATGGATCACACCTCCCCTACTTAGGAGGATTTTGGTCCCATAAAATCTTAGTGAGGGAGTAGATTAGGAAATAATTCCCTCACTTGCTCCTTCGAGTACCACCGGGCCTGCCTTGGTGTCTTTCCTTTTAGTCAAATTTTTCAAGACTCATGTGGACCTCTCCTAGTCTCTCTGACCTTTTGCTACAGTATTACATCCTCCTCTAATTCACCTTGTGAGTCATAAATGCAATCCTCAATGGAAGGTAGCAACTGTAGTTCTTCATCTTCATCTACCATGAATGGCTTATATAGGTGCAAGTTCTCACATTTTACTACAGAGTACATCCTCATGAATGATGACAAATCAAGTCGAAAGGAATTTTCTCCAACCTGCTCTAATATGGTGAAGGGTCCATATCGTAATGGCTTGAGATTTTGTGCTTGACCTTGTAGTCTCTCCTTACTCAAGTAAAGCCAAAATCTATCTCCAACATGAAGCTTATGTTCCCTTCTATTCGATCGTGCCTAGATTTTTACTTGGCCTAAATTTCTCTAGTTGTTCCTTGACTTTGAGATGGATTTTTTGATCCTCTCAATGAATTTTTTTGCTCTAGTTACCTCTCGTGTCTCGTGTATCCTTCTCATCCTACTTGCCCAAATGCTATGTCCAACAGATATATAGGTAGATATCCCAAGCGTGCTTCAAAAATGTGACTTCATAGTGGATGCATGTACTTCCCGGCTATAGGAATGTTGAATGTAGGTAGGCTAAGGACTCATTCCAAGTCCTTGAGTATTTGTTGTTATACCCTCTGATCAACTGTACGAAAGTATTGTTTACCACCTCTATTTGTCCATCTGTCTATGGATGGAAATTTGTGCTCCTCTATAACCTAGTATCCATCTTGTCCCAAAAAGTAGTCCAAAATTTCCCCAAGAACCTGGAATCCCTATCAGAAATAATAGGCTTTGGCAAACCAAAATTCACCCATACATTAGCAAAGAAAATATCTGTCGCCTTATGTGCTTTCATTGTATTTTTACATGCCATAAGAATACACATCTTACTAAATCTATCAACAACATAGAGATAGTCATGGCCATGTTTAGACATAGGTAATCCTCCTACAAAATCCATAGAAATGTCCTCCCACGGATGAGTAGGTACTAGCAAAGGCATATATATAAACCTTCCTTCCTAGTCTTAGGCTTGCTAGTACAACAAAGTTTACATCCCGTATAAATGTTGATATTTCTTCTTGCATATTGGGCCAATACATGTACCTTTGCAAGTGGGATAGCATCTTACCAACACCGAAATTTCCCACTACTTTCGAGGTATGTGCTTCCCTCATCAATAGAATTCACTCTTATTTTGGAACACAAAGCTTTCCTTATCGGTAGAGTAGCCCATCTTTGAGATAACAATCTTCAATCCTTGTCCTTTCATCCCCTTGGGACTACAATCTGTTGAAATTTCATCCGAAAGTCTTTGTCTTGGGCATATGCCTCTCTATAAGCTTCCTTCGTGAAGGGCTTGATCTGAGAGATAGTGGCCAAAAAGGAAAACTTCTCCTATGTGGGTGGCCTAGACAACATGTCTACCACCAATTTTGTACTACCCTTCTTGTATTTAATCACCAGATGAACTTTTTGAAGGAACCCCATCCATTTGTAGTGCTTTGCCTATTTTAATTTAGACTTTGCTTGCAAAATCTTTGGAGAGGTTTGTGCTCGGTGTGCACAATAGTTTCTTTACCCAAAAAATAATGCTTTCATTTTTTAATTTCCTGAACTAGTGCATACATTTCCTTATCATATATTGAATATCCTTTAACTACTAAAGTGAAAGTTTTAGAATGATAACATATGGGTTTACCTCCTTGAAGCAACACTGCGCCCATGGCGTAATCACTAGCATCTTTCTCTACTTCAAAAGGCTACTATGAATTAGGAAGAGCAAGTACTGGAGCATGACTAATCTTTTATTTCAATAACTCAAAGTATTTGTCTTGTTCCTTACCCCAAACAGAACTCGTACTCTTTGCAGCCACTATGTGTAGAGGTGTTGCAATCATAGAGAAGCATGGAATGAACTTCTGAATGTATTGTACTACTCCCACAAAACTCCTAGTTTATTTGTCTCGTGTTGGTGTTGGCCAATTAGTGATGGCTTGCACCTTCTTTGGATCCACTTATAGCTCTCTCTCCGTAACCACATCCCCAAGATAGAAAAGTGACTTTGGAAAATTCACATTTCTTCATATTACAAAGTAGTTATTTCTCCTAAGAACTTGCAAGACTTGTTGTAAATGAGTTAGATTTTCTTCCCATATGGCACTAAAAATCAAGATATCATTTAGATATATAATGACACATGAATCTATGAAATCTTGAAATACATTATTCATCAATCTCATCAATGTAGCGGGTGCATTTCATAACCCAAAAGGAAGTACTAACCATTCATACAAACCCTATTTTGTCTTAAAGGAAGTCTTTCATATATCCTCCATCATTCTGACTTGGTGATAACCTAACTTGAGATCTAACTTCATGAAAAATTTGGCATACTGAAGCTGGTCCAAGAGATCATCTATGTGGGGAAGTGGATATCTATTCTTTATGGTGATCTTGTTCAAATCACGGTAGTCGATGCACATTCTCCAAGAACCATCCTTCTTTGGCACCATCATAATAGGTGAACCACATGGTGAGGTGCTCGGACATATCACCCCTTTGTATAGTAGTTCCTGGAGTTGTTTCTTTACTTTAGTACTCTCGATAAAGGATTTCCTATACAACCTGATGTTCGGTAGAGGGGATTCTGGCAATAGATGAATCTCATGCTCTAATTCCCATTTTGTGGTAACCCACTAGGAGCCTGAAATACTTCTTGAAAAGACTGAATAATACTATCCAAATCATGCTTTCCCTAGTTAGAAATCTCTACAACTTCTACCCCATCTTGTTTATCCTTCAATAAAAGTAAACAAAACTGATTATGATTTTCCTAAATAAGTCATTTTGCTTGGTTAGCACTTACCATAGTAACCCGTGTCTTACGCTGGTGTGCCCAGGATGTTGTAGCTGATCCCATCCTTGACCCATCTATACCAGTTTTCCCTAATAAATATATCATCCTAACATACGAGTAAGGACTACTGAATACAACATCAAAAGCATCAACTGGAATAACGTCAACTTTAAAAACATCAATATATTGGGATTTTATCCCAAACTTGACCTTACATCTTCTTGTTACCTAAATTTCAACACCCTTCTTCACCCAACCCAAAGGATAATGGTGTGGATTCTTGTAAGTATCAAGACCAAGCTTCTTTACAACTGCTTCAAAAATCAAGTTAGACTAAGAACTGGTATCAACCAAAGCATTTACCTTAGTTCCCTTGATCGGAATAGTTTACTCATCTCCTCTTCCTGGCTGTCTATGTTAGTGGTTGTGCATCCAAGCCTCTCATCTACATCAAAATCATCTTCAATTTCCACCCTCCCTTCTATTTTCATAGTTGTCATGGACTTCTTCAAGTCCTTGGTTTGGTTCTTCAAATGCAACTCCAGACGCAACTTCCAACATTTAGCGTCAAGTATTACCATTGATATCATACTTCTTGCAAAAATTCTTGGGATATTTACAAGTATTCAAAGTAGTGGAAGCTTGTTCACCTTTCCCTTTCCACTTACCCTTGTTACTTGTTTTCCCAAACTCTTTCTTCTGCTTATTTGTTGACTGCTTTACCCTTGGCTTTGTTTCTCCTTGCTTCTTTTCATCATCTATGTAGTACACCTATACGCATGCTTCATTGAGATCTTTGGGTTTTGTGGAGATGATGTTTCTTTGAAGGTGAGTGTGAAGTCCTCCCAAATACTTGGTCAGAATATCCTCATCCTCCAAGTCCATGTTAAGCAACATGGCTTACCTCTGAAACTCTATAGTATAGTGCTACACACTTTGACCACTATCTTGTCTAAAATACTGCCATTTAATCATTTGGTCAGTCTTATGGCCAATAGGATAGAAGTTAGCTCTAAGTAGTTCTTTAAATTCTTGCCAAGATTTCATAATAGGATGCTTTTTCTTTTCACAAGTGACTAGATGGGTTTCCCACCAAATCAGAGCATGTCCCTCCATATTGAGACTTATAAAGGTGATCCTTTGTGCCTTAGTGACATTATGGATGCTAAAGGATACTTCTAAGCTGTTTTAACAATTTATTACAAAACACTTGCATCTACTTGTCCTTCAAAGCTTTTAATCTCAACTTTCGTTTCAACTTTAAAAGGAGTATGATCGGATTTTACCTTTTCTCTTGTGTTAGAAGTCTCTTCTTCATGTTCTTCCCCATAACTTTCCTCATGGTGGCTCCTTCTTATGCCAAAATTTTTAGTTAAGCCCCAAACCACTGAGTCCATGGAGTCTTGTTTGATAGAAGTTGTCTTTTATAAATCAGAAAGCTCTCCTTGCCTTCTAAACATCCTATCCATCATGGTCTCTAACATCCCAATTCTACGGAACAAGTTCTCTTCCTCCATTTGTCCCCGAATTCTCTATTTCCACTTCTTTGTAGAAATTTCTGGATCGCAAGGTAAAGCCTCTTCACCTTTAGATCTCGTCACTATCATACAAATCCAAGAATGAATACTACAGTCTTGGTTAATTGTTAGCTCTGATACCAAAATGATCTGTAAACTCTTTAACTTTGGAATTATCCACAGAATCACAATTAATCATTGTTGTTCTACTTTCTATTAGAAAATAATAGAGATAGCTAGTGCATGAATTATACTTGTGCTTAGAATCAACAATTTGCAAAAAGGGAAAGTTCATAGACTCAACAATTTTATCCTAGAAAACCTCCAAAGGAGGAAAAAACAAGTCAAGAAGGGAAAGTGCTCTTTCTTCCCACTTATATTGGCCAATTCAATAATAAGTACTTTGTTATCCAATTTTGCACACCTGGCAAGATTGGACAAGGGGGTCCTATCATGTTCAAAATGAAATAATAGTCCCAGGAACCCACCTTCGGTTATTATCAAGATGCAATAATTAAAAATAATTCCTAAATTGCATATGAAGAGATCACCTAGCATCGAAAGGCACCCAGTTGATCTCAACTCAGTGGAGAGTTCAGGGTCGAGTTGATAAAGAACCCAGTGTCAAATTGATAATCATCTCAAAAATCATCTCAGTGGAGACTCTCAGTTGTAAGAGCTCAACAAGGTCTTGTTAATGCAAAATATAGCTCGTTGAAAATTGACGAATGAAGGGAACTCTATAAGGATCTCGGTAGAGATCGATGCATGCGGAAGTGAAGGCCAAGTCAGGGAGAGTCAAAGTTTGAGCTATCAATAAAGTCTCAATGAATTGGAAAGGTTCAAGCCATAGGTGGAAGTGAAGGCAGAGATAAGGAGTTCAACTCATCTTCGTGACTCGTTCATTTTGGAGATCATGTGGTGAGCTTCTTCTAGGACACATTCTGCAGAGCTAGGGTGATTCAAACGCAAGCCAAGGCATCAAGAGTGCCATAAAATGAATGGAGATCATCGTGTAAACAGAGATACGTGATGGAGCCCTATCAATGGGACTCATCGAGCATGATGGATAATTCAAGGCAACTCGTTTCGTGTGGATGCATTAAAGATGGTTTCTAGGATACAATTCCAGGGCTCATTGATTAATGCAGAACTGGGAGGACTACTCGAGATAATTTTTCAATGGTAAGCCCGCAGAGACAGCAAGAATGTTGGGCCAGGGTATTAGTGAATACAGTATATATATTTTCGCTGGCGTTGTTCAGACCTTCCTCGGCCGAGCATTTGGTGCACAGGCAGTTGACATGTTATAGCAGAAGCCTTTTTGAGCACTTCCAACAAGCAGGTCATCCAACTATGTGTTTATCTGATCATCATCGAATGCATCCTCAAATTCGGGATTTTCCTTCAAGATATTTTTATGAAAATCGATTAAGTGATAGTGAGAGTGTTACCAGGAGACCTGATGAAATTTATTACAAAGATTCTCTATCGAGACCTTACTTGTTTTACGATGTAATTCATGGAAGCGGATCTCATAGAGGTGGAACTGTTTCATATCAGAATATTCATGGAGCATAATTTGCTTTGCAATTATATAAGCATCTTCAACAAGTCACTAAGTTAGCAAGCGTAAAGGTTTCTGTTGAAATTATCACACCTTACAAGCTATAGCTGAAATGTTTGCGCTAAGAGTTTGATGTTATCCTCAAATCTGTTGAAGGAAAATCATGGGCTAGGCACTGGAATAACTTCCAGCCATTACTAGAAACAGTAGTGAACACAATCTCAGCCTCATTCGCAAAACTTGCCTCAAGATTTGATCGAGCTTCTTCCATGGAAGCGACTTTCCAAAGTGAAAAGGTGAGACAACTCAACTAAAACTTTATCTCGTTCTTCGACTACAGCGGCAAGATTTTACAACAACTGATCACGGCTGTGGTCGCATGCAACATCAGGATCAACACCAACGGTTCCTTGGGATCGCCCTGTGGCAGCTGTCGCAATTAACTCTCTCTGGAGGTGATTGTTTTTCTGAGATAAAGTTTACTTCTCTACCCTGTAGCTGCTGCGTATAGCCAATTCGAATTGCCAAGTGAAGGCACGATCATGGCAAGAGAATGAAAATTCCGCGCGCTAGTGGAAATAGTGGAGAAATCGGGTCAAATTGCCAAATCTGCGTGGCGAAGTTGAGTCCGGGGCCCGTGGATTAATTTGTCCAAGCTGCGCGGGGATTTGGAGCTATTATGCCAGGCGTGGAGATATTCGTTTGGCAAACCATGACCGAAATTCCACGCGGGGGAGATTTGGAGCAGCACCGCCAAGTGGAAATTTTAAGATGGAAAGCCATGTTGTTCACTCCGCGCGGGGGAGATTCGGAGCAGCACCGCCAAGTGGAAGCTTTGCAATGACAAGCCGTCGTGAGGTTTCCGCGTAGAGAAGAATTCAAGTTTATTTCGGAATACCAGGCGAGTCATCAAGTGGGTCAAAACACGTTGGAGTGGTAAACGAGAACGTGCTCACGAAGATAGATGGATTATCGGTTAAGCCATTTGGTGCATGTGTAAGGACTCAACAAGTAAAGCTCAGTCAAGGACCGAGTAAATAGGCAAATTGGTTGGGGAAGATCAATGTAACGAAGACCCGTTCAATGTGGAGGTGAATAATGAGCAGTCAAAAGGTTCAGAACTCAGTCATATTACCACTTCTGAGGATGCTTACAGTGGTTCATTGTTATAGTGGTACAACTAAATTGACATTTCCCACGCTGCAATGCAATGCCAGTGCCAATGCCATCCACTTTCAATCTCAATCTCACAGCGTTATGTACAGAAGGTTGTTTGAAGGAGGCTCTACACATTCTACGTACCACACACAACACCCCTGTAAATCCATATAGATATCTTAAACTATTGCAGACCTGCATTTCCAGGAATACGCTTTCACAAGGTAAACAAATCCACTGTCTCGTCAATCATAGAGAATTTGCATTTTCCACACGCACAACTATTCAAAATAATCTCATCAATACGAAGCATGGCAGAAGAATAGGAGGTGGACCGAGTTGCTCATTGACAAGAATCTCAAGGCGTCATAGCGGTAACAATGATCAAACTGTCGAATGGAGCGAAACAACCCATCGTTGGAGAAGTGTTGCAGAGGAGTTTAAGTGAGTGAACCATCTGATGTATGGAAGGTGAAACTCGTAGCAAAAATATTTGCTCAGTTTCGAGCTTAAATACATGTGCCGACAGTGATGAGTTGTTGAAACCACGGTGAGATCTCATCCGGTTGACAGTATTTAACCAGGCAGGAGGCATGTTACAGCACAGTAGAAGTCTTTTGAACGCTTCCAGCAAGCACTACAGGAAACAAACATTCACTGCCGTGTATGATAGATTGGAGTCACGCCATTCAAGGCTTCATAAAATTTTCCCGAACCAGGAGATGAAGGTTTGAAACGGTGCAGAATGAAACGATTCATATTGCTCAGCATGTTTTCTCCTAGAATCGAATTGAATGTGAAGGTCAACTCTGAAATACCTGGTCGGCCGTTTTGCATGCTGCATCCTTGTTACTCGTAAATGGTCTCTTTGAGAAACTCTGAGGGCAGAAGCAATATTTATACCCTTCCATTATGTACGTCCAATCAGACAATAAAAGTATTCTTTTAGCAGATTCAGAGAAACTGGTTTTTTCAATGGACGATTATACTGCAGTTTCAAGCTAATCTTATCGAGCTTTATTTCTATTAGCTTTGATCCACGACTAAGGGAGAATTCATATGGTTGTTACCTGTACATTTTTTCAAGGTCCTCTTGGCTGCCCCAGTTGTTCAATGTATTTCTTGAAGGGCTTATTTTATGTGTTGCAGATTGTAACATAAAGGATCTTTTTAGTTTCTGAAAAATGGGTATATTGTGTAGCTCACAGCTACCTATGCCATACTAAGATCCCAATAGTGGCATAATTGTTGATTGGAGCCGAGATTGCGAGTGCACTACCAAAATACCGAAGGGCTCTTTGGCCAAAAATCAGTCTCAAGGGTGTCTATCGACATGTTATGGGCATAAGCCTAGGTCATCATCATGGCAGCATTAGGTCTTTATTGTTAATGGCATTTTCTCATCGTTTGGAGGGTACAATTGTGCTTATTATGGAAAAGCTAAAACATTCTTACTACAAGTGTTATATGATGAGGAAGAATCCTGAGCATTGTGGTAAAACCATTCTTTTTAGAGATTTCGGGTTAAGCTCGGTATTCAAGTGAGTTTGAGCCCAGGAAAGGTAAGATCGTTTGCTGGATGAAGAGCTAGGTGACTTCGCAGGGAGCTCGTGGTGATGTTTCATGAAGTTTGAACGTGGAATGCATAAATGGCTTCGAGTTAACAGAGAAAAATGATAAGAATCAAGTTTGATAGCCCACCATTCGGAGGACTCAATGCAAAAGAGCCCGATTGCCAAGACGAGGAAAGAGTTGGTGTGGGGTTCAAAATCAATTGCAACACCGAGTTAGAGGATTCGAAGCTCACCGAGTTGAGATTTGTGCAGACTCTATCCACATGGACCCCCCTCCTCTTCAAGTCAAACGGGTCAACGGGGGGGTCCCAACATTATGTTAATTAAATTAATATTTTTATTTAAATATTTTAATAATAATATTTATTATTATTATTTAAATATTTTATTTAAATATTCTTTTAATTAATTGAGAAGACTTGGTCATCAGGCAATTAATGACCCATGATGGAACCTTCTCGAGTAGTTGACTAACTAACGCAATAAATACATCATGGGCCTTCATTTTAGGAATGTAATTATGACCATTTCCTCTTCTTTCTCACATATTTTTCTATAAATGTAAGTTGGAAGCTCATTTCAAAGGGTTCCAACAGTTCAGACAAGTTGGACAGTTAGATATCTCAGGCGAGTGTATACTTTTCAAGAATCCTCTCTCTTCTGCAAGTTGTTCTTGTGTGTTGAGAGAACTTTCAAGCCTCCTCTTCAAGACTGTAATGGCAACTATTGCCTCTTCTGAATGTATGATGCATTGTGCATGTTATTGAAGCAATAAAAGTGTGTGTTTTGTGACTAATCTCGGTCCTTTCATCCTTCTATGCTTCTTTGTGCCTTTCTCATACTTGCAGGTACACTGTGCAAGTTTAAGTTTCTATTGCAGGTTCTTGGAGTTCTATGCTTATCGAGTGGTGAAGTATTGCATGCAGTTGATTTGTGGTGTCTGTTCACCCTTCTTGAGTTCATCCTTCTTCACTGGGAAACTGGTATATTTCTCGGTCTGATAAAGTTTAACAAAAGGAACGCGTGTCTCTTAGCCTATGGTATCCTGTACCCTCTCTAAGTTGCAGTAGGTGAAGTTGACCTGTGGTGCACACACCCTCTTCAAATTAACCCTTCCTGAATCTAAAGACACCCTTTATTCGGTGCATCACCATCCCTAGTATAGTTTCATTTCTGTAAAACTCTTTCCCTAAAACCCCATGAAAATGTTAGCATAGGACTAGATAATCATTTTTGTTACACTAGGAGTAGTACAACACTTAGTTTAGGAAGAGGAAGCCGGCCTTCTCCAGAGGTTCACCTTGAGCCCAAGTCCCACAGCTTGAGAGGTGATCCCATGTGTCCCAATCACACCGAACATCCTATTCACATCTTGGCCATTCAGAGGGTGCAGTGATTTGGTGACAACAAGTACAAAAATTACAATAAGTATGAAAGAGAAGTAGATAATATCTCACACTTCCTCCCAGTTACTTTCTTTCTCGACTCAATTACTCCTTTCTTCTACAAATCACAATTCCAACACTAAGAGCTTATTACTCACTTGCTTCATGCCTCGATGCATTTTTTCTCTTCCATAACATGCATTTATAGTCTTTCTTATGTTCTCACGTGCACTGGAGAATGGGAAAAGTCATGTAGAAGAAGAGACATGGACACCCTTTGGAATTATGGGACTATTCGTGTCATATTTTATTTTCTATCTACAAGACCTAGGAGTGATGACTTCATCTCTCACGTTATATATATCCGGGTAGGTGGTCCTTTTCCTCTTATGTTTTTTCTTTGTTGGTTGCTTGTTGTGTAGTAGGAGGCATGGATTTATAGAGCCCCTCTTTTGCTGTTCTTGTTGTCCTTCTCCCATGCCCTTCCTCCTCTTTCCAGATCTGCTAGTAAGGAGGACTTTGCCTCAGAAAAAATCACTTGGGCCTCCTTAGTATGCCCTCTTCACCATCCAAAAAACCCTGCAGAAGAGGCTTAAAACACATGCAACCCCTCCAGAGAAAGAAACAAGACTTAAAAGTTGGTAGACTGCATTTTTCCTCTTGGCGCATCCGCCATGCTTGCTGCATAAAAAACAGTTGCGCCCTCAAAGTGCACTTTCCTTGCTTGCAACACCCAAAATCCTGTGCCCTCTTGGTGCACCAAACTCCTATGTAACATTGCAAAAACTTGCACCATTGGCGCACCCTACACCCATGCAACACCAACCTTACTTGCGCCAAGTATAAAACTATGTTAAACGACACAGGCGCATCCCCTGTTATAGTAACACAATGTCATGCAAACCTTTCATGCACCACACCAAGCTCCTGTTGTGCATGAAAAGATGATGTTACACACACTAAACCTACGCCCTTTGGCGCATCCTGTCCCCGTGCAACATGAAAATTATCTGTGCCAGTATAAAATGCATATAAATGGCGCAGAGGCACACTCTTCTACTCGCAACAACAAAAATGTCATGTGTAGTATCCATGCGCCTTGTGCCCTTTGGCGCTGATTTTTCCCTTGTAACACCCTTTTTCTGTGTGCCATACTATTTAACCCTGCAGCCTGCAGTGTTCATGCGCCCTGCGCCCTGATGCCTTAAAATTGCTAACTCTTCCTTCTATCAATGCTTTAATGGGAGATCAAATAGCTAACATGACTCTTCTACGTTGGGTTTCGCTTCTCCTTCTTACAGATCAGCAACTAAGTTTAGAACTACATATGTCTACATCAAGCAAGAGACCAACCAAGTCTAAGGGTAAAGCCAAGCTTACGGAGGAAGAGATGAAGTATAAATATCAGAGGGTCAGGATGCCCGAATCCCAGGCAAAATGTGACCTGGATATAAGAGACTCTAAGCTCGGTCACATTGATATGGAAGATTTCTGGGCCAGAACCAGGAGGGTCACAGGAAGTCCTTAGATGGACAAACTGCTAGGCAGTGGCCTACATTTTGCTGGGGGGATCCCAGTCAGTGCAGTGAACAATGAATTCATGATGGTAGTGGCCCGCTGCTACAACAAAGACACGAGGTGTGTCCAAAATGAGAAGGGCGAGGTCGTGATCAACCTCACTGCCCGACACTTTGAAATTATGCATGGCATTCCTCACCACAGGCACTTTATGGCCGTAAGCCAAGAAGACTGCACCAAAGCTTGGGAGGACAACGAAGACCAGTGTATGTAATTGATGAATGAGGTATACGAAGAACAACAAGGTGGTAACCGGATGGCCACAAGTCATTCATCACGGTGATTTCTCTGAGGAACTAAGTGATACCATCACGTTCTTAAGTAGAGTATTTGGGCTTCATGATGCCCACTACTTTCATAAATGGATGCTCAGGTACCTGGAGACAATGAACAAGAATGTGCCAGATCAACGCTTCAAGTGGGTGGAGATCATAAGCATTAATATATCCGAGCAGCTCCAACAACTCACCATAACGGGGAGGTTCTACATGAACTCCTACGTAGTTTATGCTACGGCCTTGGAGAGGGATTATCCAGCATTGATGTGATGCGGGGTTTGGCCCCAAGTGAAAATATATGAATACTACCCAGAGCTAAAGCTGGAAAATAGTATTTCACAGTTTACAAAGATCAATGACGCTTTCTTCTATGGCATCGTTTTCCTTTTGAGGCCAAACATGACTCACGGTCGTACGACCAAGAGCATTGTTGCAGCAACAGAGAAGTGGGGGCCTTATTCATGTAATTTCCCACCTTCACCTATCTAAGGGCAGCCAACTTCTTGGGGGAACCCACCAAATTGCCAAGATATGCCGGCCCCAAGCTGATCCTGTTGGAGCTATCTAGACAGCTCATAACCTACCACAAAAAGTGTTTGAAGAGAAAGAAGGGTGGAACTCCTTTCCCCCTCACAGTGGGTAGGTACACTTGTCTTTCCCACCACAAAGCCCGAGAGATGTTTGCAGAGCTAGAACTACTCAATCTAAAGCACAACTTCTGGAAAGGCCCACTTTTGACCCAAGGAATTGCCTTCCCAGGGCCAAACTCGATCCAATCCACATTCCGCAGATCGAGGATATTTATATCGACTTGTACCATGAGGTCAAGCTCAGAAGAAAAGATCACTCCCACTTGGCTTTGGCTAAAATCATTTAGTATGGTGTGGCCATTGTCCCAAAGGGTTATCAAACTACCGATCAAGAAGTTGATCAGGTATATCTTGACACGGATGGGGACAACTGGCCGTTTGCTATAATTGATAGAACTAAAGCGCCCCAAACCATTGAAGAAAGGGTTAAAGAAACTCTGTGGAGAACAGAGCACTGGTGCAGGATGAATGGCCTCATCTACCTCGGGGTTGATTTCACCACATCTCCATTGGGCAACACACCTTCCAAGCCAAAACATCCACCAAAGGGGAGAGGTAAAGACAAAGAGGGTGAGTCAAGCTCTACCCAAGAAGAGGCTCCTGAGAGTCCCCCTTCCGCCGCACAAGAACAAATTGTAACTCTGGCTTCTCCAGAGAAAGAAGCGGCCAAAGATGTTCCGTTGGGCACGTCCACTCAGGATGTTGCCACTACTACAACTATTGAGGTCCCTTCCATCCCTTCTCCCTCTCTTCCTTCCCCTCCTCACATGACCAAAGTGACCATTCCTTTGGTCGTATCCTCTCCCCCATCTTCTACTGTTCCCCCTTCCTCGTCATCCATCTTCTCTTCTCTCGCGGAGCTATTCCCCACCATTTCTTCCCTCATCTCTCAGCTCCCTTCCATTTCCATGTCTACCTCCCCTGTAGTATCTCTTCCTCCCATGAGCACTTTCTCGGCCTCCCTCTCAATGCTACCTCCAAGTGTCTCAACGCACTTTCCCTCTACTACTGCAGCTACTCCCTTTTCTACTTCTGGTCCCTCTCCCATAAGTCCAGCATGGATCTCTCAGCACCTGAGCCAACAAAAGAGGAAAGTTCCCATCACACCGATGGACTTCTCCGTCATCCCATCAAAGGGGGCCAAGAAGCTAAAACCTATAACCCACTTCTCTCAGAGTGTGTTAGGGGAGAGAGTAATGGAGATAGTGTATCCCAATCCTTTAAAGGATAAAAAGGATCTGTCTTCGACAAATTATACAGTGACCCAAGTCACAATGGGGACGTCTTTAGAAAGCCTTTAGGGGGAGGCCCTATCTGTAGTTGATGCTCTTTGCAAGAAGCTCCAGGAAGCAAAGGAAGAAAAGAGGATATTAAAGCAGCAAAATAAACATCTTCTCCACGCCTTGCAGAAAATGGGCAGTGCACCTCCTACAACTGCCGCCGAAACTCCTGAGCCTTTGAGCCAGGATAAGATAAATGAATACAAAAAAATTGGTGAGCAAGGTATGGCAGTTTCCGCCTGGAGGAGCCAAATCCTCAAAGAAAGTGAGGGAGTAATTGCCAAGTTCACCAGATTGTATCAAAATATTAGTTAGGCGAACAAAGAGCTCCAGTGATAGCAAGACCTATCTCTCGAAGAGTTGGACACGCGAGATACGGCATGAGACCTTCGAGAAAATGCTCGATTATTGGGTCGAAGATCGGTCAAGGTCGGCGTCTTGGTCACCCGGGGCCCTCAACAAAATCCTTTCTACTCGGACTACCGGGTCGATCGGTGGTGTTTGTTCTAGAAAAGATTGACAAAATCAAGGAGGAAGCCACGGATGCGATGAATCAAATGGAGCAGATTATCCGAGAATGTCTGTGCTTGCTCACTCCTTCTTTCACCTTGAGAAAGGTTGACGAAACTATTCGGATCTTCGAGGAGATCGTTTCGCGAAGGGCAGGACAGAAGTCACTTTCGACGTTGAATCCATCAACAACCCACGGCTGTTGTGACTTCATAGGGTACCTGATAGATGCAGAAAATGAATATTCCAAGCTCTCGGAAAAGCTCACAGATGAGCGAGAGACTTGCGAGGCTATCAGTGATCATCACAAGGATCCTTCCCAGGATCAACTTCATCCCATGATCAGCAAGTTCATGGAATATCATGCCCAGTTCCACATCACGTCTCCTAAGCAGTAACAAAAGCAGGATACCCCCTTTCAACCATGGGACGATGATGAATAGTTTCATTCTTCTTGACCTTCTCTTTGTAAACATCTAAAGTATGTTGACACAAATGATGACATCATCCATGTTGCACCATGGGATGATGTCATCCACCAAGTTGTCAAAAGTCAACAAATGACTTTAGGATATTTTGTAAGATATTTTGTAATTAAGTGGTTGGTTTGTTTTTGCCTTCTTTTCTTCTCTTCTTCTATAAATACTTGAATATTTGTTGTATTCAAGTGTGGATACTTTTCAGATGAGAAATAGAAGTAAGAAGAAAAGATTTTGAACTTTTTGTAACAGAAACAAATATTAATACAATATTTAGACTTTGTGCTGAATACCTGTGTTTTATATCAGACCTTTCTTATGTTAGATCTGTATGATTGTTCTGTTGAATCTACTTCTACTTTGTTGTCATTTATTCATCAGTATTTCTTTATTCGTCTATGCAAGTAGGTTCGGCTCTGTTTACTACCAACCCAAATCATAGACCTTCTGACCTTTCTGCTTTGGAATTCATTTCTTTTCTCCCTTCAGATCTTTCCTATCTCCCCACCTCGTTCCTTTCCCTTCTTTTACAGTTGGAAATACCTCTACTGGGATGAGATCCCAACCCCTGAAGGTAGAATATTGTGAGACTTGCACAAGATTCCTGCTAGTAGAATAGCAATAAACCAGTTTCACTTTGCTGACTCAAAGAGGGGCTATGCCCTACACACTGTTGGCTCATCTGTCCATAGATCTGCCCACCCGACAGATTTTCGAACCAATAGTTTTTGGTGACTCCGCTGGGGAATGAATAGACCTAATGGATCTATGGTAGTGGTGTGTTTGAAAATCAAGAAAAAGTCAAAAATCACTACCTGTTTGCAAATTTTAACTTTTGTCTGAAATCCAAAATTTTTGCAAAAATGCTCCAAACTGAAAATTTTCTTCAGAGGTCCATAGATCTGGGCTAGATAGAGATCTTTAGTTCGCTGAGTTTTTACAAAAGTCTGTATTTTTCGTAGATCTGAGTTTTTGACAGTTTACCAAAATTTTCAAACTCTTTGAAAAGTCAACTCTAGATCTGAAAATCAGCTTACTAAGTTTTACCATCATTTTATCCTTTATTAATCAAACAATAAACTGCAATTGGTTTTCAAGAGAAGGATAAAATTTAAATATTTAGAAAAAATACATGTTGCTGGTTTTTGTCAGAAAAATCAGAAAATCAGCAAGTACAATAAAAAAGAGTTCTTAAATCTATTCCAAAAAATTACAGACTTGGAGGGTACACTGGCGGGTGAACCATTTACTCGTAGTAGGAGAGCTCATGGAGAAGTTGATCTCACTTTCGATCTGCTTCAAAGGCACAACTTGATATTACACAAAGCCACGCTTCTCGTCCTGAGCTCGGCCCGACCGGTTGTCGGGAGTGTCTCACCTCCACGAAGGAAGCATCTCTCATCGGGAACATCTACATCACTTTGCAGTGCCTTGCTGCTCAGTGGAACTGTGCTTCCAGCTCGCGTTCTTTTTCCAACCATCCAAATGGCAGTACCATGGGGAAATGCTATGGGCCCTCTGGCTTTTCCACATCCTATTCACGTGCTCCCACATGGAAACCGAAAGAATTTTCCCAAATTTGATGGGAGCGGAAACCAAAGCACCGATTCACATATATCCACATTCATCATGTCATGTAGTATCCTCGATGTGACCCATGAAGATGTGTCGGTTCACCTTTTTCTGGAAACTTTGCAAGGACCCGCCACATAATGGTTTCAACATTTTCCTGGTGGATCTATTACTAGTTGGGCCACCTTACGGGCTGCATTTGAAGACAAGTATAAACCTTCCGAAGACGTGTTCACGTTACTATCAAAGATCACTCACCTAAAGAAGGAGGCCAATGAAACTATGTGTGACTTCATCACCCGTTTCAATTCACTAATCAACCATGTTCCGCCTACCATGCTTCCAACACCAGAAAATCAGAAGTGTTTCTTCGTAAATGCCATGAGCTCAAAAGTAAGTTTCTTACTTCCTGCAAGAACAAGTAGCTACTTTGATTCTCACCTAAGGGCTTTGCCATCCGGATCGAAGATAACTTGCTAATATCTGGCGAATTAAAAAGAGAATCATCCAAGCTTAAAGCTTTGAGCCCTTCTCCCACCACTTCATTTGATCCGGCATTTCAAAAGATGGTGAATGACTTGCTCGCATTAAAGAAGTAGTTAGCCCAAGCTTCCCCCAATTCCCCATACCGGGATATTCCATGAAGAACTTTCACTTCCAACAGCATCCCGCATAGGCGCGTTTTCCTGCAACTGCTCCACGGTTGGTGCTTGAGGCTCCTTCGGTCAACGCTTTAGCCGAAATCGAAGAAGAAGAGCAAAATTATGAAGAACCTTCATCTCAAGGCGAAGATGATCAAGATGTCGGTGAACCGACTGGTGACTCTACTATCGGGTATATGGAATTTGACGAGGGGGAATCTGATGAAGAAGAGGGTACCCAAGGGTATGCAAGCGGACAGTCATATGCTATTTTCACCCACTCACAAGGAAAGGAAGTAGAGGTTGCTACCAAGATATAGAAAGAAAAGGTTGTGTCAAGCATGCCTCCAACCATCGCTAAACGAGGTAGTCCCCTTCCGGCTCAACCTGTTATTAGATCTTTTTCAAAAAAATATTTTCAGTCCTCTCATGTTCCTATCAAGGCCAGTGATCCTACCCTACCATCATGAAATGAGGGACTCATTCCTCCATCAACGCAACCCTTGGCCACATTTGACATAATTGACCACACCAAAAAGACCAAGATCCAAATGTCTGAAGCCAAGTATCTTCAATCAAACCCCAAACAGCTTGCAAGGTTGACCGAATACATCCAAAGTCAGGCTATTGTAACTAATCAGGTTTCCCCAAAAGGAATCCTTTCCACCCCTCCTTCATCCCGCATAAACTCCACCTCGACTTCTACATCAGGCAAGATAGAACCTTTCTACCTCTCCCTCCTAATCAACGGCCACAAACTAAGCAATGAATAATTGATTCTGGAGCTTCTGATAATGTCATGCCAAAGAAAAAAGTCGCCCATGCTTTGGGCCTCACCCTTACCAAGCCTTTTGGTTGATGTTATTCCTTGGAAACCAAGCAAGTTTCACTGATCGGTCAAATCAAAGACACGTAATTTGCGTTTGCAGCGTTCCCGGAAAAAGGGTAAAAATGACCGTCCTTGTTGCCGATATTCCAGCAGCCTATGGAATTCTGCTAGGAAGGAGTTTTTGCAGTGAAGTTGGTGGGGAGATTCATATGGACTGGTCTAAGGCTAGAATCCCTATCAAAGGTGTAATGCAAACATTAGAGCCTGAACTGTAAAAGAAGTACCTAGTTACTAACTCCGATGACCCCAAAGCCCAAATTCTCTTCGAATCATCAGGGATGGGAAACTATTTCTTGTCTACCAAGTCTGACCAAATGGATGTCCTCATCCAAGTAGAGGATCTTAACAAGATTTGGACTTTGCAGCTTAATGGCAATCTGCTGACTAGTGGGTGCAGTAGCTGGCACCATACTAATATCTCCCGAAGAAGAGATTATTCCTCTCTCTTTCAAAATACAATTTTTCAACACAAATAATCTTTCTTTGAGTATGAATCTTTGTTACTCGGCATGCAAGCCACAAAGGAAAGAGGAACAAAGAATCTGAAAGTACAAGGTGATGTAGAGATGGTCATAAATCAAGTTAAGAGGATATACCAAGTGAAGAGCGAAGGCTCGAGACATTACCACAACGTGGTGTGGGACGATGTCGAGGAGTTTGACACGTTTTCCATAAAATCCATCCCAAGAGCTCAAAATGACATGGCCGATTCATTGGCCATTTCAACATCCCTCATGCTCCCTCACCTAGGTTTGAAAATAGACAAATATACCATTGAGGTGGTTTTCCACCCAAGTGTGCCGGACAATTCTCAAGACTTGGCAAGTATTCAACGATGACAATCAACTTATTGCCTTTCTCAAAAAGGTAGAAAATTTTAGTGAACTTCATTTTGAAGGATCCAATTCTACATCTTTGCGAATCGATTACCGATCAAAACGAAGAATCAAAAGGAAGCGACAGCATATGTCAGCTCAAAGGAAATAAAATTCCAAAAGGTTTGGTTTCTCTAGAGCATTTTTTCGATAGGCATGATCATTTTGTAAAAAGGAAAAGGCAAGACGATCTTGGCTCCTCCCCAGAAATTGAACTGGTCAATTTAGGTACTATGGAACATCCACAGTTTGTAAACATCGGAAAGTGTTGCACACCCAAGGAAAAGTGGAAGTTCGTCAAATTGTTGAAGAAATACATGGATGTATTGGCATGGTCCTATGCCGATCTAAATTATTTTAAGCCAAAGGACATCCAGCATGACATCCCGTTGAAAGAGGAGGTCAAACCCTTTCGCCAAAAGTAGAGACACTATAATCCTAAGATCTCGGGTACTATCCAGGCTGAAATTCAGAAAATGTTGGATGCATGGATTATTTTTCCTATCCATCAGTACACAGGTCGCGAACATTGTGCCAGTGTGCAAGAAGAATGGTGAGATACGCATATGCGTGGATTTCCGTAACTTGAATCAGGCGTCCTTGAAGGATAACTACCTGCTTCCTATAATGGATCAGGTTACGCAAGCGATAACGAGATCAGAAATTTTGTCCATGCTTGATGGTTTTAAAGCTCAATAAGATAGAAGTCTCACCGAAAGACCAATTCAAAAACACGTTCACTACCCCTTGGGGTATGTTTGCTTATAGCTAGGATGCCTTTTGGCCTGACCAATGCCGGTGCCACTTTTCAGTGGGCCATGGACTTTGCGTTCGGAGGTATGATGGGGAAGGTCATCGTAGTCTACTTGGATGACTTAACTGTGTTCTCCAAGCGGTGAAACGATCATTGTGATCATTTGGAGCAAGTATTGATTAGATGTCGAGAGCACGGGATCTCTACGAATCCAAAAGAGTCTTTTTTTGGAGTCACAGAGGGAAATTTCTTTGGGACATGTTGTTAGCAAAAGAGGGACGAAGATAGATACCGAAAGAGTTAAGGCTATTCAGAGCCTTACTTTACCTACAAGAAAGACCGGCGTTCACTCCTCCTTCGGAAAAGTGAATTTTCTCGAGTGCTTTGTTCGACTTTGCTAAAAAGACTTGCCACATATTAGACATGATGAAAGGGTCACCAACTTTTCGATGGAGCGAAGAAGGGAAGAATTCATTCGAGGAGATAAAAGCTTCTGTCGCTCACGCGCCAGTCCTGGTATGTCCCGATTTCTCCAAGGATTTTATTATGTATAGCTATGCATCTGAGCACACTATGTCGGCCATCCTAATGCAAAGGAATTCTCAAGATGTTGAATCCCCGATTGCATTTATGAGCTCTCCTCTCAAGCCTCACGAATTAAAAATGACCCAGTTAGAAAAACATGCCTTTGTCGTTGTCAAAGTAGTTAAGAACTTCAGGTATTACATTCTAAACTCTCATACGGTGGTTCTAGTTCCTGACACGGTAGTAAAGTCCATCTTAACTCAACAGGAGTTAGGGAGTTTGCGAGGAAATTGGATTGCAAAAGTCCAAGAGTATGATTTAGATATAAAACCAACCAAGTTGGTAAGAGGCAAGGGCCTGTGTCAACTTATGGCTGAAAACCAAGATTCAGAAGTTTCTGGCGGAAAAGATGATTACGCTAATGGAGCACAAAGCCAGCTGGAGAAAGTCGATTCACTGCCTATGGTTCTATTTATCACAACCGAGAGACGAGTGGTATTCCAACATTTCTTTCTTTCTCACCTATGGTGAATTCCCGACTTGTCTAACTATAAAGGAGAAGCGCGCTATAAAGCTCGAGAGAAGCGGATATATCATCTGGGATGACGGTCTATACAAACGTGGAATAGATGGAATCTTCTTGCGATGTGTTGACAAGCCACAGCAGGTGAAGTTACTTGAGAGTTTTCATGATTCGGCTGTGGTGGCCATTTCTCCTCTTCGTGATAGCGCACAAGATCATCTAGGCCAGGTACTATTGGCCAATGCTTTTCCAAGATACAGCCACCTAGGTAGCAAAGTGTGAGCCTTGTCAGCAATTTGTTGGTAAGCCAAAATTGGCTACCTTTCCCCTTAGGCCGGTCATCATTGATGAACCATTCAGGCAGTGGGGAATCAATTTTATCGGTGCACTCAATCCCCAATCAAGTGCTGGACATAGTTATGTCCTGACAACAATAGATTACTTCACGAAATGGGTGGAAGCCATACCTGTCAAACATGCCACTTCCAAGGTTGTTTGTAGTTTCATCAAAGAAAATATCATTGTCAGGTTTGGCGTTCCAAACAAGATTGTTGCTGATAACACTTCCAACTTCTCCTCATGAGATGTTGTTGGTTTTGCTATGAGTACGGAATAACTTTGGCTCATGCCTTAGATTATTACCCTCAGGGAAATGGTCAGGCAGAATCCAGTAATAAAAACTTGGTAACCATCATACGAAAGCTAGTGGATGAGAATCAACGAATGTGGTACAAGTCATTATACGATGCTTTTTAGGTAGACCGCATTACTCCCAAGAGGTCTCTCGGCATGTCGCCTTTTCAAGTGTTATATGGCATAGATGCCGAGCTTCCCATTTATGTGGAACTCCCTGCTCTGTGCTTAGCATGAGCAATCAAAGATGAGACTTTCCAAAATTCCCTTGAAAAGAGGATCATGTATCTAGCAGAGCTCAAAGAAAAGAGAGTAAGAGTGGTCGACAGGATCACCGAACATCAGAATTAGGTCAAGAGATTGTTCGATAAAAAAGCTAAGCAAAGAGAGTACCAGGTGGGAGACCTCATCCTTTTGTGGGACAAATGAAGAGAGCCGAAGGGCATGCATGGAAAATTTGATTCCCTATGGAGAGGACCTTTCAAGATCAAGCAGCTCAACGAGAGAGAATAGCTTATATCTCTCGTATCGAATGAACTGAGCTCCCACTTCCCTATAGCGGGTAGCATCTGAAAATCTTTAGGAAGTAGAGCTTGCTCTCTTCTTTGTATAGTTTGCTTTAGTTGTGTGTTTTTTTTTGTCATGTGTTTGCTTTTGTTGGTTGTGTGTTTCCCCTTTTCGGTTGCCCTTGTTTTTGACTCTGTAGCCCAATGGATAGGCACATGAAGATCTGGGATTCTCTACCCTTGAGTTCTACTCAGAGATAGTCCCCAGAAAGAGCCAGCTATTATCCCGTAAAATTGACAAGGGAAATTTTGTGGGTAACCCAATGAAAATTTTGTTTTGGTCCCTCGTCAGGGACCCCTTTGCATTGGAACGTTGCAAAGTCCTTTCTCGGGAAATCTAGTTTTCCAAACTTAGCCATTTTTGGTCTTTTTTGGTTGGGTGCACCTTTTGTCTGTGCAACACAGAGTAACTTTGTGCCCCCTTCATTTCCTTTGGCACACCCTTTGAAGTGTCGACACACATTTTGGTGCACCTCCCCATGATGCACCTTTCTTGCATGCGCCAAGGCGCATGCACCTTCGTGTCAACAACATTTTTGTTGCACCACATTTTGGTGCACCAAAGGTGCATGTATTTCCGTGTTGACAGTATTTTTGCTGCGCCAAAGGTGCACATAATCACGTGTTAACACGTGTTTTGGTGCGCCAAAGGGTGCAAGGTTTGAAGTGTCGATAGGTGTTTTGATGCGCCTCTTCAAAAAGTGGTTGGCACATTTATTGCACCCTTGCCTATATATAGGCACATCCACCTGTCACTTTCACAATTAAAAAAACACGTGATAGATTTTATTCCTCTGCACTTGTCAGCACGCCTGTCGTCCTCGTATTGCATCCGTGGACCCCACTTCATCTGTCATGTTATATATATCTGGGTAGGTGGTCCTTTTCCTCTTATGTTTTTGCTATTGGTTGTTTTTTTGTGTAGTAGGAGGCATGGATTTATAGAGCCCCTCTTTTTGTTCTTGCTTTGCCCTTCTCCCATGCCCTTCCTCCTCTTTCCCATTTTACCGGTAAAGAGGACTTTGCCTCAGAAAAAATCACTTGGGCCTCCTTAGTATGCCCTCTTCACCATCCAAAAGCCCTGCAGAAGAGGCTTAAGACACATGCTAACCCCTCCAAAGAAAGAAACAAGACTTAAAAGTTGGTAGACTACATTTTTCCTCTTGGCGCATCTGCCATGCTTGCTGCATAAAAAACAATTGTGCCCTCAAAGCGCACTTTCCTTACTTGCAACACCAAAAATCCCTGTGCCCTCTTGGCACACCGAACCCCTATGTAACATTACAAAAACTTGCGCCATTGGCGCACCCTGCACCCATGCAACACCAACCTTACTTACGCCAAGTATAAAACTACGTTAAACGGTGTAGGTGCATCCCCTGTTACAGTAACACAATGTCATGCAAACCTTTCATGCGCCACACCAAGCTCCCCTGTTGCGCATGAAAAGATGATGTTACACACACTAAACCTACGCCCTTTGGTGCATCCTGTCCTCGTGCAACATAAAAATTATCTACACCCAGTATAAAATGCATATAAATGGCGCAGGCACACTCCGCTTGCAACAACAAAAATGTCATGTGTAGTATCCATGCGCCTTGTGCCCTTTGGCGCTGATTTTTCCCTTGTAACACCCTTTTTCTGTGTGCCATACTATTTAACCCTGCAGCCTGCAGTGTTCATGTGCCCTGCGCCCTGATGCCTTAAAATTGCTAACTCTTCCTTTTGTCAATGCTTTAATGGGAGATCAAACAACTAACATGACTCTTCTACGTTGGGTTTTGCTTCTCCTTCTTACAAATTAGCAACTGAGTTTAGAACTACATATGTCTACATCAAGCAAGAGACCAACCAAGTCTAAGGGTAAAGCCAAGCTTACGGAGGAAGAGATGAAGTATAAATATTAGAGGGTCAGGATGCCCGAATCCCAGGCAGAATGTGACCTAGATATAAGAGACTCTGAGCTTGGTCACATTGATATGGAATATTTCGGGCGAACCGGGGAAGGTCACAAGAAGTCCCTGGATGGACAAACTAGTAGGTAGTGGCTTGCATTTTGCTGGGGGGATCCCAGTCAGTGCAGTGAACAATGAATTCATGATGGTAGTGGCCCGCTGCTACAACAAAGACACGAGGTGTGTCCAAAATGAGAAGGGCAAGGTCGTGATCAACCTCACTGCCCGACACTTTGAAATTATGCTTGGCATTCCTCACCACCGGCACTTTGTGGCCGTAAGCCAAGAAGACTGCACCAAGGCTTGGGAGGACAACGAAGACCAGTGTATGCAATTGATGAATGAGGTATACCTGAAGAACAAGAAGGTGGTAACCAGATGGCCACAGGTCATTCATCACAATGATTTCTCCGAGGAACTAAGTGATACCATCACGTTCCTAAGTAGAGTATTTGGGCTTCTGACGCCCACTACTTTCATAAATGGATGCTCAGGTACCTGGAGACAATGAACAAGAATGTGCCAGATCAACGCTTCGAGTGGGCGGAGATCATAAGCAACACTATATCCGAGAAGCTCCAACAACTCACCACAATGGGGAGGTTCTACATGAACTCCTATGTAGTTTATCGTTGTGGCCTCGGATAGGGATTATCCAGCATTGATGCGATGCGGGGTTTGGCCCCAAGTGAAAATATATGAATACTAACCCGAGATAAATCTGGAAAATAGTATTTCATAGTTTACGAAGATCAACAATGCTTTCTTCTACGGCATCGTCTACCTTTTGAGGCCAAACATGACTCACGGTCGTATGACCAAGAGCATTGTTGAAGCAACAGAGAAGTGTGGGGCCTTATTCATGAAATTTCCCACCTTCACCTATCTAAGGGAAGCCAACTTCTTGGGGGAACCCACCAAATTGCCAAGATATGCCGGCCCCAAGCTAATCCTGTTGGAGCTATCAGATGAGCCCATAACCTACGACAAAAAGTGTTTGAAGAGAAAGAAGGGTGGAACTCCTTTCCCCCTCATAGTGGGCGAGTACACTTGTCTTTCCCACCTCAAAGCCTGGGAGATGTTTGCAGAGCTAAAACTACTCAATCTAAAGCACAACTTCTCAGCAAGGCCCACTTTCGACCCAAGGAATTGCCTTCCCAAGGCCAAACTCGATCCAATCTACATTCCGCAGATCAACGATATTTATATCAACATGTACCATGAGGTCGAGCTCAGAAGAAAAGATCACTCCCACTTGGCTTTGGCTGAAATCATTCAGTATAGCGTGGCCATTTTCCCAAAGGGTTATCAAACTACTGATCAAGAATTTGATTAGGTATATCTTGACATGGATGGGGAAAACTGGAAGTTTGCTGTAATTTATAGAACTAAAGCACCCCAAACCATTGAAGAAAGGGTTAAAGAAACTCTGTGGAGAACAAAGCACTGGTGCAGGATGAATGGCCTCATCTACCTCAAGGTTGATTTCACCACATCTCCATTGGGCAACGCACCTTCCAAGCCAAAACATCCACCAAAGGGGAGAGGTAAAGACAAAGAGGGCTAGTCAAGCTCTGGCCAAGAAGAGGCTCATGAGAGTCCCCCTTCCGCCACACAAGAACAAATTGTAACTCTAACTTCTCCAAAGAAAGAAGCGGCCAAAGATGTTTTGTTGGGCACGTCCACTCAGGATGTTGCCACTGCTACAATAGTTGAGGTCCCTTCCATCCCTTCTCCCTCTCTTCCTTCCCCTCCTCGCATGACCCAAGTGACCATTCCTTTGGTCGTATCCTCTCCCCCATCTTCTACTGTTCCCCCTTCCTCGTCATCCATCTTCTCTTCTCTCGCGGAGCTGTCCCCCACCATTTCTTCCCTCATCTCTCAGCTCCCTTCCATTTCCATGTCTACCTCCCCTGTAGTATCTCTTCCTCCCATGAGCACTTTCTCGGCCTCCCTCTCAATGCCACCTCCAAGTGTCTCAACGCACTTTCCCTCTACTACTGCAGCTGCTCCCTTTTCTACTTCTGGTCCCTCTCCCATAAGTCCAGCATGGATCTCTCAGCACCTAAGCCAACAAAAGAGGAAAGTTCCCATCACACCGATGGACTTCTCCATCATCCCATCAAAGGGGGCCAAGAAGCTAAAACCTATAACCCACTTCTCTCAGAGTGTGTCAGGGGAGAGAGTAATGGAGATAGTGTATCCCAATCCTTTAAAGGATAAAAAGGATCTGTCTTCGACAAATTATACAGTGGCCCAAGTCACAATGCGGACGTCTTCAGAAAGCCTTTAGGGGAGGCCCTATCTACAGTTGATGCCCTTTACAAGAAGCTCCAGGAAGCAAAGGAAGAAAAGAGGCTATTAAAGGAGCAAAATAAACATCTTCTCCATGCCTTGCAGAAAATGGGCAGTGCACCTCCTACAATTGCCCGAAACTCCTGAGCCTCTGAGCCAGGATAAGATAAATGAATATGCCAAAATCAGCGAGCAGGGTATGGCAGTTTCCACCTGGAGGAGCCAAATCCTCAAAGAAAGTGAGGGAGTAATCGCCAAGTTCACCAGATTGTATCAGAATATCAGTCGGGCGAACAAAGAGCTCCAGGCGATAGCAGGACCTATCTCGAAGAGCTGGACCATGCCAGGATGTAGCATGAGACCTTCCAGAAAATGCTCAACTGTTCAGTCGAAGATCTGGTCAAGTTCGGTGTCTTCGGTCACCCTAGAGCCCTCAACAAAATCCTTTCTACTCTGGACTACCGGGTCGATCAGTTGGAGTTTGTCCTAGAAAAGATTGACAAAATCAAGGAGGAAGCCCTAGATGCAATGCATCAAATGGAGCAGATTTTCCTAAGAATATCTCCGGGCTTGCTCACTCCTTCTTTTCCTTGAGAAAGGTTGATGAAACTATTCGGATCTTCAAGGAGATCATTTCGCAAGGGCTAGGACCAGAAGTCACTTTCAACACTGAATCCATCAACAACCTACTTGCCTGTTGTGACTTCACATGGTACCTGATAGATGTAGAAAATGAATATTCCGAGCTCCTAGAAAGGCTCACAGATGAGCAAGAGACTTGCGAGGCTATCAGTGATCGTCACAAGGATCCTTCCCAGGATTAACTTCAGCCCATGATCAGTAAGTTCATGGAATATCGTGCCCAGTTCCACATCATGTCTCCTGAGTAGCAGCAAAAGTAGGATACCCCCTTTCAGCCATGAGACGATGATGAATAGTTTCATTCTTCTCGACCTTCTCTTTGTAAACATCTAAAGTATGTTGACACAAATGATGACATCATCCATGTTGCACCATGGGATGATGTCATCCACCAAGTTGTCAAAAGTCAACAAATGACTTTAGGATATTTTGTAAGATATTTTGTAATTAAGTGGTTGGTTTGTTTTTCCTTCTTTTCTTCTCTTCTTCTATAAATACTTGAATATTTGTTGTATTCAAGTGTGGATACTTTTCAGATGAGAAATAGAAGTAAGAAGAAAAGACTTTGAAATTTTTGTAACAGAAACAAATATTAATACAATATTTAGACTTTATCTTTGAATACTTGTGTTTTATATTAGACCTTTCTTATGTCGAGATCTGTATGATTATTGTTGAATCTACTTCTACTTTGTTGTCATTTATTCATCAAGTATTGCTTTTTATTCGTCTATGCAAGTAGGTTCGTCTCTATTTACTACCAACCTAAATCATAGACCTTTTGACCTTTCTCGCTTTGGAATTTATTTCTTTTCTCCCTTCAAATCTTTCCTATCTCCTACCTCATTCATTTCACTTCTTTTATAGTTGTAAATACCTCTCTTGGGATGAGATCCCAACCCTTGAAGGTATAATATTCGAGACTTGCACAAGATTCCTGCTAGTAGAATAGCAATAAACTAGTTTTGCTTTGGTGACTCAAAGAGGGCTATGCCCGCACACTATTGGCTTGTCTTTCCATAGATCTCGCCCACCCGATAGATTTTCAAACCAACACATCACAAAGGGTTAGATCGAGGACTACTTTGGGCGATTGTGCAGATGAATTTGAAGCAAGGAAAAGGAACTATGGCAGATTCTCTCTACGGTTGATAAATGAGCTCAATCTCTGCCAGAGTCCTGAAGGGTTCCAGGATGATAGTGAAGACTAGATATCTTATGAATATGAAACATTAATCAAGCATACTCCTTTGGAGGATATTGACTAGTATAAGAAGGAGAGGGATGAATTGGTTGAGATTTTAGCCCCTGTCCTTGTAATAACCAAGGTTTGGTTTGACAGAAAGGTTCAAGAGCTTAGGAAGAATCGAAGTGGATCTTCTTCCGGAAAAATTCAACACCAAGGAAGGAATCACATACACCCAACATGAGGTACCTACACAAACCCCTCCTCCTTCCTCAAATAAAGAACCTGAATCATCTACTCCCTCTTCTTCCACTCAAGTGTATCAAAAGAAGGTAAAAGAGGTTAAACAAGAGCCAATTGAGGAAGAACCCTTTTAGGGCATTCAGAACTACCTTCGGAGGCCAGAGAACATTATTGTTCTTAGTGAAAGTGATGATGGTGAGGTACCAGACCCTACAAGAACTTCAGAAGTTACAACAGAAAAAGAGAAGGAAGTGCCTAGCACTGAACCTCCAAGTACCACTGATTCCTCTACTCAAGAAGCTCTAGATGCCTCACTCACATCTCTACTGGAAGCAATAGTGGTGAATAATTTAAGTTCCATGAGCTCACTTTCTCTTGGACCTCTTGTTCCTTCTTCTTCTCCCTCTACTTTTGCATGGGTGTAACCCTGTTGATAGTAGGAAGAGGAAACCTTCTTCCCATTTATCAGGACCAAATTTTGATGTTGTGGCAGCCTTGTTAGGCACTACTCCTCCTCCTCCAAGTAAAGAGAGCCAAAGAAACTTCAAGAATAGTGATAGATGCTTAGGGCCAACAATTTCTAGAGGTTATAAAGCCTAAAGTTGATAAGGCAGAGCAAGATCTATTAGCCTCTGACCTGGAGCTTTCTAGGATTCTAATGGGAGAATCCACTCCTGAGAGTGAGGTGCATAACCTCTAAGAAACAATAACCAAGGTTATTGAGAGAGTGGAGAAGGGTAAACAGACTATAGAACAGTTGGAAGAACAAAATCAAGTTCTTTCTAGCTTCATCAAATCATTGTTGACTAAAGATAAAGTTTTGGATCCTGCTCCACTAACTGCCCTTCCACCTCCTATGATTCTCATTCAGGATGAGGTTCAGAGTATCAAGGATATACACAGGTATTCGAATTATGCAAGGGATATGGAAGCTATGGTTGATGACATGATCATTGCAGGCTTGAATTTCATTATAGAATCCTTCAAACTCAATGAGAAGGTGGCCAACCTGTAACAAAAACTCTCCTCCTCTATTAGAACCATGGAAAAAGAACTGAAGATTTGGAGTAGTTGCATCATAGATCTTCACCTAATGGAACAAGCCGATGAAAAGATATTGATGGCCAATAAAGTTTTTGATGATGCCAAGGACAATTTTTCAAGGTCATGGGTTTTCAGTGTTGAATGGAAAATAAAAGTTCTGGAAGAAGCCTTGGGAGAATTAAGGAACAGTTGGCAGAAGGGAGAATCCTTCAAAACTTGTGTTGTGTCTGCCTTCAAAGATATTCATTATCATCTTCATGATGAAACTTCAGGTGTTCCTTTCTCTCTCCAAGAGATTAAAACTTAGTTCAGGGCATTTGTTAAAGAAAACTTGTTCAAGGAGGAATTGATTACCAAAGAGAAGATAAAGGAGATTTTCTCTCTTCAATCTGCTATTGAAGAGGCTAATAAAGAATACCTTGAGCATACCAAGTTTGATAAGGACATGGAGAAATGCCTAGGAACTTGGTCTCAAGCCACTGCCAACACATCAGTCCCACGAGGCAGAGAGATAGCTGAAGCATTGAAAAGATTCAGGCAACGGATTCTCAAGTCGGTGGGCCCTCCCCAACAATAAGTGGATGTTTTCTCTTCTAGCTTCTCCTCTCCTCCTTTTTCTGAAATCGAGCTCATTGTAAACTAATTAAGGATCTTGTGTTAAGAACTTCCTTAATTAACATTTTAGTTAAAAGAAACAGTTATCAAGTGTAACCAATTTGTAAGTTATATAATGGGCCCTCTGCGCCATTTTCGGGGCTGGAACTCTGTTGATTTTGAAAGTGTAAAGGAGTTAAAAAGCTATCAATACAAGAAGATCTCTCTTTCTGTTTCCATCTGCTCTTGTTCTTTCATTGCTATCTATTAAAAGTTATTGGATCATTAGTCTGTTTTACTTCAAGAAGCTTTGTATTCTTGTGGATGTCATCTTTGGAAATTTGTTTTAAATGCAAATGATTCTATTCTATATGATTCCCTTATGGCATGAGTAAGGAATTATTTTGTTATCTATATTTCCTAAGAGTGCTATTCTACCCCCTCCCATTCCTTAATTCTTCTATCTTTTTGTATTGATGATCTGTTATATCAAACACTTTCATAATATCAGAGTTCCTCATTAAAGCTAAACATTGTACATTTGTAAATAGGTTTTTGCCTTTAAATAAGGGAACCTCTCCCATTAAAGAGGAGGGACTTTCTGTCCCCACATTTGTTGCTTTCAATAAAGTCCTTTTTTTGACAAGTATGTCTCTTGTTGAAAATAGAACCCCTATGAGTGGTATCCCTCAAGAGCAACTCAGCCCTAATCTTCATGCTTTAATTCTTGTTGGTGTTTCAGTTCCCCTTCAAGCAGTCTTTCCAAGGATGGTAGTTCCATTACCTTGGGGCCATCATGTTGGGCCTCTTTCCCTTCCTCAGCCTTTACATGAGTTACCCAGGGGTAATAGGAAGAACTTCCCCAAGTTTAGAGGTGATGGAAAGGTGCATCCTGATGAACATATTATAGCCTTCATAGTTGCATGTGGAGTCCTCAGAGTTGAACATGAAGATGTCTCGGTGAGGATTTTTGTAGAAACTTTGCAAGATAATGTAGCAGATTGGTTCTATCATCTTCTGGGGCCATTACTAGTTGGACCATGATGAGGACAAGATTTGAGAACCGTTTCAAACCTACAGAGGATGTGCATGCTTTTCTTGGCCTAGATTTCTCAAATAAAGAAAGAATCACAAGAGCCCATGAGGGAATTTGTGGCCAGGTTCAACAAGTTGATTAACAAGATCCCACCAGACACTCAGCCTGTAGATCAAATTCAAAAATGTTTCTTCCTGAATGCTCAATTGCCTGAAGTTAGCTACGCATTGAGAAGAGCCAACCTTGCAACATTGGTTGAGGATCAGAGATTAGCTGTTAGCGTTGAAGATGACTTGATCATGTCTGGTAAGTTGAAAAGAGATCCTTCCAAATCTAGAGCTTCTTCTTCTACCCCTGGAGCTAATACAAATCCATTAGTACAAAATCTTGCTAATGACCTCATTGCCATCAAGAAACAATTGGCCCAGCACGCTCCTTATGTAGATGTTCCAAGGAGGAATTTTCAGCCTAGAAATCATTTGCCTTCCTCTCAGAAAAGGCTAGTAATTGAGGGCCACCCATCAAGGTCCCTATTAATGTAACTTGTGAGGTTGAAGAGCCTGAAGATGAAGAGATTAATGAATATTGTGAAGAACCTGAAGAAGAAGCGATGAAGAACTGGAGGAACTTGAGGGATCTCGAGTTAATTTCTTCACCACTGAAGGTGTTGATGAAGAGGATGATTATGATGAAGTAGTAGCAGATATGAATAGCAAATCATATGCTGTCATGACTTGGGAACAGACAAATAAGAAGGAGAAAGTGATGCAGCCTACTAAGAGATCCAAGGAGCATCCCATGACTATCCCCGTTGTTGCAAAAAGAGGATCTCCTATTCCCACTGCATCCACATAGAAGGTGAGTTCTGCTAATTCTTCTTTTCCTAATACTACTGCTAAAGCTTTTTCTTCTCCAGACTCCTAAACCTGATAAGCCTAAGATTCCTAGTGATGATAGCCCATCCACCTCTGGATCTTTTGATATCATTGATCACCTTAAGAAGACAAAGGTTCAAATTTCAGAGGCTGAGTATTATCAAACCCACCCTAAATCCTTTGCCAAAATGGTCCACTTTGTCAATTCCCATTCCAAAACTACCTCTAAAGGCCTTTTTCCTACTCCATCCTCTACACCCCAACCCAACCTTGTAGCTACAGTCACCTCACCTAATGAGAAAATCAAACCATTTTATGTGACTCTTCTTATAGCAGGCCATAAACTTAGCAACTATGTCATAGATTAGAAGCATCAGATAATGTAATGCCTACCAAAGTGGCTCATGCTTTGGGTCTTACTCTCACATGCACTTATGGGTCTTGCTATTCTATGGAGAGTAAGGAGGTGCCCCTGGTTGGAAGGATTAAAGATGCACAAGTAGCTTTTTCCACTTTACCAGAGAAGAAGGTTTTGGCTACTATTCTAGTAGCTGATATCCCTCCTTCATATGGTATGCTATTAAGTAGGAATTTTTGTAAAGATGTGGGAGGAGAGATTCAAATGGATTGGTCACATGCCCTCATACCAGTCAATGGAAAGATGAAGAAGTTGTTTCTGAGAAGCAATCTGAGTATATTGTGTAAAAATGGATGATCCCAAAGCACAAATACTCTATGAGGATATTGGGCATGGTAACTATATGATTATGTCTCCGGAGGAAACTCAACTTCCCAAAGAAGTACTTCATGATCCTAATGGTGTTTGGAATCTAGAATTTGATGGAAGTTACTCCTCAGCTGGTTTTGGAGCAGTGTGGTATTGATATCTCCTGAGGAAAAATTCATCCTTTCTCATTCAAGCTACAGTTTGAAAATACCAATAATACAACAGAGTATGAAGCCCTCATCCTTGGACTTAATGTGGCAAAAGAAAAAGGTGTGAAGAATCTTCTGGCTCATGGAGATGTAGAACTAGTTGTTAAACAAGTCAGAGACCTTTTTCAAGTAAAGAATAGAAGGTTGAAGCATTACAGGAATCAAGTTTGGGATTCTATTGAATTTCTTGATGCCTTCTCCATTGAAGCATGTGAGAGAAAAGAACACCAGGGCTGATTCGCTAGCTGTCTTAGGATCATTGTTGATACCTCACCCTAATTTCTCTTAGGATAAATTTACCATTGAAATGATCCATAGGCCAAGTGTGCCTGATAATGCAAGTAACTAGAAAATTTTCAATGATGATCAACATTTTCTTTCTTTCTTAGAGCTCAGGGATAACTTTGAACAATTGTACTTTGAAGGAAGTGACAATTTACTTCATGAGACTAAATCTTCTAATGA
Source organism: Taxus wallichiana var. yunnanensis (assembly GCA_018340775.1). Classification (NCBI taxonomy): domain Eukaryota; kingdom Viridiplantae; phylum Streptophyta; class Pinopsida; order Cupressales; family Taxaceae; genus Taxus; species Taxus wallichiana. The sequence goes on from CM031239.1 coordinate 838,055,439, forward strand.
GGAGGGTGTTAAAGAGGAGACATATCAAGATGGGTGCATCAAACTCATAGGTAACAAGATACCTAAAGGGATGGTGAGTTTGGATGAATTTTTTGATAAACATGATAGGTATATTAAATCTAAACCTTCTACATGAGTGCGGAAATTTCTTGAGTATGAAAAGATTAACATTGGGAGCTCTGCTGACCCCAAAATGGTGAACATTGGAACATGTTATACACAAGAAGAAAATAATAAGGTGGTGAACCTCTTAAAAAAGTATAGGGATGTTCTTACATATTCATATGAGGATCTAAAAGCTTTCCAACCAAAGGAAATGCAACATTTCATTCCTCTGAAACCTGGGATTAATCATTTCAAGCAAAAGCAAAGGTAGTACAATCTAAAGATTGCTGACACTATTTTTTAGGAAATACAGAAATTATTGAAAGCTAAAATTATCTTCCCCATTCACCATTCAACATGGATTGCCAACATTGTACCTTTCAGGAAGAAAAATGGTGAGATTCAGTATCTGTGTTGACTTTAGGAACCTGAATCAGGATTCTTTGAAGGATAACTACCCTCTTCACATGATGGATCAAGTTCTACAAGTGGTTACATGATCTAAAATGTTGTCCATGCTTGATGTCTTCTCAGGGTATAATCAAGTGGAAGTTAATATCTGCAGATCAAAGACAAGAGTGCCTTCACCACCCCCGGGGTACTTTTGGACTCATTAATGCTAGTACCACTTTTCAAAGGGATATGGACTTGGATTTTGGAGATTTTAAAGGGAAATGTATTGTTTTGTATCTAGATGACCTGACTGTGTTTTCCAAAAATAGAGTAGATCATTTTCAACATCTGGAAATAGTTCTCTTGAAATGCAGAGAACATGGGGTTTCTTTGAATCCCAAGAAATCTGTCTTTTGTGTCACGAGAGGGCAAATTTTTGGGGCATGTTGTCTCTAAAGATGGAATCAAAATTGATCCTGAATGAGTTCAAGCTATTCAGTAGATTCCTCTTCCCACAAGTAAGAAGGGAGTGCATTCTTTCTTCTGGTAAGATCAACTTCCTAAGAAGATTCATTCCTAATTTTATAGAGCTAACTTTGAATATCTCTCAAATGATGAAAGGAAAAAAATGTTTGGCTGGTCCTTTGAAGGGAAAGAATATTTTGAAGGTATTAAAAAGGCTATTGCTAGGACTCCTATCTTAGCATGTCTAGATTTTAGTAAAGATTTTATTATTTATTGCTATGCCATAGAAAGCACCCTGGCTGCTATATTGACCCAGAGAGATTCTAATGATCATGAGCTCCCAATTGCATTCATGAGCTACATTCTTAAAAATCACGAGTTGAAATACACCATGATGGAGAAGCATGCTTTCACAGTGGTTAAAGTTGTCAAGCAATTTTGATTTTATATTCTTAACTCTCACTTTGTGGTGCTTGTGCCTGATACTACCATCAAGTCTATTCTTACGCAGTAAGAATTTGGAACTAAGAGAGGAAACTGGGTAGCAAAGGTTCAAGAATATGATATTGACATCAGACCAACCAAACTAGTTTGGGGTAAAGGCTTGTGTGAACTCATTGCTGAAGGAGCTGGTCATGAATTACCTAAGGAGGAGGTTGATGTTCCTATTGTTCTATTTCTCAACTCAACAGATGAATGGTATGCTGATATCACTCATTTTCTCACCTATGGGGAGTGTCCCTCTAACTTGACTACCAAGGAGAAGAGAGCTATCAAGCTAAGATCAGCCCAATACGTGTTGTGGGAGAATGCTTTGTTCAAACATGGAATGGATGGAAGATTTCTGAAATGCGTTGACAAAGAACAACAGAAGAAGCTTTTCTCAGCTTTCCATGATCAAGCATGTGGAGGTCATTACTCGTCTACTGTTACTACCCACAAGATTCTTTGTGCTGGATACTATTGGCCTACCTTGTTTAAAGATGCATCAAAATGGGTTGATAAATGTGAAGCTTGTCAGACTTTTGTGGGAAGACCCAAATTGGCTGCCTTGCCACTTAAACCAGTTGTGATTGAAGAGCCCTTTTAACAACGGGTTTATATTTTATTGGAACACTCAACCCATCATCAAGTGTAGGACATACTCATGTGTTGACTGCCATAGATTACTTCACTAAGTGGGTAGAAGCCATTCCAAAGAAAGAGTACTATTTCGAAGTAGTCTGTAATTTTATCAAAGAAAACATCTTGGTAAGGTTTGGAGTGTCAAACAAGATTGTGATTGATAATGCTTCAAAATTTTCTTCTGCTGAGATGATGGATTTCTGTTATGGATATGGCATTTCCCTTGCTCACTCTTTAGATTATTATCCTCAAGGGAATGGACAGGTAGAATCAACAAACAAGAATCTGGTGGCTATAGTAAGGAAACTGGTTAATGAATCTCAGAGGAACTGGCACAAGAAACTCTATGATGCTCTTTGGGTAGATAGGATTACACCTAAAAGAGCTATTGGGATGTCCCCTTTTCAAGTGGTGTATGGTGTGGAAGCTCAATTACCAGTGACAGTGGAGCTACCAGCTTTGTACTTAATGAAGGCCATTGAAGACACTAGCTTCAATGATTCTTTAGATAAAAGGATCATGTATCTTCATAAGTTGAATGAAGACAGGCTGCAGGTTGTTGATAGAATATCTTCCCACTAGTAGAAGGTGAAATATTTGTTTGACAAGAAGGCCAGATCTAGAGATTTCGATAAAAGACATGAGCCTCGAGGAAGCCATGGTAAGTTTGATTCTCTTTGGCTCGGTCCTTTCAAAATCAGGCACTTTTCTGGTGAGAATTCTTTCTATCTTGATTACATGGATGGTTCCTCTCTCCCACTTCCTTATAGTGGGCAATACCTAAAATTGTTCAAGTCCTAGGTGAATAGGAAGTCTCTTTGTATATTATGTATAGGGTGTGTTTGCTTTCCCTACTTTTGGTGTGTTTCTTTTCCCTGTTTGTGTGTTGTCTTCTATATTGGTTTGCTTTTGGACTCTATGGCCCAATGGATAAAGCACTAGTTTTCTTCCCCTAGATTTCCTAGAGTTCTTGCCTTGTCTCATTCTTTTCTGATCTAGCCAAGTCATCCCCAAAAAGAGCTAGCTTTTGTCCTCTCAAAATTCCCCCTTTCGAAAGTCAAAAATTGAAAATTTTTAGTTAACACCCTTCGGTGATGTTCTAGTGAAGTGAAAATTCGAGGAGATAGTAAAAATTCACATTTTGGAGTCATTTTGGTGATTTGTGGGTCTATCAAACATTTTTATCCCTCATGGTCCAAGTCCGTCGGGCCTTCTATTCCCCAATTGGCTGTATTCCTTGAAAATATTTTAACTTTTGGTTATGTCGGAACTTTTTTGGTCTGTATGTTCCAAGTTCATTCGAGCTTTCTATTCCCCAATCACCCACATCGACAAGATCGGGACCTTCCCGTACTTTTTTCCCATCTGTCCCAAAAGCGTTTGTGCCTTCCATCCCCGATTTTCTTGTATCACACACATCAACCAAATTACGTCCTCATGTCCCTCAAATTTCCAAGTTTCTAGACCACTTGTGCTCATTTGGCTTGATTTTACCACATCGCCAAAGATCGGGTCGATCACGTCTTCGCATCCCTCATGTCCCAAATGTACCAAAGACCATCCGGCTAGTTTTTTCCATTCATCCCGATTCTTTCCTTTTTAAGTCAGTGTAATATGAATTTAATATGCATTTATGACCTTCTCTCTCCTAAACGGATATTTAATGGGACTACCCTCTATGCATTTGACACACTACTCATCATTCACTTGAATCCCTGTAATTAAGATCATCTGCTCGTGCTCCTGTTCCCTTTGCATTTTTCATTACGGATTCAATCTGTGAAGGCTATTTCTTTGTACATTGCAAACATGAAGATTAAATTCCAAGGTCAAGAACATGTTTCACCTCTTGAGTCCTCTGTTCTCAATATCAGGGATAGTGAGGTTTGGACACCTGGATTTTGGTGATTTTTGGAATAGATTGACTAGCCCTAATCCTTCTCCCATGGCGTAGATGATCAATGATAGTGGTCTTGTGTATGCGGTGGGCTTCCCTATCTCAGTACAATGTGCCAACACCGTGCTCACCTATGGGGCTCACTTTAACCTAGACACCAAGGAATTGTCTAATGTGCACGGGAGTTGATTGCTAAACTAGATGCTGCTACCATTACTGCTACTCTATGGATTCCAGAAGTTGAAGACTCCATTGTTATCACTCAAGGCTCAAGCTCAGACTCTATTCGAGTAGGAAAGTGATAAATATAAGGTGAGGATAGCAAAATCATGGTTGAAGAACCCTAAGAAGGGAGTGTCCTCGACTTTCTAAGGCATTATTTAGGGCCGATTTCAATGAAGAGTTGTCTAATTTCATTATCTTGCTAGCTTGCATCATGGGATTTCCCTCTACCAATGAATTTCACTTTTGGATGTGCCCTCTCATCAACATCGTCTGCAAAGGTAGTCAGAACATAAATTGGGTAGAAATCATTTGCATGAATTTAACTGAGCAATTGTCTAATGTGCAATAGACTAAGAAGTTCTATATGACTTCTTATCTCATGTATTCCCTAGCAACATCCCGGCAATGGTTTGGATTCACATACATGGAGGGCTAGAAGGATGAACCCATTTATGCATACTGCCCTCAATTCACTCTTGAAACTAGCAACCACAACTTCAAGAGGGTTAATGATGCCTTTACCATGTATATTGTGAGGCTCTTAGAAGGTGATACTACTAGGAGATTTTCTGATGAGGCCATGAACCTGATAGCAAAGTATGGAGCTTTCTTCATTTAGTTTAGGAGGTTTTCATATATCAGGTTGGCTGGTTATGAGAACACACCTCTCAAGCTCCCCATGTTTTGTAATGACAAGATGGCTTTGATTGAAGTGTGCAGGAAATTGGATAAATTGCATAGAACCTGCAGGGACAAGAAAATATCTGGTCTACATTTCCCTATTTCCTTGGGTAACTATACATGCAAAACAACCTTGGATGCTCAAAATATAGAAAGGGCCCTTACTCCCATCACTATCCACTTTTTCAGGCCTAGGACCTGTTTTGATTTGAAGAAGTTCATTGAGCAAAACCTTAGAATTAATTATCATCACAGGTCAGATATTGAGGACTACTGGGCCAATTGTGCAGATGACTTTGAAGCAAGGCGAGGCACTATGGCAGATTCTCTCTACATTCGATAAGTGAGCTCAATCTCTACCTGCATTCCCGAAGGGTTCCCAGGATGATAGTGAATACTTTGTTATGAATATGAAACATTAATCAAGCATACTCCTTTGGAGGATCTGGACTGGTATAAGAAGGAGAAGGATGACTTGGTTTATATTTTGGCCCTTTTCCTTGTAAGAACCAAGGTTTGGTTTGACAGAAAGGTTTGAGAGCTTAGGAAGAATCAAAGTGGATCTTCTTCCAGAGATACTTCAACACCTAGGAAGGAATCACATACACCTAGCATGGAGGTACCTACACAAACCCCTCCTCCTTCCTCAAATAAAGAACCTAAATCATCTACTCCCTCTTCTTCCACTCAAGTGTATCAAAAGAAGGTAAAAGAGGTTAAACAAGAGCCAATTGAGGAAGAACCTATTTCAGGGAATTCAGAACTACCTTTAGGGCCAGAGAACATTATTGTTCTCAGTGAAAGTGATGATGGTGAGGTACTAGACCTTCAGGAACTTCAGAAGTTACAATAGAAAAGATAAGGAAGTGCCTAGCACTAAACCTCAAAGTACCACTGATTCCTCTTCTCAAGAAGCTCTAGATGCCTCACTCACATCTCTACTGGAAGAAACAGTGGTGAATAATTTAAGTGCCATGAGCTCACTTTCTCTTGGACCTCTTGTTCCTTCTTCTTCTCCCTCTACTTTTGCATGGGTGCAACCCCTGGTTGATAGTAGGAAGAGGAAACCTTCTTCCTGTTTGTCAAGACCAAACTTTGATGTTATGGCAGCCTTGTTAGGCACTACTCCTCCTCCTCTAGTAAAGAGAGCCAAAGCAACTTCAAGAATAGTGATAGATGCTCAGGGCCAACAATTTCTAGAGGTTGCAAAGCCTAAAGTTGATAAGGCAGAGCAAGATCTATTAGCTCTCTACTGGAGCTTTCTAGGATTCCAATGGGAGAATCCACTCCTGAGAGTGAGGTGCATAACCTCCAGGAAATAGTAACCAAGGTTATTGAGAGAGTGGAGAAGGGTAAACAGACTATAGAATAGTTGGAAGAACAAAATCAAGTTCTTTCTAGCTTCATCAAATCATTGTTGACTAAAGATAAATTTTTGGATCCTACTCCACTAACTGCCCTTCCACCTCCTATGATTCTCAGTCAGGATGAGGTTCAAAGTATCAAGGATATACATAGGTATTCCACTTATGGAAGGGCTATGGAAGCCATGGTTGATGACATGATCATTGCAGGCTTGAATTTCATTATAGAAGCCTTCAAACTCAATGAGAAGGTGGCCAACCTGCAACAAAAACTCTCCTCCTCTATTGGAACCATGGAAAAAGAACTAAAGCTTTGGAGTAGTTGCATCATAGATCTTCACCTGATGGAACATGCCGATGAAAAGATATTGATGGCCAATAAATTTTTTGATGATGCCAAGGACAATTTTTCAAGGTCATGGGTTTTCAGTGTTGAATGGAAAATAAAATTTTTGGAAGAAGCCTTGGGAGAATTGAGGAACAGTTGGCAGAAGGGAGAATCCTTCAAAACTTGTGTTGTGTCTGCCTTCAAATATATTCACTATCATCTTCATGATGAAACTTCAGGTGTTCCTTTCTCTCTCCAAGAGATTAAAACTCAGTTCATGGCATTTGTTAACGAAAATCTATTCAAGGAGGAATTGATTACCAAAGAGAAGATAAAGGAAATTTTCTCTCTTCAATCTGCTATTGAAGATGTTAATAAAGAATACTTGAGCATACCAAGTTTGATAAAGACATGGAGAAATGCCTAGGAACTTGGTCTCAAGCCACTGCAAATGATTCTATTCTATATTATTCCCTTATGACATGAGTAAGGAATTATTTTAATATCTATATTTCCTGAGAGTGCCATTCTACCCCCTCCCATTCCTTAATTCTTCTATCTTTTTGTATTGATGATCTGTTATATCAAACACTTTCATAATATCAGTGTTCCTCATTAAAGCTAAACATTGTACATTTGTAAATAGGTTTTTGTCTTTAAATAAGGGAAACTCTCCCATTAAAGAGGGGGGGATTTATGTCCCATGACTATTGCTTTCAATAAAGTCCTTTTTTGACAACCAACACTCTTCCTTATTTTATCCTTAATAAAATATCTCAAGGTAGTCTCCTTATCAACATTCTAGCACGTGACCTCTCGCAAATATTTTAGTCAATGCATCACTTGCTTGCTCATTGGATAACTCCATGGGATTGATTTTCACATGTTTAGAATGTGAATACTTCTTCATTCATATTTTAACATGTGAATCCTCACACACATCAAATATAGGCTCATCCATGTGATTTTTCATATTCCATGACAACTGTTTCCTCATGTATGTGTTCTCCATTTCTAGATCCTTCACCTTCCATCCATACGCTTTTTTAGGGAAAGAGTGCTCTGGAACCTGACACATTTAATATTTGTTGGGACATTGATATATGCAAGGTTAAAATTATACACCATCTCTTTTGCTTAGGTTCACTAGCGCACTCACATGTATGTTCCTATGTTCCAATGCCCTCTTTATTATTTGTTCCAAATCTAGCATCGTGGCCACCCATCGGCTAATTAACATTGTCTTTCTTCTCTATTTATACTCTAGCGTATCTTTATTCATCAGACTCATGTAAACTTACGCTAGGGATGTTCATATCAAATAGTGGTTGCTCAACGCTCGATCCCCTCATCTTCTCAAAATTCCAATCCAGGAGTGGAAACATTATTGTGTTCCCCAATCGCTGACTTCTCTTCATCACTATCTTTTATGGGCCCACACTTGTGCCTTCTTCTATTATCTTAATCAAGCATTCTTGATAGTGTTACATGTGGTGACCTCCTCAAATTATGTGAATTTCTAGTGTCCACATCTATATTCTTTCACCCCCGCATATTTTTATTCTTCCATGTTCCATCACAGTATTGTCTTCTTTTTCTTCTTCTTCTCACTCAAGGACATTATCGATGCCCTATTTTTCCTACCTTGGGGTGTCCCTATTTTTCCTTCCTTGGGGTGTCTCCTCAAATTTTATTTTTGTGCCCACAATTTGCTTATTCTTTAAAGGGCTTGGAAGTGATATGTCCTCACCAGTAATGTACTTCCCATCCTTGAACCTCGGCCTTAGATACACATAGATGTGTACTGGTTCTATCTGTCCCACAACCATGACCTCTAGAGTGATATCAATATATCTGACTCCATTGTCTCCACATATGCCTCTTTGTTTGGGTAGACATATGTCTTATGCAAAGTGTTCACTTGGAAATTTGTCTAGGGGGACAAATTGGTGGTTTCCAAAACAACACTATGGGAATCTAAGTCCCTCTACTTATAACGGTGCAGCTGTCGTATTATGCATGAAAAACAAGTGGATTCAATGGTGGTTTTTCAACCAGAGATCCATAGGGGCACTCCACTGACCCTATGGCAAAGCCTGCAATTTCTTGCAAGGACAAAAATTGGTCTGAGAGTGGGAAAGGGGAGTGGGAATGAAGGCAAGGAGATCAATGATGGAGGTAGAACATCAGAGGCCTACAAACATTGATCAGAAAGTTTATAACATGCATTTAAATGGAAGAAGAATACAAATTCACAAACTAGAGCTACAAGACTGAATAAAAACACATTGGTCACAAAGTACCAATTGAATCCTTTGTCAAAGGGGCATAAAATCCTTCTTTTCTTATTGCAACTAAAGTAGAAACTTGTACAAGGAAAGGAAATGGAAGAAAAATACAAAAAGAAGAAGCTTAGAAGAATGACAACTATTGTTTTTGTCCTCTATTCATGAAAATCATTTATAGTCTTCAAAAATCAAATGCCAACCTCTACAATGACTTCCAAAATCCATGAAATAGCTCACACAAGGTAGTTACAACTTCCCAAATGACCAAGAAGCGATTCTGATCGAGATCCAAATGTTCGCACTGTTTGCATCCTTCTTTTGCAAAAAAAAGGCCGTGGTGGGAAATGCCAAAGAATTTAATAATTAAAATGGTTACAAACTTGCCAAATTGAATGTGGGCCATTAGATTTATCTTTTGCACCTTTAAATATGAGCCATCCACATGGCAAGAGAACATTGGAGCATAGTCGGGGGAAACTTTTGCATTTTTGCATGCCTCACACATTTTCTCAATTTTATCCCCTAAAACTCCATCAAAATTCAAAATTTAAGTGTCCATTGTGTGGATAATTTCACCATCTTTCCATTGATACCAAAAACATGAAAATCTGAGCTCTAGATTGAAAGATATGACCTCTTGAAGATTTAGGGAAAAACTGGCAAAATTTGACCTTTTTCCCTCTTTTTTCAAATTGGGAAATTTTTCCCCAAAATATCTATGCCCCCACCAACCCAACGACATGTGGCACTTTCTGGTTCATCCATGGGCTTCAGAATAACATTTCACCCTTTTTGCCCGCAAGGGAAAATTTTCCCAAAGTCCTCTGCCGACCCGACCTCCGCTGCTGATGTGGACACGTGGCACCTTCTGATTCGATGCGGAGATGTGGTCCAACATTTCACCTTTGAGTTTTTAGCCAAAAGGCTAAGTGTCAAATTTCTCTCCATGACTCCGCCAACCCACCAATTTCCTTGGCAAAATTTCCTCCTTACCTCCGCGGGCCTGCCAGGGAAAATTTCCCCTCCAAACTCCACCAAGCCATAACTTGCAAAATACAAGGAGTTAGGAGGACTTCCTTACCTTTCTAGAAAGGGGAAAGAATTATCTATCTAATGAAGGTGTTTCTAAGAATCCTTGATCCCTTAGGAAGTTCCATATTTCAAAATACTTAGACTAGACCATTTTCAAAGGGTAATAACTCAAAAATTTCTAAGTCCAGACTTGGAAAAAGAAGGAAAATTTTGAGGGGACAACAATGGCTCTAGCTTGGGGACATGACATGGATTGAATAAGGAGAAAACATGGCATGAGGATCTAGAATCTCAAGTTTTAAAACATATAACGTTGACTAGTGCCTTATCCATTGGGCCTTGTAGAGTCATGTACAACTTCTGAGGAAAGCAAGAAGGAAGAAGAGGACACACAAACCAAAAACACACCAAAATAGAAAAGGGAAAACAAAACTATGCTACAAGGTGAGGGAAAACTCACTTTCACTGATGATATAACTTCAAATATTGCCCACTTCTAGGTAATCCTAATGGAGTCCTGTCAACACCAATCCGGCACTATGATAATTCTTCACCGGGAACTCCTCGTGCTATGATTATTTACTAATGCACAGCCTTTAGTTTGGTGGATGTAATCTGGAAACAAAAAAACAACCGAACACAAGAATACCATCGACTATGATAAGACGGAATGATGAAAAATCTAAAATATCAAAGTAAATTATAATATTAACATGAAATTGTTACAATCTCACCCATGAGGTACTTCAACAAGACTATGGGAGAAACTTTACAATTACACCTCTCGATGGCTTCTTCAACACACCTTTAACTAATGGCTTCCTTTGCACACTTCCTACAATATTTCTCACTACTTCTTTCTATGCTAAATGAGGGGGTGGCCTCTCTATTTATAGAACTTCCAGGGCTTATCCATCCTATCTCTAAGATAGGATAAGAAATCAACTCGACAAATCATATTCCATACCTTAACTCTTATCTACGTACATGTAAGCTTATCTCTTAAGATAAGATAAACCTTATCATTTTACATGGGTTCCACATTTTTAGACTTTTTACAAATAAAATACACAAAATATTTATGACCTCACTCCTTGTCCTTATTACCAATATAATATTTCTAATTCCTAATCATGTAGACCCTACTTCTCTAATTACCCAAACTTTGACATTTTAACATTACCGGACCACTTACGACAAATATTTACTTTTTACAACATTCCTATTGTACTTTGACTGTTATCGTACTCCACATTATTGGCGACACCGTACTGACGGCGCCGTTATCTTCTATCAAATGCTACTACTAATTATACTTAACAACATCCTATTCCTAATACATACATTAATGAAATAGAAATTATGGAGGAAAATTTTAGTGTTGACATCTTCCCCTTCTCCGGCCTTCTACTCCGTCCCTGAGTAGACTATTCTGGTGCTTGGAAAATATTCAACTTGTCGTGGTTGACCCATTTCGTAATGGGAGTGCCATCCAATTCCTCCAGTCGGTACGTACCATTTTCATGCACAACTGCTATTTTGTAGGGCCCCATCCATTTTGGAAGAAATTTTCTGTCTTCTTTTTTTTGTATCTGGAATCATATACTAGAACCAAGTCATTCACATGAAATGGAGACCACCGGATCTTTTGATCAAAGTATTCCTTCTGCTTCATTTTCTTCTTATGGCTTGTATCCTTTGCTATTTCTCTCATTTCCTCCAACAAATGAAGATGTACCAACCTTTCTTTTACTGAATCACTTTCATCCATCCTTTCATTTTTCATAACTCTCACAGTGGGAATATCAAACTCAATAGGAAGAACTGGATCAATGCCATAGGCCAACTGAAATGGGAGTATCCTGTTGCTGACTTTGATGTTGCCCTATATGCCCACAATCTTTGCATGAATCCTTTTATCCCATTTATGTACTGCAATTTGTATCTTTTGCTAGAATTTGACACAGCACAAAATTTGTTCGTTCCACCTGTCCATTTGTGCTTGGCTTGTATGTTGTTGCCTTCTTGTGCTTAATAGAAAACTTATTGACTAGGGCTTCTACCACCTCATTAATGAAGTGGCTTCCTTGATCTGTTACAATTTCTAATGGACAACCAAATCTAGTGACAATGCGTTCATATATGAACCTTGCCACTTCATCCATGGAAGCTGTTTTCAATGGCCTAGCTTCAACCCACTTGGTTAAATAATCTGTGGCAACTACAATATACTTATTTTGGCATGATGTAGTTGGAAGTGGACCTACAATGTCTATTCCCCACTTTTCAAAGGGACCAAGTGGAAGAATAGGACATAATGGAGCTAATGAAGTCTTACGGTTACCATGTGTTTGACAAATATCACATGTCTTACAATAATTATAACAATCTTTAAAAAGAGTGGGCCAATGATAACCTGCATCCAAGATCCTTCTTGCTGTAAGTTGTCAGAGAAGTGCCCTCCACATGTACCATTGTGGAATTCTTCTAGCAGCTCCTTTCCTTGATCACGTCCTACTACCCTCTTGTCTTGTCCATCGTGTCCTATTCGAAATAATGCTCCATACTGAGAGAATAGAATATGGACAACTCGGCTTGAGTAATCTTTCTCTTAGTCTTTGCATTGGCACCATCGGGAAACTTGAATTCAGTCGGATAATTCCAAATATCTATGTATTCACTAGGGATTGTGTCAAGGAGAACAATCTTTGCATCGGAAAAATCATCATCATCACAAGATGATCCTAAACCATCATAGGCTCGAGAGAGTGCATATGCATTGACATGCTTCTTTCCTAGCCTATCTATAATATCAAATTCAAATTCTTGTAGCAAAATTATCCATCTTGCTATCCTCCCGATGGGTTAGGCTTATTAACAATATATTTGAGCACGATGATCTTTACAACTATAAATTTCTACCCTAGCAAGTAATTTCTAAACTTCTTTACAAGCAAAAATGATAGCGAGCCTCTTTTTGATTCTGGTATAGTTTACCTCAAGCATTGCTCATTTGTATGCGCTCCCAAAGTAAATTGGATGTTCATTCCCATTTTCATCCTTTTGGCTCAAAGTACTTCCTAGTGCTGCATCCGAGGCATCGGTGTACACAATGAATGGCTTGCTCAATCTGATTCTTCAAAGCGGTGAAGACACCGGGCTTCCTTCAATTGTCCAAAAGCTTCATGTGCCTTATTTCTGGTTCATAAGTAACGTCCTTCTTGAAGAGGTGGGTTAGTGGCTGTGTAATCTTTGAGAAATTCTTGATGAACCTTCTATAGTAACCCACATGGCCTAAAAATGATCTCAACTTACTTCTATTAAGAGGAAATGGTAAATCTTTGATTTTTGAAACTTTATCAGGATCAGTACCAATACCATCTCTGGATACAACATGCCCTAACAAAACGCCTTTAGAACATCCAAAGACACACTTTGTAGGGTTTAGTGAGGCTTGTGCTTCATCTAACCTTTGAAATGTTGTCTCCATTTGGTGCAGGTGGTCTAACTTACTCCCATAGATGCAAAAATCATCCAGAAATACTCTGATGAAGGTCCCAATGTAGGGTTCGAACACCCTATTCATCAAACGCTGGAATGTTGCTGGAGCATTACACAATCCAAAAGGCATAACTCTATAGGAAAACGTTCCCCAAGGAGTGGTGAACGTAGTCTTCAGCTGATCTTTCTCTGCTATACAAACTTGGTTGTAGCCGCTATATCCATCAGCAAAACTATAGCACTCCTGGCTAGCTACTTCGTCCAAGATCTGATCTGAAAATGGAAGAGGGTAATGATCCTTCTTTGTTGCCTTATTGAGCTTCCTGTAATCAACACAAATGCGTAGCTTCCCATTCTTTTTTATTGAAATCACAATGGGAGAAACCCATTCTGAATTCTCCACAAGTAAATATGAATCCGCATCAAGCAACTTATCTATTTCTTCTTTTACAATCTTGGAAAAATTAGGATTCATTCTATATGGCATTTGCTTTATGGGCTTAGCACCATCTACCAGCTCAATACAATGTTCTACCCAACTTACTTGACGGAGTTCCTTGTAATCAAAAGTGAATAGGTGTATGTACCTTCGAAAGAGCTGGAGGTAGGATTCCTTCTCACTCTCCATCACAGCATCACCAATCTTTATTTGTTGGAGACGATCATCAACTTATTCTTCAGATAATTTTATGGGGTCATGAGTTGGTGTGATTGGAAGGATATCCATGACTGAAACATCCACCTCACTTTCTTCATCTTCAGTGTCCACTTCATTGGTACTAGAGTAATTAGAGGATGTCCAATCATCAGTTTCATCACTTGAATCCACAGGTTCTGCCTTATGATGTCGAGGGATCACATTTATCTTCACCCTCTCTCTACCACGTCCAAGTTTCATGAAACCTTCATTCCAGTAGTTTCTTGCATGAACTCTCCTTAGCCATGGTCTTCCCAACAACATTGGGTACGCAACAGTACCATTTTTCATCACCTGAAAGTCTACCACACATACCACACCCATAACAGATATTGCCACATTTGAAACTACACCTTCTGGTTTAGTTTTTCCTTTATTTAATGACCTTAACATAAGTGTTGAAGGGCGATCAATTTTTAAACCCAACATATTCATTATAGACTCGGTCATTACATTAACTGCAGCACCTCCATCAACTAAGACATCATGAATTGAAATACCATTACATAATACCTCAGCTTGTGGAGCATAGGGATCTGCCTCTACCTCCAAAACAGGGACCTCAACCTCCTTCCTTCTTCGAGCATTGAGTCCACCTCGCAACTCCGTCTCTTCTCGAGAAGACATAGCCAAGAGTTGACCATATGTAATATTTGCGAGAGCCTTTTGGACAGATCTTCCAAGATGGAGTATGGTCCTTGCCCCTGTGAAATCAGAAAATCCTGCACACCCAACTTTCTTCTCCTATGTTTCTTACTAGTTTCTTCTTTCATCTTCTTAGGATCATTTCCATCTTGATTATCTTTTTATTTCTTTCTTTTTGTTACAAACACATCTACTTCATTATTTCTACTCTTATCTACTACATCAAGAGAATTCATGGTACTTTTCCTTTATCATTATCTCTTATACCAGATGTAGAAGCTCTATCTAGACAATTATACTTATAATGACCCTTTTTATAACAACCATAACATACAACTTCAGAAATATTTCTTTTTGGACCTCTATCTCCTCCCTGAGAACTAAATTCCTTTCCTTGAAGAAGATTAATAGTTAACTGACCCATCTTTTTGAGCAAATCTTCATACTCAGTAGATGTACTAGGAGAAATATTTGTGCTCACCGGGAGTGGTTGTGGATTCTGGACCAAAGGTGCTGGTGTAGGCTCTACTTTAGCAACAATTTCTTTGGGCTCCTCTTCCATGCTTTCTTCTTGCCTTCTTGCAATCTCCTTTGCTTGTTCAATGGTAGCTGGGTGGTCATACTTCACTCGTTGTCTAATCTCTGGCTTCATCCCAAGAATGAAGTGCTTACAGAGGAGATTATCCACGCCATTCATCAACCCATCCGCTAATCCTTCCTTCAGGATCTGGGCATCGAGCTTCCTCCTTAGCTCTAGAACATGAGCATGATAATCCCTTATCTTCTCCTTCTCTCCTTGGGATAGCTTTGTGATCTTGATCATGAGATCTGCATATTTCTGTTGTTCACCAAATTCTTCAAGAAAACTTTCAGTTAATAAATCCCATGAATTTTTCACATTATCACCTAGTGTTTCAAACCACCTAAGTGTTGAACCATCCAAAAAGGTAGGAAAAAATTCAGTCCATTGTTCCCTTCTTATAAGGCCATTACAAATACAAGATCGCTTAAACTCTTGAATGAAAGAAGAAGCATCTTCATTAGATTGAGCTGAAAAAATAGGAATCTTTCCCATTTTCAAAAGTAACCACCGTGAAATACCAACCCACAAGTACAATCAACAAGACTTATGTGCACAAATAATTGGAATCACTATACTAGAAAGTGACTTTACACCTTTCTACAATAAAATAGAAATGACCACGGTAACTATGGTAAAACTTGACTTATTGTGGTAAACACTATTCACGGTAAAAAGTGAAGTTACTGCGGTAAATACTATTCATGGTAAAAAGTGACTTTATTGTGGTAAATACTATTCACGGTAAAAAGTGACTTTACTGTGGTAAATACTATTCTAGCAAAAATGACTTTACCATGGTAACTACTATTCATGGCAAAAATGACTTTACCATGGTAACTACTATGCACAGTAAAAACAAGGTTACCCTCTAATTGATTTTTGACTAAGTGGGAATATCTCTCCAGAAAATCCACCAACGAGGAATGGTCCCAGAAACGGAACCAAAATGTCAACACTAATCCAGCACTATGATAATTCTTCACCGGGAACTCCTCGTGCTATGATTATTTACTAATGCACTGACCTTTAGTTTGGTGGATGTAATCTAGAAACAAAACAACAACCGAACACAAGAATACCATCGACTATGATAAGACAGAATGATGACAAATCTGAAATATCAAAGTAAATTATAATATTAACATGAAATTGTTACAATCTCACCCATGAGGTACTTCAATAAGACTATGGGAGAAACTTACAATTACACCTCTCGATGGCTTCTTCAACACACCTTTAACTGATGGCTTCCTTTGCACACTTCCTCCAATATTTCTCACTACTTCTTTCTATGCTAAATGAGGGGGCTGGCCTCTCTATTTATAGAACTTCCAGGCTTATCCATCCTATCTCTAAGATAGGATAAGAAATCCACTCTGACGAATCATATTCCATACCTTAACTCTTATCTGTACATGTAAGCTTATCTCTTAAGATAAGATAAACCTTATCATTTTACATGGGTTCCACATTTTTAGACTTTATACAAATAAAATACACAAAATATTTATGACCTCACTCCTTGTCCTTATTACCAATATAATATTTCTAATTCCTAATCATGTAGACCCTACTTCTCTAATTACCCAAACTTTGACATTTTAACATTACCGGACCACTTACGACAAATATTTACTTTTACAACATTCCTATTGTACTTTGACTATTACTTGTACTCCACATTATTGGCGACATCTTGCATCGATGACGGCGCCGTTATCTTCTATCAAACGCTATTACTAATTATACTTAACAACATCCTATACCTAATACATACATTAATGAAATAGAAATTATGGAGGAAAATTTTAGTGTCGATAGTCCCATCCAAGTATGATAGGAGAAAAACATTCTCACCACAAGTTCCAAGAATTTGAAAAGGTCCCAGCCACAAAGAATCAAATTTTCCATGACTGCCCTTTGGTTCTCTTCTCTTGTCCCAAAGTAGGACAAAATCTCCAACTCTGAACTCTCTTGCCTTGGTCCTTTTGTCAAAGAGATTTTTCACTTTCAACTGATGTTCTTTGATTTTATCAACCACCTGAGATCTGCTTTCTTCTATCCTCTCAAGAAAAAGGATCCTTTTGTCAATGGAGTCTTTGTATTGGCCATCATCCACCACTTGAAGCAATCTGAGAGCTAGCATTTCAATTGTGATGGGGATCTCTGCTTCAACTCCATACAACAAGCTGAAAAGGTGAAGTACCAATGGCCTTCTTGGGAGTGATCCTGTCAGCCCACAATGCATCATACAATCTCTTGTGCCAATTCCTCTGATTCTCATCAACAAGCTTTCGGAAAATGGTCACAATGTTCTTGTTACTTGACTCAGCTTGACCATTTCCTTGTGGATAGTAGTTAGAAGAATGTGCTAGAGAGATGCCAAAACCGTAATAGAACTCTATCAATTCTCTTGAAGAGAAATAAGTGGCATTGTCCACAATAATATTTTGAGGCACCCCAAAATGGACAATGATGTATTCTTTGATGAAACTACAAACTACTTCAGAACTAGCTTGTTTGGTTGGAATGGCTTCCACCCATTTGGTGAAGTAGTCTGTGGTAGTGAGCACATAAGTATGCCTAGCACTTGAATGGGGATTCAACACACCAATGAATTCCAGCCCCCATTGTTGAAATGGTTCTTCAATAATCACATGCCTGAGAGGCAATGCAACTAACTGTGGTTTTCCAACAAATTGTTGGCATGCTTTGCATTTAGAAACCCAACTCTGAGTATCAAAAAAAGAGAAGGCCAATAATATCTACCTCTGAGAATCTTGTGGGCAGTCACCATTGCTGAGAAGTGTCCACCACATGCTTGGTCATGATAGGCTTTAAGCAACTTTCCTTGTTGCTCTTTATCAACACATCTAAGGAAACAACCATCCATTCCTTTCTTATAAAGCACATGATTCCAGATCACGTACTTGGTTGCTTTCAGTTTGAGAGTTCTTCTTTTCTTGTAATCTAGATGAGAGGGACATTCTCCATAAGTAAGTAGAAAAGCGATGTCTACATACCACTCATCAGTAGTGGTTACAAAGAGAACTTGCGGGTAGTTTTCTAGGCAAGTTAAACAAGTGTCATCTTCCTCTCCATGCTGAACTTTGAGAGTTTCATCTTCAGCAATTAACTTGCACAAACTATTTCCTCTTACCAGATGGGAAGGCTGAATCTCCAGGTCATACTCTTGAGTTTTTGCGATCCAATTCCCTCTTTTGACTCCGGGATCTTGCTGTGTCAAAATGGATTTGATTGCACTTCCAGGGACCATTACCACAGTATGAGAATTGAGAATGTAGAAGTGGAAATTTTTACATCTTTGACCACTACAAATGCATGCTTTTCCAATTGACTATAATTGAGCTCGTGTTTCTTCAAAGGATAGCTCATGAAAGCAATGGGTGCTTCCAAATCTTCATCATTCTTTTGGACAAGGACAACAGATAGAGTGTGTTCTGAGGCATAACAATACATGATGAACTCTTTGTTAAAATCGGAGATACAAGAGTAGGAGCTTTGGCAATAGCTCTTTTTATCTCTTCAAATGTAGTTTTCCCTTCATGGCTCCATTTGAAACTTGATTGAGGCCTCATCATAGAAGTGATGTGCTTTGTCAGTTCAACGAACTCAGGGACAAAGCGGCGAAGAAAGTTTACCTTCCGAAGAATGAATGTACTCCTTTCTTGCTGGTGGGCAAGAGATAGTGCTTGAATAGCTCTTACTCTTTCAGGGTCAATGTGTGCTCCATGTTTGTTCATGATGTGTCCCAAAAATTGCCTTTTGTGACTCCAAAGATGCATTTCTTGGGATTCAAAGATATACCATGTTTTCTACACCTTGCAAGAACTTGTTCCAAATGACAGATGTGCTCTTCTCTTTTCTTTGAAAATACCGTGAGATCATCTAGATATACAACAATGCAATGTTTCAAATCTCTGAAGGCCAAGTCCATTTCTCTTTGGAACGTTTCTCCCGCATTGATTAGGCCAAAAGGCATTCTGCTATAAGCAAAAGTGCCCCAAGGAGTTGTGAATGTTGTTTTTCTGCAGTCTTCCTCTACCACTTTGATTTGGTTATACCCCAAAACCCATCAAGCTAGAGAGAGCATCTCAGATCCAGTGACTACTTGCAAAATGTGATCCATGATGGGCAGAGGATAGTTGTCTTTGAGTGAGGCTTGATTTAGATTTCTGAAATCAACACATATCCTTATCTCCCCATTCTTCTTTCTTACTGGCACAATGTTAGCCACCCACGTTGAGTGGTGGATGGGAAAAATGATTCTGGCATTCAACATCTTGGTCACTTCTTCCTTGATGATATCAACAACCTTTGGATTATAGGGCCTTTGCTTTTTCCTGAAAGGCTTAGCACCTTGCTTCAAAGGAATGGAATGGTGCATTTATTTTGGCTGGAATGACTTGAGTTCTTCATAGGAGTAAGCTAAAACATCAGAATATTTCTTGAGCAGAGTAACAAACCTTCTCTTCTCTTCAAAGTAGAAAAATTTACCAATGTTTACCAATCTTGGATCTTCTAAAGTACCAATATTTTCTTTGTCAAATTCATATGGACACCAAGAAGATAACTTCTCCTTCTCTTGAATGAATCTATCATGTTTTTCAAACAGGTCTTCCAAAGAGACTAAGCCTTTGGGAATTTTGTTTCCTTTTAGTCTGATCATTCCCTCATCATCAACTTCATCAATTCCATCAGCTTCTTCCTTAGCAATAAATTCTCTATGAGGATTGACACTTCCTTCAAAGAAGAGATTATTGAAATTATCTCTTTTCTCTAAGAAGCTCAAAATTTGATTGTCATCATTGAAGACTTGCCAATGATTAGCATTATCAGGTACACTCGGTCTGAAAACCATCTCAATGGTTATCTTATCTTTTCCAAAGGAAGGATGAGGTGTCAATAAGGAGGCTAACATAGCAAGAGAATCAGCCCTTTCATTTTGTGCCCTTGGAACGGCTTCAATAGAGAAAGCATCGAATGATTCAATACAATCCCAAACCTGATTTCTATAGTGTCTGAGCCTTGGGTTCTTCACTTGATATTGCTGGTGGATTTGTTTCACTATTACCTCTACATCACCAAGGCATCTCAGCTTCTTGATTCCCATATCCTTTACAACACTCATGCCCAAAAGAAGGGCTTCATATTTTGTTGTATTGTTTGTGTTATCAAACTGCAGTTTGTAAGAAAAAGGATGCATTTCCTTTGAAGGTGAATACAGAACAACACCAGCTCTAGAACCTACCCTTGAATGACTTCCATCAAATTCCATTGTCTAGATCTGATCTTCTTCTTCCTCCATGAGAAGTGGTAGGTTTTCATCTTTTTGTGATGTGAGGAAGTAATTTCCTAACTCAAAATCTTGAAGAAGGATGTTAGCTCTTGGATCATCAGACTTTTTTACTGTGAATTTCATCTTTCTAATAGGAAACAACCTCTTCATTTCACCTTTGATTGGGATAGTAGCAGATGACCAATCCATTTTAATTTCTCCACCTAGATCTCTACAAAAACTTCTACTCAGAAGCATGCCAAAGGATGTTGGGATGTCCACCACCAAGATAGTTAGGAGCACTTTCTTTTCGAGGAAGTCAGCCAGAGTTACTTGTGCATCCTTTATTCTTCCAATCAGCGGCACTTGTTTAGATTCCATGGAATAACAAGCTCCATTTACTCTAGTCAAATTTAGGCCAAGGGAATTTGTAACTTTGAGTGGCATTACGTTATCAGAAGCTCTGGAATCAATAATATAGTTGTTCAACTCAAAACCATTTATGAGGAGAGACAAATAAAAAGGCTCAACTCTAGATGTTTTGGCAGCACTGAGAGCTAACATGTTTTGAGATGGAGGTGTGGATGGTATTGGAAGGAGTCCTTTAGAAGTGGAACTTGAAGATATAGAGCTACTACCTCGGACTGCATTAATAAATCTGTCAAATTGGGTCGGGTGTGTTTGCAAGTACTCTAACTCTAAGAGTTGGACTTTGGTTTTGCTTACATGCTCTACAAAATCAAATGGGGAAATACTGGATGAGGAGGAGGCTCTTGGGATGAAAGAGGATTTACCATGGAAAGGGCTTTGAAGGAACCTTGGATATTTTGGATGAAGGATTTTCTCCTAAAGGTGAAATAGTTGGTTTAGTAGAAGGAAAAGGTATAGCCTTTGGCTAA
This sequence comes from Taxus wallichiana var. yunnanensis, assembly GCA_018340775.1. Lineage (NCBI taxonomy): Eukaryota > Viridiplantae > Streptophyta > Pinopsida > Cupressales > Taxaceae > Taxus > Taxus wallichiana. The sequence goes on from CM031239.1 coordinate 838,076,966, forward strand.
ACTGTTGGTGCTTTGGCAGAGACTCCAATGGAAGGGGAAGTACTCTTAACAAGCGAGAACTAGAAGAAGGAACAAAAGACTTACTTGGTATGACAACATGATCCTTGACAACGACCAAGTCTAGTTTTTCTTTAGCAGAATCCATGGAGGGTGGAAATGGAGAACCTTTGTTGATAATCCTCTTTTGTGTGACCTCAGAAGTGGAAAATTCTTTGGTTTTCTTCTCCTTTACAGCCACCGAGGATGGAGTGTTCTTCTTGGACTGTGTTCTAGTGAAAACAACACATGAAAAACTTGGTGTTTCCTCCTCTTCTTCTTCATCATCATCAATGAATTCGAACAGGCCATTGTGCATATCAACCTCCTCAACTTCTAGGTAGCTCTCGTAGTTTTCTTCATCATCTCCTTTGAGCTCATCAACTTCATCTTCCTCTCTTATATCACAGCCGCATTGACTGGTGATGCTTTAAAAGCAAGCTGGTGAGGAGGTGGTGCAATCCTTTTCCTCTCATGGAAATTCGGTCTTCTTGGAGCGTTCCTCATAGTAATTTGTGACAATTACTTCTTCAAGGAGACTAGATCATTTGCCATTTTTTGGAACATAGGATCTGTTGTGACTAAATTTGAACTTTGACCCTTTTGCTTTCCATTTGGGCCCTTCACCTTTCCAGAAAGGATTAAATCATCATCAGTCTTGATTACAAAGTCTTGAGCTTCCCTCAATGTTCTGGTTGATCTCTTCTGAGGAATAAACCAACTTCTGATGGTAAGGCACTGATGAAGAACCTCTTCAAGTTGTTTTCAAGAGGAACTACATATTTGGGGATTCTTCTTATCAATCTATCAAATCTTTCTATGAAATATCTCATGGACTCAGATACTTCTTTCTTCATTTGCACCAATTGAACCAACAAGTCTTGGCCATCTTCTGTGCTCTTGAATCTACTTTCAAATGCACTCCTTATGTCCTCCCAGCCAGTGATAGATCTTGGGGGAAGCATATAAAACCATTCAGTAGCTTTCTCTTGGAGTGACTCCACAAAAATTCTAACCGACACATCTTCATCTTCGACACCTAACACACCACAAGTAGTGATGAAATTTGCTACATGTTCCTTAGGAGTTGGGAGCCATCTCCTTTAAATTTAGGAAAGTTCTTTCTTGAGCCTCTTGGAAGATCATGGAGTATTTGTGGGAGGGAAAGTGGACCAATATTTCTTCCCCATGGTACATTGGGTCTACATGCTTCATGTTCATTATCAACCATTCTATTTCTGTTTCTAGCCTCTTCAACAGCTAGGGCTTCTTCTCTTTCCTCTACCTCTCTTTGGAGTCTTTCAATCTCTTCAAGTTGAGCCCTAATCACTTCTTCCCTTTCAAGTTGAACTCTATCCACTTCCTCTCTTTCTAGCTCTTGTTCTTCTTCCTTAAGCTCATCAAGAGTAGGATTGATGAGTCCTCCTGATCTCAACTACCGAGTATACCTTTTTCAGCCAACTTGAAGACTTATTGTCTTCTCTAGGGTGCCAAGATTTGTCTTCATTCCTCCAACTCAGCAGCAAGTTCTTCTTCTTGATCCAAAATTCTTGAAGCAATAGAGTAATGGTCTACACTCTACCTTTTACACCAAATAGCCTCCCTTAGGTCAAAAATGATATCTTCTTGAATGTGAAAGAGAAAGGTAGGTCTCTCAACAGGAGGATGTGTGAGAATTTCCATGATTGGTATCCATGTGGATCATAAGAAACTTCAAATTTTCAATGAACTCTAATGGTATTTAATGACCTTGTGGTCATTTCTAGGTGTAGATGCTGTAAAATCTGCCCCATGGTGGGCACCAAATGTGTTAGCTTGGAAATTTTTCCAGCGGGAAAAATTGGTGGTCTCCAAAACAACACTATGGGAATCTAAGTCCCTCTACTTATAACAATGCAAATTCTGTATTATGCATGAAAAACAAGTGGATTCAATGGTGGGTTTTCAACCAGAGATCTATAGGGGCACTCCATTGACCCTATGGCAAAGCCTGCAATTTCTTGCAAGGATAGAAAGTGGTCTGAGAGTGGGAAAGGGGAGTGGGAATGAAGGCAAGGAGATCAATGATGGAGGTAGAACATCAGAGGCCTACAAACATTGATCATAAAGTTTATAACATGCATTTAAATGGAAGAAGAATACAAATTTGCAAACTAGAGCTACAAGACTGAATAAAAACACATTGGTCACAAAGTACCAATTGAATCCTCTATCAAAGGGGCATAAAATCCTTCTTTTCTTATTACAACTAAAGTAGAAACTTGTACAAGGAAAGGAAATGGAAGAAAAATATAAAAAGAAGAAGCTTAGAAGAATGGCGACTATTGTTTTTGTCCTCTATTCATGAAAATCATTTAAAGTATTCAAAAACCAAATGCTAGCCTCTACAATGACCTCCAACAGCCATTAAATATCTCACACAAGGTAGTTACAACTTTCCAAACGACCAAGAAGCAGTTATAGTCGAGATCCAATCGTTTGGCACTGTTTCAAATCCTTCTTTTGTAGAAAAAACAGTTGTGGTGGGAAATTCCAGAGAATTTAATAATTAAAATGGTTACAAACTTTCTAGATTGAATGTGGTCCATTAGATTTATCTTTTCACCTTTAAATATGAGCCATCCACATGGCAGGAGAACATTGGAGCGGATTTGGGGGAAACTTTGTGCCTTTTTGCATGTCAGAGACATTTTCTTGATTTTATCCCACAAAAATCCATAAAAATTTAAAATTTAAGTTTCCATTGTGTGGAGAATTTCACCAGATTTCCATTGATACCAAAAATGTAAAAATCTAAGCTCTAGATTGAAAGATATGGCCTCTTGAAGATTTAGGGCAAAACTGACAAAATTAGGGAAAAATTCAGGTCTGCGGGCCAAAATTTGACCTTTTTCACTCTTTTTTCAGATTGGGAAAATTTCCCCCAAAATATCTATGCCCCTGCCAACCTGACAACATGTGGCACTCTCTGGTTCATCTGTGGGCTTCAAAATAACATTTCTCCCTTTTTTCCTGTAAGGGGAAAATTTCCCAAAGTCCTCTCACGGCTTGACCTCCTTCGGGCTGATGTGGACACATGGCAACTTCTTATTTGATGCGAGAGATGTGGTCCAACATTTTACCTTTGAGTTTTTTAGCCAAAAGGCTAAGTGTCGAATTTCTCTCTGTGACTCCACCAACCCGCCAATTTCCTTAGCAAAATTTCCTCCTTACCTCCGTGGGCCCACCTAAGGAAAATTTCCCCTCCAAACTCCACTCGAGCCATAACTGCAAAATGAAAGGAGTTAGGAGGACTTCCTTACCTTTCTGGAAAGGGGAAAGAATTATCTATCCAATGAAGGTGTTTCTAAGAATCCTTGAACCCTTGGGAAGTACCGCAGATTCAAAATACTCAGACTGGACCATTTTCAAAGGGTACAACTCAAAAATTTCTAAGTCGAGACTTAGAAAAAGAAGGAAAATTTTGAGGGGACAACATGTAGAATATGAATCTCTACATCTACCTTATGAGATATAAATTGTAATTTTTGTGCATTGTGTATCTGGTTCACTAAATCTTTAAAGTAGCAAGAAGTAAACGCAAAAGGCAACTTGCACTAAGGGATATTCTCACATGTTGTCACGTAAAAGTTCCCTAAACAAAAATGTTGATAGGTCATGAAATTTTTTTACTCCTTTAATACACGTGTAAACTCCAATGAGATGTGCCACTCTCCTTCAAATGTGTCACACATCCTTTGGTACCACTTCTCCATACATTGTTTATAATTCCCTTTTATAGTACCTTGGCACATGAAGCTCGCGAACTTCCTTGCAGGAGACTTGTTTTCTAGGGGATACACCCACATAGTTTCCTTTGTCCCATTGGGCACATGAATTTCATTGAACACAATTAATAGTAAGATGGCGTCCCAAGTTATCTTCTCACCTATATCCACTTAGACGCATGCCTCTTCCACTATGCCCTATGCAATGTACCCCACAATATTCTAATAAATCTTGTTTTCCATTGTGTGTGCTATGTATAACTAGTTCTTTTCCACCTCCTTCCATCTCTTCAAAGCATCTAACTAGTAACTTACAATGTGCACAACTACCCTTGTGGCTTTATCCTCTATGTTTGTGACATTAAAAGTTTGGCCTGCCTTGTGATACTTACAAGAGACAATGGTTGCCTCTACTCCATCATCATCTCGATAGTTCACCTGCAATCTTTGTACAGATTCATGTAACCCTATATCTTTTCCAATTAATTTTATTGTAATTTACATCCTCTCGCCTACAAAATATAAGTAATCTTCATGAACCTATGATACAAGCCATTGGTACAAACATTGAGGATTTCTAAAGAATGGAAAATAAAATAAATGTATAACCCTCAACACTTGTAAGTAGCTTTGTAGATGGAATTTTCCATTACTCTATACTCATCTGCAGTTTGCTTGTTTGTCCTCAAAATTGTATCTTCCTTTATGTCCTTCCAAGTGTTCTCTATTCGATGATTGAAGTCACTTGTTTTGCACTTTTTCAAAAGGGATTTCCATTCCCTTCCTTCGATTACCTCTTCATGGTATTACATTTATGCAAACCACTTTTGTGGTTCTTTCTCGGTCTCCTTCTCAATGGTCATATCTCTCCTTGGTGTCATTGTTCCTCTTAATCTGGTAGTGTGCTACGAAACTCTGCAATATTTCCATAATCTTACCTTTACACACCTCGATCTCCTTTGTTTCTTAAAATATCATGTGCCCTAGTTAAAAATCTATCTTCTTAAAACCCTAACCATGTGAACCTTCCTTCCTCACACACCCAACAATCTCAAACACCCTTCCACATGGAGCTCACAATGTCATATCCTAAATTCACTTGGTCTCATCATTCAATCAAGCACTTTTTTCACTTTTCACTTCATCACACTTCTCAGCTCAAAAACCCACAGATGTAAGGTAAGAAATAGGTTTGCATGCTCTCCCTTTATAGCTTTTAATTTCAAAATTTATCTCATTTACTGTATTAATTTCTCTTCAACTACCACCATATGCGAGAATTAATTGCATTCTTTATATCTTACGTAAGCGTCAGTCGTATTCTTTCGTGCTCCAGTTGTAACCTTTTGGTGTGCCCACTACTTCTCGGTCATATAATTCCTTACGCGTGCCTCCATTAATCAAGTACATAAACCATTGTGCCTCATATCAAGTAGTTTCCAATGTTGCTTCCTACCTTGTGTTACATTGTATTCCCATCCATCTATGATTTGTCTTCAAGATGAGAGGATTTTCTTGAATACCTTCAATCGAGAACCTTTAACCTTTTCACCGCATGCACTAATCTACAACATAGCACTAATAACTTATTCTTTATGATCCACCCACACTAAAATTATGCATGGTCCTTTGTGCATGAATCCAATAGATAGTAATTAGTTCTTTGGTGCACAAGCGTGCTTATTACTAAAAACACCGAACTAAATTGAAAAAACATAACAATGATGAAAGGAAACAAAAATAAAAATGCATTAAATGGAAATCTAATCTAAATGGAAATACTACCTTATTACAAACACCAAGAAGACTTATTTATAGTAGGTTTTTAGCCTACTCCCGTTGAAGTAACAAGGAAATAAAGTTCCATCCAGTTCCTATAACTATAAATTTCTTGATTCTAATATCTTCGTTATTACAAAGGATCCCAACCAATGAAATTTAAACTTCCCAAGGTGGTGTGAAAACTCTCGAATCATACAAAAAGTTATCTTTCCCACCTCAAATGATTTATTCGATATTCCTATCATGTCATGCCTTACATCTTTATTTTCCTATCTTTTGGCTCCATTGAGAAATAGCACACCACTCATCCAAATACATCATTTTGTCTACGCACTCTAAAATAGCTTGTTTATCATCTAGTCCTCCTATGCGCATAATACGTAGGGACGAAACATAAATTCAACACACAACATAACCTTTACGCTAAACACCAACTCAAATGGTGTGGCCTTATTCAATCTTTTTGTAAGTGGTCCGTATTCCACAAGTATAACATATACCTTATCATCTCATTATTTACCTCCAACATCATATATTTTTGTCGGTGTTTGTCCTAGAATCTTGTTGAAAGCCTCAATAGTACCACTCTTACATTCGGGTGGAGAAATAGGACCTACAAATTCAATCACCCATTTTCAAAAGGTTCATCACTTGTAATAGGCCTCGGAGGTATCTCGTCCTCGGATCTAGGATTCCCAAGGAATTGAAAATGATCACATGCCTTGATATATTATTTAATATCTTTGTATTAATATTCCCACCGTAATCTAGTGATCAAAATCTTGCACGTGGTGGAATCTCTTGCATAATGACCTCCTGCAATTCCACCATGAGCTTCTTCCATAATTTCCTCATGCTCAAGCCCTAGTACTCATCAAGGTAAAATTCAACATTACATAACTTGTATAAATATCCACCTATCAACTAGTAAGGTTTTGCACATATTGCAATTTGCATATTCTCTAATGTATTCATTCCCTCGGGTGCATGTCCGGTGAACAAAAAGACTACAATATCTTCCAACTCGATGGGCATGTGATTCAGTCTAAAAATATATACATATGGAATTATGTCCACAATGCTCTGTGCATCCTTACTAGAATTCATCCTTGACAAATGATAAGGTGTTGAGTTGATTTTCCTGGTTTCATAATTGATGTAAACCTGAAACTCCTAAAATAGTAGTATCCATCTACATATACGCCCTTGTAAAATAGGCTTGTTGACCAAATAATTAAGTGTCATATGATTTGTAAAGAAAATAAACTGTATCCAATAAGTATTTTATGAATTTATGCAGCATGTAAATCATGGAAAAAGCTTTGCACCCAATAGTTGGATAATTTCCGTTCACCTGGTGTCAACTTTTTTCTTGAAAAAAGTGGGTGGTCTATAATTACTTCACTTGGTTGTGCTAATACGGTACTAATCCTCATCCCAAAATAATTAACATGAACATGAAACAATTTATCCCACAAAGTAACACACTAAATAGGTGCAGTGGTTAACCTTTCCTTTAGTGTTTCAAATGCTTGTTGTTATGCCTCACCCCAATAGAATTTTCCCTTAGCCTTCAAAAGTTCCTCCGTGGGTGCAACAATTTTTCAGATAGCCCTTAATGAATTTCCTATAATACCTTGTATGTCCAAGAAATCCACGCACTTAAATTTTATTATTAGCTTCCTCCAATTCCAAGATCACAATGATCTTGGCTGGATCTACCAACAAGCCTTCCTTAAAAATAACATGCCCAAGTAAAGTGTTAAAAGGTGTCACAAAGATACATTTATTAATATTCAGAGAGATACTCATCTACTTGCACCTTTCAGACATAAGCCTCAAATTCTCACAATGATCTTTAACTAAACCATACATTGTCTAATCATCTAGATACACCTGTAAAACTTTATGAATGAAATTTGTAAAATGCTTTCACAACAGTGCACAAAAAGACTGCAGGCACATTGTTCAGTCTAAAGGGCATAACTGTGTATGAAAAACTTTCATACTCGGTGGTGAAATTTGTATTTCTTGATATTCTTTAGCGATACACAACTAATGATAACCAAAGAATCCATTAGTGAAAAATTAGATCTCACACCCAATAACTCATTCCAAGATCTCCTCTGTGAACAATGTGTAAAAGGGTCAATAACACATGCAACATTGAATTCTCTATAGTCCACACATATCCTTATCCTACCATCTTTCTTTATGCTTATTACCATCAAGATAACACACTCTGAATCCTCAATGGACTCACTTATTCCATATTTAAACATCTTATCAATTTCTTTTGTCACCTTGACACGTAGATTAAGATTCATCCTGTATGTCCTCTTCCTAATCAAGAACGCACCTTATTTTAATTTTATCCTCATTTAACCCAAAGTGTGATGCACTCCTTTTAACTCATGATAGCCTCGTGGAAATAAGTCATATAAGTCATGCAACAACTTAATAATCTTTTCCACTTTCTACTCCAACCAATAATCACCAATAACAGACTACTTAGGCTCTGCATTTGTCCCAATGTTAACCTTCTTTATTTTTATACATGCATGCCTTCTCATCTGATGTGTCAATCATCTCATGCGTAACTTCAATGTGATTAAAATCTAGAATGTTTTCCTCATCATAATCATCATTCACTATGCATACCAATTTACCCTTTTCCTTTTCTACCCAAGAGAAGACCATTTCTTCTTCTTCAGTCTCTTTAAGGTCAAGGCACACCTCTAAATCCATCTCTCTAAACATATCTAACAAAATTTATTTAGCCTTCACATTATCTCCCAAAGTAAGGAACTTCATAATCTGTAATACTTCATTGACCAAAGGTTTAGTAGAAAATTAATCAAAATTATGGATCATGCCTAAGGTCATCTCTTACCAATTAACTAGTCTCTCATGTCAATTTTTCATGGACATACCATGCATGTGCATGCGCTTAGGGTGGCATAGAAATTATGTACCCATAGTGATGGTGGTAAGGCATCCTGGCCATTTTTCCAAAGTCTCTCACACTTCTGAACAAGGTGCAAAGAAAAATCCTTCCCATGGAATTCACATATCTATGAAGGTACATTACTCCATAGAAACCTAGTAGAAAGGGAAATTATCACTCCCACCATTCCAATAGGTTATCTCTATGTGTAGTCCACCAATGTATTGTTGTCTCATGTAGGGTATAAACCAACATACTTCTTGTCACTAACATCCTTCCACCGGGTCTCCATGGTGCATAGAAATACAATAGGATTCCCTTCACTAGTGTACTGAGGTACATGGTTATGATTTAAATGTCGAATGGAGCATGACATGATCGGGTGACTAAAAGTATTCTTGATTTCTCACCCAACTAATTCATATGTTCCATGCACCCGATTTTCATAGGAAACACTTTTCGTATCACTAACTAAATGAGCATCATCCCATTGTATCCCTCCTTCCTTACATGGATTAAATACCTCAAGGTCTCTTATTGTGTGAGCATATATCCTATTCAGGTCTTATTCACTCAAAGGTTCAACATACGGGGAAGCCTTTGCATCTTTCAAATGTATAATTATGCACTCTTATTTTTCTCAAAGCTAATGTACCCCTTGTTGAAGTGCAAATCTACATTATTCGCATAACACCAAGGGTGCCTAAGTAATGTTAGGAAACTATCTACTTCGGTGAGATCCAATACTTCAAAGTCCCAGGTAGAAATTGGCTCCATGAATTATAATAGTCTCATCTTTTAACACCTCAATAGGATTAACCCTACTCTTGTTTTACATATACAACACATTCGAAGAAGGCTGTAATGGTAGTTTTCCCATCTAATTCCAAGCGTCTAACTTGAGTACATTAAATTTGGCACTTGTATCTATTAGAATATTACTCAAAATCCATCCATCTATGACCACATTCAATGTAATCTCTTTATCATACTCATGATTATGAGGAGGAAAATTTACGTGAAGTATCTACCTCTTGTGCTCATTACCTACACGTGGTAATTTTTCTCGTAACTACTCTCCTAATAAAGGGATTATGTTTTCCTAACGCAATATTATACAGAATACCTTTAAATCATATACATCTTTTGAGGGATTTCAACATTCTTAGCTCATCCCAACATATGCACTTGCTCCTTCAATCTATGTATATCTCATTGTAGATTCTGATAAAATCCATAGTTTCTATGATAAACCTCTTTTGATGTTCGACATCAGTAGATCATTAGCCAAAATGTGCCCCTGCTCATTTTGTGGCTAACACCTTGTGTTCTTGCCTCTCTTGTGCCTCAGTCTTCATTTTTTGATTTTTAGGCACTCAAATCTTTCTGGAAATGGCACCATTGGATAGAGCTCTCTCTCAGCTTTCTAGAAAGGTAAAGTTTTCCTCCTAACTCCTCATATTTTTCAAGTTATGGCTCAGTGAGAGTTTTGTGGGAAATTTTCCCCTTGGAAGCCCGTAGCCAATAGGAAGCTGCCACATGTCCCAGGAGGTGGCGGAGAGGAGAAAAAACTTAGAAATTTTTTCAAGTTTTGGTCAAAAAATGCAAAAGGAAAATTTTTCCCGCGGGCCCACCGGGCGAATCAGAGCGTGACACGTGTCGGGAGAGGAGGCAAAGTAAAAAAATTTGCTAAGTGTTTGCGCGGGAAAAATTTTGAAATTTGGCCCGGACCAATCAGGACGTGCCACATGTCTAGAGGAGGGTCGCGGGTGTCGGAGGAAGGATGCAAATTTTGGCTAAGTTTTGCCAAAAAATTCAAAAGCAAAAATTTCCCCGCAAGGCCCGAGCGAATCAAATTTTGCCACGTGTCTTCACCATCATGCGTCGGCGGAGGACAAAATGGAAAATTTGTTAAGGGTTTTCTAAAATTTTCAAAGGGAAAATTGGACCAGAGGGCCCACGGCCAATAATATTGTGCCACATGGCAGAGAGGGCGGGGAGTTTCGGCGCAGAAGAAAAAAGGGAAAAGTTTCTAAGTGTTGGCTGAGAATTTTCAAAGGCAAAATTTTGGAGGAGTGGCCCTGGCTAATAAACTTAGGACACGTGTCCTAGGGTCTGTTATCAAAAATTCACCCCAAGGTAAATTTGATAACATGCATCGAATATTCAAGTCCTGGCAAGATAGATTGATTCAAGGAAAAAATCATGTTTCTAGGGTCCCTCGGATTTTTTTCTAACTCTCCTGTCCAAGAAGAAAGGAGAAAGTTCTAAAAAAGGGTGAAAAAGTTGCAAAAAAACAAGCTTGGGCCAGAAAAATCATGAAAATTGGCTAAGTCCTAGTCCAGGCGGTCCTTGGGACAGTTGGGACGTCGGGCGTGAATTGGCCGAAAGGCGCCAAGGCGGTCCGCAGAGCAATGGGACATCCGGGCCGTGAGGACGCAAAGGACGCGAAAAGGTGAACCGGCCGAAGGTAAAAGAAAAATCGACTAACTGCTAAGTGGAACAGACTTGGACATCTGGGCCGCGAGGAGGCGAAGGATGCGAACCGACTGGATCGGCCGAAACAGAGAACTTTAACATTGGGACAGTTGGGACAAAGGGACGCGAGGGACGCGGAAAGCCGAAGGAGCCGAGAGCCAATCAAATCATGCCACATGTCATCGGCCAAAAGAGGGACTGAGAAGCCCGGATCGGGAAGATTGAAAGTTTTTGTCCCAGACAATTTGGGACATCTGGGACAAAAGGATGCGGTGGACGTGAAAAGTCGACGAGCCCGAGGATGAATCAGAAACGCCACGTGTCACAAGGGAAAGTGTCCAAAATTTCTAAGGGCAAGGTTTGAAGCATTGGCCCGAGCCAATAAAAAGAGGACATGTGTCCTAAGGAGAAGGGGAGTGCGGAGCTCAGGGAGGAATTAGAGAATTTGGCAAAAGTTTTGGCCAAAAACTAAAAGGTGAAGGATGACCCCCGCGCCCCGTCCTCCAACCAGATCATGCCACGTGTCCCAAGTGGCAGGGGCGCGGGGGAAAATGAAATTTTTTTCCAAAAGTTACAAAAAGTCAAAACTTTCAAGGAAAACCCACGGGTAAGGGAAGGAGAGAGAATTTCTCATCCAATCAGCGCCCGACACGTGTCGTCCAGGTGGCGGAGCGTGGGAAAAAATTTCAAAACCCATTTTTGCCTGTTTTGTGCCCTAAATCTTCAGATCGCCATATCTTTTGATCTAGAGCTCAGATTTGCACGTTCTTTATATCATTGGAAAGCTTATAAAATTATCTACATGATTTTGGGGTCAATCTTGAATTTTGGTTCAGTCTAGAGAGAGAAAGTTAAGAAACAGCTCTGACGCGTGTCCATGGCCAGAAATGACATTTCAGCGACCAAATTTAATGCAGAATGGGTCACATTCTCCTCCAATTTGGTCAAAAATGATAGGGTATGGGTTTGTAAGGTCCCCCATGCTATTTTAATGCATTTTCAGTCAGAGAGGAATGGGCTCCCACATTTTGTATGTTTTCTCTCTCCTGGGCTCGACCCATGCAATGTAAAAGCCAGATTTGGCTCATTTCTAAAGGGGGAACATTTTTGGCATAGCAATCTTCTTCTTTCACCTCCAGCAAGTGATTGTTGCAAGAATCAGACCTCTTCAAAGATTGTAATAGCTTTTTTTACCTCTCTGAGGTTGTAATGCAGTGGTTTTGACATTGGAAATGATAATGCAAGCTTTGTGAATGAGTTTCAGTCCTTTGTTTGTATTATTTGCTTCATTTCAGATCCTAAATTATATCTTATCAGCCTATGTATGTTTTATGCTGCAATATTTGGTTTGTGTCTATTTGCATGACAAAAATATTCACCACTCCTTTTGGTGCATCACCATCTTTAGTTAGTTTCAATTTTTGCATTTCTATCCCCTGTCTCCTTGCAATTTAGAGTAGGATTAGGATCTGAACCTCTGTAGTTGTGCAAAATATAGATCTAAATCAGAGGAGTTTGAGGAACCAACCTCTAATCTAGAGATTCCTCTCTCTTTTTCACAAGTCCCACACTTGGAGAGAGGTTTCCATGTTGTGCAATCACACTGGATGCCTGAAACATCAACCTAGAAGCCTAATGTGTGTCCAGGGGTGCCTTGTGATTTTGCAACAACAATTTTGGCACGCCGGGTGGGACACTAGAGGTCTCATTTTTATTGCAGAAAAGTTGATGTGCATCTTCTACAATTTTCTTTCTTGAAAAGAGCTATTATTTGCATATCTGGCGACTCCAAGGGGAAGAATCAACTGGTTTTAAGCATAGTGCAGGCCTGAAAACTCATGAGAAGAGTCACCACAAGGTCAAGAGTTGGAGAAGAAGAAGTGTTGTTTGAATACCTGCAATTATCTCCAAGAAGAAGGCAAAGAGGAAGAAGGATTCAAAGGTCTCCATCTCCACCAAACAAAACTCTCTCAACTCCTCCACCTAGTAGGCCTTTCATTCAGTCAACAAGGGTTTTAAGACCAATTAGAATGGCACAAAACAACCCCTATGTCAACTTCACAGGCAGCAGCCCACTTGCCCTCAATGCACAACATCCAATTCCTATTGCAGCCTTGAAGAACATTCCCTACTTCACTGGAGAAAATCAGACTACTCCAGGTGATCATGTTAAAGATATTGCTAACCTTTGTGCAATTCATGAAATCAATGAGATGCAAGTGGTGCTCAAGTTACTGGCATCTTCATTCAAGGGTAAAGCATTGCAATGGTTTAGGAGCCTTGGAGCTGGTTCTATCACAAATTGGAATCAGCTGTGTATAGCACTTCATGAGTAATTTGGAGAAAAGGGAGACAACTTGTCTCTTTTGGAGCAGCTGACAACCATCAAGAGAGCTCCCAATGAGCAATGACGATTTCAACTTCAGATTTCAAAAGACTTGGGAGAGAATTCCAATGGCGGGGGCACAAAGCCAAAGCAGAAGGTGCTTTTCTCTACTATCTCAAAGCTCTAAATTATGATATTTCTATGTTGATTCAGTCCATGGGAGGCATAACTATCCCTATGGCTTATAGCATTGCCATTAGGGCTGAAAATTGTTTGATCCAAGCTGGAAAACTTGCCCCTAGACCTCCCATGCCATTGTTTCCAAGTTTAGAGAGTCCAAACACCAATCAAGCACCTAGTTTGGCTCCTTCTCCCACTCCTAGAAATCAGAGTTCAAATGAAGCTTCCACTTCATCTCCAAGTGCCCCAAATGAGCTTCAAGAAGTCATGAAGCAATTGCAAAACCTAGGCAATGAGCTGGTTACTCTCAAGAGGCAACAAGCCCAAGGTTTTAGACCTTCTTATCAACCCCAAGCTCAGCCTAATAGGCAGCCATACCAACCACAAAGGCCACCTAATCCAACTACAAATATGAATCAAACAAGGCCTCCTGCCAATAGACCATTTCAGCCCTATAATCCAAATGCCATATCTGCCTCTAAGGCATTGGTGCCAACACAAAACAACATTACTCAGGAGTATGATTGGTGTTTTCCATGCAATGAGCCTCATAACCAATCCATGTGCTTCAATGGTGCTTTGAATCAAGCATTGATGGTGACAACTACTAGTGTGGAGGGTGAGAGCAGTCAAGGAAACAACCAACAACAAGAAACATTCCAACAACAATCAGCCCCAAATGACACCACATTGGTAAATTGGCAAGCAGAGGATTTTTGTGGCATGAACCAGGTAGTTTCTCAAGGTGTTGCAGCCAACACAAGGTCAAAAAGAAGGAATTTGGGTGAAGAAAAGCCATTAGCCCCAACCAATCCACAACCTTCCATGGTTCCACAAGTGGTTGGCAAACAAAATCCAATTTCAAATGCACAAGGGCAGCCAAGATAGCCCCTAGGCCAACTCAAATACCAGTTGTTGCTGCCCACATGCAAGGAGTGAATGTGCAAACCAAGGGACAAGAAAAGAGATCCTTCATCACCATTCAAAATCATTGATCGATGAAGAAGACAAACGTCAATATATCAATGTGGGAATCCCTATCTATCCTAGGCCAAAGAGATCTGCTGCAAGCTGCCATGAAGGACTAGCCAACTTCAAATCAAGCAAGTTCAAAGGCAAGAGAAAGTGCTTACAAATGCTTGCCCACCGAGGGAAATCATGGAGGACAAAGCAAGGTAAAATGTTGAAGCCCCCTCCTTTCTATGTTTCATTGATCATGGAAATCAGCTAGTGCACAATCGCATGATAGACTCGGGGCAAGTAGCTTGGTAATGCCTAAACAAATAGCTGATCAGCTAGGGCTCCAAAGATGAAACAACATCCAAAGGGGTAGTGCAGCTGGATGGGACAAAGCAGAATAACAAAGTTGGGGTGATTAGAAACTTGAGTCTTACCTTGCATGCATGTCCAAATGTTGTTGTTTTACAAGATGTATCAGTCATAGACCTTCCACCACTCTTTGCCCTTTGCTTGTCAAGGGACTTCACAGCCAAGATTGGGGGATATTTGTCTATTGATTGGTCACACATGCTGTTCAGAATGAGGTATGGAACTAAGGCTACAATCAGGTCAGAACCTATTGCAAATTTTCATATTGAGCCTTACACTCCAAGTCAGATTAATGCCAATTTCTCAGCATTTGATCAAGAAGATCACCCAAGCACTGATGAGGCTGACACCAAGGTTGGAAGCATCCCGGATCTAACTCTTGATGAATGGGCAAACAAGGTACATGCATTTGATCCTTATCAAGAAGTGGAAGAATCTGAGCTAGGGGTCTATTACATACACGAAGAAAATCAGCCTATTCCTAGCATCACCAAGCCAAACCACAAAGATGACAATGAGGTATGGCAGCTGTTTTTTGATGGATCAAGGAGTAGACAAGGTGCAGGAGGTGGAGCTATGCTTGTTTCACCTCAAGGAGTAAAGTACTATTCAACTTTTAGATTTCAGTTTGCATGCTCCAATAACACTGCTGAATATGAAGCCTTGGTGCAAGGGATGCATTGGGCAATAAAAAGAGAGGAATAAAGAACTTGCAAGTTTGGTGACAGTGAATTGATTGTAAATCAAGTCAAGGGATAACATGCTGCCAAGAATGATCTACTCAAGTGCTACAAGAATAGGTGTGGGACCTCATGGAAGATTTTGAGGGTTTTGGCATCAAATCCATTCCTAGGAAAGAGAATCAAGTCATTGACAAAGCTTCAGCAGTAAGAGGGGCAGCCTTTGACATTGTGGAAAGCATTCAACAAGACAAGGTATAGCCAAACATCCACGTGATTGTGAGGCCTTCAGTGCTGAGATAACAATGTTAGTTGGAAAGTGTTTGAAAATGACCAGCAAATCATCCATTTCTTATAAGAAGAAGCTGAGTTCTCACCAAGAATCAAGAAAGATTGGAACAACAATATGGTGACCAAGTGGTACAACTGAGAACTAACAAGCTGCCCAAGGGACTTATCACTTTGGAGTCCATTTTTAACCCCAATGACCAGTTTAGAAAGGAGAAAGCAAACATTCAAGTCAAGAGAGAGGATTCAGTATCCATCTTGGTAGAAGAAAACAAACCATTGCAAATTGGAAGGATGACAACTGAACAAGAAAGGTATGAGTTCATACAGCTGTGTCAAGAGTTCCCTGACGTGTTTTCTTGGAGCTATGAAGACTTGAAAGGTTTCAATCCCAACTTAGCTCAACATACCATTGAATTGGATCCAAATACTAAGCCTGTCAGGAAGAAACAAAGACCAGTCAATCCACACATGGAGCCTCTCATGAGGAAAGAATTGGACAAGCTGATTGAGTCAAGGATCATATTCCCAATCAAGCATTCTAGTTGGGTTGCCAACTTAGTTCCAGTCAGAAAGAAGAGTGGAGAGATCAGATTGTGTGTTGACTTTAGAGACTTGAATAGAGCCTCTCTCAAGGACCATTACCCACTCCCTTCCATGGAGAAAATCTTGCAAGTTGTGGCTGGCTCCGAGAGGTTTTCACTACTTGATGGCTACTCAGGCTACAATCAGATTATGGTGAAGGAAGAAGACCAGTTCAAGACAGCCTTCACAACCAAATGGGGAACTTTTGCATATAGGAAAATGCCATTTGGGCTATCCAACGCTGGTGCTACCTTCCAAAGGGCAATGGACATGGCATTCAAAGGTTTGATTAACAATGTGGTGCTGATTTACCTTGATGATATCACTATTTTTTCCAAAAATGCAGCAGACCACCTCTCTCATTTGAGACAAGTCTTCACGAGGTGCAGGAGATTTGGAGTGTCTTTGAATCCTAAGAAGTGCATCTTTCTTGCACATGAAGGAAATCTCCTTGGCCATATTGTCTCCAAAGAAGGATTAGCAATTGATCCAGAGAGGGTTGAAGCTATAAGAGCACTACCATTGCCAAGCCACAAGAAAGCCCTTCAAAGTTTCTTGGGAAGGATAAAATTTGTTCAGAGGTTTGTCCCAGATTTTGCAGCCCTTGTCAAGCCCATCACCAAAATGTTAAAGAAGAGCATGGCTTTCAAGTGGACAGCAGAAGGCAAGGAGAGTTTTGAAGCAATCAAAGAAGCCATCTCTCAAGCACCAACTCTCATCAACCCAGACTTCTCCAAGGATTTCATCCTCTATGCATTTGGAGGTAATGACACTATTTCTGCCATTTTGGTACAACAGAACAAGGATAATGATGAGCAGCCAATTGCCTTCTTCAGCCAGAGCCTAGATGACTATGAGGTGAGGTACTCTTTTATTGAGAAGCATGTACTTGCATTAGTGAAGAAATTCAAGCATTTAGTCTCAAACAACAAGGTCCAGTTGCTGGTCTCACATGCTGGAGTCAAGGACTTCCTCCTCAACAAGGATTTGAATGAGAAAAGGGCAGGTTGGATCACCCGTGTCATGGAGTATGACATTGAGATCAAGATCACCAAGCTGGTAAGAGGGAAAGGATTGTGTGAGCAACCTGGTTTGGGGAAGCAAAAAGAAGTATGCAATGAAGAAGAGGTTGTTTTGATAGTCCAGGACAGCCATGAGCCAAGTGGCAATCAAGAAGAAGACAATGCTGCCCCCACTCCTTGCTGGACCCAAGGCATTATACACTTCCTAGGCACATGCCTATGCCCTCCGGAGATGAACAAGACCCAAAGAAGACACTTCAGATTGCAGGCTGTCCCGTATGCCATTGTTGATGGAGTTTTGTTCAAGAAAGATGTGAATGGAGTGCTACTGAGATGCATTAGCACAAATCAGATTCAAAGGGTGTTGGAAGAGTTCCATGGTGGACCAGCTAGTGGTCATTTTGCACCAAGAGTGACAGCTCTAAAAATCATGAAGGCTGGTTATTATTGGCCCAAAATCTTCAGTGATTGCTATGCATGGATCAAGAGGTGTAAGAATTGTGCATTCTTCACAGGAAAAGAGAGACTTGCTGCCCTTCCATTACATCCAATCTCAGTTGACCAGCCATTCATGCAATGGGGTTTGGACTTCATTGGAGTCATTAATCCCAATTCAAGCCAAGGGCACAAATGGATTTTGACAGCCACAGACTACTTCACCAAATGGACAGAAGCAGTAGCACTCAAAGAGGCAAATGAGTCTAGCATCTTAGACTTTTATGAGGGGATAACAACCAGATTTGGTGTACCTGCTACAATAATCTCTGATAATGCATTGGCATTCATTGGATCTAAGGTGACTGAGTGGGCTGTCAAGAACGGTATCTACCTAAGCACTTCATCAAACTATTACCCTCAAGGTAATGGCCAAGCCGAGTCTACAAACAAGAACTTGTTGAGGATCATTAGGAGGACTCTTGACGAGAATCAGAGGTCTTGGCATACCAAACTGAAATCAGCCTTATGGGTTGATAGGATAACTCCCAAGAGATCCACAGGTAACTCTCCATTCAAGCTTGTCTATGGAAGAGAGGCAATCTTGCCCATGTCACTTGAGTTGCCAACATTGGAACTCATGAAGCAGCTGGAGTTGCTTGAATTTGAGCCCATGGAGGTGAGGTATGTAGAGTTGATGGAGCTGCAAGAGATCAGAAATTAGGCATCCCAAGCAATGGAAAAGGATCAAGCATTGATCAAGAAGACCTTTGATAGAAGGCCAAGGATAGATCTTTTCAAGTTGGAGATCTAGTGTTGAAATGGGATGTGGATAGAGCAAAAC
Organism: Taxus wallichiana var. yunnanensis; assembly: GCA_018340775.1. Classification (NCBI taxonomy): domain Eukaryota; kingdom Viridiplantae; phylum Streptophyta; class Pinopsida; order Cupressales; family Taxaceae; genus Taxus; species Taxus wallichiana. The sequence goes on from CM031239.1 coordinate 838,095,665, forward strand.
CGGGAAGGCATTCAAAATTTGATGCCATTTGGAGTGGCCCATACATGGTCACGAAGTGCAAGAATAGAAATGCTTTCCAATTGGCCTCATTGGATGGTGAAGAACTGCAGATTCCAGTCAATGGAATCTATCTCAAGCGTTGCTTCTAGAGGGAAATTCACTACCTTGTAAATATTAGATTAGATTTTCATTCCTCCAAGTGCTTGTGCACATTGTTTTGCTGTAGGTTAGTTTTTTTTTTTCCCTAAGTGCTTTGGCACAGCTTGTTGTCCATGGAGATGTTTTGCAGTCCTTGCTTCCATTAGGGGATATTCCATCTTCTTCCTTACACATTCTAAGTTAGTTGGGGTTCTAAACAGAATATTTGATGACTCCATGCCCAATGGACTGCTTCAGGCAACTGGTATCTTCTACCTAGTAGGCAGGTAACCCCGCTGAGTCACCAAATTGTTATCCAAAATTCACCCTGTGGTAAATTTGATAACATGCATCGAAATATTCAAGTCCTGTGCAAGATAGATTGATTCAAGGCAAAAATCATGTTTCTAGGGTCCCCTCGATTTTTTCTAACTCTCCTGTCCAAGAAGAAAGGAGAAAGTTCTAAAAAAAAGTGAAAAGGTTGCAAAAACAAGCTTGGGCCAGGAAAAATCATGAAAATTGGCTAAGTCCTAGTCCAGGCGGTCCTTGGGACAGTTGGGACGTCGGGGCGCGAATCGCCGAAAGCTCGCAGCGGTCCGCAGAGCAATGGGACATCCGGGCCATGAGGACGCAAGGATGCGAAGGATGCGAAAAGGTGAACCGGCCGAAGGTAAAAGAAAAATTGACTAACTGCTGAGCGAACAGCTGGGACATCTGGGCCGCGAGGACGCGAAGGACACGAACCGCCCGGATCAGCCAAAACAGAGAACTTTAACACTGGGACAGTTGGGACAAAGGGACGCGAGGGACGCGGAGAGCCGAAGGAGCCGAGAGCCAATCAAATCACACCACGTGTCATCGGCCGAAAGAGGGACAGAGAAGCCTGGATCGGGTGGATCGGAAGTTTTTGTCCCAGATAGTTTGGGACATCCGGGACAAAAGGACGCGGTGGATGCGAAAAGCCAAGAGCCCGAGGATGAATCAAGAAATGCCACGTGTCACAAGGGAAAGCATCCAAAATTTCTAAGGGCAAGGTTTGAAGCGTTGGCCCGAGCCAATAAAAAGAGGACATGTGTCCTAAGGAGAAGGGGAGTGTAGAGCTCGGGGAGGAATTAGAGAATTTGGCAAAAGTTTTGGCCAAAAACTAAAAGGTGAAGGATGACACCGCGCCCCTGTCCTCCAACCAGATCATGCCACGTGTCCCAAGTGGTGGGCGCTGGAAAAAATGAATTTTTTTCCAAAAGTTACAAAAATTCAAAACTTTCAAGGAAAACCACATGGGTAAGGGAAGGAGAGAGAACTACTCATCTAATCAGCATCCGACACGTGTCGTCCAGGTGGCGGAGTGTGGGAAAAAATTTCAAAACCCATTTTTTTCTGTTTTGTGCCCTAAATCTTCAAATTACCATATCTTTCGATCCAGAGCTCGATTTTGCATGTTCTTTATATCATTGGAAAGTTTATAAAATTCTCTACATTATTCGGGGTCAATTTTGAATTTTGGTTCAAGTATGGAGAGAGAAAGTTAAGAAATGGCTCGACGCGTGTCCATGGCGAAATGACATTTCAAATGACCAAATTTAATGCAGAATGGGTCACATTCTCCTCCAATTCGGTCAAAAATGATAGGGTATGGGTTTGTAAGGTCCCCCATGCTGTTTTAATGCATTTGTAGTTAAGGAGGAATGGGCTCCCACATTTTGTATGTTTTCTCTCTCCTGGGCTCGACCCATGCAATGTAAAAGCCAGATTTGGCTCATTTCTAAAGGGGGAACATTTTTGGCATAGAAATCTTCTTCTTTCACCTCCAGCAAGTGATTGTTGCAAGAATCAGACCTCTTCAAAGATTGTAACAGTTTTTACCTCCCGAGGTTGTAATGTCTGATGGTTTTGACATTGGAAATGATAATGCAAGCTTTGTGAATGAGTTTCAAGTCCTTTGTTTGTGTTATTTGCTTCATTGAGATCCTAAATTATATCTCATCACCCTGTATGTTTTATGCTGCAATCTTTGGTTTGTGTCTATTTGCATGACAAAAATATTCACCACTCCTTTTGGTGCATCACCACCTTTAGTTAGTTTCAAATTTTTGCATTTCTATCCCTGTCTCCTTGCAATTTAGAGTAGGATTAGGATCTGAACCTCTGTAGTTGTGCAAAATATAGATCTAAATCAGGGGAGTTTGAGGAACCAGCCTCTAATCTAGAGATTCATCTCTCATTTTCACAAGTCCCACACTTGGAGAGAGGTTTCCATGTTGTGCAATCACACTGGATGCCTGAAACATCAACCTAGAAGCCTGATGTGCGTCCAGGGGTGCTGTGATTTTGCAACAACAGTCAAGGAGTTCGGAGCTCGGGAGTTTTGTAAAATTTTACAAAGTTTTCGGCAAAAATTCAAAGGCAAAAGGTTAGCCCATGCCCCCAGTCAGCCAATCAGACACCGACACGCGTCCGTGCGGGGGCGCGGGGAAAAATGAAATTTTTCCCAAAGTAAAAATGTCAAATTTTCAAAGGGGAAAAGGCCGCGGGAATTTTTGAGAGCCAGGCCTGATCCAATCAGAGCTTGACATGTGTCATCCTAGAAGGCGAGCGTGGGGATTTTTTGAAAAAATTTCCAAATGCAAAAAGAGGTAAAATTCGAAATTTTTTCCGCCGATCCGTTTTGGGCCTGTTTTTGCCCTAAATCTTGAAACGGCCATAACTTTCGATCCAGAGCTTGGATTTTCACGTTCTTTATATCAATGGAAAGCTGGTAAAATTCTCTACATGATTCCATGGTAAAATTTGAATTTTGGTTCAGTTTCGAGGGATAAAATTAAAAAACGCTTCTGGTATGCGCCCATGGACAAAATTGACGTTTCAACAACCAATTTTAATGCGAAATGGGTTTCATTCTTCTCCAGTATGGTCAAAAATGTCAGGGCATGGGTTTTTAAGGACCTCCATGCTGTTTTTAATGTGTTTTGGTTAATGAGGAATGGCTCCCACATTTTTCACATTTTCTCTCTCCTGGGCTCGACCCATGCACTGTAAAAGCCAGATTTGGCTCATTTTTTGATGGTTGAACACTTTTTTGCACAACAAGCTTCTGTTTTCATCTTCAGCAAGTGATTTTAGAAGTATCAGACCTTCCAGGGATTGTAACAGGCCTTTTTTGCCTCTTTGGTGTTGGAATGCAAGGATTTTGATGTTGAAAATCACAATGCAGGCTCTGTGAATGCTTTCAGTCCTTTGCATGTGTTGTTTGTTTCATTTCAAACCTTTGATTACAACTTATCAACCTGTGCATGATGTTTTATGCTGCAATTTCTGATTTGTGTCTATTTTCATGAGCAAAAATGTTCACCACTCCTTTGGTGCATCACCATCATTAGTTTAGTTTCAATTTTTGCATTTCTTATCCCTGTCTCCTTGCAAATTAGGATAAAATTAGGATCGAACCTCTACAGCTTGTGTAAATAATACATCTAATCGAGAGGATTTTGAGGAACCAGCCTCTAATCTAGAGATTCCTCTCTCATTTTTACAAGTCCCACACTTAGAGAGAGGTTTCAATGTTGTGCAATCCTGCTTTGGATGCCTAAAACATCAATTTAGAAACCGATTTCCATCGAGGTGCTGCTGATTTGCAACAACAGTACTTGGCATTAATCCCTTCTTTCTTTGTTATAATCAGCTTATACTTTAGAGGTTCACAAGTACATGCGGACTCGTTGCGTGTGGTAAATAACATAGGCTATAATTCAGAATTAAGCCCCACCTTTGGCATCTATTGATCTCCATCCACACTTTGTATCTTAATAATAGTTCCCTTGTCTTTCTTGTGTTGTTTTCTCATATGCTCATATAAGTCTGGACATTCTTCAAATTTATGTTTTTTTCCACACCAGGATAAAACCACATTCTGAGGGCATTCACACTAATAATGATAAGGAGATCCAAAAATAAAACAAGTTCCTCTAGGAAATCCTCCTCTTACACTGCCATGACCTATGACTCTATATCTACCATGGAATCCTCTATTCTGTTATCCCCATTATTATGACCTTCATTATGTTTTTCTCCTTGTTTCTTAGATCCACCTACTACACTATTCTAGCACACACTAGTTTCAATGGATTCATGTATATGATCAATCACTCTACAGTTAACAGTTTCATGAGTATGAGTATTGCAAATCTTACAATACATAGACATATTCTTCTAAATCACGTATTGCAAAAGAGGAAATATACTTACATCATGGTCCAAATGAAAAATATCACAATCCAACAACATGAGGCACACTGAATTGTGAGGATAACTATCCTTAGTGTGTCCTTCAACCTCACAAGTTCTACACCATATCCCACTATGTGTCTCATGAGCTGAATTAGTAGAGAGAATCTCCAATTGTTTCATCATAGCTACAATCTACACTTCTAAAAATGAAATTACTCTAGTGTCTACACTCCCAACTACCTTAGCATGCATAGATGCTTCCAAAGAGTCACACGGTTTTATAAAATTCTTATGAGATAACGCCCTTCTAAAAGGATTCAATAACCCTCCAATAAACCAATGTACATGTTGACTAGGGTGTATGTCATAAGAAAACTTTGACAACAAAGTTTTAAAATGTGTGTCATACTCTCAAACGCTTTCTGATAAGCCCTTCTTAATTTCCTTAAGCACACTGATACTCTTCTATTCAAACTCATGGATATGGAACTTGGCTAAAAATGTAGAGTGTAGAGCACCATAGTCCACCATAGTATAGTGCGGGTCGTATATTTTCTGTACCAGCTATGTGCGTACCCTTGAAGAGCAATAGAAAATTGACTCACCTTCCTATCTGAAGTAGTGATTCCCTTAGTTTACCATAAAAAATCACACTTGTGCACATGCTCATAAAATATTCAATACCCCTATATTATGGAAAGTGGAGGGACACCTCATAATAAAATTGACGAGGTTGATCTGGGGGTTGTTAGGGATGTGGTCCTTTTCCTCTAGATCTAAAACCAGAACTGCCACCAGTATTTCCTCCACCAAAACTAACTAATCCACTTGATCCTGAGCCTCCCAATCCTCATGAACTACATCCTATTGCAGGAACTAGACCATTGCATGTACTCACTTACATCAAAAATTAGTATTAAGCTAAAATCTAACAGTCTACAAAGTTGTAGTACTTCCAGATGTGTTCCCAAGATTTTGTGTGCCCATACTCTTTCTCGATGACATGCCAAAAAATATTCCTCCAATCAGTCCTCCAAACATAAAATATGTTATCACTTGTGATGCCATAAATGTATGTGTTGTCTAATGTACTTATGTATTCAAAGGAAAATGATATCTACCTAAAGCCATTGGATTACCTACACTTGCATGTTTATCAATAGTTACTTCTAGAACTCAAACACCAAGCGCAAGGGCTAGGTTGCAAGGTGGGATCAGATGTGCACCTGTGGTCCTCAATATTTCCTCATCATAAGGAAAAGATGATTTTGTACTATGCTTTCCTAAGTGGGGGAGATTCTGATGCTTCGGCTCCATGTCTTTTTCTTGAGCTTCAAATCCTTCATGAGACATCATCCTTTGAAACTCCGTAGACTCCTCAATATTGTGCTTCTTCAACAATTTCCTCTTTCATGCTTCATTATACTTAATCTGCCTTTATTCTCTCTACCTTCCTACCAAAAGGTATACCATATTTCACCACACCTACACCTACCACTGTGTGTAATGAGATGCTTAGCTATCCATATGGAGGCACTCTAAGCTTAGCACCACCATTAAGATCTTAGTGGATAAAGGAATAACATGAATGTAAGATCCTCTCAGGCTCACGAAAAATTCAAACTCGGTAACTTCCAAACAAGAATACATAGACAAAGAGTATTCCAAAGTATAATTGTGCTCAACACTAGCCCACCAATGATCTACATCATGCATCTAAGACTTCCTACATCCAATTCATTGGTCTATAACTCCATCTTTTGTTTGATGCATACACTAACAACCAATCCTACAAATTTATTGGCAAGAATTAAAATAATGCCTCATAAAGCTCATGATAAATATGATCTTCAGCCCACACACGTGTATTAAAATCAGGTCTAGAACCATATCTTTGTGGAAATTGATCTTGTCTCATCAATCACTTGATCTTCAATAGCTGCAAGAGTCAATCAATACGCCATCATCATGTAACATCATGGTAAACAATTCAAAAAAAGGTCCCAGAAACGGAACCAAAATGTAGTATTATTTTCCCACTCAAACCATAAATGCGCTAAAACTTCACTCATACATATCTCGAGAACTCACCGAAGTGCACGAAGGCTATAGTTCGCTCTTTGTTATTGTCTTACCAGGGTGCTAGCATGCATATTCATAAGAACTAAAGTCAAAGTTCATATGCCATTCTATCAATAAGATATATGAGCTCAATTTGGAAACACACATAATAAATAACATACAAATCACATAAGGCTTAATACGAGATTCATCATAAAATAACCATGAGAAGAAAAATCAACAATCAATATCCAACCATAATGATCCATTGTATTAAATCATGATAAACTAGTAGCTTAATACATCATAATTACCATCAAAAATTCATGCACGTAAAATCATACCAGAAACATAACTTTGATACATACAATGATCTCATGATAATCATGTCTAATCCATGTAAATAAATACATATATATGGGTGGGGACTTTCCCTTCACCACCCATGCACTCTCAAAATAGGTCACATGCTCAAAATAGCCATGTACCACTATAAATATAACTAAAGAAGCATGCAAGATTTGCCTAATAATAGATTATCTATAATTAACTCTAGATCTAATCCTATTATTAGCTCAAACTCTGCATGACTCTTGATCTTCCTCTTGTTCCCAAAATATATGTTGCATATTCTTGAAGTCTTCATGTCTTTATCCAATGTTTTCTTAGCACTCCAACTTATTTTCAGCCTGTACATACAAAAATGCTAAGTCCAAACTTTGTTTTTCTTGGGCGTGAATCCTCAAGGCCCAAATATGTCAACCTTTACGCACCTGTCCACTTTGACCCCTTCTTTTTTTCCATTTTCATATGCACATTTAATACTTAGTCAATATTTTACCAGTGCCAACACAAATCTTGTCCTAAGGATGACTTCTCATTGCATCCATTGACATCATTATGGATGGCATGGAAGGTTATGAGTTATTATCAATTATGGATGGGTTCTCTAAATACAACTAGATACAAATATTTTAGGAAGATTAAACAAATAATACCTTTACCACTACTTGGGAACCTTTTACTATGTCATTTGTTCTCAAGAATCTTTGGTGCTACTTATCATCACGCTATGACTTACATATTCCATGATATTATTCACAAGATTATGAAAACATATGTTGAGGACATATTATAAAAAGATAAGAAGAGAAGTGACCACCTTAAAGTCCTTTAGATCATTCTTTCACAATTAATCAAATACAATGTAACCTTAAATCTAGAGAAATGTGTGTTTGGAGTCATTGGAGGTAAGTTATTAGGCTACATCATTTCTTCTCAAGGAATTGATGTAGATCATGTAAAAATCCAGGTGATTCTTGAAATGACTCTTCCAATAGATGAGTCGGGTATTAGGTACTTTTTGGGCAAGCTTAGGTTAATCTATAGGTTTTTCCTTGATTTGACATATGTTTTCCATCCTATCAATGGATTGCTAAAGAAATATTGTTCCAAGGCATGGACTGATGAATGTCACAACACATTTGAGTTAGTCAAGTGCTTTCTCATGTCTCCACCAACACTCATGCCACCCAAATCTAATTGTCCTATGATTTTGTATTATCAATCCATAGATGTATCAATTGCATGGATGTTGGCACAAGAGTATGATAATGGTCATGAGCGTGCCATCTATTTCATTAGTCATACACTGTTGGACTTTCAAATTTGGTACACCTAGGAGGAGAACAATTTTTTTCCATTATGTTTCGTGAACTAAGAGGTTGAGGTATTACATACTCAACCAAGAAACGAGATTAATTGTTGAATTTGAACAGTTGTGGACATCTCTCACTCAAGCAACCTTATCTAAAATGGTAGGTAGGTTTATCACATTAATGGGTGAATTCGAGCTTACCTTTATTAATCATAAATAATTTAAGGGAAAAATGATCATGTATTGGTTAGCTGATAACCTAAATGATTGTAGGTAGATAGTTGACTTGGATTTCCCCAATGAGTGTGTTTATTACATAAAGGAAAGACCCCTCATTGACTCATGATCATGGTATATAAACATAATAAAACACATAATAGATCATACATATCTTCAAGGATATAATTCGTAACAAAGGTGATGACTGCATATCATAGCCGCAAACTATGTCATTGTAGAGGAATTTCTCAATCATAGGGATTTCATTGGCATGTTTCTAAGGTGTGTGTCGATGAAGCTGAAAATATTTTCTTTGAAGCCCATAATAGAATCTGTGGTGGCCATTTTGGAGGGCATTCGACTAATCATAAAATCCATCAAATGGGCTATTTATAGCCCACATTAGAACATGATCTTTGTAGAGTACATGATAAAATGTAAAAAGTGTCAAGAGTTCTCACATGTTATACACATTTCGGCATAAGATCTACAACTAATAGTGACCTTGAGCCCTTCTCTACTTGGGGTATTTATTTAATAAGGAAATTCTCTCCCTCATTATCAAATGGCCATAAATTTATCATCATGGCAACAAAATACTTCACAAAATGGATTGAGGCCATAGGTCATTATTTTGTAAGTGTGGCAAAAAATTATCTCTAGGAGCTCCAAATATAAAAAAAATTGATATACATATCCAAAAATTCTCTCAAAGTAATAAAGGCCCTAGGCCTATCCCTCCCTCTTAGACCCGTGTGAAGGGGAAGGAGCAATGCGAGGGATCCAACTGCAACTCCTACAGTGGTATCGACTCAGTGTGGCATGGGATCCTTCGTGTGTTGATATGTGTGAATGTTGTTGTGTCTACCTAGGTGAAATACCAATAGTGGTAGCTACGATGCATGAGTGTTCTCGTCACCATCTCTCTCGGTCCTTGTGAACCACAATGTCAATCCTTAGGTGGATCATCACCATCATAAGCATTCCATGCTAGCACAAACATGTCGGTGTGGTGACCGGCTTGTGACGGAGTCTGGGTTCTACAAATAGATGTTCTCGGGTCTTCCCGACTAGGATCATGAACATATCAAAGAGTGTTCTCGTAATAATATCTCGCCGTCCATTAAATTTTGCTACAAAGAGAAAATGAACAATGGTGAGTTAGAAAACATATGGTAAATAATATTAACAAAAAGAGACTTAATTTCTTATAAACAATTAATCTATGAAGTAGAGATAGAAGAAGTGTGTTTATACTCACTCGGATCCCTAGGAACTCATCTTTTATAGATAACCAGTGCCTCTTTTGGAGATAGAACTACCTCCTCCATTCATTATTGATGCATAGATTCCTACTCTATCTCCTCTAGAACATGGTATCTTCCTCTGCCCGCCTCAACTCTAGTAACTTTTGAGGCCTCTCTTGTACCCTACCACTTTGAATCCATCTCCTCCTTCAGTGTCTGAATCTATCTCAACCTCCCATCCTCCTCCTCACTCTGTACAAGGAATCCTCCAATCTATAAAATTAGTCTCGAGTCTTACTACTACTCTAGCAGTTGGATTTGGTGTGGCCCCTAGTGTACTAATAAGAATCCTATGTGTAACAACCCTCCACTCTAACTTTCCCTCTAGGTGGATCTTACCTCTCATATCCCCTCGTAAACCATGGATACTTACGGAAGATCATCTATATAGGAAACACAAACCTCTTGGGGTACCCGAAGCACTAAACGAGTCTTGACCATGATACTTTGATCAATCAATTGAATTGTAGTGTAACATGTAGTCAAAGTAATTCCCTTCTCATCCCATCTTCCAATCATATTGATCTCTAAACTCTTCAACTTTGGAATTATCCACAAAATCACAAATTAAACATTGTTTTTCTACTTTCAATTAGAAAATGACAGAGATAGCTAGTGAATGAATTTTTCTTATGTTTAGAATCAACAATTGCAAGAAAGGAAAGAATATAAACTCACAAACACCAACAAATTTTATCTTGGAAACCTCCAAAGGAGGAAAAACTAGTCAAGAAGGGAAATTTCTCTTTCTTCCAACTTTTAATTGGCTAATTCAAACAATAAATACAAAATTTACAATAAGTATGAAAGAGAAGTAGATAATATCTCTCACTTCCTCCCAATTACCTATTTTCTCTATCTCAACACTCCTTTCTTCTACAAAACACAATTCCATCACTAAGAACTTCTTGCTCACTTTCTTTCATGCTTCAAGATCCTATTCTCTTCTAAAAACATGTATTTATAGCCTTTCTCATGTCCTCCCATGCACTAGAGGATGAGAAAGGTCATAGAGAGAGAAGACCCATAGAAAACCTTTCAAATTCTAGGGTTTTTTGTTTCAAGTTTTAGTCGAAAGAGCCAGGACCACTTCCCAATGCAAACCAATAGTCTAAGGACCACTTTGCCCTAGCTGGATGGTAGTTATAGGATTGCCACCTATGTTGGGCAATGGACTTATAACCACGACTCTACATAGAGTGGATGTACTATTAATATAAAGATAAAACCTCTATGTATTTATTTTACTTCTTCGTCTTGACTGATCGATGAAGTAGAGTCATTTTAGATCCCTACGGATCACACCTCCCCGCTTAGGGAAATTTTGGTCCCAAAAAGCTTAGTGGGGGAGTAGATCAGGAAATAATTCCCTCACTTTCTCCTTCAAGTACTATAGGGCCTACCTTGGTGTCTTTCCTTTCAGTCCATCTTCCAAGACTCATGTAGAGCTCTCCTAGTCTCTCTAACCTTTTGTCAGCAGCACTACATCCTCCTCCAATTCTCCTCATGATTCTAAGAAACAATCCTCAATGGAAGGTAGCAACTATATTCCTTCATCTTCATCTAGAATGGATGGCTCATATAGGTGCAAGTTATCATAGTTTACTAAAGAGTACATCCTCATAAATGACAAAAATCAATTCAAAAGGGTCTATATTGTAGTGACTTGAGCTTTTGCGCTTGACCCTCTAGTATCTCCTTCCTCAAGTAAAGATAAAATCTATCTCCGACATGAAGCTTATGTTCCCTCCTATGTTGATTGTGTCATCTTTGTACTTGGCTTGAGATTTATCTAGATGTTCTTTGACTTTGAGATGGATTTTTGGATCCTCTTAATGAATTTGTTTGCTCTAGTCACCTTTGTGTCTCATGTATCCTTCTCATCATGCTGCCCAACTGCTATGTCTAATGGATTTGTAGGTACATATCCCAAGCATGCTTAAAATGGTGACTTCATAATGGATGTGTGTACTTCTTGGTTATAGGAATGTTGAATGTAGGCTAAGGAATCATCCCAAATCCTTGGGTATTTACTATTATACCCTATGATCAACTATACCAAAGTCTTGTTCACCACCTCTGTCTGTCCATCTGTCTATGGATGGAAATTTGTGCTCCTCTATAACTTGGTATCCATCTTGTCCCAAAAATTAGTCCAAAACTTCCCCAGAACCTAGAATCCCTGTAAGAAACAATAGACTTTGGAAAACCAAAATTCACCCATACATTATCAAAGAAAAGATCTACTACCTCATGTGTTGTTATTGTATTTTTACATGCCATAAGAATACACATCTTACTGAATCTATCAACAACAACATAGAGATATTCATGGCCATGTTTAGACATAGGTAATCCTCTTACAAAATCCATAGAAATGTCCTCCCATGGATGAGTAGGTACTAGAAAAGCATATACAAACCCTCCTTCCTAGTCTTAGGCTTATTGGTACAACAAAGTTTACATTCACATATGAATTTTGATACTTCTTCTTGCATATTAGGCCAATACACGTACCTTTACAAGTGGGCTAGGGTTTTACCAACACCAAAATGTCCCACTACTTTTGAGGTATGTGCTTCCCTCATCAATAGAAGTCTTTCTTCTTTAGGCATGCAAAGCTTCCCCCATCGGTAGAGTAACCCGTCCTTGAGATAAAAATATTCAATCCTTGTTATTTCAGTCCCTTGGGACTGTAATTGCTGAAATGTCACCCCAAAGTCTTTGTCCTTGGCATATGCCTCTTCATAAGCTTCCTTGGTGAAGGGTTTGATATGAGAAATAGTATCCAAATAGGATAACTTCTACTATGTGCACGGCCTAGACAACATGTCTCGCAACCAATTTTGTACTACCCTTCCTATATTTGATCACGGATGGAACCGATAAAGGAACCCCATCCATTTGTAGTGCCTTAGCTGCTACAATTTAGACTATTCTTGCAAATAATGGAGAGGATTATGGTCAGTGTGCACAATAGTTTCTTTACCCAAAAAATAATGCTTCCATTTTTTAATTTCCTAAACTAGTGCATACATTTCCTTATCATACACTGAATATCCTTTAATTGCTGAAGTGAATGTTTTAGAATGATAGCATATGGGTTTACCTCCTTAAAGAAACACTGTGCCCATAGCATAATCACTGGCATCTATCTCTACTTCAAAAGGCTGCTGCAAATTAGGAAGAGCAAGTACTGGAACATGACTAATCTTGTATTTCAATAACACAAAGGATTTTTCTTATTTCTTACCCGGTACCAAATAACTCGAGAGGATCTTGTAAACTCTTCAACTTTAGAATCATCCAAAGAATAAAAATTAAATGTTGTTTTTCTACTTTTGATTAGAAAATGATAGAGATAGCTAGTGAATAATTTTTTTGTAATCTTAGAATCAACAATTGCGGGAAAGGAAATAATATAAACTCACAAACACCAACAAATTTTATCCTAGAAAGCTCCAGAGGAGGAAAAACTAGTCACAAGGGAAATTTCTATTCCTTCCCACTTTTTAATAGCCAATTCAAATAATAAGTACATAAATTACAATAAGTATGAAAGAGAAGTAGATAATAAGTCACACTTCCTCCCAATTACTTGCCTTCTTTGTATTAACACTCCTTTCTTCTACAAAACAATATTCCAACACTAAGAACTTCTTGTTCACTTGCTTTCATGCTTTGATGATCCTATTCTCTTCTAAAAACATGTATTTATAGCCTTTCTCATGTCCTCCTATACACTGGAGGATGGGAAAGGTTGTGGAGGAGAAGAGACGTGGACAACCTTTCAAATTTAGGGGTTGTTTGTTTCGAGTTTTATTTTCTGTCCGAAAGAGCCAGGACCACCGCCCAATGCTGACCAGCGGTCTCAAGACTGACACTCTGGTTGGGTGGTGGTTATAAGAATGTCACCCTGGTTGGGCGGAAGTTTTGTAACCCCCACTTTGCATAGAGTGGAAGTCCTATTAATATAAAGATAGAACCTCTATATATTTATTTTCCTTCTCTGTCTTTGACTAATATGATGAAGTAAAGTCATTTTGGATCCCTATGGATCACATATCCCGATATGGTTTCGTAATCATGTCTACCATGATCGGGTAGAAACTATCTATGATGGACCTCTGATTGGATTCATATCAACCCATCGAGTTGCTATGATATCTATGGGATCTGCTTTCCCAACTTCCCTCTAGTATGGGATCATCCACTCATACACCCAAGACAATTTTGAAGTATGATGGATAAGTGATTTATCCTACAATCGACAATCCTATAGAGATCATGGTATGTAGTGCCCAAAATTTCTACTTCCCATACATATAATCTATTGTGTTGCTCAATACTCTTTATAATAAGATCCCATCAAAAGTACAACATGTCTCCGCCACTGTCCCTAATCAGAAGCACGAAACCAAAATACCAATGATGGCCTTGCTTAGAGTAGGGATAAGTGTCATATCCACTGTGACTAATCTAAACCCATGCTCTGCACCCATGTTAGGTTCCACTACATCACTAAGACAAGTAGCCCAACTCTAAGCCTCAGATGTCAAGTTGGCACTCTTCAATGTAAACTTCTTGTTGGTGATAAAAACTCTAAGGATTTGATAAATGTCCTTTACAGTGATATTCCACTCACCTCTAACCCGTGAAACCAAAAAGTGTTCCATTCTCCATCCCAATAACTTAGTTGATAAAAAGGAGGTGACTAATGGGAACTACGAGTCATGTCTAGGAAATCCTCCAAAGGCCAGCCCTCCTTAATAAATCCATCTCTACCGGGTTGATTCCTTGTCGGATCTCGAGTCAACCAATCCTACTCGTGGACTTTGATACACATAATGTAGCCTTGCTAAATCCATAAAAATCAAGAAAATAACAAGTTATAAAATCATAAATAAATAACAAGCTCAAAAAATAATATAAATACAAGAAAAAACAAAAAAATTACATTCTTAGTTAATAATTGGAAACAATTTGTGATTTAATACATAACCACCACTTTTGGCGAGTGGTGGTTACACACGCTTGTCACGCTACTCAAGCGATAATTATGTAACCTCCGTGGTGGTTATACAACTATCACTTTGTGTTGAATGGTGGCTTTGTAACCTCCACAACGGTTTTGCTCGCAAAAATTCGGGCCATACCCTAAGGCATAGAAACTTATAAAACCATAAAAATACATAAAATTAATTCAAACAAATTATATATTCTAGAAATCCCCCTTGTTATCATTTTGACTATAAATTTATCAAAAATCATCCCCTATACATAGTTTAAACTTAATCCTATATTTTAGGGAAAAACTAAACAAATGCATGTAACTTACTTGTTCATGCACCTAATTTGTTTCCATTAGTTACACTATCATAGTCTCTTAATGCTCATCGATTTGGTTGTAATCTCACGCAAAATGCTTTGGTATTCTAGAGCTCCAAAAATAGCTAAGTGGGTGAGTAAAATTGACTTCTATAAATGGTAAAATGTAACACATATAGTGTCAAATTAGTTTTTCTAATATCACTTTGAGTGAGATTATGTATGGTTGGTGCACTAGAGTAGATACATTTATCATCCTCATGGATACGGTACGTAATCTTATTGTGTTATTTCAGAATATTTTCTAAAAAATGTTATGTATCTATATTTGATTCTCATTTCTCTCTTATAAGTGGCGAGAATGTTGGATTGGCATAGTTTTAACACACTCACAACTAAGGTATCATTTATAACTCTCCCATTTGAGAGTGTGTACACACCCAAAATTACACATGCCACATTATTGGAAAAATATTTACAAAAGGTCCCCAATGATGATTCATATCCTTTCAAAAGGTGTTTGAGTTCCTAAACCCATTCATAGTACATATTTATAGCCTAGACATCCTTACTTATCCTTTGCACACTTTCTTCTAGCTTCCTACTTCATTGTATGTATAATTTGACCTTCAGTTTCAAAACCGTCGCCTGCTTGGGTGGCAGTTTTGAAACCACCACCTAGGAATGTGTGACAATTTCATGTTTGTCACTCGGCTTGAGCGGTGGTTTTGAAACCACCTCCTTACGTAGGGTGGTGATCTTGCGCTATTTTTCCAGAACTCTTCATGCATGGTTTTAACATGCATGATTTCACTTAACTTGACTTCTATGGTGCGTTTGTGGTTTTAACATGCATGATTTCACTTAATTAGTTTGAACTACCTCTTCACCCAATGATTTGGCACTCTAAGGCTGCCTTGTGCATGAAGGCACACCCCAATCAATTCCAATATATTCAAGGCTTGTATTCAAGCAAATGGCCTAAGAATTTTTGTATCTTTCATATTATTGTTGTCACAATCCTGTTGGAAATCGTATATCCAAGCTTTGTTCACTTGTGCTATCCTTCTTCCACTTGCATTGCAACAAGACTACCTTCAAGTTACCATTTCACAAGAACCTTCTCCTGTTGCTGCCTTTGCATTCCTAATTCCTTGGACTCATATGGACATGCAAAGAAAGAAAGGATAAATTGAGGGGACAAGTCATCACAAAGCTAGATTTACCTCTATTCTATGAATTCTAGGTTGGAGTTATTATTTGATTTCCTTTATTGCTGTAATTTATCATTGTTACATCATATCAAATAGATTAGAAATTAATTTCCTTTAATTTGCAAGTAATTAGTTAATTTCCAAGACGGTTTAAATCATTAATAACATCTCCTTTTGATGGATCCTCTTCTTTCCATCCATGTGGATCTGAAGGAGAGAACATATGTAGGAGGTTTTCTACATATCATAGATCACTTGAATTTTTTTTTGTTTCAAGTTAGTTTATTTTCAATACACTCAACACAAGTGAATAACCACACCGAATTACTTTTTCTTGTTTATTTTTAGAGTAGAAGTAGACTTGATTATTTAGAATAAAATCAAATTATTTGTAATTCGATGTTTTAGTTTTGTTTTTTTATTTAGGTTAGTTTGCTTTCAGTAGTATCTTTTATTGTTAGTTTTATCTTAGTTGATTTGGACACTTCAAACTAGTTCAACATTGAGATTCAGTTAGACAAACCATAGGAAATTTACACTACCTATTCATAGCCTCTAAATCTCCCCTTTTCTAACTCATCTACTAAGAGATCACACTACGAGATCTTAATCATTGATCCTCATATAGTTAGCCATCGACACATTCAACATCAGCTACTCGACATGACCTCGGGAGTCGAGTGTGGTTGAAGGTTGCATGTCAATTTTTATCTGTAAAAATTGGTGAATCTAACATGAATGATTAATTCTTTCTTTTTCCCTTTTCTTTCATTGTTATTACCTCATATTTAAATTTATTCCCCTATTTTGGTAAGTATTTTATACTTTTTAAAATATGTCTCGAAGAGAGTTTGGTGGGCCATTTATCTTTGATAGATATTACACCAACATTCCGCCATAATAGCCCCCTTCTCTTTTGAGGTGGGGCGACAATTTTTGCAAGAAAATTCCAAACCTCCCCTAGTTACACTTCAAATCCCCTTAGTTATGTAAGGATACGGGGAGGTTGATCAACCGTTGAACATGCAATATGGTCAACCTAATGCAAACCATATTGTTATCACAAATGGAATAGGTTATTACAGTAGAGTCTTGTCAAGACCTCACATTACCATGCAATAAATAGATGATGATATATTTGTATGAATAACTAATCCTCTTCATCAGATAGATGAGTCTTTGGATAGAATGAAGGCTATAGCCTCTAAGATTTTGAATGCCTATCCTAAGATTCTTACTTATGAGGAAGAAAAGAATTATAACACTGAACAATTCATGACAGGGTATCATGATCCTGCTCAATCAAACCCTACGCCATAGGCACCCCAACAAGGGACTCAATCCTCTCCCAATGATCTTATTTCAACTTTAGTAGGGAGGATTAAAGAAATAGAAAGTGCCCAAACTTCACAACCAACACATGCGGTAGGGCATAACACGGGGTATCGGTTGTGATAAAGAAAGGATACATCCCTTCTAATGAAAAACCAATGCAATATCCTATATAATAAGGTTATCCGGTTCACTTAAATCTAGGTGATCTTATCACAAGTTTAGACACACTAGGGATGGGTCCTCATCCTTCTCAAGCTTATCCTATGCAAGGGCTTACCGGAAGTGCGTTCTCTAATGCCGCCACAATCGAAATGCAACGTTCCATGGTTTTATGCCCGCTAGTCCATATCTCGGTACTCCCACCTTACATGTACATGTATTCAAAAATCCCAGATGGACATATGTCATTCCCGGTCCTTACATGCCATATCAAGAGACCCCATACGTTCTCATCAATGCTTATGATGCAGCTTATCCAACTCCTCCTCCACCTCCTCATCAAGGATATTCAATGGTAGAATCTTACACAATGGGTACATATGGTGAGTACTTAAAGGAGCCTCTTGACTTCACCATACATGGTGTCATGCTTCCATGCCCATTTCTGAATCTTTTTAAATTTAAGGGAGAAGGAGACCCGAATTCTCATATTAAGGCCTACGCTACTGCTATGAGGGAATTACTTCCTTTGGATGTTGTAGTGGCTAAGATATTTCCAAAGAATATTACAGGAGTTGAATTGGATTGGTATTACCATATTCCATAAGCTTCTCTACATTCCTTTAAACAACTTGTTTCTAAGTTCATCAAAGCATTTGACATGAACAAGTTGTTACATATAAGGATTATAGAGTTCCTACATATTAGACAAGAGAAAAATGAATCACTTTGCCCATTTCATCTAGAGAGGGCACCAAGTTCTCTATTCCTCTGCAAGTGTGCCCAAAATGGACCAAATGAAATTTTGCAATATTTTCCTTCACTCACTCAATTGAGAGACTAGGGAGGAAGTCTAGAAGTTTCCTTTCCATAGTTATGAGGAATTATTGGAAGGTGTGCTTTGAATTTACCAAGACACTATAGACATTGGGTGTAAGATCTATGGTTCCAATGGGAAATTGGTATCCCCAAATAAAAATAATGTAAATTATCAAAACAATGGTGCCAACAACAAAGGACCTAAGGGTGTGAATCGCAATCATAGTGGTACCATGAATAGTTATACTGATCAAGCAAAAAATGTTGGTTTTCCAAACAATGGTATTACAAACAATAATAACAAAATGGGAAACAAAAGAGCCCCTAACATTGTCTCCTTGGTCAAAATAATTGACATAAATCATCCCTCTCAAAAGAAAAATAAAACCCAAGGCCCAAACCAGTATCAAAAATTTGGCCAAGGGGCAACAAATCATGGTTATAACAATAAATTTCAAAATTATAACTAAGGTTATAATCAAAACAACAAGATTCTTATCAAAGGCCAAGAGATTACAAACCTAACCTATACTTTGGTTTCCATAAGGTTCAAGGTCATGATGATAGGACTTTTCGCAATTGCAACAAGTTTCTGCAAAGACTTCCTGAAAACCAAAGGCAGCTCTTTGTAGACATGTTCCTAGAAAATCCTAAAACAAACTCGCAACCTAGTCATACCAAACATGTCACACCTCAAAATGTGAACCCTAAACATCCTAGGGATTCCCAAGTGAATCCTCAAAATATAAACAAGGGTATTATTATAGGAAACAATGACCATGAAGCCTTAACTTCTGACAACTCTCGAGTTGCTCCTAACCTTGGTTTAAATGATAATACAAAAATCTTGGGGTTAGTCAAGCTAGAGGTCGAGTCAGAAATTAATGCAACAAATCAAAAGGAGTATGTTTCATAAACCTTACCCATTCTTTCCTTCCCATAGGATGACATTCCTACAATCTCAAAACTAGTAGGATCCTATGATTTAATATCAGATTTGAACAAGACCTTTTCTCACATTTTGTTTCTAGATTTGCTAAAGAATTCACCTACACATCATTATACATTTCTCAATGCACTAGGTCTTGGTCATCTAATCCATGTTACACCACCTCCTAGTGCTCAAATAAATCATATTGACTTTGACATACATCTTATGGGAAAGAATGATAGGGATCTTGGGTTTGTTTTTGATACGAGACAAGATGTCATATGACGCTGAAATTTCTCAAAGAGGTGATCCTACCTTATTTTTACAAGTACGAGCTTATAACAATTGCATTATTAGATCCGTGATTGATGATGGGACTACTTGTAAATGTGGTTCCCTTATCTTTCTTGTAGAAGTTGGGTTATGGAGAGACAAATTTTTCCTCTACAAGAAACATGTTATGGGTGTACGAAAATATTAAAGTGACCTCGATTGGGACCATAGTTATTCTAGTCACGCTTGGTCAAAAACCATCTTGATAGAGTTTTACATTATCGACGGGGAAAAATTTATAACATGATCCTTAGGAGACTCGGATTCATCAAATAAAAAGTATCCCTTCTACACTATTCCAGGAGATTAGATTTCTCCATTTGGGGAAGGTCTTCATCACTTAAGGGGATCCTAAGCCCTTCGATATACACTTAGAAAACCTCAATAAGAAGAAAGGAGTCCATACAGAGTATGAACTTCCTATGAATCAATTGAACAAACCAACTCCATCAAAAGAGTTAGTCCCGATCACCCCGAGCATGCCAAAGGATGAATTCATTGACCCAAAAACATTTGAGGTGGAAAAAACAAATAAGGGTAAATCAATATCTATGGAAAAAGTGTCCACTAAAACCAAAACAAAAATTATGAAACTCTTAGAGAGTGACGATATGATCTTCCTCTTGTTTGAACCACAAGGGATGGGTAATCTTCTCAGTTTGACATCTCTTCCCTTTGATGACCTAGGTATAGGTGTAAACATGATACAATTAGCAAATAAAGCGGGGAATTTGAGATTGAAATGATGCCCATCAAAACCATTATTGGGCCCCTAAAATATTGGCTAAGTACAAAAAAGTGCATGGGCACGCAAGGCCTAAGTTGAAGGGTGGGCATGTAAGAAGAAGGCACGTAAGCCAAGGTTCTAGGAGGGTTTTAAACGGAACATGTTATGCGCTAGAAGAACGAGGTCTCGAGAGTTAGCCATATTTTTCATTTCAAGAAGAACACAAGAAAAGTGTGACTTTTTGACCGCACATACGGAGTGGATAAGGTGCCATCTTGGTGATAGGTTGGCCTAGGAAGGAATATGCCCTACAATGGAGGTTTCTAGAAGACCATCATGGCAAGGAGTGGAGAGCTCAGGCCTAGAGGAGCATGCTCCCATGGAGGACCACATCTAGACACTTGGTGATAGATCTGAAGCCTTAGAAAGGTGGTTTGGTAGTTCAAGGGGCCTATAAATACAAGCACCCATAGAGGAATTAGAGGGAGAGATCAATAGAGAGTAGAGCTCTGCAGAAACACCACAAGGAGTTGTATTGGGTTGGGTAGATAAAACATAGGAGAAGGATGCATCAAGGGGCTTGGGATTGTAAATTTTATTTTGATAGCTAAAGGATGTAAATCCAGTTATGATGTATGACTTCAGTTTGCCATACTGCGATGTTCTATAATGGATCTAATGGATGTAATGAGGTTACCAACTTATTTGAATATGATTATTAATGATTCTAGTCCATACATATATCTTCATGGTTCTGTTTCATGTCTGTTATGGAATGAGTATAAACCTATCTAAATTTTCCTTTCGCTCTGGTTTAGTCGTATAATTTGTTAAGTATATTTCTTTTTAGAAAGAATGCATTAACCTAGATTCCATTATGAGCTATATGATGAATGCATGTCTCATTTCCGCTCACTCTCTTTGATTTTGTTGGTGCTCAAAATAGTCTCGCCCATTTTTCCTTTGAAAATCCATTGATTTACGGCCTCTGTCACATTTTATCCCCCGTGTTGTGCCTAGGAAGTCTCTACTTTCCTTTGTTTCCATAATTAATCTTTCCTTGGGCTGAAGATCACATATGGATCTATATTTGTGTCCTTGTTTCTCTATTTCTCTGAAGAGGTCTGAAATTTGGGTCTCCCATCCTCTATTCATTCAAAAACTTAGGCTTTCCCATTCTTTCCATTTTTTTACAGTTGAGATTTGCTGCCCTTGTCATTTTTCCCCAAATACTTGATGAAAAATGAATGGATGTAGCTATGAAGAGTGTATTTGAGCCTTGCAACATTTCTAAATCCTCTGTCCTTGGAAAAAACTTCATCCCCGGGCTCAAATGGTCATTTTTCTACATTTTACGGTTTGACGAGCATTTCCCAGTCAAATTTGCATCCTTGCATTGACAGGGAATGTGGCCTCTTTTGGTTAGACATGGCTCAACAGGGTGCTCTAGAAATTTTATAAATCACCTCAACTTAAAGATTTGTCCATGTGGAGGAACGATGCTCATTTGAAGATCTACTTTTGGTTTGGCCTTGGAGTAGCGTTGGGAGGACATGTGGAGATTTCCACTACTTTTCCCAGACTTGGGAAAATTTGTATGTAGATGAAATAGTTTGGCAGGAAACAAGGACATGTGGCGAGCCTATGCTCATTCAGAGTCTTTTAAGGAAGTGCCAAGAGGACACTTGGAGGCCTCTGCTCACTTTACATTTTGCTTGGACTTTTCAGTGCCAAAAGAGACTGCCTCGGATCCTGACACATGGCACCTTCCACTAAGCTTCAAGCCTTCAAACAAACTTTGCTAGGCCAGGACATGTGGTGAGCCCACGCTCTTCCAAGGTCTCAAATTTTGGGGACCATCTCAAGGTGCACCATTGTGATGTGTGGTAGTTTGAAAAGTCAGAAAGGGGCGGGGAAGCGGACCATTGGGGTAAACTATATTTTTTGCCTCTTTTTCTCAAAAGGGTTAAAATATCAAAAATGTCCCACAAGCCCGAAAAAGGATCAGTCAAAGTTTGTTTCAAGTCAAAAAGGTGGGGAGGTGGACCATCGGGGGTAACTTACATTTTTGCTCCCGATATTCAAAATATTAAAACATCAAAATGGCCCACAAGCCTAATAGAGGAAAGGTCAAAGCTTTCTCCAGTCAATGGTAGAGGTGCAGACCCTCGGAGGAAATTTGGAAAATTTTCCTTTTAGGAGAAAAGAGTTAAAAGTAAAAGGAAGTGTGGTTCCACTAGGACCCACATTGGGACATGTGTCAGACCCATTTTTCAAGGGTAGAGCTGTGGGGAAAACTTGGAAAATTTTCCCTTTTCCAAAAAGGAGGTGAAATAGTAGAATTTGGCTACGAATGCTTTAGGACCCACCTTAAGACACGTGTCAGGATCATTTCTCAAGGGTGGAGGCACAGAGAAAAATGTGAAAATTTTCAGTTTTTCAAAAGTTGTAAAAAGAAAAAAGGAACCCGCAGGCCCACTCTAAAAATTAGATCTCCCACATGGACGACCCAAATTCAAAGTAAAGATCAATGACAACTATGAGTCTGAATCTGATTTTCCCTCCATTTTTATTGAAACATGCCTAGAAGTTCAAGTATTCATGATTTCTTGGTACTCCCTACACGCCAAATAGAGAGGAGAGTTAATTTTGATATCTAAGTTTTGTGGGAGAGATCTAGAGACATCTTTCACCATTAAAATGGTTTGACTATCGGGCTTGATCTGATTTTCCATTTTTCTTCTCCTAAGCATGCAAAGAACTAAATTTGATAGATTAGGGGTAGAATTGGTTGAAAAATTGAAGGAGTGTTCTACTAGATAAAGGAGTTGAATGTTGATATTTTCAAAGAAATCTACCCCATGAGCACCTGACAACTTTTTGCATATCTGATTATGGAAATCGCGATCATGATCATGGCGAGCACTGGTAGCACTCAATGTCATGATTTTTGGGGGAAAAGGGGCTTTGTTGTAAATGTTATAAATGGCACAAATTTTTCATGTAAAGGGTTAGAGGTTAGAGTGTTAGAGGTCAAAGAAAATTCCCAAAGGAAAACTTGACAAAGCCTGTCTTTTGAGAAGCCATCGAGAAGCCTATGTTTGTGCCATTTTTGAGCTTGCACCCTATCGCCCTAATTTTCCAAATTTATATTTTCTCAAAAATGTTTTACCCTTTGAATTGATGGTCTGAAATTCTTCCCCTCTAGTTGAATGCTTTAAAATGCTCACAAACTTGTTGTTTTGCCCTAATTTGAAGGAATATTCCAAGTTTGCCCTTTTCGTGCCCTAGTTTTTCCAATTTTGTGGGCTATGTCATTTTTCCCCTTTGCCAGATCATGGAAAAATTGAAATTGATCAAATCATACTTGTTTGTATTTGAAAATCCAAATCCTAGATCGAAAATGTTTGGAAATCATGCTTCAGTTGATTCAAAATCGAAAAATCTGCCATCCTTGGTGAAAAAATTGAATTCTAGGGCATCCTTTGAATTTTTGCATTTTTGACGGTCATACGGGTGTCATTTTCCCGTCAAATTCATCCTCAAAAGGTATTGGCAACGTGGCAGGTTTTCATTGGCTGAGGAAAAGTAGGGAAGTGTTGTAACTTTTCATTTTTCACCTTTTCAAACAATGGGGCATTTTCGGGCCCAGGGACCCATTTTTTCCAAATTTGCCTACGTGGCATGTTCTGATTGGTAGGGGATGGTGGGAGTTGGATCTCCTTTGAAAATTTTGACTTTATTTTGCAAAAAAATTTGAAGTCAAAAATTGGCCCGAAACCCATGAGCCCAATTGGGAGTGGACATGTGTCCTATAAAACCAAAAAGGGAGGAGTGGGCAGGGGGAACTTAGAGTTAATTCTCTAAAGTTTCCAATAAGTTTCAGCCACACTCCAATCGAGAGGAGGACACGTGGCATCATGGTAGGTGTAGTGCGGGTCGGCGGGCCAACAGAGGTAAAGAGGATTTTTTTCCCTTTTTTACAAAAGAGTTCAGAAGAAAAAAATTTAGTGTGCCCCTGTGAACAAATCACAGGTGGACACGTGTCCAACATAGTTAGAGGGAAGTGCAGGCCGCAGAAGGAAAAGGGAAATTTTTCCCTTTTGGTCAAAAAGACCTAGGGTAACATTTTGGAGTATGGCCCATTAGCGAATCATCGGCGACACGCGGTAGAGGACAAGGCGGGTTGGTGAAGGGGGAGGGAATTTTTTCCCTTTTACAAAGAAGGTTTAAAATAAAAATTTGAAGTGCTGGTCTGCAAGAAAATCACAAGGAGACACGTGGCGAAGGAAAAGCAGGTAGGTGGCCTAGCAGAAGGAAAATTGAATTTTTTCCCTTAGCAAAAAGGGAGTTAAAATGAGAATTGGGCCCGCAGATTTTAGCGATAGAGGAAGCGACACATGGTGAGGGAGAAATTGGAGGTGCGGGCCCATGGGGAAAAAGTGAAAATTTTCCAAAAATTCAAAAAAGGTCAAAATGTGCAGAATTGAAGCGCGATCCCAATGGGACCCACCATGTGCCACGTGTTAGCTCAAAATTCAAAGGTGGAGGGGCGGAGAAAAAAGTCAAATTTTTCCATTTTTTCAAAAATGTCAAAAAGACAAAAGATGAACCCGAATTGATTTCCAATTATTTTTGCCACGTGTTTGGCCTTATCCAAAAAATTAAAAAGGTAACTCAAGCTTATTTCTAAGTCGCATCTTCCACATGTAGAGCCGGGGTTAGAAGATGGATGCGATCAATGGTTGTTGTGCATACATTTGTTTTGATCGCCATGGGAGCTCCAGAAGCTTGGAATCATGATTTTGCATCAAAATTCATTAAATTTATAGTGATTTTGTGTTGTCTTGGCCTTCCAGGATCATTGGTATCACTTTCATGACTTAATTCTCTCGATCCGAGGTGGTTTTGAAATAAATTTTTCTCTAATCTGTCCAAAAATGAAATGACAAAATCAAAAGTTACAGAGGTAATTTAAAAAAGGTGAAAATGATGAGTAAAATGTATTTGCATGCCTCAATGATGAAAAACGTGCCTCTAGGATGGATAATGATCTAGATATTTGTAATGATTTAATCTTTTGGGCACACCTGGCAACCTACGAATTTTTTTCTATTTGATGTCATTTTCATTGAATCATGAGGATTATTTTGTAACAAACTTGATCCCATGACATATTCTTTTCTTGGGAAAGAAGGATCTAATGTCGCATGAGGTATATAATGCATTTTGGAGAAATTGTAAAAAGGGGGTCGGGAAAAAGTTGAAAAATCACGAGCAAATTCTGAGAGAGAGCTCATTTTTTTGAGAAACTCACCAAAGAACCAAAATAATTTCTTTTGTGTTGGATCTTCATGTATGTGAGTTGGTTACAAGTGTATAGCCATCACACAACTCTGAGATTGTTCATGAAACTCTCCCCTGATAATGAATCTAATAAGCTTTTGAGTTAATATGTGTTTTTCTGGGCAATATGATGTCTGTTATCATTTTTAAATGCTTGCAAATAGTTTTCATTGTTCTTGTTGCAATCTTGCATTGAAAGTCTTTAGAAATCACACAAAATCTCCATTTCTTGTTGATAGTTTAGTGGCATTTACAATCTCATGTTCAGAAGATCCTTCATCTGATAAAGAGATAAACAAATTTAAAATCACTTTACCTTCCTTGATTGTAGAGATTGCTTGTAAGCCTTTGGGGGTACCTTAGGCATGGTTTGATCAAGGATTTTTGTGTTTAATTGAGTTCTTTACTTCAAGATTTTGTGGTGAGTTCTTAAATATTGTGTGAAGAGTGCTACCTAGGCTTCCATTTATGACTCTTCTGGTTGAAAAAATGTCCTTATTATTTGAAGCATTTTATTTGATAGTTGTTCAAGTATTGTAGAGGTTGTCAAAGATCTGATATATCCTAGTTTCTCTTGTCAACACCCCACCTAAAATTTCATTCAAACAAAGTAATCCTACCCATACTACCCCTACATTGCATTGTGTGTCAACAAAAGGATCTAACCCATCTACAAAAATGCACAAGGCAAATTAGGATTATACAATGTCTTCAGTAACCCTTGCCTTGCATTGAAAATATCTCCATAATCTGGGAGTGACAACTTGTGAATGTTAGATTTGGAGTGTTGATCATATTTTCCCAAGGCCTTTTCATACTATTTGCATAAATTGAGGGATATCTTCATCTCCTTCACCATTTGGGGGTTACAATATAGGTTCTCTTACCTTAGTTGAAAGACATAACCTTAAATAGTGAGGGTCGATCAAATTCTTTCAAAATGCTAACCATATCTCCAAAACTGAGTGCCGGTTAGATTACATCCTCGGCTACAAAATGACACATGCATGATCTATCTAACTTCAATTTTCATGCCATATCTCCGATCTTGCTCATGAAAAGGAGAAAAATTTGGGTACCAATAGCCACTTATCTCTTTTATATTAAGCTTTATTGTTTCATGGTGGTTACAAGTGTACATCCATTGAAAATCTCGAGATTCTTCTAGAAACTTTCCCCTGTTGATAAATTTAATCAAACTCAAATTATTTTGTGTTGATCTTGAGCAAAATGTGTTTGTTTCATTTTTGAATTTCTGCCAATAGTTTTTCTTGTTCCTGTT
This sequence comes from Taxus wallichiana var. yunnanensis, assembly GCA_018340775.1. Taxonomy (NCBI): domain Eukaryota; kingdom Viridiplantae; phylum Streptophyta; class Pinopsida; order Cupressales; family Taxaceae; genus Taxus; species Taxus wallichiana. The sequence continues at coordinate 838,122,745 of CM031239.1, forward strand.
ACATTATTGTATCAAAATATGTCTTAATCACACAAGATGAATCCTTGTGATCAGTTTAGTGGCATCTGCAATTTCATTTCTGGAAGATCTTTCATCTGGGAATGAAATAAATGATTTAAAATCACTTTTCTTTCATTTATTGACAGAGATTGTCTGTAAGCCTCTGGGTGTACCTCAGGCATGATTGGGTTTGGATCTCAATACTTTGTTGGGTTTTCTAACTCGATCCTTTGTGTTAAAATATCATAGATTGTGTGAAAAAGTGCTAATATGGGCCTCCATTGAAGCACATATTCTAGTTAAAGGAACATTTTAGCTATTCTGAAGCATTTTGTTGTCTAGACTTTCCATTTTGTAAGAGTTCTCAGAGATCTAGAAAATCAAGTTCATTCTGCCTCACCTCCCACCAAAAATTCATTTAAAACAACTAATCCTACCCATACTACCCCTTTTTTTCTGTGTGTGCACAAAATCATAATTTCCATTACCAAAGCATGCAGAAACAATCAGGATTTCAAATGTCTTTAGTAGCCTGAACCTTGCCCAGAAAATATCTCCACTATCTAGAGTGACAACTCGTGAGAGTTATATTTTGTTGCATTGATCATATTTTCTCCAAGGTCTCCTTAACAACTTCATTAGGAAGGATATCCCCATCTCCTCCATAAACAACATGCTACAAAAGGGTCCTCTTACCTTGGTTGAAAGGAACAACCTAAAATAGTGAGGATAGATCAAATCCTCTTAAGGTGCTACCCACTCCTTTTCAAATCCTAAGTGCTAAAAAGTCAGATAGATTACTTCCCAGCTACAAAACAACATACATAATCATCTATCTACCTCTGAGTGTCCTGTTAAATCCATGATGTTGCTCGGCCTTTGAAGGAGATTAAATTTTGGTACCAACACACTTCTGGCACCATTGTCGGGACTTATTTGAGTTCTTTGAGACTATTTGCTGATTCACTACTAGTTCATATCTATTTAGCCCGTCAACAACATGCCTCGGCACCATTCTTTGGGGACATGGTGATTATAGTTCATACTGGACCCAGTGCATTTGCACAACTAAGGTGGAAATCCTTAGTGATGACTCCCTGTTGATCGATTCTTGATTAGTACCAATGTCTTAACCTCTGTCAAGTGAGATTTGCTACCAATCTTTAAAAATCTAGAAGGAAGAAAATATTTCTTTGCTAGGGATCCGCTAGGAAATTATTTCTGGACCTAGGAAAAGAAAAATCAGAAGGAAGAAAATCCTAGAGAGTTGTGGGAGATCAGTAGATGAGAAGAGGGATCTCCATTGATGAAAGTGATCAACCTATCATTAAGACTTCTATTCGAGTTCTTCAATCAGGTTGCCTCTTTGTGGAATTAAATTCTCCAACTGGAGGGGCCTTCATTTCATTTTGAAAGGTTTTCTTTACATTATGCCCCTATCTTTTCAGAAGTTGATAGGGATTCCCAAGAAACAATTCCTTTAGGGGGTATCCATTTTGAAAGTTATACTCTTGTGTTCCAAGGACCCTCTACCCCTTATCAATTTGTTACCCTCCAGGGTCACCTCCTCAAAACAATATGGCCCAGCCCCCACCCAGACCTCCATTTGTTGTAAACACTTTTGGTCCCATAAATTTTGTGGGAATGGCTGGTTATCCAAATGTAGTTCCTCAAGATGTAAGGAATAGACTACCAAAGTTCTAGGAAACAACACTATAACTGGTGATCAACATTTAAATATTTTTATCAATATGATGGAAGAATTTGAGATTGAACATGAAGATGTATATATCAAGCTGTTCATCCATACTTTGGAAGAGGATGCTAGGGATTGGTATAAGGATTTTCTAGATAACTCTATTGATTCCTGGACAGAGATGAGCAATGCATTTAGATTGCAATATGGTGATAGAACTGACCCTAGGTTTCTCTTGATAGAATTTGAAAACATAAAAAAGAATCCTAATGAGTCAGTACATGATTTCAACACAAGGTTTAATAATACCTTGAGGAGATTTCTTGTTAGGATAAGGCCATGTGATGAATCATGTTTGATCAAATATTTAGATGCATTTGATAAAAATGCTACTTACTACTTGAGGGAAAAAACCCTACTAATTTGAGGCTAGGCCTTCACTATGGCTTTGCAAATTGAAAACAATATCAAGGCAATTGGAAAACCTCCCAAGAGGGATGGTGTGAAGTTGATTAACCCAAAAAAACCTCAAACAAGTAAAGTTATTGATTTGGAGGAAGTTGTGAAGACTTTGGCAGGGGTTGTCAAAGAAATTTCCTACAAACTAGCTTGGGTGAGAAAGGAATTGGGCAGAGCTCACAAGGTCAACACAAGAAACAAAGCCAAGACAAGTTCACAAACCACCAAATACCTGATGACAGAGGTAAGGGACCTATTGGATTTGGAAATAGGCAGCCCCAAGGTAGGGAAAATAGAATGGTGCCTGATCCTTTGGCTACTAGAGTTGTTGTTGTGGAGGAGACATATGTCATTGATTGGTGTGACAGATGTTTCATGCCCCATGCTCCTTGTGAAGAAGATCAGTAAGAAGAAGAATTTGATGATGACAATGATAATGATGTCTGCATGATGGGTTGTTCCACAAGTTCACAACAAGGTGCAACTTCAACTGAGGTGATAAGTGCCTGGACTGCTGCCACTTTTTGGGACTGCATTCATAGGGTACATATTCTTCCTCCCTCTCATACTTTAGAAGTAGATATTGTGCAAGATTTTGAATTTCCCAATAATGAATTTGAATATTTAAGGGCTCTAATGATAAATAAGTATGATGGAGGAATCCCATATGAGGAAGATAGATAGTTACTGATGAATGTTGTTGTTTCTCAAGAAAAGGAATATAACACAAGAAGTAAGGTTGTCAAAGGGATAGGGCCTCAAGCCAAGCCAAAAGCTCCCTTACTTTCAAACATTCCTAAAGAGGCTCCTAAGAAAGATGCATCTGCCAAATGCCCTACAGCTCCAAACAAAAATCATACCCCTCCTCATGCCCAAGTTGTCAAAAATCTTGTACCACCTAGTGAGTGTGTTAGCTTTCCTTCTAATACTTGCCTTGCCAAAGAATGTCCCATATGATATTTCCCAAGTTTTAAGTCAAATCAAAGTCTCTATTCCAATTTTTGAGTTGCTTAGGATTCCTGAGCACAAAAAGAGAGCATTCAAATACTTGGGGTTGAAAGAAGAGAAGACTGCCCTAGGCAGAAATGTGAACATTGTGGAGACTCCACCAGTCATAGAGGAATTAGAGACACCACCAACATCAGAAGAGCTAGATGAACCACTTGAGGTTTATTTGGGAACATCCTTGGTAGATTCTGAGATGAATGTGGACCCATTCTTCACTACCCTGATCATTAAGGACAGACTACTCCACAACTGCATGTTTGACTCAGGGGCATCATGCAATGTCATGCCTTTGGAAGTAATGAATGAGATGAACATAAAAGTAATAATAGCATATGGTAAGTTCACTACCATGTAATCCATAGAAGTTCTAGTAGTAATATGTGTGAAGGGTTTGGTGGTACAGCTTGCAGCTTACCTAGGTAAAACTTTAAAACTTGATGTTGACATTGTTGGTCATCCACCAAGTGGGGTATGTTGTTATCTAGAAAATGGGCTGCAAGTGTTATTAGGAGTGTCTAAATGGATATTTCCTATGCCACCATTCCAATTGAGGGCAGCCTTTTTAGGTTGTATGGGGAAAAGAAGATGTTGCACCTTATTGAGGATCCCAATAATGCATCCTATGAAGTATTGTACACAAATGTTGATGCTGATAACTTTGTAGGATTTGCTGATGGAAAGGAGCACAAGATTGAGGAATGCAGGTGTCTTGAACAAGTGGGATTTCCTTGGAATCTATTTTTGATGGAGCTTGCTCCAAGTTTGGGAATGGTGCTGGTGTTTTTCTGCTTTCTCTAGGTCAGAAAAAATGTTTTTTCCTTCAAACTCAACTTTGAGTGCACTAACAACATTACTTGAGTATGAGGCACTGTTGTTGGGTTTAAGAATTGCTTGGAAATATGGTTTCAAGGACATCATTATCAAGGAGACTCAGAATTAATTGTAAAACAAGTCAGAAAACTGTATGCCACAAAAATTAGTGAATGAAACAATACAAGCATGCAGTTTGGGATTTCATTGAGATGTTTGATTCATTCAACATTGTGCATCATGATAGGAAGTTTAATGACTTGGAAGAAAAGCTTGTAGTGTTGGGGTCTCATTTTGACAATTGTGCAATGTCCCCATATTGTGAATATGATGTTGAGGTATTGACAAGACCCTCTGTCCCTGACAACATTAAACACTAGTAGGTTTTTGATGATGATGCTTAGATCAGAAGATTTCTACAGAACAAGGGAGATTTTTCTGATCAAAGTATTGATTGGGAGCCAATGGTATGTGCAATAGAGGGGAAGGAAACCTTGTTTGGCAAGGGCATCATCCAACTAAAGACTAATACCATTCCTAGAGGGCTGGTTGCTCTTGAATCAAATTTTGATAATGTTGATTGCATTATTAATAGACATATGGCAGCCTCGAGGGATGTTGAGGAGCATGATCTTGGTACGAAGGAGAATCTGAGAAAAATTGGTTAGGCAGAAATCTCAGAAGGAGGAGAGGTGGTCATACATCCAATTGTTGAAGAAATACCAAGATTGCATGGCTTGGACCTATTCTAAATTAAAAGCATATAGAGAGGACCTATTTCAACATGAGATTCCCTTGGAGTCTAATGCAAAGCCATTCAGGAAGAAACAGAGGCCAATCAATCCACTTCTATCTCTCAAAATGCAAGAAGAACTGAAGAAGCTAAGAGATGGAGGGATTATTCAGCCCATAAGGTATTCTTCTTGGGTTGCAAACCTAGTACCAATGAAAAAGAAGAATGGTGAAATTAGACTATGCATAGATTTCAAAAATCTAAATAGAGCATCAATGAAGGATAATTATCCTTTACTAATATGGAAAACATGTTGCAATTAGTGACTAGTTCTGAATTTCTCTCCACCCTAGATGGTTTCTCTGGTTATAACCAAGTTGTGGTGAAGGAATCAGAAAGGATCAAGAAAACCTTTACTACTCCTTGGGGAACCTATGTATATGTCAGGATGCCCTTTGGTTTGATGAATGCTAGAGCTACCTTTCAAAGAGCAATGGATGTTGCTTTTGTTGGTTACATCAATGAGTTTATTGTTGTTTATCAAGATGATGTGATTGTATTTTCCAGGAAGAGAAGTGATCTGCTACACTTGGAGAAGATGTTAATAATATGTAGAGAATATGGCATCTCACTCAATCCAAATAAGTGCCATTTTGGAGTGTAGAAGGCAAAGTTTCTTGGTCACATTGTGTCACAAGAAGGGGTGATGATTGATCTAGAAAGGGTAGAGGCCATTAGCAAAGTTCCAATTCCAAGAACCAAGAAAGGAATTCAGTCTTTCTTTGGGTAGATAAAATTCATTAGGAGATTCATATCAAACTTTTTTGAGTTGACCATTCCAATCACTTCCATGTTAAAGAAGGACCAGGTCATCAAGTGGGAGGAAGCTGCCATCCAATATTTCAATGGGATTAAGGAGGCATTAAAGCATGCCCCTGTTTTATCAACTCCGACTATAAGAAGCCTTTCCAACTATTTTCCTTTACTTCAGAGAACACTATTGCTTCTGTCCTACTACAGAAGGATGATGAAGGGGCTGAGAGGCCAATTGCCTTCTTCAGTAAGGCCTTGTAGGGGGTTGAGCTGAAGTACACTATCATGGAAAAGAGGAATTTTCCTTGGTAAAAGCAACAAAGGTTTTTAGACCTTACATTCTAAGTTCTAAAGTGGTTGCTTATGTTCCCCACACCATGGTAAAAGACATTTTATCAGAGATGGAAGTCTCAAGAAAAAGGTGCAAGTGGGTGAACAAGTTGCAAGAATATGATATGGATATCCAAACCACAAATTTGGTGAGAGGTTTGGGCTTGGCTAAGCTTATGGCTGAGAGAAACTTGCAAACTATTGAGGTAAATGAGGTAGAAGAAGAAAGGGTAGGTGTTTTTGAAAAATTGATGAGTTCTGAGTGGTACAAAGATGTATTTTTTATCTTAGACATCTGAACTACCCTAAGTATTTAAGTAAGAACTAGAAAAGATCCCTTAAGTTGGCTTCCCAGAAATATGTCATTACTGATTATGGGTTAGCTTGGAGAAACCTAGAAGGAGTCCTCTTAAGGTGCATTACTAAAGAAGAAGCCCCCAAGATAATTGCTGATCTCCATGGAGGAGTTTGTGGGGGAATTTTTCTACAAGAGTCACAACACACAAGATCCTGAGGGCTGGTTATTGGTGGCCAACTCTCTTCAAGGATACAACCTTGTTGGTTAGAAGATGTGAAAGTTGTCAGCACTTCTCTGGAATATTGAAATCTTCAAGCTCCCTTCCTTTACAACTGTATCAATTGAAGCTCCATTCAAGCAATGGGGAATGGATTTCATTGGTGAGATTTCAGACCCTTCAAGTGTTGGCCATAAGTGGATTCTTGTAGCCACTGATTACTTTACTAAATGGGTGGAGGAAATCCCCACCAAGAAGGCAACACACCAAATTGTCATGGACTTTCTATTGAACCATATCATTTTGCGGAGTTTGGGGTGCCAGTCAAGATTGTTCTTGTGACAATGCCATGAGTTTCAGAGCTAAACCTCTGGTGGAAATGTGCAAAGAGTATGGGATCAACTTGACATATGCCTCTAATTACAACCCCCAAGGAAATGGACAAGCTGAGTCTAGTAATAAAAACTTGTTGAAGATTATCAGAAGAACCTTGGAGTTGAATAAAAGGAAATGGGTGAATCAGTTGAAGTTTGTTGTTTGGGCTAATAGAATCACTGTCAAGAGAGTTACTGGAAAGATTCCATTTGAGTTAGTATATGGAACTCAGGCCTTGCTGCCCCTGCATATGTAATTATCCTCATATCAGTTCATTCAACAACTAGAGGATCAAGAAGTAAGTCCTTATGATGCTCACATTAACCAGATTGTTGAACTTGAAGAAAGGAGGGCATCCCACTAGAGGCATGTAAAGTTCAAAGAAAAATTGAAAAATTTATTTGACAAGAAGGTCACTCCTAAAGCTTTCAATATTGGAGATCTTGTGCTGCTATGGGATAGTAGACATGAAGATAAGGGCAAGCATGGAAAATTTGACTCATTATGGATGGGCCCTTACTCCATTGATATTAGAATTGGTGAACACACCTTCTTCTTGAAGGATTTGGATGGTGATTTGCTTGAATTGCCTGTTAATGGCAGGCATTTGAAGCATTTCTTGGATTGATTCCCCAGAATCAAGGTAAACATCTTTTGTACAAAGTGTATAGTTACTTGTTTGTTTCCTATTTTTTGTGTTTTTGCTCGTTTTGGTCCTTAGTGACCTATTTTTGTTGGTTTCTGGTTTTTGTTTCATTTTTGGGAGATGGCTTTGTTTCTCTACTATGCAAGATGACTCCGTTGCCTAATGGATATTTTGGCACTTGGTCTACTATTTTTCTTGTGGCACTCATAGGGAATGCCCATCCCGATTCAGAGCCGATGTTGGTGCTCAAAATAGTCTCGCCCCATTTTGCCTTTGAAAATCCATTGATTTATGGCCTCTATCACATTTTATCCCCCGTGTTGTGCCTGGGAAGTCTCTACTTTCCTTTGTTTCCATAATTAATCTTTCCTTGGGCCAAAGATCATGTATGGATCTATATTTGTGTCCTTGTTTCTCTATTTCTCTGAAGAGGTCTGAAATTTGGGTCTCCCATCCTCTATTCATTCAAAACTCAAGGCTTTCCCATTCTTTTCATTTTTTTATAGTCGAGGATTTGTTTCCCTTGTTGTTTTGCCCCAAACACTTGATGAAAAATGAATGGATGTAGCTATGAAGAGCATATTTGAGCCTTGCAACATTTCTAAATCCTCTTGTCCTTGGAAAAACTTCATCCCCGAGCTCAAATGGTCATTTTTCTACATTTTACAGTTTGACGGGTGTTTCCCTAGTCAAATTTGCATCCTTGCATCGACAGGGAACATGGCCTCTTTCGGTTGGACATGGCTCAGCAAGGTTCTCTATAAATTTTATAAATCACCTTAACTTAAATATTTGTCCACGTGGAGGAATAACGCTCATTTGAAGATCTACTTTTTGGTTTGGCCTTGGAGTAGCGCCGAGAGGACACGTGGAGGTTTCCACTGCTTTTCTCAAACTTAGACAAATTTTTATATAACTGAAATAGTTTGGTAGGAAACAAGGACACATGGTGAGCCCATGCTCATTTAGAATCTTTTAAGGAAGTTCCAAGAGGAAAATTGGAGGCCTCTACTCACTTTGCATTTTCTTGGACTTTTTAGAAAAAAAGAGATCTGCCTCGGATCTCGACACATGGCACCTTCTCGCTAAGCTTCAAGACTTAAAACAAAATTTGCTAGGTCAGGACACATGGTGAGACCACACTCTTCCAAGGTCTCAAATTTTGGGGATCATCTCAAGGTGCGCCATTGTGATGCATGGCAGTTTGAAAATTCAGAAAGGGCGGGGAAGTAGACCATCGAGGGAAACTTAGATTTTTGCCTCTTTCTCAAAAGGGTTAAAATATCAAAAATGGCCCGCAAGCCCAACAAAGGATCAGTCAAAGTTTGTTTCAAGTCAAAAGGGTGGGGAGGCGGACCATTGGGGGTAACTTGCATTTTTTCCCCCTGATATTCAAAAGATTAAAACATCAAAATGGCCCTGCAAGCCCGATAGAGGAAAGGTCAAAGCTTGCTCCAGTCAATAGCGGAGGTGCAGACCCTTGGAGGAAATTTGGAAAAATTTCCTTTTAGGAGAAAAGAGTTAAAAGTAAAAAGGAAGTGTGGTTCCATTGGGACCCACATTGGGACATGTGTCAGACCCATTTTTCAAGGGCAGAGCTGTGGGGAAAACTTAGAAAATTTTCCCTTTTTCCAAAAAGGAGGTGAAACAAAGATAATTTGGCCGTGGTTCCTTTGGGACCCACATTAGGACACGTGTCAGGCTCATTTCTCAAGGGCGAGGTACGGAGAAAAATGTGAAAATTTTACATTTTTTCAAAAGTTGTAAAAGGAAAAAAGGAACCTGCAATCCCACTCTAAAAATTAGATCTCCCACGTGGACAGCCCAAACTCAAAGTAAAGATCAATGGCAACTATGAGTCTGAATCTGATTTTCCCCCCATTTTTACTGAAACACACTTGGAAGTGTGAGTCTTCATGATTTCTTGGTATTCCCTACACACCAAATAGAGAGGGGAGTTAATTTTTATATCTAAGTTTGGTGGGAGAGATCTGGAGACATCTATCACCATTAAAATGATATGACTATCGGGCTCAATCTGATTTTCCATTTTTATTCTCCCAAGCATGCAAGGAACAAAATTTTATAGATTAGGGGTGGAAGTGGTTGGTTAATTGGAGGAGTGTTCTGCTAGATGAAGGAATTGAATGTTGATATTTTCAAAGAAATTTTCCCCATGAGCACCTAACAACTTTTTGTAGATTTGATTTTGGAAATCGCGATCATGATCATGGCGAGCATTGGTAACACTCAATGTCATGATTTTTGGGGGGAAAGGGCTCTGTTGTAAATTTTATAAATGGCACAAATTTTTCATACAAAGGTTGGAGGTTAGAGGGTTAGAGGTCAAAGAAAATTCCCAAGAGGAAAACTTGACAAAGCCTGTCTTTTGAGAAGCCATCTGAGAAGCCTATATATCTCTTTTGTATTAAGTTTGATCATGTTAAGGTGGTTGCAAGTGTATAACCATTGAAAATCTCTGAGGTTTTTCTAGAAACTTTCCTCTCCTGATAAATCTAATCAAACTCGAGTTATTCGTGTTGATCTTGAGAAAATGTGTTTGTTTCATTTCGAGTTATTCGTGTTGATCTTGTATCAAAATATGTCTTAATCAAATAGGTCTCAATTCTGTGATAGTTTAGTGGCATCTATAATTTCATTTCCTAGAATAGATTTCATTTTGGAATGAAATAAATGATTTAAAATCACTTTTCTTTCATTTGTTGATAGAGATTTGTCTGTAAGCCTCTAGGTGTACCTCAGGCGTGATTGGGTTTGGATCTCAATACTTTGTTGGGTTTTCTAACTCGAGCCTTCATGTTAAAATCTCATATATTTTGTGAAAAAGTGCTAATCTGGGCCTCCATTAAAGCACATATTCTGGTTAAAGGAACATGTTATCCAAAATGATCCTCTGCTTATTTTGGCTAACTTGCCTTCATTTTTCCTTCCTTGTAATTCAACTTCAATTTTCACACATTACAAGCACTCAAAATATTCTTGAAATGGCTTCATCATATTGTATTTTTCTTCCCTTTCCAGAAAGGTAAAGAAGTCCTCCTAACTCCTTGTATTTTTGAGTTATGGCTCGGTAGAGTTTGGAGGGGAAATTTTCCCTAGGCGGGCCCGTGGAGGTAAGGAAGAATTTTTGCCAAGGAAAATTGGCGGATAGGCGAGACTCGAGGGAAAATTTTTGGCACTTAGTCCTTTTGGGAAAAAAACTCAAAGGAATTTTTTTCCGTGAGCCCGCAAGGAAAAGAAATTTCTTAAGGTCCGCAGCCAATGAAATGATGACACATGTCAAGGCGGAGCGAGTGGGCGTTGGATGGAATTCTAATTTTTGGCTTTTTGTCAAAATTTCTCAAAGGTAAAAATGGAAGCGCAAACTTGTTGACAAATCAAAGGGTGCCACATGTCCATTCATCAATGTTGATTGAGGCACCAAGAGGACTTTAGAATTTTTGCAGATTGGTGAAAAATGTAAAAGTGAAGAATGGGCCGCATCTCCTCAGCTAATCAGGTAGTGCCATGTGTCTTGGAGCGGCGGGGCCATGGAGAATTTTGGGAAAATTTCCCATTTTCGTGAAAGGGGAAAAATGTTGTTTGAAGCCATGGATCAACCAGAAGGTGCCATGTGTCATCGAGCCAGCAGGGTGTGGAGATTTTTTGGAAAAATTTCCCAATTTGAAAAAAGAGGGAAAAAGTTTAGGTTTTGGCCCATTGATTTCCGATTTTTTCCTAAATCTTCAAATGGCCATATCTTTTGCACTAAAGCTCGTTTTTTCATGATTTTGGTATCATTGGAAAGATGGTGAAATTATCCACACAATGGACACTTCAATTTTAAATTTTGATGGATTTTTATAGGAGGAAAATGGGAAAACGTCTCTGGCATGGAAAAATTACAGAAAATGACCCCAACCACAAAAATTAATGAAGTATGGGCCTCTTTCTTGTTCTGCGAAGAAATGTAAGATGAAGTATGGGTTTTTTCATGGAAACCAATCATTTTATAGGCTAGTTAAATGGATCTTGTTAGTGGTTGGAGTTTTAAAATTGATTTTCCCACATTTTCTCATTTCCTTCATTTCAGTTTCGAGCATAAAAGCCGATTTTGGCTCATTTGTAAAAGGTTTTTCATCCTTCTTCTTTGCCTCTCCCTTATTTTCTTCCCAGGGTTGAAAATAGAGTTTGAACCTCCCCTGCTATGTAATGGAATTTTTCCCTCTTACCCATGAAATGATGTTCTGTGTAAACTTCTGGAGTAATAAAAAACATGTTTTGTGATGCATTTGTCCATCCTTGCTCATTTTTGGTTGTTTTCTTCTTGCCTCTTTTCATTGAAGGTATATGTGCATGTTTTGATGTTCATTGAAGGTTTTGGATCTATGTTCATAGAGTTTTGGAACATTTTCTATGTGAAATTCATCTTTTGTCTGTGATGCACTTGTCCATCCTTTCCATTGCTCACCTCTCTTTGTTTCATGGCAGTTTTGATAGATGATCAACATTTTCCTTCTCTAGTGTATCACCGTTTTAGTGTAGGCTCTATTTTTCCTTGTTTTCTTTCTCTCCTTGTCTCCTTGGAAGTTATATTAGGTTAGATTAGCTTTCTTGCACTGGAATAGCTTGTGGCAGGTAGTTTAGGAAGAGGAACCAACCTTCTCTGGAGAGCTTTCCCCATTTACAAAGGTCCCACACTTTGAGAAAGCTTAATGTTGTGCATTCACACCAAATTAATTTTCCTTAGAAAAGCAGATCCATAACTCATTTGGGGGTGCTGTGATTTTGCACTAATAGTTTTGGCACACCCGGTGGGACACTGGGGTTAGATATTTCATCTTCTCTTAGTGTCTCATGCAAACAACAACATATCTTACACCACCATGTGCCACTAACAGTTTTGGCATGCCTGGTGGGATCTTAGAGGTCTTCCACTTCATTTTTTGTAGGTTGGTTTGTTCTGTGAAGATTTTAGCGTTTGGAGGCATTCTCAAGCACATCTGGCGACTTCATATGATCAAAAACCCATCTCTGAAGTTGTAGACCTTCTTTCCATTCATTTCCATTCCATTTCCATTTAATCTTCTTTCCATATCTTTCATTATTTTCCATCTCTTCATTCTTCTTTCATCCCATGAAGTTGTGCAATCATGACTTCATTTTCATCATGGAATTCACATTCACAACAATAGCAGTACATTCCACCTCCAACATGTTTTACAACTCCTTCAAATCAGCATTTTGAACAAATTAAAAATCATCATGCTTACCCATATGAGAAATACCAAAATCAATTTGGTTATGAAACATATCAAGAGCAAGGGTACACATGCAATGATAGCAGTCAAATGGAAAATGTAGATCTGTTGGAGAAGATCCAAAAAATGGAGGCAAAAATGGTGCAATCAAGAGCAACAACTCAAATGGAGGCTTTTAGAATTGGTTGTAGGGCACCTTGTCCATGGGTTGGCCCTTTTCCAAGACACTACAACCCTCAGGAGAAGCTGGACTTCATGATTTGGATGCTACCCCAACTTGTACAATGAAAAGTGGTGATAGAGGCTTTTAAATTTGGTGCTTTGAGCAACCTTGTCAATGGATAAGTTCTACACCATCATCTGGTTTTTCTCTTTCCATTCCTTAAGCAACACCATCTCAATTTGGGATTCAATTTCCAAGCTTCCCATTAAATGCTGCCCCAAGCATTGATTTCATTTCTCCATCCTCTAGTCTTCCACCTCATCTCATTTCTTCTATCCTTTTTCCTTCCAAACAGTCATCCCCTCTAAAGAAACATGATTTTCTACCTCCTCCACCACCAAAAAAAATTACAAAACTAGTTTAGTCACAACTTTGCCACTCCTCTTGTCTTCCCAATTCCATGTAGGGAAGAAGAAATTGCAAAAATCAGTCATGAAAGACAGCAAGAGGAAGAACCAAGAAAATAAGGAATGATTAAGAGCTTAGTAAGCTAGGATCTTAGATACGGGATTGAGAAAATTCCTTTGTTGGTGAAGCCTACAGAGGAGGCCAAAGATGAAGAGTCAATGGTGGTTAGGACTGATTTTTTTGCAGTAGAAGAATAGAAAAAAGAAGAAGCATATCAGCAATCAGTTTTCTTAGAATGTAGTGTCCATGTTAGCACTCTACTTGAAAAGAATGTTGATCTAGTTGAAGTTTCAAAATCAGCCATGGGAGGAGAGAAGAAATCATCTCAAAGTCCCATTAGAAAGGAGCAAATGGGTGAGACCAAATCAGAGTTTATAGCAGCCATGGAAGAAGAAGGCATCATTGATGTTTTCTTGCTTTCATTTGAAGGGCTTGATTTAGTCAATGAATCCATGATGGAGGAAAGATCTAAAAGAGATCTTGCAGCCCCAACTTGTCCTCTAGAACAGTAGATTGGAGAGTTTGATTTGAAAAAATTCATGTTAGAGGAAGATTTCAATCAAGAGCAAGATGGTCTTCAAGCAACAGAGGAAGGAGAAGCTGCTCCAAATCCAAAAGAAGAGGAGCACATTCCAGCTATGGAGGATAAAAATTCAGGTCCAAGAGCTTTGAACTCAAAACAGGCTATAGAAGAACCTTCAGTTCTTCCTTCTACTTCATTCTCTTCAAGCTCTAACATTGAAGAAGAGTTTGATCTTTCAAACTTCATCTTTGAGAATGAAGATAACCATGGTGATCAAGTTACAAATCAAAAGAAAACCATGGAAGAGGTTGAGCATTTGTAGTAGAACACTAAGGAGGTAGTAGTTTATCGTCGATTTGGAGGACTGTTTTGATGGAGAGGAATGAGTTGAAATCACATTATTTTCTCCTTCATCATCCATCTTCCAAACACAAGAACCTGCTGCCATGAAGGAGAGAATTCATTTGCAGCAGCCTACATTTTATAGCAGCTCTTTGGAATCAAGTTTGGGAGATTTAAATCTTCCATGTTCTTCATTGGAGGAAGAAGGAAAGAGCAGAAGAGTTCCACCATTCACCCAAGGAGTTCTACAAGAAGAATCCATTTTTGGAGGAGAGAATCAAAGCTATGGGCATATCAAATAGATCAGACCTTGCCCAATAAGGTACTTGGCTTCCTTGGAGCTAAGGGAGAAGCCGCAACCAGTCATGTTTGCCTCTAAGCATGAGTATGAGCTACAAAGTACGAAGGATCAGCTGCCATACCTCTTCAATCCAAATGCAAAGCAACTAAAAGAGGTATTGGATTTGTTTTCAGTTGACACCTTGCTAATTTGGGTAGAAGACGTGCTTCTTATTGATTTTCCACTCATTGACCAACCATGTTCATCTCCAAATCATTTGCATGACTACGATTTTTGAGGAAGGGAAGCTATTTCTCCTTGCCAATTGTAGGATTTGTTTGAGCTCCCTTTGCTCTTGGTTAGAGTAGAGTAGGTAGGTTTGCTTTCAGCAAAATAAGTGCTTGTGCACACTCTGCATGTTCCATTTGGAGCATGTATGATTTTCATTTTGTACATAGTTGTTTGGTGTTGTTTTGGTTGCTCTTGCATAGTGCATTCAGTGGCTTTTGGTGAAGATCAACTCCAAGTTTCAGTGGGTTTCCAAGTGGCTCAGAGGTCATATTTTCATAGTTCAGATCAAAGTTGGTTATCGAGATTGAATTCGTGCCCAATGGATACAACAAAGGCCACTGATCATTCATCTAGCAGGAAGATGACCCCTCTGAGTCACCAAAATTGTTATCCAAAATGAGCCCCTACTTATTTTGGCTAACTTTCCTTCATTCTTTCCTTCCTTGTGCTTCAAATTCAATTTTCACACATTGCAAGCACTCAAAATATTTTGGAAATGGCTTCATTAGATAGGATTTTTCTTCCCCTTTCTAGAAAGGTAAAGAAGTCCTCCTAACTTGTATTTTCTAAGTTATGGCTCGATAGCGTTTGGAGGGGAAATTTTCCCTGGATGGGCCTGTGGAGGTAAGGAAGAATTTTTGCCAAGGAAAATTGGCAAATAGGCGGACCCGTGGGAAAATTTTTGGCTCTTAGCCCTTTTGGGCAAAAAACTCAAAGGAAATTTTTTTTCCCGTGAGCCTACAAGGAAAAGAAATTACTCAAGGCCTGCAGCCAGTAAAATGATGCCATGTGTCAAGGTGGAGTGGTGGGTGTCGGAGGGACTTCTAAGTTTTTGGCTTTTTTTCAAAATTTCTCAAAGGTAAAAATGGAAGCGCAACCCTGTTGACAAATTAGAGGGTGCCACTTGTCCATTCATTGATGGGGATCAGGGCACCGGGAGGACTTTGGAATTTTTTGCAAAGTGCTGAAAAATGTAAAAGTGAATAATGAGCCACATCTCCTTAGCTAATCAGGAAGTGCCACTGTCATGGAGTAAGCGGGCCATGGAGAATTTTGGGAAAATTTCCCATTTTCGCAAAAGGAGCAAAATGTTGTTTTGAAGCCATGGATCAACCAGAAGGCACCACATGTAATCGGGTTAGCGGGGCTTGAAGATTTTGGAAAAATTTCCCAATTTGAAAAAAGAGGGGAAAAGTTCAAATTTTGGCCTACCGACCCGATTTTGCCCTAATTTTGCCATTTTTCCCTAAATCTTCAAAGGGCCATATCTTTCACACCAGAGCTCGATTTTCATGATTTTGGTATCATTGGAAAGATGGTGAAATTATCCACATGATGGACACTTAAATTTTAAATTTTGATGGAGTTTTGCAGGAGAAAAATGGGAAAATGTCTCTGGCATGGAAAAATTATAGAAAATGACCCCAACCACCAAAATTAATGAAGTATGGGCCTCTTTCTTGCTCTGCGAAGCAATGTACGATGAAGTATGGGATTTTTCATGGAAACCCATCATTTTGTAGGCTAATTAAATGGATCTTGTTAGTGGTTGGAGTTTTAAAATTGATTTTCCCACGTTTTCTCATTTCCTTCATTCTATTCGAGCATAAAAGCTAGTTTTGGCTCATTTGTAAAAGGTTGTTCATCCTTCTTCTCTACCTCTCCCTTATTTTCTTCCCTAGGGTCAAAAATGGAGTTTGAACCTCCTCCCCTACTCTGTAATGGCATTTTTTCCTCTTACCCATGAAATGATGTTCTGTGTAAACTTCTGGAGCAATAAAAAATGTGTTTTGTGATGCATTTGTCCATCCTTGCTTGTTTTTGGTTGTTTTCTTCTTGCCTCTCTTCATTGCAGGTATTTGTGCATGTTTAGATGTTCATTACAGGTTTTGGAGCTGTGTTCATGGAGTTTTGGAACATTTTCTATGTGAAATCCATCTTTGGTCTATGATGCACTTGTCCATCCTTTCCATTGCTCACCTCTCTTTGTTTCATGGCAGTTTTGATAGATGATCAACATTTTCCTTCTCTGGTGTATCAATGATTTAGTTTAAGATCTATTTTCCTTGTTTTCTTTCTCTCCTTGTCTCCTTAGAAGTTAGGTTAGGTTAGATTAGCTTGCCTGCTGGAATATCTTGTGGTAGGTTGTTTAGGAAGGAACTAGCCTTCTCTGGATATCTTTCCCCATTTACAAAGGTCCCACACTTTGGGAAAGCTCAATGTTGTGCATTCACACCAAATGACTTTTCCTTAGAAAAGAAGATCCATAACTCATTTGGGAGTCTTTGTGATTTTGTGCTAACTGAGAACATTTTAGCTATTACTCAAGCATCTTGTTGTCTAAACTTTCCATTTTGTAAGAGTTCTTAGAGATCTAGGAAATCAAGTTCATTCTGCCTTAACTCCCACCAAAAATTCATTTAAAACAACTAATCATACCCATACTACCCATGTTTGTCATGTGTGTGGAAAAAACATAATTTCAATTACCAAAGCATGCAGAAACAATCAGGATTTCAAATGTCTTTAGTAGCCCAAACCTTGCCTAGAAAATATCTCCACTATCTAGAGTGATAACTCGTGAGAGTTATATTTTGTTGCATTGATCATATTTTCTCCAAGGTATCCTTAACAACTTCATTAGGAAGAATATCCCCATCTCCTCCATAAACAACAGGCTACGAAAAGGTCCTCTTACCTTGGTTGAAAGGCACAACGTAAAATAGTGAGGATAGATCAAATCCTTTTAAGGTGCTACCCACTACTTTTCAAAGACTGAGTGCTATAAAGTAAGATAGATTACTTCCCCAGCTAAAAAATGACATACATAATCATCTATCTGCCTCTGAGTGTCCTATTAAATCCATGATGCTGCTCGGCCTTTCAAGGAGATAAAATTTGGGTACTAACAGAGTTCCTATCATAGATGATATTTCCCACTAAACTCACATAAAGGAGAGACTCAAGCACCCACGCGTGCCTTGGGTCACCTCCAGCTCCCCGGCCTGGGTGATAGGCCGTGTGTATGGGGTTCCTTGTTCTTTGGTGGGTGTAAAAATGACTACATCTTGGTTCCATTTCTGAGACCTCTTTTCAAAGTTATAGTGGGAAATAACATACATCATGGTCTATGTAATGAGTGATGACTGAGCATTTAACTTTAGAAAGTGTTGAATCATGTTTTAAGAGTACAGAGGATGAGTTTTCTTAGAGATTCAGCACTGGGCCTAAGTTTGATGCTTGCGAGATGGGTAGAAGAGAACCTCTACCATGATTTGTAATAAAAAAATTTGTTGCTTCCTAGTAGAGTTGTATGAATGGCTCTCAGCATATGCATCTAGATCAAGCTAGTATTATAAATCATGCGCATGGACCCAAGAAGAGTACCGAGAGGCGACGTGGACCCATGTTGTGGATCATTGGTGGAAAGGAGTGTTGACTAGATACACCATAGAATACACTATTTCCATGTATTCTTTTCGGATGTTCTGAGTTTGATTTTCTATGAGAGCCTCAAGGATCATTTCTACACGTTATCCCTCTAGAAATGAAGATCTTGATTGTTACCTTGAGTTTAGAGGAATTTTTATGGCTAGATAAACCATTCGAGCGTTGGGAAAGGAAGCGAGGGTGGAGAAAGATGGTAGATATTGTGACTGAGAAAGAAAGGGAGGAGAGATGACTCAAGTATAGTGAAGTGTGTGAAAGGGATATTGATAGAAAATACAAGGTTACAAGTTTGATGGATATATGGAGGAAAACATTGCGGGAAGGATTTTAGGTTCATGCAGAGGATGTGGAATCTGAGCAGTTTGTGTTACCCCATCTTAGCAAGTGCGTAAGAGAGACCCCTTTAGATTTTGATGAGATTTCATCACGTGGAGAAAGAAGATTTGTTGGCATGCATCTAAACCCACCTAGTGACCAAACCCTGGTGCTTGGTTTTCTATATCAAGGAAGGAGTATTGCTGACCTAGTTGGTATTAGTGGAAGTGACATATCTGCACCTAGGAGATATAATTTTCATTTCCCACTTCTATGGCTATGCATACTATTCCAGTATTTGGAGGAATTTTTGGACAAGGAGAAAATATACAAGGCTTGGGTAATGTGTCGAGGAGTGGCACGAGACACACATCTAGTAGTGGTACAATCTCATAGGCAATTAGCACATAGTTTAGAGGGAAATTGGGGACCCTAGGCATGACTATTTTAGGTGCATTACTAGCTCTTGGTGGATTTGGAGGAATAGGACTGGTGGATCTAGTAGATCTAGTGGAGGAGGAAACACTAGAGGAAGTCAAGGAATTGAATTAGGAGGACAAAGGCCCCAACCACCTCCTCAATTATTCTTTGAGATGTCTTTACATTTGCTATATTATAAGGGTATTGAAGATGTTGCAGAGCATGTTCATAAGTGTGAGCTGCTATGGCACACAAAGGGGATCACAACCTCAAAATAGAAGGCCGAGTCATATTGTAATGACATTGCAAGGGCACACGCATACAGTATAGGAAGTATGACCCCATCAGACGGTGGTAGATTACACCACATTAAAAAATGCTTTCCTAGCATAATTCCACATCCCTAAGTTTGAACAGAAGAGCATCAACACCCTTAAGGAGATTTAATAGGGAATGGTGGAGAGTGTGTGGGAGTATGACGCATGGTTTAAGACTCTCCTGTCAAAGTTTTCATATGACATTCACCCTTCATAGCATGCTCAATGGTTTTTTGGAGGGTTGATAACTCCATTTAGAAGAGCTTTATCTCATAAGACTTTCATAGACCCACGTGAGGCGTTGGAAGCTTCCCTGTGCATTGAAGCTGTTAGGAACATTGACAATGGTGTTAGCCTATTTGGAATCTCAAATTGCATTTATGGCTAAGCGGTTGGAAAATTTATCCACAAACTCAGCTCACGAGACTCACATTGGAATGTGGTGTACAGATTATGAGGTAGAGGGTCATGTCAAGGATAGTCGCCCCCTAAAGATAGTACATGCCTTAGCAGTAGACTATGATATTTGTCATGGGGACCATGATGGGAGTATATGTCCCTTGTTACAGCGTGCAATTCCAAAGAATGTATCTTGCTACTATAAGATCTATACATCTACAACCCTTGATACCAAGGGTTGTTGGCTTATTGACCAAATCCATGAGTCCATTGATCATGGTGTGCACGGACCAACATTCCCAGATATTTCTAAGGGTAATGACGAGAAATATTGCCGTTATGAGGAGTGCCAGATGGAGTACGCGTAGAAGGGGATTTTGTGGAGGATTCCGTGGTCATGGTAAGCTGCGAGAGGAGGAAGAAGTGAGTTCCCATGTGGAACATGTTTTAAGCGTGGGTCTACTGACCATTACAAGTGTGAGTGCCTATATTTATTACATTGCTCATGGTGTGGGAAGAATCACAAGTATGAGGAGTGCTACTGAGTTGTTTTAGCATATAAATAAGAAACACTAGAAAGAAAATGGCATTTGCAATGGTAAGCATTAATAAGGACGACGCATAATATATGCCACGGGTGACACATGATGTAGGCTTGGAACCTGTTATGGTAACAACAAGAGAAGAGGCCACGTGTGTAAAGGAAGTGCTAAGGCAAAAGAACACGGCTTGAGGAAGAAGCTGGTACATAGGAAGTACCTATACCTTGCACATCAAAAGGAGGTATATCAAGAAACCATGGACATCATTCAAAGTTTACAAGGAGAAATCTAGTATCTAAAGAAGAAGTCCAAGAGGAAGGAGAAAAGAAGGAAGGTCGAGGCACCAAAGGATGACCTAGATGAGGTTAAGGAAGTATGTAAAATACTAAGGTAAGAGAATATTATTCCCTTTCTAGGGGCATGGTTGAGAGACAAGGTACCATGCAGTGGAGAAGAGTGTGAGAGGTAGGTCTTGCATGTAAACCCTCCCCCTCACAACCTTGACTATGATAGGAGATGACGTTAAATGTGGTCGTGGATGGATGGATCCTTAGTAATATCCTCATTAACACAAGTGCGGAGGTCAATGTTCTCACCTTAGATGCATGGCATCAAATGGGAAGACCTGCATTATAACCATCTTTAAATGTGTTGTATATGGTGAAAAAAATGAAGGAAATTCCCATCGATGTCTTAAAGGATGTAGCTATCACCATTTAAGGGGCTAAGTTTACTAGGTACTTCGAAGTCTTGATGCTCAGTTGAGGTAGACAATTTCCCAGCATTACTTGGGTGCCCATGGTGTTATAAGAACAATGCAGATCTTTGGTTCAACAAGGGATACATAAGCTTTGAAAATGAGGAGGAATGAGTCATCATACCCCTAGATGATGGAAAATCAACACCCTATATTGAACCTTTGGGAGAAGAGGTCTTGGATAGAATATATGTGTGCTCAATCAGGGATCTAGAGGTAATCCATCCCATAAAAAGTTATCCAGTTTGAGGATGCTCAGTCCTTAAGTGACACCACCAGTATAACATGTGATAATTGGGTGCATGGGACCTATGAGTTAATCAAATGACATTTGAGAGGATCAGTGATAAAGGTGAAAAAGGTGCATATAGTCGGCACCTAGGGGGAAAGGAGCTACCTAAGTACTTAGGAGGAGCCTTCCCTGAGGTCTTTGTAGGAGATGGAAGCTCAGTGGAAGAAGGAGAATGAACAAAGAGGAATATTAAGCTATGTCCTACTCGGAACTACTTTGCACTAGTGAGCGACACATCGGGATAACCTCTTGGAATGACGTGAGGTGAGAATTTCCTTCTCTGTAAGGTTTTGTAGGAGAAATGTACCCACGGCTATAAAAGACTACCATGGTAAAGAGACCACTTCCTTCCATATCCAAGCATGTGAGACATCTTGGATGGGAAGTGCAGAAGCATTTCCACCTTCATTATGGGTTCAAAAGTTGTATTCCATCCTACAAGGTTGTGCACGTGCATGGTACATTCATGCTGAGACATGTTACCATATAGGGAATTAGCAAGAGTTAGTAGCTGATCTCATTTAAGCATTCAAGTATCGAGTATAAAAACCTTGGTGTCTAAGGCTTTCTGAGGTTATCAAGTGCCTTAACATTGGGGATAGTGCAATGGCGGAGAAGATAGGCTCTTTGGAGTTTCTAGGTGAACCTAGCCTAGAGGCAGCACACTTTGAAGAAGAATAAATAGAAATGATACAACTTGAGCACGTGTGTTTAGAAAAAGAAAAAGGAAAGATGGTGTATGTTATTGATGGAGAAGAAGCGGAAAACTTAGATGTTGAACATTCTGTGGGGACGCGGGAGGTGTTAGATATTTCTGATGAATGGGTACACACCTATCATGAACCTTTAAGGAAAAATAAGGTTAACATCGGCTCAGGAGTGGAGCCTAAAGAGGCTATCATTAGAGACTATTGGTCAGAGAAAGAAGTCTAAAAAATCATTGATATTTTACAAGATTTTGAGGGTTTATTCCCACGTAGGTATCATGAACTAAAAGGCGTTCACCATTCCTTGGGGAAATGAGAATTAAGTTAAAGGAGGGTGCGCACCTGGTCTAGAAAAGACCATACCAAATGAATCCTAACCTATGCATGAAGGTCAAGGAAGATATAGATAAAATGATAGCATCATGTATCATTGAAGTTGTTAAAGAGTCCTAATGAATAATCCAATGGTAATTAACATAAAAAAGGACAAAATGATAAGGATCTATGTTGATTACATGGACCTAAATGTAGTGTGTATCATTGATCCTTTGTCAACCCCATTTACGAAGAAGTTTTAGAGGGAGTGGACTACTCTTTCATAGATGGATTTTCGAGGCTATCACGGGTAAGGATTGTAGAGGACCAGAGGAAGATGACTTTCACCACTCGGTGGAGAATTTTTCCTCAACAATCATGTTGGTTGAAGAATGCACCTGTTTTGTTCTCACGCATTGTGGTACAAGCTTTCTAGGAATTCATCCATAAATTTCTTCAAGTCTACCTAGATGATTGGACAATATATGGGTTAGTGAAGGACCATTGTGAGAACTTAAGGTTAATGTTTGAAAGGTGTCGGGAGTTGAGGATATCCCTCAATATTATGAAATGTGTCTTTGCTTTACCTTGTTTAGAGAATTATTGGGAAACATCATATGTAAGGAAGGCCTACTAGTAGATCCCGCTAAAGTTGCAGTAATTATGGGATTGAGGGAGCCTACTAGTCAAAGCGTAGTGTGGGGATTTCTTAGGCATATGGGGTACTATAGGAAGTTCATCAAGGGATATGCCAAGATTTCCATGCCTTTAGAAGAGTTTTTAGACATAAAAGTTTCTTTCATTAGGGAGAGGAGCAACATAAGCCATTTGACACTTTGAAGGATAGACTTGTCACTTTGCACCCATCCTACGTTTCCACTCTTGGGATAAGCCTTTCCATGTTCATGTGGATTCCTGAGGAACCACCATTAGAGTAGTACTTGCACAACTTGGTGAGGGTATTTTTATCATCATTTATGCTTTGCAAGAAGGAAGTTGACGCTAGAAGAGTAGAATTATACTATAACTGAGTGCGAGGCATTATCAATGATCTACATGCTTCACAAGTTTAGACAGTATTTTGCTAGCAACTCCATTTATATTTTACAATGACCATATGGAATTGAAATATTTAGTGAACAAGCCTATTCTAAAAGGGCGCATATGTCGATGGGTACTATTTTTCCAAGAATTCAAGTTCACGGTGCTTGTCAAACTAGGAAAAAGTAATTCCAGATCAGATCATTTGTCTAGAATCAATTCAGGGGAGGATGCGCAAAGCATTAAGGATACCATGTCAGATGCACAACTATTTAGGTTACGACACGTGCCCTCAGACTTAGAAGATATTGTAGTATTTCTCAAAATGGGTGTGGCGCTAGTCAGAACGGAGACCTTGGAGAAGAAGTTGGCCATATGCATCATGCCCTACATGCTAATTAGTAGAGATCTAGAAAAAATGGGTCGTGATGAGGTTCTGCGTGCGATGCGTGCTAGAACATGAGTGCATTGCAATTATGGAAGAGGCACATGGTGGGATTGTAGGAGGACACTATGTGGGAAATGTAACCACATAGAAGATTCTACTTACAGGGCTCTTGTGGGAGACCATTTATCAAGATTGTATTGAGTTTTGCAAGGCCCATGACCATTGCCAGCGCCTTAGAAAACCTGGAAAAAGGGATGAAATGCCCTTACAACCAATAGCCAACATGGAACCATTTGACAAATGGGCTATCAAATTTGTTGGACCAATCTTTCCATGATGCAAAGGAGTGGTTCACGGTATATCCTCACTTGCACTGATTATTTGACAAGGTGGGCAGAGGCAGCACCTACAAAGGATTATACAGTGGCTACCGCTGCTAGATTTTTATGGGAAAACATAATCAGTAGGTATGGATGCCCATTGAGTTTAACAAGTGATAGAGGTATGCACTTCCTTAATGAAATGGTTAGGATTATGTTATCAGAATTCATGGTGGCCCATCACAAAACTACTCCCTATCACCCTCAAACAAATGGAACTATTGAGGCGTTTAAAAAATACTTAGTCACACGTTGAATAAGTTCTTTGATGTTGGTAGATAGGATTAGGATGACAAATTATCATTTGTTCTTTGAGCATTTAGGACAACCTACAAGAGGTTGAATAAGGCCACACCACTTCAATTGGTGTTTGGCATGGAGGCTTTCCTACTAGTTGAATTCATGTTACCTTCTCTGTGTATAGTGTGTGTGGGAGGATTAGATGATGAACAAGCATTGGAAGAAATAATTGACAAGTTAATGTAATTAGATGAAAGATGATCACTTGACAGGTAGAGCTAGACAACTAAAAAATCAAAACAAAAGGCATGGCACAATCGGCACATTGAGAAAAACAAGTTGGAGGTTGGGCTAGATGGTCTTACTATATGATTTAAAAGTTTTATGCCATCCTAAGAAGTTGAAAGTCCATTGGTTGAGCCCCTACATCATCTCGTACATCCTTGATTCAAGCGCGTGCCAGTTGTAAGCACTAGATGGGACGAGATTGCCAGGACACTTCAATGGGAGTAGACTAAAGCCCTGCTATAAATAAGTATTCTTGGTGTTTGTAAATAAGGTAGTATTTCCAGTTAGTTTAGGATTTATATTAATTCATTTTCTTTTCTTGTGTTTCCCTTTCTTGTTGTTGTTTTTTTGTTGTGTCTTGGGTCAAGATAACCTCTTTACTTTTTTTAAAAATTTGTGAATGCGTAGAGGACTGTGCATCATTTTTGTGTGGGGTAGAATAATGTGGAGGAAAGTGTAAAGTGTCAAGAACCAGGAAGGATTGCATTTAAAATCCTGGTTGAATAGCCATGGGAAAGTAAATAAATGACAGGAAAGGTGAAAAAGGATGGTTGGTGTCGGGGTAAAGCTACATTGTGGATCCACGTACATTAGAGGAAAAAGCACAAAAGCAACATGAGGTACATGAGAGAAAAAATCATGATGAAAGTACCTTTGCTTTGCAGGTGATGCATGCGTAAGAGTCTCTGTCAAGATGGATTGGTTGTGCACTAGAAGGCTATGGGATTGTTCGCACAAGATTGGATGAGTGAGTTAAAGTACTAAAGTCAAGTTTTGTTGAAAAATATGCATTAAGTGTTAAAAAATCTTGAGGTAGGTAAGGTATCATTTAATGTTAAAAAGTGGGAAAAACTATAAATAGAAGGTTGGAAACTTCATTATTTTACTTTGTAAATACAATAATGAAGAGATTTTGTGAACTAGGGTTTCCAAAGTTGATCCATGTGAAGAAAAATTGGATAAATTTAATTGTGAGTGACTAGTTTGGATCTTACAACTAGGGGGGAATAGTTCATGGGCATGGAGAGAGTTGTGGAAAAGTACCATCTTATGAAGGGGATATTCCAGTGAGGGTTTGGTAGCTAGGACATGGGTTGGAAAGGAGTTTCTTCAAAAGTTTGAGATATAAACTTGGAAAGGTTAGAGAAGTATAGTAAGAGAAGTTGAAGTGTAAAGATAAGCTACACAATGGGACCCAAGAAACTATCTATAACACATAAAAAGGGAAAGGTCAAGGGAAAGGAAAAACTACAAGAAACCACTACAAGTACCAATGAAGAATGGTATGTAGAAATGCACGACTACCCAAATGGGGTTTTGCAAGTGAACAAATCATGGCTCAATGTTTGCGAGAAGAATATCAGAGCGAAACATCTACAAATTTTCCACGTACATCGTAGATGAGATCATCAGTAGCACGTAGGAGGGTGACAAGATAATTTTTGGCAATGTCCTCTTGACTATTATATTTTTAGAGATCGGAGTGACAAATGAAACAGAGATAATTTTTGTGGTAGTACCAGAGAGGAAGACCCCTTACCCATAAAGAGATTTGAAAAATATACTTACTGATAGCATGATGGCCATTCATAAGGCACATCTTAAGAAATGGTATACACACTTGAGGAATGCATTCAAGGAAGACTGGAGGATCCCATAACAAGCTGTCAAAGCTTATAGAAGGAGAATTTGAATTTGCGGTATACCAACACTTATGTATTGAAAAAATTAGGTTGGTTGATGAAAGCATGAGCCCATGGTGTAAACTTCCATTTTCTTTCACCACTTAGTACTTCCAGGTGGGGGTAAACATATTCAAGGAATCTAAGAAGTTGAAGTTTGACCTTGGAAGTATGGATCGGGACCACAGGGAGATGCACAGGATGTTGGTCTACCCCCACACACATGCATACGTGGAAAATTATGTGTCACATGAAGTTTAGACAATGAAACCCTGAATCGCCTATTGTAAGGAGGACCACAGTTATGTATACCTTCACATAAGGCCCAAGTTTGAGAAGGAAATTTTCTTGAGAACGAGATAGATATACTTGAGGACATAAGCAGTGGGAAGAATACTGCACCCAAGAGAAAGGAGACGAAGGAGATAAAGAAGAAGGAACTAAATGTCCACAATACTCAAGCAGTGGGTGCCCTAGGAACAAGTGCTAGAATAAGTACTTACACATGTAAGAAGAGGTCACCGGTGAGAGAGGATATGTTAGAGCAAGGAAATCTTATCACAGACGAGAAATCACTAGGGGAGGAGGAAGAGAAAGTAGAGTCTCCTATACTGGAATCCCCTATTAGGAAGAAATAGAAGGTGATGGAGGAAGATGACTCGGATGAAACAAAGAAATTTGAGAAATAAAAGGATGAGAGGGATGACGATGAAGAGGATTAACCTAAAGGGGACCAAGAACCACTTGTTTTCAGCATGCACGATTCGGAAGAAGAAGGCAAAGAGGAGAAGAATGACTATCGCTTTGTGTGAAGGAAGGTCGGCCCGAGGAAGAAGGAGGGCACCCAGGAAATGGGAGGAGGTGAAGAGGTTAAAAAAGGGTCAGAGGACCCCAAGCCTCACTAAGGATGAAGTAAATGAGGTGGTAGAAAGAGAAGCAATGAAAATCATTGAAGCCTTGGTAGAACAAGAATTGGAGCACAACACTAATATAGTGATGAATGAAGATAAGGAAGAAAGTGTAGGGAAAGATCATGGTAGTGTGGGAGGCCCCAGTCTATCGGTAACTATTCCTAAGGGCACGTACACAGGAGGAAAGCACATGGAGATCTAGAAGCCAAGAATGAGCTACATTGATGATCCAAACAAGGTGTTGCGCACACATTTCCAAAGCACTAGTCCCAATAGATCAACTCTTGGAAATGAATTCATTTGATGAAGAAGGTGCATACCCTCGGATGAGGAAAATGATTTCATGGGAAATTGAGTCCCACATCGACAAGCCAAAGTTTGAGGTAAGCCAAGGAGCACTAATGAAGATGCCTGAGTCAAAAGGAGATAACCCCTTGGTGAGCACTCAACAACTTTCAGATGAACAAGTCTGCAATGCTTTAAATAAGGTCTTGGTTGAGCTGGAAGCCAGGTTATTTGGAAGGAATGACAGGGTAAAATTTCTAGAGGTAGAGCTAGAAAAGAGGAAGAAGAGCTAGAAGAGAGCACCAAGAACTTGAAGTAAGAGGAACTAATTAGCGCGCAGCTAAAGTGTGAACTTAGGGAAGAAAAGGAAAGGGTGCATGAGGTATATAAGAAGGTAGAATCCATCATATATGTCATTGTTTTGAAGTATTCAGACCTAACACTACCCGTGTAAAATTATGGATCTTCCCTTGAGTGCTTGAAGACTTAACACACATCCTCACCATGGAAAAACAACCTTTGGCCTTAGAATCTATGGAAGAAATAACAACGCCCCTAGAAATGGAGGAAAAATTAAAGGTTGTATAAATCATTCCCAAGTACAAGCAAGGTTCTTACTGATGTGAAAATTTCTACCCATACTACTAAGGCCGCATATGAGAATTACGCAAACAGAGATAAAGTGGCGAGTATTCTGGTCACCACTCATGAGGTAGATCTCAAGGAATTCCAAGAGAAGAACAAAGGGAATAGAGCAGAGCAGGAAAGGATCCTGGCTGAGGTCAAGAAAAATTCATAAGCTATTGAAACCTTACGAGGTTTAATTAAAAACCGATTGAAGGAGTTGTACCCATAGATTACAAGAAGGATGGATGCACTTGAGGACATGGGAAAGGAATTGGAAGGAATGGTTGAAACATTAAACACTCGAGGAAATGGACTAGATTTTGAGGAGGTAAGCACCTTAGTTGGTGACCTCTACTAGAGCACAAAATGAAGTCGATGCCTGGAACAAGTTGGAGGCCGAGTTGTAAAGATATTTTCCCATCTTGTTGCAGTAGTGACAAAAATTCCCCATTCTTTCATTTTCCCTAATTCTTCATTATTTATTCTTTTTCCAAGATGTTAATTATATTGTAATTCTTTCTTTGAAGAAATGTTCCCATAGGTGGAGAATAGGTAAAGTGTGGGGTGATGTTGGGCCCCTAAAATATTGGCTAAGTATAAAAAGGCACATGGGCACGCAAGAAGATGGCGCATAGGGCGAGGGGTTCTAGGAAGGTTTTAAAAGGACCATGTTATGCACCAACAAAACAAGGTCTTAGTACTTAGCCTTATTTGGTGTTTTTGGTAGAACATGAGAAAAGTGTGACCTAATTGCATATGCAGATTGGATAAGGTTCCAACCTAGTGACAGGTTGGCCTAGGAAGGAATATGCGCTATGGTGGATGTTTTTAGAAGACCATCATGGCAAGGAGTGGAAAGCTCAGCTTGAAGGAACATGTTGCCATGGAGGACCACATCTGGACACTTGGTGATGGATCTGAAGCCTTAGAAAGGTGGTTTGGGCAGTTCAAGAGGGCCTATAAATACAAGCTCTGTAGAGGAATTATAGGAGAAATCAATAGAGAGTGGAACTCTATAGAAACTATGCAAGGAGTTGTACTGGGTTGGGTAGATAAAACATAGGAGAAGGATGGATTAAGGGGATTAGGGTTGTAAATTTTCTTTTGATAGCTAAAGGATGTAAATATAGTTATGATGTATGAATTCGGTCTGTCATACTGTGATTTTCTGTAATGGATCTAATTGATGTAATGAGGTTACCAACATAATTGAATATGATTATTAATGATTATGGTCCATACATATATCTTCATGGTTTGTTTCATGTCTGTTATGGAATGAGTATAAACCTTTATGCATTTTCTTTTCTGTTCTAGTTCACCCCTATAATATGTTAAGTATATTTAAATCAGAAATCTGCATTGGCCTAGAGGCCATTCTGAGCTCTATGATGAATTCATGTCTCATTTTCACTCACTCTCTTTAAGTTCCTATCATAGATGATATTTCCCACTAAACTCACATAAAGGAGAGATTCGATGCCAATGCATGCCTTAGGTGAGAACATAGTGCCCATTTGGTGATAAGCCGACGCGCATGGGGTTTCCTTATTCTTTGATGGGGTTTCTCTAAGATTTATTCTATTCTAAACCCATGTTTCAACCCATGTGCATTTGAAAATAAGATTTCCATATCCATGGGGCAAGGCCTCATCATTAAGCAAGGGTCACAAGTAAACACAATACTCTACATAGAAAACAAGGCCAAGCAACATAATCATGCTCACCCACACACCATGTCTCAAGAACGTGAAAATAGCTTTATGAACTCCTCTTTTAGACAAATGATTTAAATGACTGGACATATATAGTTCTAGGAAAGGGTTGTAAGTTTAAACATAGAATGGTAGGCCCTTGTGAAGAGAATGGAATGTTGTAGGATCATGGTTTTGTTAGTGAAAATCACAACACCCCCTAAATGGCCTCAAATCTGAGTGGGGCATCTGGTGTGACTACATAACATTGGACCATCTCTCAAGTTGTGAGACTTATGGACTTGAGATGGCCCTCCAGAGAAATTTGGCTTCTTCTTCCTGATCCTAATGCTAAACTACTCCTAATGTAGAAATGACGTCTAACTACACCTATCCTAACAATTCCAAGGAGATGGGGAGAGAGAAAGTGCATAAAGAGGGAAATCCTACACTAAAGGTGATAGAACCAAGAAAAGGGGAGTCTGGTCACAATCTCAGCTGCCTAAAATGGAGAGAGGTGAGAAATGGAGAGGGTGGACAAGATGCACCACAAACCAAAGATAAAATTCACATGGAACACCACTTCAACCCATTAAATATAGCTCCCAAACCTGTAATAGACATCAGAGATATGCATAGTATACCTGCAATGATGAGAGGTGAGAAGAGATAATAAAATAAGAAAGGATGGACAAAATGCATCATGAAACAAATTTTATTGCTCCAAGAGTTCACACAAGTACATCATCAGTGGGAAAGAGGCAAGAAAATGCCATTACAGAGCCAAGAGAGGAGGCTTAAACTCCACATTCAACCCTAGGGAAGAAGAGAGAGGGGGAAGGAGAGAAATAATGACAAATTTTTTGAAATATGCCCCTCCTTTATATATATAGAAGAAAGAGAGAAGGAGAGAGGGAAGAATTCAAATCCTACTTCAACCACCCCAAGATATGCATTGAATTCACCTACTCCAACCACCCCGAAGCATTGAAATTTTCCTACAACAATGATGGGTTCCCTGATAGAGTCCATGCCTTCACGTGTTGTTCCTTATTGGGAAAGAAGGAGGTCTATCCTTCATTATGGTGGTAGGTGAGAGACTTGACAACCTTGAAATGGTGGAATGAAACATGATGGTGGTGGTGAGAAGTCGGCATCGAGAGCTTTCCAAAACATCCCTTCTCACCTAAATCCAATCTTTCAGTTGAAAGACATGGTAGTTTGAAAGGAATTTGGGTTTGGGGTCTATCCTTATGAGATCTACATGGAGCCCCATGCATTCTTAAGATTTTGTTGCCTCCTTTCACTCCTGAAGTGGTGTTAAAATGACACATGGCATCGTATGTGGGCCTGCTTTGTTTCCTTTGTACTCTTCCTAAACACCTTTTTTAGTGGAGAAACTATACCCGACCCAAGACACGTGGAGGGTTGTCACACATTTGGGACCTGCTTTTTTGATTCACCCCTTGAAAGAGTGTCGAGCTAATGCATGGCTCCTTTTACTGGTCCTGGAATCTTCAACGGTTGACTCTGTCTTCTTTTTTACTCTAACCACGTGGTGAGCCTACACTCATTTGGGATTGTTTCTTTGGGTCTCACCTTTGAAATTTCACCGATGAGGCATGTGGAGGCTTCCTCCGACCCTTTAATACTTAGCTGATTAAACGATCAGCTCTATCCCTTTTTTAGAACTTGAACACGTGGAGGGTTGGCACTAATTTAGGGTGTTTCCTTGGGCCATGCTTTTGAAATTGCACTAATGAGGCACATGACACCTTCCATGGATTTTCTCTATCTTCCTCATGTTCTTCCTAAGTCCCTTCTATTTGACAAAGGCTTTATGTTTGACCCAGGACACATGGAGGCTTCCCACTCATTTGGAGACCCAATTTAGACGTGACCTTCGGAGGTGCACCGATTGAAAACATGGAGGCTTCCACTTCCTTGATACTTTTCAACTGTCAACTTTGTCTCCTTTTCACGGAACTAGGAGATGCGTGCAAGCTTTGTGCTCATTTAGGGACTGTCCCTTGGGTCTCACAGGTCTCACTTCTAAAGTTACACCAATTAGGCACATGGAGGCTTCCACGACTATCTTATACTTAGTCAATTAAATGGTTGGATCTCTCCCTTTTCTACCCATTTAGGAGAAACTCGTTGGACCTTAAACATGTGGCAAGATGGCACTTGTTGGGGAATGCATTTTGGGCTTAACTTTGCGCAGATGTGCCTTGATTAGACACATGGAGGTTTCATGCATGACCCTTCTATACCTTAGCTAATTTAGACCTGCTCCTCTTTCTCCATTTTTGGCTAGGTCCCTTCTACTTATTTAGGAGCAACTATGTTGGGTCCTGGACACATGGAAGCTTCGTGCTCATTTGGGAACCCCTTTTGATGTCCTGTTGGAATTGTGCTAACTTGACATGTGGCACCTCCTATGAGTCTATTGTTCAGCCCCGAGTCAACTCATATGTGAAGCCCAAAAACTTTGAGCCTTTCCCTATTTTTGTTGATCCTCTAGAATCTTTTACCTTCATTGGCCTCTTTCACCAACCCTACTCCTCCATTTTCGAGTTTGAAATGAATGGGCTCGCATTAGTGGGGTTGTGTTTGATCAATTTTAATGGGGAAAATTGGGATAACAGTTTGGTGACTCATGGGGACATCTTCTGCTAGATGAAGAGACCAGTAGCCTTGAAGTATCCATTGGGCATGGAGTCATGAATGAGAGCCTAGTACTGATCTTGTCCCTAAAAATATGAGCCCGACTACTTGCACTTGCTAACCTTGAACCTGTCCCATTTTCCGTAGTCTCAATTTTCATAAGAAAATATTAGAAATGAGGTTCTGAGAGTAGAAAATTGTCTTGACCTAGGGCTTTCACTGTCCCTAGAAATGGACTCCCTTGAAACCTAATTTTATTCTCTATGAGTCCTTTGAATCCTCACTATTAGTGATACTGACTCTCTGAGCATAAATAACTCAACATGACACACTATGTACAAAACTAAAAAACATACATATCTCAAGTGGGATATGCAAAGTGTGTAAAGGCACTTGTTTACTGAAAGAAAAATCTACTCCTCCTACACTAACCTAAAAAAGAAAATCTAAAAAAAGCCTACTATATGAAGGGAGAAATAGCTTCCCTTCTTTAAAAAATGTGGCCATGTATATGATTTGGTGTTGAACATGGCTCTTATTATGAGTGAGAAACCAAAAAGAGGCCAATCTTCCACCCAAATCATCAAGGTATCAACATCGATCAAAAATACCTCCTCAAGCTAATTGGCATTGGACTCCTGGAGGTGTTGATGGTGAGCCTTGGTTCTTTGATACTCATCCTCATGCCCTGGAGTGGGCATGATTGGTTTTGGCTTCTACCTTGGCTCCAATGAAGCCAAGTACCTTATAGGGCATGGTCCAGGTCCTTTGAATGTGCCCATGGTTCTGAATTTCAACTCCAAGAATGGAGTCTTCCTGTGGACCTTCCTGGGTGAATGGTGTGGGAGAGATGGGATCCTTGTGCCCTTTTCCTTCCTTTTTGTTTCTTTAAGACTGACTTGCCCTTGGATAGCCTCTTCCTCTAGCAAGAAATTTTTCAAATCAAAATCTTTGATCCACTACTCTAGAGGGATATTTGGGGTGGAAAGTTCTTCTTGAAATATCTCCTCCGTCATGGGTTCATCAATCAAATCAAGCCCTTCAAATGAAAGAAAAAAATATTCAATGATGCTTTCTTCATCAAGTGACCTCAACTCTAATTTGATCTCTTCTAGCTTCTCCTCTTCAATGGGACTTGGAGCTGGTTGTTCTTCCTCCTTCACTGGTTATGCAACTTAGATTAGATCGGAATTCCCTTCAAATTAAAGTGCTATTATGGACATTGCATTTGGAGTGTACAAACATTTGATCTTCTTCTTCTTGTTCTTGTTCTTCTTCTTGTGCAAACTCATCTTCTACCACTTGTGGTTTTACCCTGAGTCTCCTCTAAAGGTTTAACCATCAAGGGGATTTTTGTAACCCCAAACCTAAGAGCCAAGCTTACCAATATTTTGATCATTTCTCTCTATTTGGCTCTCATTGATTGGTTTTGGAGTCTCTCCCTGACATGGACTTGGGAGAGTAGGAGGAGTGATGGATGGGGTCTCCACTAGTTGTTTGTTTCTTTGTGGTGGAGGGGAAGGCATTTCTTTTGGCTCTTGTGGAGGGGACTTAGATTTAGAAGGGAAAAGGGAAGAGGAAATAAGATGAGATGGAAGACTAGGGGATGGAGAAGGGAATTCAACACTAGGGGCAGCGTAGATGGGAAGCTTGGAAATTGAAGCTCGGGTTGAGATGGTGTTGCTTGGGGAGTGAAGAGAAAATTACTAGATGATGGTGTAGGACTTACCCATTGACAAGGATCCTTGACACCAAGTTCATAGGCCTCTATCTCCTCGGTCCACTATGCAAGTGGGGGTAGCATCTCAACCATGAAGTCAAGCTTCTCTCCTGTGGGCTATAGTGTCTTGGAAAAGGGTCAACCCATGGACAAGGTTCCCTATAACCAATCCTAAATGCCTTCATCTATGTTGTAGCCCTAGACTGCACCATGCTAGCCTCCATTCTTTGAATCTTCTCCAGTAGATCAGTGTTCTCCACATAATTATTACCATTATATGTGTCCCATTGTTCTTGATAAGCTCCATAGCCAAACTAGCTTTGACACTGCTCATATGGGTAAGCATAATGGTTCTAGATTTGATCATAATGTTGATCTAGAGGAGTTGAGAAATACATTGGAGGAGGACTGCACTATTTTTGCTACAAGTGTGAATTCCAAGATGGGAATGAAGTCATGATTGCAAAACTTCATGGGATGGAAGAAGATGAAAGATGTGGAAATAAAAATGGATGAAAATGGATGGGAGAAGGTCTATAACTTAGAGGATGGGTTTTTATGAGATGGAGTCGCTAGATGTGTTTGAAAGTGCCTTCAAAGGCTGTAATATTCACCAAGAGCACATTGAACTTGATGAAGTGAAGTGGTAAGGTGCTTCAAACCTATCCCATCGGGTGTGCCAAAACTGTTGATGTGGTCACACGGTGGCTTAATATTTTCTATTTGATAATGAGACACCTTGAAAAGATGAGAAAAATATAACCTCAGTGTTCCACTAGGCGTGTAAAAATTGTTGATGTAAAATCACAGCACCCTCAAACAACCTCAGATTTGAGTGGGGCATCCGATGTGATCTTCATAACATGGGACCATCTCTCAAGCTATGGGACTTGTGAACTTGAGATGGACCTCCAAATAAAGTTGGATTCTTCTTCCTAAACTACCTGCCACAAGATAATCTAGTGTAGGAAAAATATCTAATCCTAATCTAACCTTCCAAGGGACCAGGAGAGAGAAAAATGCATGGAAACAGAGCCTACACTAAAGTGGTGATACACCAGAGAAGGAGGTTGCTGGTCACAATCTCAGCTGCCTAAAGTGGAGAGAGGTGAGAAATGGAGAGGATGGATAGATGCATCATAGACCAAAGATAGAGTTCACATAGAACACAACTTCAAACCCATTAAACACGACTCTCAAAACCTGCAATAGACATAAGAAGTATGCACAATATACCCTACAATGATGAGAGAGAAGAGATAATAAAATAAGAAAGGATGGAAAAAATGCATCACGAAACAAATTTTATTGCTCCAAAAGTTCACACAGTACATCATCAGTGGGAAAGAGGAAAGAAAATGCCATTACAAAGCCATGAGAGGAGGCTTAGACTCCACATTTGACCCTAGGGAAGAAGAGAGAGGGGAAGGAGAGAAACAATGACCAACCTTTTGAAATATGCCCCTCCTTTACAATATATAGAAGAAAGAGAGAAGGAGAGAGGGAAGAATTTTAATCCTACTTCAACCACCCTAAGATATGCATTGAATTCACCTACTCCAACCACCCCGAAGCATTGAAATTCACCTGCAATAATGATGGGTTCCTGATGATTCCATGCCTTGGTGTTTTTCTTGCTAGGAAAGAAGGAAGTCTATCCTTCATTATGGTGGTAGGTGAGAGACTTGACAACCTTGAAATGGTAGATTGAAACATGATGGTGGTGGGTGAGAAGTCGATGCCGAGAGCTTTCCAAAACATCCCTTCTCACTTGAATCCAAGATTTTAGTCAAAAGATATGGTTATTTGAAGGTGCTTTGGGTTTGGGGTCTATCCCTACAAGATCTCGAATGGAGCCTCGCACATTCTTAAGATTTTACTGCCTCCTTTCACACTTGAAGTGGCATCAAACTGACATGTGGCATTGTCTATAGGAATGCTCTGTTTCCTTTGTATTCTACTTAAGCCCCTTTTATTGGTGGAGACACTATGCCTGACCGGGACACGCAGAGGATGGCACACATTTGAGACTGCTCTTTGGATTCACCCCCGAAAGAGCATCGAGCTAACGTGTGGCTCCTTCCCCCGGTCTTTGACTCTTCAATGTCAATTTTGTCATATTTTTACTCTAACCACGTGGTGAGATTGTGTTTATTTGGGAAGTTTTTCTTTGGGTTGCGCCTTTGAAATTGCACTAATGAGGCACATGGAGGCTTCTTCCGACCCTCTTATACTTAAGCTGATTAAACGGTTGACTCTTTCCCTTTTTTAGACCTTGAACACATGGAGGGCTAGCACTAATTCAAGGTCTTTCCTTGGGCTGCACCTTTGAAATTGTTCCGATGAAGCACATGGCAACTTCTATGGATTTTCTCTACCTTTCTCGTGTTTTTCCTAAGTCCCTTCTATTTGATGAAGGCTTTATGTCTGACTCGGGACACGTGGAGGCTTCCTACTCATTTGGAGACCCTGTTTGGACTTGACCTTTGGAGGTGCACCGATTGGACACATGGAGGCTTCCGCTCCCTAAGAATTTTTAACTACCGACTCTATCTCCTTTTCATTCCTGGGACACGTGGAATCTTTGCACTCATTTATGGCCTATTCCTTGGGTCTCACTTCTAAAGTTGCACCGATGAGGCACGTGGAGGCTTCCACCAACCCTCTTATACTTAGTCAATTAAATGGTTGGATTTGTCCCTTTTCCACCCATTTAGGAGCAACTCGTCGGACCTTAAACACGTGGTGGGATGACACTTATTGGGGACCACCTTTTGGGCTTAACCTTTGCAAATGAGCCAATTGGATGCATGGAGGTTTTCGCTGATCCCTGCTTTATACCTTAGCCAATTCGAGCCTTCTCCTCTTTCTCCATTTTTGGCTAGGTCCCTTCTACTTATTTAGGAGTGACTATGTTGGGTCCTAGACATGTGGAAGCTTCGTGCTTGTTTGGGGACCCGGTTTGATGCACCTATTGGAATTTTGCTGAGATGATACATGGCGCCTCTCACAAGTCTGTTATTTGGCCCTGACTCAACTCATATGTAAAGTCCGAAAACTTTGAGCCTTTCCTTGTTTTCTTTCTTGTTGAGCCTCTAGACTCTTTTAACATCATTGGCCTCCTTCGTTGACCCTACTCCTCCATTTTTGATTTTGAAATGTGGGCTCGCATGCCTTAACCGACCCTTCCAATTTTTGTCTCATGCGGTGGTCTTGTTTGATCAATTTTGCAAGGGTCAAGGGGGAAATTGGGATAACGAGGTTCTCCGTTGTGTACTTTTAGGGGTGAAAATTTTGATATTCGTCAAATTTCTTCACCTTAGACATCATGACATGTAGTTTCACCTACATTTCCATATGTACATTAGTGCATCCACATTGCATTTTCATCTACCAGTTCATTTCATAAATTTGTGATCAAGGGACTTATTCTTATAACAATTCCTAAAAACTTTTGAAAACATTGGAAAAACATTCAAATCATATCTCTTCAAATCCTCATCGTATCATCAATTGTTTCTGAATCATTTCATCAATTCAAATAAGATAAGAAATTTTTTGACAAGAATAACCATACCGAAGCCTGCATACTTTGTTCTATTTGTAGTTTCTTCAAGATTAGGTTTCTTTTCCTACGGTGCTGCTCTAGAAGCTTCATGGTGTCACATCTATGCCATCTATGTCTCTTTGGAAATAAGGATATTTTAGACATTCTGCCTAGATAAATAAGTCACGTAAATCCACAGTAAAATTTTTATTTTACACATTTCTTTGTTGTACCAACCTTAAGTGATGAGCCCGCATCTCTTACTAGTGGTGTAGGGATGGGAAAGGAGAGAATTTCCATTACTCTCTTGTGCCTTGTCCATGGTGATGATCCCATACTTATTATTGGTAGCATGGGGCAAGGTGTAGGGGGTATCTTTGACAACTTTGAAAGTTAGAAACAGTTCATTCAAATGCTATGAAATCATAAATTAGAACAAAGTGAGTTAGATGTTCAAATTCCAAGAGAGTTTAAAACCTCAAAACTAGATTTTGTCAGCCAAGTGGCCATCTACGGATCTAATTCTAGATTAAGCTGAAACTAATTCACATTTTAAACTATGAAGAAAACTTAAGTAGAATGATGTTGTAGTGTCTTAATTCAGTTTTTGAAATCCTTGTCTTTCTCTCATCATTACCATTCAAAAAAATTTTATAACTTGTGCCCCTTCTAGATCTTGGTGTTAGACCTCGCATCTTACCGGTTACATGGAGTTAGGAGTGGGGTAAGTTCATTCACTTATCATATCACTCTTTCATCACGTCTTTCCAAAGTAATACAAAGTATTAAAAATTTCTTAGAGAAACTAAAGTCCAGCATTACAGTGTATTTGCATTATCATGTATCAACATTCAAAATATATAAAAAAATCATTCTATTAGCACTCATATCCATTTCATACATTCGAAAATCATATAAAAATGGAAGTTATAAACACCTAGATTACACATGTGAATCAAACCATAAATGCGAGTCAACTCAAATACAATTAATTATTAAATCAAAAAGAAGATTGTGTATATATCATAATAAATAGAGTTTGTGTACAATTCCATAACACATTAGGTGTGGTCAAAAATTTGCAATGAGCCTGAAATATACAAAAAAATCATATAAATGCCTGAAAAAATGGCAACTAAGCAATAAAGGCACTCTTCCTATCCGCCTCTTTGAGCCCCCTTATGACCACTCTAGCTACGAATTTCTTAGGAGTTCTTCTCAAAAGCATTCAAATAGCAAAGGGCCAAGCCTAACGCAAAATACCATTCCTAAATCCATTCCAATTCAACCATACTCACAAACGAAACAGTCACCATGGGCCCAAAGCTAAAAAAATCACAACGAGAATATGTGCAAATGAATTGAAAATAAGTTGTTTTGATATATATATATATATATATATATATATATATATATATATGCTTTGTTTTAAACCTTGTTTCAAGTGTATGTGTCCATAGGGCTGGAGCGTTGGTGCAAGTATATTGCTATCCCTAGACAAATGGTAAGTCATCTTGTCATTCTAATTTAGTGTTTAGTTTTTGATATCATATATATCTACACTTGAGTCTTCCTTTCATCTTGCAAGTAAAGGAGGTTAGATGGTGACATTTTGGCAAATGAGCATGTCGGGTATAGCTTCTACCTCCCCATTTTAGGAACACCATACTTGCACTCTATGTTTTACGCCTCTTCATTTCTAAGATGATTCTCTGAGGGGGCAATATGTATGCACCCAAAATTACATGTGCTACATTGTCGGAAAAATAATTACAAAATTCTCCCAATGATTATTCATATCCTTTCAGAAGGCGTTCGAGTTCCTAAACCCATTCACACTACATATATGTAGCATATACATCCTTACTTATCCTTTGCATGCTTTCTTATAGCTTCCTACTTCATTGTATGCATGTTTTGACCTTTAGTGTCAAAATGCTACCTGCTTGGGAAGCAAGTTTTGAAAGCACCACCCAAGCTTGGGTAGTGGTTCTAGTTTTGTCACCTGGATTAGGTGGTGGTTTTGAAATTACCTCCTAGGCTTGGGCGGTGGTCCTATGTAGTTTTTACAGAACTCTTCATGCATGGTTTTAACAAACGTGATTTCAGTTAACTTGAATTCTTGGGTGCGTTTATGAACCAAATTTCATAAAAATTATCTTGCTTGCATGGTATTCCTTCCCTCTTCTCGTTATTAAATATATTTAATTAGTTTGAACTACCTCTTCACCCAATGATTTTGCACTCCAAGGTTTCTTTGTGCATGAAAGCACATCCTAGCCAATTCCTATATATTCAATGCTTGTATTCAAGAAAATGGCCTGAGAATTTTGTGTATCTTACATAGTATTGCTGCCACAATCCTGCTGAAAATTGCATAGCCAATCCTGTTCACTTGTGTTATCCCTCTTCTACTTGCATTGCAACAAGACTTCTTTCAAATTTCCATTGCTCAAGCACCTTCTTCTAATGTTTCCTTTTCATTCCCAATTCCTTGGACTCATATGGACATGCGAGAAAGAAAGGATAAATCTGGGTACAAGTCATCACACAACTAGATTATCTCTGTTATGTGAATTCTAGGTTGGAGTTGTTTGATTCCTTTCATTACTGTAACTTATCATTGTTACATCATATCAAATAGATTAGAAATAAATTTCATTTCATTTGCATGTAATTAGTTAATTTCCAAGAGGGTTTAAATCATTAATAGCAGCTCCCGGTAACAAATCCTCTTCTTCCCATCCCTGTGGATTTGAATGAGATAATATCTTTATGAGGTTGTCTACATATCATAAATCACTTGGTACAGTTCTTGTTTTAAGTTATTTTAGTTTCAATACACTCAACACATGTGAATTACCACACCAAGGTTATTTTGTTTGTTTAGTTTTAGTGTAGAAGTAGATTTGATTATTTAGAATAAAATAAAATTGTTTGTAATTATGATGTTTCAATTTTATTGTTTTATTTAGGTTATTTTCCTTTCAAAAAGTAGTAGCATATATTATTAGTTTCATCTTGGTTGATTTGGACACTTCAAAATAGTTCAACATTGAGATTCAATTAGACAAACCATAGGGAATTTTCGCTATCCGTTCATACCCTCTAAATCTCCCCTTTCACAACTCATCTACTAGGAGATCACACTACTAGATCTTAGTCATGATCCTCCTATAGTTAACCATCCACACATTTAACATCGGATACTCTAGCATGAGCTTAGGGAGTTAAGTGTTGTTGAAGGTTGCATGTCAATTTTCATTTGTATAAGTGTCATACTTGGAATTCATGTTTTACACCCATTTATGGCTAAAATGATTCTTCGAGGGCATAATATGTACATACCCAAAATTTCATAGGTGCCACATTGAAGGTAAGCTAAAAGCCTCTCGATGATGATTTCCTCTTTTCCAAAACAAATGATGAAGTCCAGATCCTTTCCTTTCTCTTAGCATGTTTATTTTTCTTTACTTATCCTTGTATTAGATTTTTCTGTCATTCTTAGCCATTTTCTACTTGTTGCGAGGTTTCCGTGACTTTAAGTCATGGACCCACCATTGCGGTTTTGTAACTCCTAATCTACCTAGTCCAACAGTTACATAACTACCATGATGGTCTCATATCCATAATGGTGGTTGATAACCTCTATTTTACATAGACCAACAGATTCGTGCACATTTACCCAAGAATATAAACCGAGTGTTTTGTATGCGTGTCTCAAGTTTGAGAGTGTCTTTCTCACCTATTTCTTGACCATTTGACCTTATTCCCAACTTTTTAAATACATGTAGAACTCTTTTTCCTTGTTTATTATTAATAGAATTTTGGATGCCCCTTCTTAGGATGATTTGACACTTATTGATTTCCATGTGTGTTAGAATTCTTCCCTTTTATTTTTCTATAAAAACTACAATTTTACCTGTATCATGGGTTGGATATTCTTGATTTTAATTACATCATTACTCTGCCAAAATCTTGCCAATAAGTACACAAACAAATCAGTTCATTTTTTGTTACTTCTTACTTGCATTTGTGACTAGCTATCGTGGAACCAATCTGCTCCATCATCTTCTTGAATTCTTCTATAATCAGCCAACATTGTTCTCTAGATCAATTGGACTCTCATCTTTGGAAAGGAAGCTAAGGAGACCAAAGAAATCATCACCACACTTGGATATTTTCATAGTTCTACATATCCAAGTTGGGGTTGCATTTATAATTCTTCAAAGATTTTATTTTTAAATGTTTTCATTAAATTGAAAGAATATTTTCAGTTGTCTTAAGGAGTAGAATTTACATATTATATGAATATTTTATGTTGAAATATTCTTTGCATCCTATCCTTGTGGATTTTCCCAGGAAATAATTTATAGGAAGGTTATGTGCAAGAAATTATTTATTTCTTTGTTTTAGAATATTTGTGTGTTTCATTTTTTTATTTCTAATGTTTTGCGTGTACGAATAAAATATTGTTGAAATCTTCTTCCCTTCTTATCCCTATGGATATGCAAGGGAAATAATCTTGAGGAAGCTTTTGTGTCTGCACTTGTCATTTAAATTCTTCATTATCATTTAGATTGTACATTTTATTTATTTTATTTGGTAATTCTTAGGGGAAGAAGAAATTGCTAATGAGAATCCTTATTTCTTCCCCGATTCTAAGGTGAAGTAATTAGAAGAAGTTATAAATCCAAAATTACAAATTAGAAAACATATTTGTTTAAATTAGATTAGCCTCACATCTTGCAACAAAGGAATAGCCACATCCAGCTATTCTTTTTTTATTTAATTTAGTATAGAAGTAGATTTCTTTATTTTAATTAGCTTCTTT
This sequence comes from Taxus wallichiana var. yunnanensis, assembly GCA_018340775.1. Lineage (NCBI taxonomy): Eukaryota > Viridiplantae > Streptophyta > Pinopsida > Cupressales > Taxaceae > Taxus > Taxus wallichiana. The sequence goes on from CM031239.1 coordinate 838,165,276, forward strand.
GTTTGTAGATTTCTTTTATTTAATTTCCAATAACCAAGAAAGAACAAAAACATAGATTAGAAGTTAAAATAGATTTTTTTGTTTATTTCTTTCAAAGCTTCATTGAAAATACCAAAAATAGTAGATAGTTTATTTCATTTAGTTTTGAATAGATGCTTACAAATCAAACTTAGTTAATTAAAAGAGGAAATCAACTTTCTTTTATTTAATTCAATTTTTTTATCAATTGTTTAAAAGTAGGAATTAAAGTAATTTAGATTGGAAATAATACAACATATACTCCCTTAGCAGCTTAGGCTACCAGATCTTAGCTCTCATCCCCTTTGGATTTTAGCTTGTTTGTTTATTTCCATTTCTTTTACTTTAGTGCCCACATAACCATTTTGGGTCTAACGTAATAACGCATTCAAATAATTTACCCTCTTATTAAACAACCAAATGTTGAGCGATACCAAAATGATATTGACCAAGGTTTACACCAATTGGTTTTTAGAGTTACACATATGCCTCCTATAATCATTAGACACCACATTTCCCTCAACAAGGATTCGATATTTTTCGAGAAATAATGGGCTGATAATTCCTTATCCCATCTTTTTCATATATTCGTGACCCTCTTCAGAGAGGAATTCATAGACGATTAAGGGAAATTTCTTCGTTTTCCACAATCAAGTATTCTTATATGGTTCTACAGCTATTGACATTGACCTATGCACCATGATCATCCTTAATTGTAGTATCATGCTTGAACAAGTTATATAAGAATTCATTACTTTCAACAAAAATATCCCCATTATGCTAGTTGAGAGTATATAATTGCCTTGACTTCTTATCCTTCATTCCCATCTATCCCACCTATATTATATCCATTTTCCACTTTACCATCTCCTCCATCACATTTTGGTTGTCCCGACATGACATCGGGAAGTCGCATACGTCCGAAATCATGTGTTGATTTTCATGCAGACATTCTCATTAGTATAAATAGACTCACTATCAATATCACAAACACTAGTGGCCTCTATAGTGGGTAAAAATACAACATCAACATTAGGGTTGTAAATCTTGGCAAAAACATGAGGAATTGTGGCATTGTAAGTAGGGGTAATATGAGACTTGCGATAGAAAGTAACTTCATCCTCAACATTGGTGAAATAATGTTGAATACCAGTCATAGGAATGGAGTCATACTTAGGAGAAATAGACTTGGATTGATGGTTTCACAACATCTTTTGGTAGGCCATGAGGAATATACAAAAATAAAGGAGCCTAAAGAAATCTAGGGTTCGATCAATAAACGGGTTCACCAAATGATTTAATAAAATTTAAATCTATGTAAGGAAATTGTTGATCGATAAATATAACAATATTAAAGAAATATCTAGCTATAGAAATACAATAAATAGTGATATATAGTGTTTATATAATGAATCATCTTGCCTTCATAGGTTTGAACTATTTTGGGTTGGTGACTTATCTAAAATGACTAAATCTATGTTGTGTAAGCTCGATTCTAAAATCGAATGTGATGATCCAAGGGACAAAATCACTAGGAGAGGACATGATTGAATGGGCTCTAGATTATCTTGTGGGTATTTGTTTTTATGGGATAGTTGCGATCCTACTTCTTCCTCTATAGCTTCTTGTCACCTTTAGTTCATTGTAGGTCACATAAAGTTCATCGAACTTCTACTCTATCACACCTATACCTACAAAATAAACCCTAGCTACCAAAGACAAGAATCAAACACAGATTACCTTTGAATAAAAAACTACATACGATTTATTTATACTAACCCCGATGGTCACCTCAATGTGATATTATTTCTAAGTTTTTACTACATTTCAAACTCCATGTAGTTCTTGTGGTGTGTGATTGAAATTGTGTCCCTTGAGCTAGGATGTCTTAGTGTAAGTGACACAAATAATAGCAGCTACAATAAATTTTTCCTAATGCAAAATTGTGTGTTATGGAATTTAGAATAACATCACCTATGTAGTGAATAATTCATCTTAAAATGCATTCCCTTGTGTTGTTATGTTGTATGCGATAGATATAGAAATGGGAACCTAATTTCCCCTTAGAATAGTTAGTAGGTTGTGTATATATATGAGTTCTTTGTTTGAATTTTAGCACATAGTGATACCAAAATCCAACCTAGGTCATGAAAAGGAGACAAGAAAATACCCAAATACAAAGTAAACCGATAAAGTGAAAAACAAAGAGAAGATGAAAGAAGCGCCTAGAAGGACATTAGGACTTAGGCGTTGCTATCCTATTTGGGAGGTATCGTCCTATAGTAAAAACATAAATATGACCAAATATGGGAACAAAGATCCCCGTGACATGACCACAAAGATGCAAATGCAAGATAAAAGGTACAAGAGAATCCAATCAAAGAAATAAAATAACCATAGAGTTTTTAGTAGTTCCCGGTTTACATACGTAGAAATCATGTATATAACAACATGTTAGAGGCATAATGTAATAGTAACAAGTGCATATTTTAGTGACTACACTTATGTAGATTTTGGTATCAATTGAGATGTTAAGTATAAGGAATATATGAGTGATCCCGATGAAAAATTTGATATCTCGGATGTGTTAGGAAACGATGGGAAGTATAATTAACAAATTATAGATCCAGAGATAAATGTTGAGGATTATAGATTATGATGTACAGTTAAATTAAACACAAATTTAGCTTATAATAGATTATAGATTATTGAGATTAATAACCATATCTGAAAGCAAATAACAGGAAATAAAATGAGACAGAGAACACTATATTTAAAGTGGGGAAACTTGAAGGAAATAAAACCCAATGAATAAAGCACTTCCTTTATTTTTAATTTCAACATATTTTAACCCAACACTTCCACTTCGCTCCTCATTCTCACAGAGATAACTCACATACCTATGTCTCGAGTTATATAGTTTTCTTACGTAAAAATCTATTTTCTTACATAAAAAGATTAAGAATTTTCATAGAGTTTATGTCTAGATTGATGCCCTTTTTCATTTTCAATCCCATAAAAGATCATCCTATTTATATAGGATGGGTGAATGTTCATACCATCTCGGACTTTTTAAGTCATGAAAGACCAACTAATTTTATAAATAAAATTTTAATAAAGAGTTCATAAGTGGTGGTCCACAAAATTTTATCCCCACTCAACATTATCAACCCCAACACTCCCTCTTAATGTTAAGTGGGGAAAATAACAAGGCATACCAAATGTACTATTTTCTCCAGAAGGATTTACAGATCCATGAATAAATAGTTGTGATTCTAGCTAAGCATGCAAACAAGGGAAATCATACAAATATTCCCAAAAAAATAAACAAGGGAAATCCTACAGATCTTCCCATAAAATAAAACAAGACAATCCTACATATCTTCCCATAAAATAAATTCTTAGGATCATTGTTTTATATATGAATACTTATATCATATTATGGATCCTTTTATAAACCAAGGCATACCCATAACTAATGCTTCGCTGGGATTTACAAGTGACTTCACATAGTGTGAAACATTTACTTATTACAAAGTGGAGGAAGTATTGGAATTTTACAACAACCATTATGGGGTGTCATTGTCATGCAAACTCCCCCTCAATTGAAACTCGGGTAGGCCCAACAAGAAAAAAACTTGTAAAACTTCCCAACACACAATGGCTTGGTGGAGATATCTCGTAATTAGATCTCGGATGTTAAATTGGATACTTTATCAAGAGCAATATGGCCTTCACATAGAAGAGAAATATTTCCTTTAGCTTCCATGTGTATCACTCTCAATAGCATCTTTAGCCACATAGCTTCTTTTTCTACTTCAAGTGATGGCACTGGTTGGCTTGAAGACATTGCGGAACAATTAGGACTTTATAGATCAGTAAATATACTTCAATATTCTTTACTCTAGAAAATTGAAAGCTTCCATATCGATCTTGTACATGCATAATCACCTTCTCGGATACAATGTTAGGGAAACAATGGGAAATATAATTAAAAAATTATAGAACCACGAGATAAATGCCAAAGATTATAAATTATGATGTATAATTAAATTAAACAAAAATATAGCTTATTATACATTGTAAATTACAAAGATTAATAACCATAGATGAAAGAAAATAACAAGAAATAAAATGAGACAAAGAACACCAAATTTAAAGTGGGGAAACCCAAAGGAAAAAACCCCACTGAATAAAGAACTCCTGTATTAAGAATTTCATCGATTTTTATGCAACACTTCCACTTCACTCCTCGGTCTCACAGAGATAACTCATGCACCCATGTCTCATGGGTATATAGTTTTATTACATAAAAATATTGAGAATTTGCATAGATTATATGTATAAATTGATTCACTTTTTTCATTGTCAATCCCATGTGGGATCATCCTATTTATATAGGATGGGTGAATGGTCATACCATCTCATGATTTTTAAGCCGTGAAATCTTGACTAAATTTAAAAATAAAATTTTAATAAAGGGGTCATAAGTGGTGGTCCACCAAATGGTATCCCCACTTCACATTATTATTGGTGGTAAAATTTGCACTTGTGTCTTGGATATGGGAGAACCAAGTTGTTTGAGATAACAATGGAAACGTCTCTAAGTTGTGGGACCTTGCACGCTTGAGAAAAATCACTTGGAGAAGGTTAATACTACTCCTAATGTTAAAATTAAATCCTATACTAAACATCCAAGGGACTAGGGATAAAAGGATGTGCAGAAAGAGGAAATCCTAAGCTAAGGAAGGTGATAGCGTTAAGGAAAGGGTCGATATCTCTCCACGAGAGACAAAGGAAACAAAGAGGGCATGAGAGAAGAGGATGGATGGCGCACACCATAGATCAACATGTAGGCTCGGCCTTCCAATGCACATAACACATGAACATGGGGACTACAAGTAGGAATACGCACAACATGCTAGAAAACACAAACAGAGAGGTGAGATGCAATAAAAATGATAAAGGGAAGACAAGAGTTCCACAAACACATGATTTTATTGCTTAAGGGATGCAAAATCATTTACATTCATGGAAGGAGGTGATAATACATTACAGAGACCATGCCAAGGTCTGAAACCCTTTGGAAGCCAACCATCATTTTTTCATGGGGTTGTTACAACAGAGAGGAATCCTTTTTACAAAGAAGAACTCTATATTTTATAGAAGAAGAAAGATAGAAAAAGAAGGAGAAAAGGAGGAAAATCATATTCAAATCGATAACCATAAAAAATAAGTGATAAAGGCCTACAAATCCTCTTGTAATTATGTTGGATGAGCTTCCCCATGTATGTTTTATGTGTGGAAGAAGGAAGAAAGCAAGATCTTATTGAAATCTAGTGGTTGAGGTCGATTAGATGTGTGCATTGATGATAAAAAATATTTTCCCTATTTTCTACCTACCAAATCCCACCTAGATTTGAATTTGAATAGTCCAATGTGTAGCTTGTGTCAACAACTCGTGATAAGCCCAGTGCATGCTGATCGAGCGCTACAAAAAAAGTTATGGTTGTCGAAGTCTACGAGTCACTCGACATGCAATGACACGTCTTTGATTGATTGAGGAAATCAGCCAACTATTCATCTATTTTTTCTTTTTTACCACATGTCATGCACTAGTTTGTTGTCTAGATTTGGTGACTGTTTGCATGCTTTGATAGGTTGTGTGTTGGACACTCAACTCTAACAAATGATGACATGGCACAATGACTGGTGCTGAAGGAGTAAGGCATAGACAAAAGGAAGGCACGTGAAGGTACAAAGAAATGACATGAAAAAGTGTGCATGCGGAAGTAAGGTGCATAACTACAAGAGTAGACAAGTATGCAAGTGTGGGGCAAACATTCAACTAAGGAAGGGCGCGTGGCGGTAGATATATAGAAGGGGCACACGACATAGTTTAGTGTATGTAAGCACATAGGAGGAATACCAAGGACAACCATTTTGGAAGGAAAGTGTAAAGAGGTGTGTATAAGGAGTGTGTGACAGGATAGGAAAGAAATCAGTGCGTAGGAGAAAGGCGCAAGTGAAAATGGAAAAGGAGATATTTGAATTTAGAGGGAGAAAGAGGAAGGTGCATAAGGATGTGCAGAGTAACTGCAATTGTGCCAAGGTGTTAAAATATCAATCTTGAGTGTGCCCAACCTAAAATGTGAAACATCAGAGTTAGAATGAAAATATAAGTTATCTAGATAATTAGGATAGTTATCTAGATAATAGTTTTGGCTAATTTCGGGGCTATCTACCTACTAGATGAAGAGACCGGTAGTCTTAGAAGCATCCATTGGACATGGAGTCAAGCCCTAAATCTTAAGATTTGATCGATACTTGAATAATACCCCGGAGTCACTTAAAGCTTTGTTTGAACTCGACCTAAACTATTTCTTTCATATGAAGATATTCTAAATTAGATTGATGAGAGTGAAATCTATGCACTAACTGTTGGAACTACCTCTGCAAAAATTGAACTACCATCCTAGGAAGAAATAAAAAGGGGCATGAAGGCACAACAAGAAAGGAAAAGTGCTAGAGGGAGCATGCTGAAACAGAAGCACAACACTATGTACAAAATCAGAAAATCATTCATGTCCTAAAGAGAACATACAGAGTGTGCCTGATCACTTGTGTTACTGAAATCAAACCTAAACTATCCTACTATAACTAGAGACAAAGGGAACTAAAGTAAAACATATAAAGGCAATGAGAAGTAGCTTCCCTTCCTCATAAATTGTGACCATGTAATTGATTTGGTGTTGAACATGGTTGGAAATAAGAGTGAAAAAATGACTTGTAGATGGTGTTTCACCCTCCTCAAAGTATAAAAAAATAGAATATGTTCTATTCTTGGACCTAGGAGGTGTAGTTGTTCACCTTTATCATGTTGAAGATATACCTCATGCTCTAAAGTGAGCATGATGGTGGAAACTCTATCTTTGGCTCTAGACTAGCCAGATATCTAATTGGGCATGGTCTAATCCTTGTTATTTTCCCATTACTCGAAGGTCAATACCACATATGGGATTTTCTTACAAAATATCCTTCGAAGGTGACTAATTTTAGAATGGGTCATGCAAAGTAGGGCGCATATGGTTCTACCTCTTTGAGTAACTTGGTTTCCTCTAGAATTGCACCCTTTGGAACTAATTGATTTTCTTCTGAAACAGGTGCCCATATGATTTCCTCTTCCTAGTCAGATTCACATCATTCATGTTATTCTTAAACTATTTTTAGTAATTGAACATGATGACATTGGTTGGGAAAGGCATGTTGGCAAGGGGTTGTTCATTTATGGTACAACTAGGCAGAGGGGACTCAAAAGGAAATAGGAGGATGGGCAAAAAATAAGGAATGGAAGGCACATATGCAAGAGGAGTGGAAGAACATTCGAGAGGGATGAATGACACATGTGATGAAGGAATAAAGGTGCACATAAAAGGGGAATGGAAGAAAACTAAAGGTGGGGTGGAAGGGAGAAGGGAGGAATAATGGAATCCTCAGTGGGAGAAGCGCGTAGAAAGTTGGGAACATGAGCAGTAGGTTGAGATGATGTAAGTTAGCACAGAGGAGTGGGAGGGATATATGATGGTAGTGCAAGGTTGCTTCATTGACATGGTTACTTGCATGCTAGATTTTCTAGCCTCCATTTCTTCCTCCCACTCGTAATCTGGGCAACATCTAAGTAATAAAGCATAACTTCTATTGGGTATTAAACCAGCCTAGTATAGGTCCAACCCATACACAAGTGACCTTGTATACAACTTTAGCTACCTTTATGGAACACTTGACTCTGGGTTGCATCATGTCCATCTCCATCTTTTGAACCTTCCTCTCAAAATCAGCTTCAACCATGGAGTTTTGGCAATCATCTGCATATACCTATTCTTCGTAAACATTATGGTTAGAAAACTACCCATACATATCAGTGAGAGGTGGGTTATATGCATATTCAAGATGACAGGGATCACAAAATGATTTGGAGGAGGACTTTGGAACTATGGGGATGGAGGGAAATATCTTTTTTTGCTGCAAATGGGAATTCCATGAAGGGAAAGAAGTCATGATTGCACAACTTTAAAAGACGAAGGTGGAATGATGGAAGAAGGAAAATGAATGGAAGAAAGTGAAGACTGGTCTATGAATGAGAAAATGGATGTGTTGAAAAATTGCTCCAAAGGTTGGATATCATCAAAACACATCAAAATAGTTGAGATGAAGATGTAAAGCTCTTCACTCCTTTCCCACCAAGCATGCCGAAACTATTGGTGGCCAAACTTACACTGCATCTAAGATCCTGGGAGAACCGAGTTGTTTGAGACAATAATATAACCTTCTCCAAGTTTTGGGACCTTGTGTGATTGAGATGGATCACCGAAGAAGGTTGGTTCCTCTACCTACCTCTAATGCTAATGCTACTCCTAATGCTAAAATAAAATCCTAGACTAAACATGCCAAAGGACCAGGGATAGAAGGATGTGTAGAAAGGGTAAATCATAAGTTAAGGAAGGTGATAACACTAGGGAAAGGGTTGATCTCTCTCCACGAGTGGCGAAGGAAATAGAGAGGGCATGGAGAGAGAGGCAGATGGCACACACCATAGATCAACATGCGGGCTCATCCTTCTAGTGCATACAACACATGAACATGGGGACTGCAAGTGGGAATATGCACAACATGCCAGAAAATGTAAATAGAGAGGTGAGATGCAATGAAAATGAGAAAGGGGAAACAAGAGTTCCAAAAAACATGATTTTATTACTTAAGGGATGCATAGTCATTTTAATTCACAATAGGAGGCAAGAATACATTAGAGACCACACCAAGGTCTGAAACCCATGGGAAGTCAGCCACCATTTTGGCATGGTGTTGTTACAATAGAGAGGGATCATTTTTACAAAGTAGGACTCGACTATTTCTAGAAGAATAAGGAGAGAAAAGAAGGAGAAAAAGAGGTAAAATCATATTCAAATCTGCAACCATCAACATCAAGTGGTAAATGCCTACAAATCTACCTATAAAGTTATCAAATGTTCTTCCCCATGTCTATTTGGCATGTGGAAGAAGGAAGAAAGTAAGATCTTATTGAAATCTAGTGGTTGAGGTCGATTAGATGTGTGTATTGATGATCAGAAAGATGTTTCCCTATTTTCCGCCTACTAAATCCCACCTAGATTTGAATTTGAATAGTCTAATGTGTAGCTTGTGTTGGTAACTCTCTAAAATCCCATGTGCATACTAATCGAGCATTGCAATAGAATTTTGGCTATCAAAATTCTACAGTCACTTTGACATGCAATCACACCGACACATATTGCTTAACTAAGGAAATCAACTAAATGTTCATTTTTTTGTCTTTTATTCCACGTGTCATGCACCAATTGGTTGTCCATATTTGGTGCCCTATTTTCACACTTTGATAGGTTACATGTTGCACACTCAAGTCTGAAAGATGATGACATGGCACAGTGGATCGGCGAGAAGAAGGCGCAAGGCATGTAAGCCAATGGTAGGCACACAAAGGTACAATGAAAGGTCAAGAAAAAGTGTGCACATGGAAGCAAGGTGCATAACTATAGGAGTAGACAAGTATGCAAGTGGGGCTCGGGATTCCAAATGAGGAAGGGAGCACGGTGGCGAGATAGAGAAGGGGTCAGTGACATATTTTAGTGTATGTAAGCACACAAGAGGAAAGTCGGGGACAACCATTTTGGAAGGAGAGTTTGCAGATGTGTGTGCAAGGAGTGCACGACAGGATAGGAAAGAAAGTGGGCACACAAGATAATGACGCAAGATAAAATGGAAAAGGAGATAATAGAATACAAAGGGCGAAGGAGGAAGGTGCGTAAGGGTGCACAAAGGAACCGCAATGTGCAAGGTGTCAAAAGAACAATCTTGAGTGTGTGCAACCTAAAATGTGAAACATTAGAGTTAGAATGAAAATATAAGTTATTGAGATAACTAGGAGATTTATTAAGATAACAATTATCAACCCCAAGAAGATGAACATTTACACACATTATATTTTAATGCCATTGGGGTAGTTAAATCTTATATTAATGCTAGTGATGATGAACAAATTGATACACCAAATGAGCCTTCTACGGATTTCTCTACTTCTCCAAAATAATTTTTATAGATCCTAACTCAAATGATGATATATGTTGCAAGGAAAATACAAATAATCCTATTCATGTGCTAGTAATTAGTAATGTGACACCTACTATGTATGAATAGAGTTGTCAAAAAATAACTACTAGTGATGATGATATGTATATCTCTACTAGAATAAGAACATACCAACTAAATCCTAAGTTTTCTTCTCAAAAGTATTTTTCCACCATGGATTTTGTCCCTAATGGGGGAAAAACATATAATAATCTTGTGAATAGCATTGATTTTTAATTACTAGTCAATATTGATGATAGAGATGATATTGATCCCGATTACTATTATAGTGACTATGAACACCCAAGTATGTATAATGATCATTTGCAATAACTCAATCTCAATCCTATGATGGAGAAGATACATTTTTAATATAAGCATTATATATTTCTCAAAGAATTTCATTGGTCATTCAAATGCATGTAACATAATATCTTATTTTTAATTAAGTGCTACACACAATGTTTTGTAGAGCATACAATCAAATCATTAGTAAGAATTTTGTTGGTGAGAAAATTTTTAGTTGGAAAAACTTATGGATTTCTTGCAAATTCTCTAGGAATCTAAATCCTCTACTTAATAGTGCAACTATCGTATATGTATGCATGAGTAAAGGTGGATTTTCTTGGTGGCATTGTGGTCGGGATCCAACAGGGCACTCCACCGACCTGCGGAAAATATAGAAATATCTTGCTATGGAAGACTTTGTCTAAAGAGTGGGAAATGGGAGTGAGAAAAGAGGTAGGAGAACTAATGTTGCAGGTAGAAAATCAAATTCCTACACACACTAGATAGAAATTTCATCACATGCACTAAAATTAGGAAGAAACAATACTAAAAATAGAAACAAGACCAATCAGAATTTGATGAACAAAAATTGTTAGTAGACCCCTCGAGTCAAAAAAGGCTTAAAACTCCTTCTTGTATTGATGCTCAAGTATAAATTATGCATACTATAAGAATGGAAGACATTAAGAATAGGGGAAAAGTGGATAACTCTTTTCACTCACAAGTGAGAAAAATCTCTCTCATGAACTTACAAGAATACAACTAGCTAGAAGAATTTTAGAATTAGAACCCTTTGGAATGAGGAGCTCATTACAATTTATAGTGCTTTGGAATTCTCTTTGCCTACCCCCCATTGACCCTTCATATGTCATGAGACTTTTCACATTCTTAGGAGAACATTAAGTCCCCTTTTATAACTTAAGGGTGACTTATTACATTGAAAAAGTGCAACCCCCCAATGTCAAATTAGAACATTGAGGAGAGAGGAAGTTGGGGGAGAGAAGAGAGAGAGGGAGAGAGAGAAGAAAGAAGAAGAAGGAAGGATGATCCTTCTAGATGACTCGATGAAACACTCCAATGTGATGAACTCTAAATCTCCAAACTCTTGCGCACACTGAAGAACTTCCTTTGGATGATGTGTGAACACCGTGTTTAAATACACTATTGTATGACTCATTCGGTGACCATGGGCATCACTCATGGAGATCCACTCTAAGAAAAACTTTTCCGACTCCCTTAAATGTTGTCGCATTGTTCGGATGGTTCGGGCATGATCTTGATGAAGAATCTTATGAATGATCTGACAGTGTCAATTGCAAATTCCACCTCCCATGTACCAATTAAAGCCTAAAATGAGTGTCGAAAGACACTATTGACATCCTCACTGTCACTTACTCTACATAGTATGATGATAGAGAATACACTTTTTCTATCTCTTACTCAGAAGTGAAAGGTTATGTTAGATTCTTCCCTATCCATTTATGCTTCATGATTTCTTCAGAAAAAATAACTTACTATTTTTAGTAAGTATGAAAAATCAGCTACCTCAAACCTCAACTGGATGTTGCAACTCAAATTTCCCTATCTCCTTGTGTTCCTCTCACCTTCTGGATCAATTTTCTATTTTTGGCAGGTGCTCGTGGGACCACTTACTATTTTTAGTAAGTGTCAATTTTGGACCAAGATGACCATTTCAGCGATCTCTCCTTGCAATACATGTTATTTTTTAATGTCTCTTTCAGCGTTTCTTTAATTGATGACTTTCTCGAAATGACAGTCCTCTATGTAAAAGACTTTCTATTTTCAGAAAGTGAACCTTCCTTAGTTAGATTAGTGTAAAATGAAATTTTCTGATATGGGTTTTTTCCCAATATCACCCCTTGGAAATCTTAGACCTATCGCTCAATAGTTTGGGAGATTTTAAATTTTTAAAATTTTGACCTGGTAG